>CM065684.1:14419744-14464207 GCA_017654935.2 Phymorhynchus buccinoides
CAATTCCCAAAATTTTAAATAAAAAGAGCAGCCTCAATTTGAGGTTTGGGGTATTTGTATGTGGGTCACATCAGCTACCCAGAAAAACACACCCAAGGGACTTAATCGTGGCGCGTCACTTGGGTCTTTAACGCTTAGGCTTACTTAAATAAACAAAAAGCTTGCATTTGGATATTTGTTTTTTGTTCGTAAAATTCATATGTTGTTTTGTGTGTTATATATTAGACCCAAACGCAGCAAACTGAAGACTAAAATTGACCATGTCCCTTTAAAAAATAAAATAAACAATAACTTGGATAATCCATGTTTGCTTTAAATCCCATTTTTGATTTCTTTTTCAATTATTTTCATGTGCCAATTTTTGTTCCATTTCTTGACTTGATTGTTTTATGTCAAATTTTTCTTTGCTTGATGCATGGTATGAATGTGTGAGTGAGAGGGCAAGGTGTAAAGAAGCTATTGTAGCTTATCCTTTTTACCCTCAATAAAACATTCGTATTTTATTCGTATTTCGTATTTCATTCGTTATTTCTCTCATCTCTCTCTCTCTCTCTCTCTCTCTCTCTCTCTCTCTCTCTCTCTCTCTCCTCTCTCTCTCTCTCTCTCTCTGTCTCCTCTCTCTCTCTCATTTCATATCAGTTTTCTTTCTCTCTTTAATTTGTTGGCTGGTTGTTGTTGGTGTTGTTGTTGGTGGTGGTGGTGGTAAGTATACTAGAAGCAAAAAGTTAAGGGCTACCTTTTTCCCAAGCGCATAGACTACAAAATTGCGATTCTCAAATATGGATCTGGTTCTGGTTTGTAGTACATCCGTCGAAGGAGCCTATGACGGAAACTGGGAGAGTGCAATGAGAGTTGGGATTAAACCATTTTTTAAATGATCTCTTTGTACTGTCTTGTGGATTGACAGATGAAAGTTGACCATAGGCCTTTTTTCAGTATCCAGGCTGGACCACTCCGGATAGCAAAGCACTCACCGGGGACGAACCCTGACTGGCACAGCTCCTGCCCTTCAGTTTACCACTACTTTGACCTATCGTCACTAATTCCCTATTTTAGTCTCTGAATGCGGCAGGCCCTGAAGCCTGGCGCTGATGGTGCTGCGCTGGCGGGGCCTGCTGCGATGGAGGCGTCGGTTTGCTGATTCCACCATTCTACTACAGTTCTTACTTCTTCTTCTTCTTTGATCGCAAAGACAGTTTCCTGTCAATTATGAGCGCAGATGCGTCATGCTGCCGTTATGCGCCTAACTAAGAAATAGTTAGGCCCAGGCAAGTCCGACTTCGGTTGGAGGAAATCTTTTTGAAAGTTGTTTCTTGAAAAAAGGCAGGAGAATGGATCGGTAAGGCAGAAAGATAGTAGATGACAGTAAGTAAAAAGGGAAAAGGCAGAGTCAAAAGAGAGTGACAGCTAGATTAGAGGAAGTTACAAGCACAGAACTTCCAGAAGGTGGGGTAACTATTTAGTATAAAAGGACCCCCGGTATCCCCACGGGGGTAAGTTCTTACAAAGATTTAACTGCTCTGTATGACGGGGACGAACCTATATCCTCAGGAAGTACAAACTGCCTGCCTCTGGATGATGTTGGTAGGGGAAGACGGGGTAAAAAGCGCATGGGGCGGGTAAGAGGCCCACCCCAATTATCTCATGAAATAAAGAAAAATTTCAGTCAAATTTGCCCCATGAGAACGAATGCTAGACATTAACGCTCGTCTCATGGGCAAAATGAGACTGAAAATTTGCTTCATTTCATGAGATAATTGGGTGGGCTTCTTACCCGCCCATGCGCTTTTTACCCCGTCTTCCCTATTGAAAAATGTTGATATTGCGTTGGCCTGATTATTCTGCGGTTGGTGTCAAGAGGTGTTAAACAGCGGCCCTCGAGTGGCAAGGCTGGGATCAGGCCTTCTTGTGCAGCAGATTGAGACGCTGTTGTTCGTGGCGTTCTTCGAGTGTTGGGAGGCGCGGTTTAAGTCTTCCAGCATCTTGGTTACGCAACCTGGGCTTCTGGATGTATAGTCCTTCATGATAAAGCGCGCTGCTTGCCTCTGGATTCGCTCTAGCCTGTCGACGTCCTGATTGCTGTATGGGTCCCACACAATCGCCGCGTATTCGAAACTTGATCTCACTAATGCAATGAAGGCTAGACGGCCTACATTCTGGTGGGCACTTCCTGAGATTTCGGCGCAAAAAGACCACCAGTGCTACTAGGGGAAGACGGGGTAAAAAGCGCATGGGCGGGTAAGAAGCCCACCCCAATTATCTCATGAAATAAAGAAACATTCAGTCAAATTTGCCCATGAGACGAATGCTAGACATTAACGCTCGTCTCATGGGCAAAACTGACATTTGCTTCATTTCATGAGATAATTGGGGTGGGCTTCTTACCCGCCCATGCGCTTTTTACCCCTCTTCCCCTATGTCAACTGGTGGGCTTTTTGCGCCGAAATCTCAGGAAGTGCCCACCAGAATGTAGGCCGTCTAGCCTTCATTGCATTAGTGAGATCAAGTTTCGAATACGCGGCGATTGTGTGGGACCCGCCCATGCGCTTTTTACCCCGTCTTCCCCTATATATAGACTTAATCAGTGTACGGTCCATGTCAGGAATACTGTCCATAAGGGTCTGTGACCGATTGGACGCTAATCTCATCACCTCTCGATCCATGGTCTAAAGCAAAGGTAAAGATGTGCCACCCCCCCTGCATTTCTCGGTTAATTAATTCTATTTTTCCGTTTTTGCCTTTCTTACCAAACATTAAGCTGTATTTTATGAACATATTGAGGTAATAACCTTTTTGGAATACTAACCCTAACCCTAACCCTATCCCTAAACCTAACCCTACCCCCCACTATGTACTGCAGTACACCGACGATTTGTCACAGTTGTGGTTCGTTGCGTTTTTTCCGTGTGGGGGGTAGGGTTAGGTTTTAGGGTTAGGGTTAGGGTTAGGGTTAGTATTCGAAAAAGGTTATTAGCTAAAAATGTTCCTAAATACAGCTTTATGTATGGTAAGAAAGGCAATAACGGAAAAATAGAATTAACCTAGATAGGTAGGGGGGTGGCACATCTTGACTTTTACCAATAAATTATAAGCATGCTTCAATTTTGAGATGGTTTGACGTAGCCATCTTTATTTTATGCGCTTGGGAAAAAGTGACCTCTAACTTTTTGCTATTGGTATTCTACATGTATAGTAATTTTGGGACTATCCTAAATGCTAACTGTTCTAAACTTGCGAGATCGAATGTGGAAATGTAGCTTAGACGGGGTAAAAAGCGCATGGGCGGGTAAGAAGCCCACCCCAATTATCTCATGAAATGAAGCAAATTTCAGTTGCCATTTACCAGGAACTTTATATTTTTAGGATTGTTTAAGTCAAGTTGTTAACTGGGTGGCCCCTGGACCCCTGCCTTGCAGGATTTTTAAAATTTCCCAGGAGCACCCATGCACCCGTGTCACTAAAAGGCATCAAATCAGGGCCTGTTATCCAAAGACCCTATTTTCTTAATTTTGGGAGGTAAGGATAGGCCTAATGTATATGTCACAGAGGAATTAGCAATATTGCAGGTATTTGTTTTTCTCTACCCAGTTAAGTTTAATGGTATATTTTTGGCTGAAAAATGACTGGCGGCGAAAGGGTTAAGATTGAGGGTCATTAACATGAGGGTTGTGTCTAAAGTACAAGTTGCTGAAATGCCTTAACAGCAATATTTCCCAAAGCCGCCTGTATTTTTCAGCACCCCCCGAATTTCACATAAAACTCAGATTTTGTTATTCTATTTTCTTACTATATTATCAGTCATATTATAAGGCGCACATGTCTTAGTCCGGGAAAAAAGTATCGCCTTATAATCTGAAACATATGGTAAATGCTGTGGAAGGTTTCTAACTTTCAACTAACAAGCGTTCCGTTGCAGCCCCGCCCGGTGTCCTCGGTGAACGGGCTGCGGTGGGGGCGCTACGTGGGATCCCCGGACATGCCGCAGCCGGTGTGGCAGCGTGTGATGCAGCTGGCGGTGCCCGTGGCCTCCATGGTGCCCCTGGTGACCGGGCCCGTGTTCGGCATTGAGGCCAGCTCCACCCTCATCACCCTGCACACCAAGCCCACTGGTGGGTATGGCTGGAACCCGGTCGAGTCAAAATCTTCAAAATCAATTATAATTTTGAAAGGAAGTTGTTTTTTCCACATCATGTGCAAGTATTAGGTGCTTTATAGTCACAGAGGCGTCTCTGTGAAATTCGGGTTGCTCCCACCTGGAGAGCGCATCGCAGCCAGAGGCGTGCCACCTAATTTTTTTTTATGCATGCAATTTTTGTGTGACTGATGAGGAAGGAAAGGGGGAGTAAATTTTGACCAAATAACAACTTTTTTGTTGCCAGTAGGTTTAACGTGTGCTAAGTGCATGGGCACAATGGACCTCGGTTTATCGTCTCATCCGAAAGACTCCACACTCAGACAGTAAGGCCTAGTGCAAAGTGAGAGGAAAAAGTTCCCTGTACCCAGGTTCGAACTCAGGTTTACTTGACACGAAGCGAACACGCTACCACTGCGCCACTCTACACCCTAGACTAATGACAAAGCAATGAAAACATATGTGTGCGCATACACACAATTAAGAAATTGTGGAGCGGAAGGGTGAGGAAGGGGACATGAGAATATGCTATAACAACACATACATGTTGTGTATTATGCCTATGCCTATGTGCACAGGCAACGCGTACAAGCAGAGAGACGTGCTGTGGGCGGGGGCAGTGACCTGGGACCACCCGGACAGCATCCTGCGCGTGGTCAGCCACAACAACAAACCACTGGTCAACTTCATGCCCCCCAACCCCTACGACAAGGTGACCCCGCGCTTCTTTGTGGCTAATTCTCGCGTATGCATGGCTGACCTGTTTACTCTACTCTTTTCGAGTAGTATTCTACTCAGTTTGGACCTCTACTGCTCTTCAAAACTGAAAATAATGCTCTTTATTTCTTGATTACTACTCATTTTCAGTGAACATTGTTTGATGGTTTAATGAATAAAGCTACGCATTTTGCACCAAAACTACTCATTTCAGCTATCCAGACTACTCAAGACTCGTGTCGGGGGTAAGCAGGTTTGGCATGGGTGCAACTTTTCCTGGTATACAAAGGATTTCCTTGTTTTTGAATTTTACCAGAAAAGGAATTTCCTTTTTTTGTAATTTGTCAAACAAGATGTTTGTGTGTCTACTGTATTTTTTCAAACACTTTAAAATGAATATTTGTATAAATTGTGGAAAAAGCAAACTAAAATACCTTCATACATCAATTTTTTCTTCAGCTGCAGGGGGACATTACCCCTAGACCCCGACCTTTCAGTTTTTTTCATTTTGTGCAGTTGCACCCACGCTTATGACATTTGGAAGAATCTGTTTCATGTACTGTATTTTTCTGACTGTCACGCAATACAGTGGAACCTCCGTATTAGACCTCCCCTATTAAGACCCCCTCTGCAACGTGACCCAAAACATTGTCATCCATTTTTGTCCCCTTCATGTCCGGACTGTTGAGTGTCTGCCTCCCTGTTAAGACCCCTCCCTATAAGACCTTTCTTTGGCTGATTTTTCAAGGTCTTAATAGGGAGCTCGAGGTTCCACTGTACTTTTTCCCAGACTCACACCCCTGTGCCTTATGATATGACTAATGAAATAGTAAGAAAAATGTAATAACAAAATCTGAAATGTTGTTAAAATTGGGGGGGGGGGGGGGGGGGGGGTGCACCTTATAGTCCAAAAAAAATATGGTAGTATAATAAATAAATAAAAATTATATAGTGCACATTCTAGGCGAACTACTCATGGCACTTTATAAAACTAAAACTCATTCCTCATGCAAGATTACATCGGACATTTCAAACATACTCAGACGTGCTCGCATTCCCACCCTCCTCCACCTCCTCCTCCTTTCCTTATCTCCATGAGGAGTCATCGGGGCGCCACAGTGAAGTATTCACCAACTTCCTCCAGATCTGTCGGTCGTGAGCCAGAGTTTAGGTTTCTGCGAATTATTTTGCTGTCCATTCTGTGATGTTGTCGGACATGGGTGCAACTTTTCCTGGTCCGATGTTGTCAGACCATCGTTTCTTTGGTCTTCCCCTCCGTCTCCCTCCCTCAACAGTTCCCTGGAGTATCATTTTGGCAAGGCCGTTGGATCTTGTTACATGGCCACACCAGCGTAGCTTTCTTTTCTTTACTTCCCACCCTCACCCCCACACAAACACATTCATATACATACAAACATGCACATATGCACAAACACCCCCACCCCCACCCCCATACACACGTGCACACACACATGTACTTGCACCGACACACACAAACACACAAAACACGCAAAACATACATCATGCATGTGTACACACACACACACACACACAGTTACTTACATGCCCCATTCCCCTCCTCCCATCTAATCCCGCACACACTTCATTCACGCAGAACATTAGCGTTGAGAGAAGAAGTGCGTTTTCAGATTGGTCTATTTCACTAGTCGTAATTCATCTTTGCAGCTAATGTCAGCATGTGTGCTCGCTCTCTATTGATTGCCTGGTACATGCATGTTTCACAGGTGACATATGATGCAGCTAATGTCAGCATGTGTGCTCACTCTATTGATTGCCTGGTACATGCATGTTTCTGTGTTGACAGGTGACATATGATGCAGCTAATATCAGCACGTGTGCTCACTCTCTATTGATTGCCTGGTACATGCATGTTTCTGTGTTGACAGGTGACATATGATGCAGCTAATGTCAGCATGTGTGCTCACTCTCTATTGATTGCCTGGTACATGCATGTTTCTGTGTTGACAGGTGACATATGATGCAGCTAATGTCAGCACGTGTGCTCACTCTCTATTGATTGCCTGGTACATGCATGTTTCTGTGTTGACAGGTGACATAGCGTTGATGCAGCTAATGTCAGCACGTGTGCTCACTCTCTATTGATTGCCTGGTACATGCATGTTTCTGTGTTGACAGGTGACATATTGTTCTGCAGCTAATGTCAGCATGTGCGCTCACTCTCTATTGATTGCCTGGTACATGCATGTTTCTGTGTTGACAGGTGACAGATTGTTCTGCAGCTAATGTCAGCATGTGTGCTCACTCTCTATTGATTGCCTGGTACATGCATGTTTCTGTGTTGACAGGTGACATATGATGCAGCTAATGTCAGCATGTGTGCTCGCTCTCTATTGATTGCCTGGTACATGCATGTTTCTGTGTTGACAGGTGACCTGCTGTTCTGCAGCTAATGTCAGCATGTGTGCTCGCTCTCTATTGATTGCCTGGTACATGCATGTTTCTGTGTTGACAGGTGTGTGCAGCTAATGTCAGCATGTGTGCTCTCTATTGATTGCCTGGTACATGCATGTTTCTGTGTTGACAGGTGACATATGATGCAGCTAATGTCAGCATGTGTGCTCACTCTCTATTGATTGCCTGGTACATGCATGTTTCTGTGTTGACAGGTGACAGATTGTTCTGCAGCTAATGTCAGCACGTGTGCTCACTCTCTATTGATTGCCTGGTACATGCATGTTTCTGTGTTGACAGGTGACATATTGTTCTGCAGCTAATGTCAGCATGTGTGCTCACTCTCTATTGATTGCCTGGTACATGCATGTTTCTGTGTTGACAGGTGACATATGTTCTGCAGCTAATGTCAGCATGTGTGCTCACTCTATTGATTGCCTGGTACATGCATGTTTCTGTGTTGACAGGTGACATATTGTTCTGCAGCTAATGTCAGCATGTGTGCTCTCTATTGATTGCCTGGTACATGCATGTTTCTGTGTTGACAGGTGACATATGATGCAGCTAATGTCAGCACGTGTGCTCACTCTCTATTGATTGCCTGGTACATGCATGTTTCTGTGTTGACAGGTGACAGATTGTTCTGCAGCTAATGTCAGCATGTGCGCTCACTCTCTATTGATTGCCTGGTACATGCATGTTTCTGTGTTGACAGGTGACAGATTGTTCTGCAGCTAATGTCAGCATGTGTGCTCACTCTCTATTGATTGCCTGGTACATGCATGTTTCTGTGTTGACAGGTGACATATGATGCAGCTAATGTCAGCATGTGTGCTCGCTCTCTATTGATTGCCTGGTACATGCATGTTTCTGTGTTGATAGGTGACCTGCTGTTCTGCAGCTAATGTCAGCATGTGTGCTCGCTCTCTATTGATTGCCTGGTACATGCATGTTTCTGTGTTGACAGGTGACATATGATGCAGCTAATGTCAGCATGTGTGCTCACTCTCTATTGATTGCCTGGTACATGCATGTTTCTGTGTTGACAGGTGACATATGATGCAGCTAATGTCAGCATGTGTGCTCACTCTCTATTGATTGCCTGGTACATGCATGTTTCTGTGTTGACAGGTGACATATTGTTCTGCAGCTAATGTCAGCACGTGTGCTCACTCTCTATTGATTGCCTGGTACATGCATGTTTCTGTGTTGACAGGTGACATATTGTTCTGCAGCTAATGTCAGCATGTGTGCTCACTCTCTATTGATTGCCTGGTACATGCATGTTTCTGTGTTGACAGGTGACATATTGTTCTGCAGCTAATGTCAGCATGTGTGCTCACTCTGTATTGATTGCCTGGTACATGCATGTTTCTGTGTTGACAGGTGACATATTGTTCTGCAGCTAATGTCAGCATGTGTGCTCACTCTATTGATTGCCTGGTACATGCATGTTTCTGTGTTGACAGGTGACATATTGTTCTGCAGCTAATGTCAGCACGTGTGCTCACTCTCTATTGATTGCCTGGTACATGCATGTTTCTGTGTTGACAGGTGACATATTGTTCTGCAGCTAATGTCAGCACGTGTGCTCACTCTCTATTGATTGCCTGGTACATGCATGTTTCTGTGTTGACAGGTGACATATTGTTCTGCAGCTAATGTCAGCATGTGTGCTCACTCTCTATTGATTGCCTGGTACATGCATGTTTCTGTGTTGACAGGTGACATATGATGCAGCTAATGTCAGCATGTGTGCTCACTCTCTATTGATTGCCTGGTACATGCATGTTTCTGTGTTGACAGGTGACATATTGTTCTGCAGCTAATGTCAGCACGTGTGCTCACTCTCTATTGATTGCCTGGTACATGCATGTTTCTGTGTTGACAGGTGACATATGATGCAGCTAATGTCAGCATGTGTGCTCACTCTCTATTGATTGCCTGGTACATGCATGTTTCTGTGTTGACAGGTGACCTGCTGTGCTGCAGCCTTGGACCGCTGTTTGCTTTTTGTGGCTGGGGCCTCCGGCAACATCTCTGTGTTCAACATGACCCACAACGTGGCCAAGGTCTGTATGTTTATTCACTTAACCCCTTCACTGCCTGCCCTGTAAGTAGGTGTCTACTACAGGTGTGTGATGTCATTGATGGTGTCATAACGTTTGATGTCATAGCCCTGGAATGATGGTTTTTGGTTTGGACAAGTCAGGAAAGATACAGCTCTAGACCATGTTCTCAGATTGGGTCTAACAGGTCTCTTTTAAATTTAAATTTTGAATAGGTAGGCCCAGCACACTACACGTTTGGTGTGTTTTCACTGTGTTGAAATGTTGATGTTCACAGCCCAGCACGCTACATGTGTGGGGCCTGCGTCGCATGCTGTGCGGTCACCAAGTGTGTAAGGCCTTTGGTGTGTTTTCACTGTGCTGAAATGTTGGTATCCACAGCCCAGCACCCTACACGTGTGGGGCCTGCGTCGCATGCTGTGCGGTCACCAGGGGCCCATCACGGTGCTGCAGGTGTGCAAGGCCTTCGGGGTGGTGGTCAGCGGCAGTCGGGATATGACCGCTATCATTTGGGACCTCAACAGGTCAGTATGTGTGTGTCACATTAGTGGTCACTCATTTGTAATTTCCCTTCTTAGCTTGGATTCAGCTTCTTTATAAGTGTTACTCTTCCAAAAGTTACCATATTTTTGGGGACTATAAGGCGCACCCCCCAGATTTTTATAAGATGCACCAAAGACTGTATAGGGGAAGATAAGCATCCAGTCTCTTTTCCCTATTATGAGTAGTGAGGACAGAAACACTGGTTATGTCCCTTTGAAACAGTACACATTTTACATGTCGATAGGCCAGTTGAATTCTCCGTTCAAGTTCCAGTCTGAGTTTTTGGATAGCCTCCACTGTGAAAAGTGTACTGTCCCCACTAACGATAACTCTATCAGCCCGGTTCGCCGAGCTCTTAAGTAATCCATCTTACCCTTTTAGAATATCTTTGGATGCACCCCCCAGGTTTTGCACAAAATTTGGATTTTGTTAATATATTTTCTTACTATTTGATTAGTCTAAGGCGCAGGGGTGTCAGTCTGGGAAGAAAGTATCGCCTTATAGTCCGAAAAATATAGTAATCAATCCTTTGATTAATGCTTATTATCAACTCCACTGAAGATGCCTGATTGTATGTGATTTAGATATTGTTTTGCTGACTTTATTTTGCTTTGATTTTGAATTAAAAAAATTCAGAATGTTTCATAAAATATTGTAGCTTTTTTGAAAAAAATTTGAAGCCTTATTAGGACCCTGGAGCATGATATGATTTTGTCTCCCAGACTTTTCAATCCCATGTGTAGACGTTGGGAATCCTGTATTTTAACCCTTTCACCGCCAAAGTCACATTTTAGCACCACAGTGATTTAACACCCATGCCACTAAAAGGCATCAAATTGGGGTCCATTATCCAAAGACCCTGTTGTCTTAGTTTTGGGAAGTAAGGATAGACCTTATTTTATATATGTCACAGAAGAATCCCCAATACTGCAGATAATAATAATAATAATGATTATTATTATATAGCGCCTATTCTCTGACTTAGGGCTCTAAGCGCTTTACATATTTAATACAAATACAACATAGAATATAATTATCTTATACAATCAGAACATGACGAACATACATACATTTTACATGAGTAGAATATAGAAAAGTACATATATACAAATGAACAAAAACGCATATCTTGAAAAAGGTACACAACCTACAGAAACACACACACACACACACACACACACACACACGCGCGCGCGCACGTGGATTTTGTTCTCTACCCAGGTACATTTAATGGAATTTTTTTAGCTGAAATATGGCTGGCGGTGAAAAGGTTAATTCTCTATGAGTTATGGAGAAGGTGCTGCAGCCAAAGGGATGGGTTGGCCTTTGGGGACCTTCCCCATAACGCCAGCTGTCCTCAAATCTCTTTGTGGCTGAGAGAGTGGGGATGTACCCTGGGCAAGGCATCTCCGCTATAAACAAATTCTAGCCCAGCCTGCTGGAATAGCATCTGCCCCCTCTGTTATCTGGCAGTCATAGTTGGAAGCGGCAGACTGGCAATTTCAGTGAAATTCAGAAACCTCATATCTCAATTTTGGTAGTTTTGAGAAAGAAAACTTTTAAAAATTACCGCGTTTACCACAATTGATTATCTATGATGAATATGTTGTTCAAGACATTGTGAGTTTAGGTCCTGCATTTTGTTAAAATTTCTTTTTCTTTTTTTTAATTCTTGAAAAGAATGAAGATGCAAGGTTTTTTTCTCTGAATTTGGGACTTACGAGTTTTTCTTCAATTTACACAACCTCATTTACCCCAGATAGAAAGTCGTTAGAGATACGAGCTTTTGGTGGAAGGTGGTGGGAAAAATTAGAGAGCTGACTATGTATCTAACTCAAAAAAACAAAAAAAATCGAGATACGAGTTTTTTAAAATTTCACCGACAATATATGGAGAGCGATGACTGTTGAAAATAACACTGATTGTTCTGTTGATTGTTGCAGACTGTCGTACGTGCGCACAGTGGCACGGCACAAAGCGGCAGTGGCAGTGATAGCTGTCAGCAGTACGCTGGGTGACGTGGCATCTGTCAGCCACCTGGGTATGTGCTTCTCCCCCTTTTTCTTCACACCGTTTTCTTTGCGAGCGTTGTGTCTGTGCAGTTATGGTGAATCTGTTTTGCTGTTATGGTGAATCTGTTTTGCAGTTATGGTGAATCAGTTTTTGCAGTTATGGTGAATCTGTTTTGCAGTTATGGTGAATCTGTTTTGCAGTTATGGTGAATCAGTTTTGCAGTTATGGTGAATCTGTTTTGCAGTTATGGTGAATCTGTTTTGCAGCTATGGTGAATCTGTTTTGCAGTTATGGTGAATCTGTTTTGCAGTTATGGTGAATCTGTTTTGCTGCTATGGTGAATCTTTTGCAGCTATGGTGAATCTGTTTTGCAGTTATGGTGAATCTGTTTTGCAGTTATCTGTTTTGCTGTTATGGTGAATCTGTTTTGCTGCTATGGTGAATCTGTTTTGCAGTTATGGTGAATCTGTTTTGCAGTTATGGTGAATCTGTTTTGCTGTTATGGTGAATCTGTTTTGTTGCTATGGTGAATCTGTTTTGTTGCTATGGTGAATCTGTTTTGCAGTTATGGTGAATCTGTTTTGCTGCTATGGTGAATCTGTTTTGCAGTTATGGTGAATCTGTTTTGCTGCTATGGTGAATCTGTTTTGTTGCTATGGTGAATCTGTTTTGCAGTTATGGTGAATCTGTTTTGCATTGTTTTCTCTCTCACATGTTTTCCAGTGTATATTTTTAATTTAAAAAATAAATAAATTAATGCTTTCAACACCAGCCATTTTTCAGCCAAAATTTACCATTACATTTACGCGGGTAGAGAAAATATTTTGTCTGCAATATTGGGCGATTCTTCTTTGGCATACATAAAATAGGGCCTATCCTTACCCCCCAAAATTAAGAACAAAGGGTCATTGAATACCAGACCCTCATTTGATGCCTTTTAGTGACATGCGTGTTAAATCATTGTGATGCCAAGAGGCGACAGTGGCGATGAAAGGGATTGAGGTATTATTCTTTGTTGATCGCTCAATCAGTTTCCCGTCATATGAGCGCTGATGCGTCATGCTGCCGTTACGTGTGCCTAACTAAGGAATAGGTAGGTCCAGCATGTCTGTCTTGGGCTGGAGAAAATCTTTGCTAGAATTTCTAGAACAAAGGCAGGGGAATGGACAGTGCAGGGGTCAGACTTGCTTTACGTCCCCACTCAAAGGACTCGGCGTACAGTTCAATTTCCCCCGTCAAACGGGAAAGAAAAGGGCGAGGCCGGGATTCAAACCCCTCCCTCACACGCAAGCCTTTAACTGGCAGGCGAATGCATGAACTGTCCTGCCACCTTTGTGGCTGTGTGATCTCACTAACTGGTAAGTATCAGTTAAACACTGGTTGCAAAACCATAGTACAGTGGAACCTCCCTAATAAGACCTTCAAAAATCATCCAAAATGAGGTCTTATAAGGGAGGTAATTTTCATACCTACAAAGAAGGGCAATGTCTCAGAGAAGCAGGTCTTATGTGGGAGGGAGTATTATAATGGGAGGTCTTATAAGGGAGGTTCTACTGTTCTGAATAAAACTTGACCTGTCAGTCCCAGGGACTGATGATTTTTTTTGCGAGGACTGATAAGTGATTTTCACAGAGGCCTTGATATTGCGAGTTTCTGTGGTTTTTACTGACTTTTGTTCCCCTGGGACTGGATTTGTCAAGTCAAGAGTCAAGAACACTTTATTATCTCTCGTGAAGAAATTTGGTTGACACCGGTTGTTGGAGGGATTGTCGTTGAATATCTTCTTCTTCTTCTTCTTCGATCGCTCAGACAGTTTCCTGTCAAATATGAGTGCAGATGCGTCATGCTGCCGTTATGCGCCTAAGAAATAGTTAGGCCCAGCAAGTCCGACTTCGGCTGGAGGATGATATCTTTTTGACAGTGTCTGGAGGATGATATCTTTTTGAAAGTGTCTGGACCGGGTAAGGCAGGAAGATAGTAGATGACAGTAAGCAAAGGGAAAAGGCAAGAGTTAAAGAGAGTGACAGATTAGAGGAAGTTACAAGCACAGAACTTCCAGAATGTGGTGGGAACTATTTATGCAAAAGACCCCCCGGTATCCCCACGGGGGTGTTGCTGAATATTATTGACGCTGAGCTGTCCCTCTGGACACTTATGCAGACCGCATTATGCATTGTAGCAGGAAGAAAAATAAACACAACACCCAAAGGAACTAAACAATAGAAGTCTCCCCAGCGTTTCATGACTCCGGTCAGGCCAATCCTGCTACCACAGCGGCCCCCCGGGGACAAACCCCGGCCGACACAGTCCCAACCTTCATCGTCATTTTTTTTGCTGGGGAGGGAGTAAGACAATTGGAATGAAAGAGTATTGAGCTCAAACTTAAAATATGCCAAGCTGGGAGCTTCTGCAGCAGGCCCTGGAAGAGAATTCCAGACAGGAACAGTTCTGGGGGGAAAAAAGCTGCATTTGAAATAATCCGTGTTTTGAGGGTATTGCAGAAATGTGTTCTCATGGTTCATTCTTGTCCGTGTTGGCATGTTGATCGGACTGGTTTTCAAAAACACTAGCGCGATCACTGTGACTTTTTGTTGCGGTGATGTTCAGGGTCGAGTTTCTCTAGACGACGATCGCCGCGCGCATAACTGTTAGCCAAAAGGGGTCTAAGAAACACTTTAGAAGACGTTTGCGGAAGAATATTACAAGCTCTTGTGTGATTGGTAAAATAAAGTAGTATTTTAACCAAGCTTTAATGGACCAGTCAACAACAAGAAACGTATTCACACCCTACTAGTTCCGGATAGTTCACCGCTTGCTCGGTGTTTGGCAAGAACAAAACGTCACGCAAACTATCAGCAAACAAAGGGTGTTTCTTAGACCGTTTTTGCCGATTTGAGTGAGCGCAACATAACGTTAGCCCTTGTGAAACAGCCCCCAGGTGTGCGGGGCAGTGACCTTTAGGTGAGCACAGTGAACGGGCGAGGGGTGGGCACCTACACCTGTGACTTGTTGTGGTGATGTTCAGATGTGCGGGGCAGTGAGCACAGTGAATGGGCGAGGGGTGGACACCTACACCTGTGACTTGTTGTGGTGATGTTCAGATGTGCGGGACAGTGAGCTCAGTGAATGGGCGAGGGTGGACACCTACACCTGTGACTTGTTGTGGTGATGTTCAGATGTGCAGGGCAGTGAGCTCGGTGAATGGGCGAGGGTGGACACCTACACCTGTGACTTGTTGTTGTGGTGATGTTCAGATGTGTGGGGCAGCGAGCTGCAGGTGAGCATGGTGAACGGGCGAGGGGTGGGCACCTACACCTGTGACACTTTATTGTGGTGATGTTCAGGTTTGCGGGGCAGTGACCTTTAGGTGAGCACGGTGAACGGGCGAGGGGTGGGCACCTACACCTGTGACACTTTATTGTGGTGATGTTCAGGTTTGCGGGGCAGTGACCTTTAGGTGAGCACGGTGAACGGGCGAGGGGTGGGCACCTACACCTGTGACACTTTATTGTGGTGATGTTCAGGTTTGCGGGGCAGTGACCTTTAGGTCCACGTGAACAGGCGAGGGGTGGACACCTACACCTGTGAACTTTGTCATGGCCGGCGGGCTCAGTTAACTCCTGGTCAGTGAGCTGGGTGAATGGGCGAGGGGTGTTCACCTACACCTGTGACTTGTTGTGGTGATGTTCAGATGTGCGGGGCAGTGAGCTCAGTGAAGGGGCGAGGGGTGGGCACCTACACCTGTGAACTTTGTTGTGGTGATGTTCAGGTGTGCGGGGCAGTGAGCTGCAGGTGAGCACAGTGAACGGGCGAGGGGTGGGCACCTACACCTGCCAGGCTCTCATCACCTGCCTGGCCTACTCCACGGCCCCCGAGGGACGCTCCGTCAACATCATCGCCGGCGGGCTCAACTCCGGGGTGGTCAGGTAGGGCTGGGTGAAAGTACCGTTGTTCAGGAACACTCCTGAAATAAGAAATGAAAAACCTGAGTCTTCAGGAATGGCTGTGTTGTCATCCAGAACATCAGTCTCACAAAAATTACATGCAAAGGTGGGAGCAACCCGAATTTCACAGGGACGAATCTGTGATCGTGACTATAAAGTACCTAATACCTAATAATACCTAAAAGAGTTTTGTAAGCCAGCTTTCATGGCAGACAGAAACATGAAACAGAAACAAGCAATGCTTGTGTGCAGACTCCCATTACTGTATTATTAGTCTGCTCTGTGAAACGCAGTATACATTGAATATGCAATCATGACTACAGGAATGCAGACCTGTTTACTCTACTCTTTTCGAGTAGTATTCTACTCAGTTTGGACCTCTTGTACTCTTCAAAACTGAAAATAATGCTCTTTAATTCTTGATTACTACTCATTTTCAGTGAACATTATTTGATGGTTTAATGAATAAAACTACACATTTCGCACCAAAGCTACTCATTTCAGCTATCCAGACTACTCAAGACTTGTGTAGGGGGTAACCAGGTCTGGGAATGGAGATCCGTTGCTCAGGAACTGGAAGATGCAGAGAACATTGAAATGTGTCGTTTCAGGAACAAGAGAGAGTGTAGAGAGACAGAGAGAGGGGGGTGGGTGGGAGACAGAGACACAGACAGAGAGAGAGGGGAGAGAGAGGATGAGACACAGAGAGAGAGAGAGACAGAGAGAGAGGGGGGGGTGGGTGGGAGACAGAGACACAGACAGAGAGAGAGAGAGAGAGAGAGAGAGAAAATGAGAAAGAGAGAGGGGGGAAGGGGTAAAAGGGTTTTCATAAACTTGAATCTCTGTCCGCATTGCCCACAAAAGCAGGGTTCCAAGCGTTGTGCAAATGTTTTTTAACCCTTTATCTTGCAAATCAAGACAGTACTTGTGGCGGTGCCATAGCCGATGAGGTTTAACCGAGGCGTGGTCACCGCTACAGCTATCTGTATTAATTTAAAAAATCGGGACTTTACTGGTTTCGTACTGCCTCCGGGCATTGCCTCCAGTATTGTTCCAACCATATTTGTATTTACAAATGTCCCATATGTGTCTGATTCACACCAAGAGGACGTAAAACTCCATTTTCTCTCTCTTGTGCAAATGTTTACTAATTTCAGCAATTAGTCCCTTTGAGGAACAGTAGGGAAGGGGGGAGGGCTGTGGGCATGTCCATTTTAGTGAAAAGAACATTCAAGTAAGAAAAGAAAGTGAAGGGGAGATGAAAATACTATTCTTCAGGGTGGAACAAAGCAAGCAAACACTTGGGTGGTTGTATTTTGACTTGGAAATAATTTAATGACACAGTTCTTCAGGGGTGTTCAAATCTGTTTTGTGCAGGTAGTCCAACGGACTAGCTCCACAAAAAACGAACTAGTCCGCAAGAATTTTGACTAGCCCTTCTGTTGCTTACAGGAAACTTAACTTATTTCTATTTTCACTAGATTCCACTCAAAATACAAAAAACAACCAAGAAGCAAGCATATTCAAATAAAAGTCTGCTAACTCTCTCTCACTGAATAGGCATTGCCTAAAATCTTCATCCTTGTTAAATAAAGTTTTTCAGTGTTCAGTGTCCCTCTCTCTCTCTCTCCCGAAAAGACAAAACTCAGTCTTGAAATTATCACTGCCAACTACAAGCATTCCTGATTTATTGCGACCAGTTGCAAACTGCCAGCAAAATGTGCAGTACATCAAGGTCTTTTCTTCATCATACTGCAGCCACTCTCGACCAAGTCGCCATCAATCTCGCCACAACCGCTTTCTTTTTTCTTTCTCGTAATCTTGTGCTTTCAAAGTCTCTGCTCTGTTCTTTTTGTCCCGTAGTTCGTGTGAGCTTCACTGTATGCCTAAGTACCGATCCTTTTTGATTTTCTGAATCTAATTTGCTCTGCATTCAGCAGCAATTGGAAGTGTCGTCACAAATCTAGTGCATGTTAAGAGGGAGGGAGGAGGAAGAAAGAGACGGATGGATTATCTTTACAGATGACGTCTCATGCCGCAAATTGCTTGTGACGTTTTTTCTGGGAATAGATCTGGATCTAGTTACTGCTGATCACCCAAAATTTTGGGGGGTAGTCCGTCAGACAACTGACCCTGCAAGACGAAGTAGTCCTGTAGAAATCTACGTTGCCTATGGCCAGTTGGTGACTTAATTGAACATCCCTGTCAAATTCAACTGCCTTGAGGCACAGTCTATTAAAAACTGTCAGCCCAGGATTACACTACAAACAGTTTGTTTCATTGAAAATGAGAATTTGGGTATGTAACTTTAAAACAGTATTTTAAAATGTATGACTGTCTAAATTTAACGTGGTGACAGCCCTGACATGGCCTTAGTTGTCGACAGGGCTATAATTTTAATCTTAAATCTTATGACTGTATAAATGATAACTATGGAATGCTTATATGAGAGAGATAATCTTATTTTATGAAATATGTCCGAAACACAATTGTTGGATTGTGGACTAATGGACTAATTAACGTGGTGACAGCCCTGACATGGCCTTAGTTGTCGACGGGGCTATGATTTTAATCTTAAATCTTAAATCTTAAATCTTACTATGGAATGCTTATATAAGAGAGAATCTTATTTTATGAAATATGTCCAAAACACACACAAGAGTTGCTCCCCTTGACCTGTTTAGACCTCATATTGAAAGCGTATTAAAACATGTAGGTAGAAAGAACTAGAGCGCTAAGACGCTAGACCACCAGCTGTGCGGCAGCATTTTCAGCACCTTGACCTTTGACCAACGACCAGATTATGTCCCTTCATGGGAGAAAACGTTAATGCAGGATTTTTCGGTCAACAATATTAAAAAAACCCATTACAGTCGAACCTCCCTTAAATAAGACCTTAAAAAATAATCCCAAATGGGAGGGAGTTGTACCGTATTTTACGGACTATAAGGCGATACTTTTTTTCTAAGACTGAGACCCCTGCGCCTTATAATATGACTAATAAAATAGTAAGAAAATAGAGTAACAAAATCTGACTTTTGTGTTAAATTTGGGGGGTGCGCCTTATAATCAGGTGTGCCTTGTACTGGTTGTAGTCCATAAAATACAGTATAAGGAAAAGATGCATGATTATATAACCTGATTTTGTTCCCATTATTTTTGTTTTCTCTTATATCGGTTGTCCGTCCATGCGCATTCTTTCGTTGTTGTTGGGTCGTGTGTTGTGCAAAACCAAAACGATTTCTTTGTACACTGATGCATTGGCTGATTATAGAATCTTGAATCTTGAATTTAGATACTTACAAAGAAGGGCAATGTCTCAGAGAAGTAGGTTTAAAGTGTGAGGGAGTCCTTATCATGGGGGAGGTGTCTTATAAAGGAGGTTCGGCTATACGAGGAGCACTCCATATATTTTGCAATGTGAAGATTCTGTCGACATCAGAAAAATATGAATAGTGTCATGAGATAGACCATTATCATAATTCTCAAATTTTCATTATTTTCCACCAGTCCATAACCGTTGAGCAAAGCAAAATGTCCGCCAAGGTGAACGTTGGTCCCAAGCTGTGAAAATCTCTTTAATGCTGAGATTTTCGACCCATAAATTTCTATGCTTATACTCGATGAAAGGCATGCAAACAAGAGTATCAGACGTCCATAAATTGTTTTCTTAGACTTCGCCCACTCAGAAACAAAAGTTCACAAATGGCTCAAGGAATTTCAGTTTGGCAGAAGAACGTAAAAAGAAAGTGACCGTTACAGTTGTCAAATGACCGTAGTGACTTCAAACTGTAGCCAGTGTAAAGACTTGTTTGAAATGATCTTGGGATAAATGCTGGTAGGATAAAATAAACAAACATATTGAACTTTTCATCAGGAAGCCTGGATAAAAATAAAATGAACAGCTTGGTATGCAGAAACGTTCTAACCGTTATTTGCCCCACTAGCTTACTGAAGATAAGAAAAGGGGCAGGGTTGCATGGTGCAGCCAAATCATACAACAAATTAGATGGCGAGAAGTTAGCCAGCATCTGGGACTTCATCAAAGATGATGCAACATTTATCTGTCAGTATAATCCCCAAACCACACAATAATTATCTGTTTGGATGTTCTAGGTGAGATTCCATCAGCAATATATCACAGAATACAGAATATTATCAAACAAACGCCATGAATTTTTCTGAAAAGCTGGTTATATGGCTTCAGGTTATCTTCCAGAGAGAAGAGCTCTTTTTGTGGATTGAATTTATTGATTTCTACATTGCTTATAGTCCCGTCAACAGCAATGGTTTCCTCAGGACTGTCACCACAGTAAACATCAAGCACGTCAATGACATCCTACATGCATGTATTTTACAAACAAAAACAACGTTCAAAAACCTGGAAACAAAAAACAAATATAGTGCAATTCATAACATGACACCTTCATCATTGTACCCTATAGCTCATAATCTCAAACAGTGCTGGAAACGTAAGCCATTCCGCTCTATGCGTTTCGCATTCGCTATTCCACTGGGACTCTCTATCCCGCCTCTAGGGCCCTCTATAATGTAAGTGAACAAGTCCCTAGGACCCCTTGTTTTGCGGGATGATTGGGAGCCTTGCACACACACACACACACACACGCGCGCACGCACACGCGCACACACACGCACGCACGCACGCACGCACGCACGCACGCACGCACGCACGCACGGTGAACACAACACAGATGCAAGGCACTGACGTTGTCGGGCGACATGGAGGTGTCCCCCCGCATGTTGTTCTCCTGCTGGTTGGCGGTGCTTTTCTCCGTGCCGCGGCACGCCGTGTGGTAGGCCTACTCCTTGCGTGCCGCCATCACCTTGCCCAGCCGCTTGCCCCACGGCTTGGGCCTGGAACCAACACAGCGCATGAGATGCTTCGCTCTGTGCGCATGGGTCAAAGTAGCATGCTATGCCACTGGGACTCTCTATCCCGCCTCTAGGGCCCTCTATACTGTAAGTGAACAAGTCCCTAGGACCCCTTGTTTTGCGGGATGATTGGGAGCCTTGCACACACACACACACACACACACACACACACACACACACACGCACTGAGGTTGTCGGACGACATGGAGGCGTCCCCCCGCATGTTGTTCTCCTGCTGATTGGCGGTGTTTGTCTCCGTGCCGCGGCGGCACGCCGTGTGGTAGGCCTACTCCTTGCGCGCCGCCATTGCCTTGCCCAGCCGCTTGCCCCACAGCTTCTGGGCCTGGAACCAACACAGCGCATGAGATGCTTCGCTCTGTGTGCATGGGTCAAAGTAGCATGCTTCACCAGACATCGAAAACAAAATTGGGCAAATGTTAAAGGGGCACCCTGACGGATGAGTTTTTGTAAGAAACACGTCCAGATCACCAGGAAAACATCCTTTACAGAGATTGCAATACTCACTTTGCTCTGGTTTCCCAGAAATCAAGCCGCCAAATCGGCGGTTCCTCCTTGGCGGAGGTGCTGGAAGTCAAATTCTTTCACTCAAAGAGAAGGTGTTTCTGGTGATCTTGACGTGTTTCTTGCAAAAACTCATGGTTCTTCATGGTAGCACATACCCCTGTATTCATAGAACATTGCTTGTTCTTCATGGTAGCACATACCCCTGTATTCATAGAACATTGCTTGTTCTTCATGGTAGCACACACCCCTGTATTCATAGAACATTGCTTGTGCTTCATGGTAGCAGACGCCTTGCAGGCAGATTTGTAAGATTAAAAAAATTATTGACTTTTGTTTTAACTGTTGTTCATTTATTTATTTCTGAAAATTGATAGAGCGCTTCACATTTAAGCTCTAAGTGCTTTACAATTGTACTAAAATGATTCACATTAAAAACAACCCCTTACATCCACAGACGTACCCCCCTCCCTATCCTTCACATTCTTGCACACGTGCACACGCACACGCACACACACACACACACACGCACACAAACTCATACACATACACACACACATCATCAAATCTTTTTATACACTTGATATTCCTTTGAGGAATATTGCTCTTAACTCATTCGCATTGTGACGATTTTGAATTTAAAAATCTCACAGATCACTCCAGCCACACACACAAACGAAACATACATAAACAAAAGGAGAAATGAAAGAAGATTACAGGTTTTCACTTCAGGTTTAGACAGGGAAGTGCTAGATCAGACTTTTTTATATTATAGACTTTGTATAAAAAAACTCTACACCGATTGGTTTCCCCACAACAAACCACTACAAAAGCAAAATCAGGGGCAAAATTGTGGTCTAAGGGAGTGAAGCGAGTTTAGAAGTGACCAAGGTATGGTGTGCACACAGATTTACTTCCCTCGAAACAAATGCATCAAATTGACAGCTACCTATTTATTCCGGACATGTATGGCCAGAACGACTTGAATGAGTTAAAACTGCAAACAGGGTAAGTTTACCCCATTAGGGAGGAAAAAGTGAGGAACCCTGGAGTTGGAAGGACTGTAAGCAGCGATGGCTTGGAGTAGAAAAAAACGGACTATCTTTAGATAGACCATTGACGTATTATTGGATTTATTACAAAAACTAATAACTTGTATCAAACCATGACTGCAGAAATATAAATAGGGTGTTTTGCTTTTTATATTTCAGCAGTCTTTTTTTTTTATGCAAATTATTAGTTTTCGTAATAAGTTCAATAATATGTCAATGGACTATCTAAAGCCCAACCTTAGCTGGCCGAACGGTTGCTCGGCGAACAGCCCAAACCGATGTTCGGCGAACTGAAATGTTCGTCCGAACCGGGTTTTCCCCTAATAGCCCGAGCACATGCTCGCCAAACAGCCGTTCGTTTGCTCGCCGAACAGCAGTTCGGCCCGAATCTTGTTCACATCTCGTGTTCTGGGAACAAGCTGTTCACCGAGCGAAATGAGAACTCTTCATACGTGAAGGAAGAAAGTTGTCGAGCTAAATGGAACTCTTCATACTTGAAGGAAAAAAAATTGTCGCTGATCTTTATTTTTAGATCAGTGATCCAAAACATGCCTTTGTTTTTTCTTCCGATTTTCTTTTTCTTTCTTGCTGTCAGATGTTAGCTGAGAGCATAATGCAAAGAGGTAGTTTTGTCACCCTCGTCATGTTTGCGAACCTTAATCTCAAAGTCTGCTTCTTTCAATTTTGTGAACAAGAGAGTTGGATCACTCGATCAGCACGAACAGATCAGATCAAAGGCTATCATCATATCACATCATTTATTATATGAAAATAATTCAATACTATTAGGTATTAGGTACTTTATAGTCACAGAGGCGTCTCTGTGAAATTCGGGTTGCTCCCACCTGGAGAGCGCGTCGCAGCCAGAGGCGCGCCAGCCATTTTTATTTTTTTTAGTTTTTTTTTTTGCATGCGATTTCTGTCACTGATGGGGGGGGGGGGGGGGGTAATTTTTTACCAAATGACAACTTTTTCGTTCCCACTGGGTTTAACGTATGCTAAGTGCATGGGCACACGGGACCTCGGTTTATCGTCTCATCCAAAAGACTCCACGTTAAGGCCTAGTGCAGAATGAGAGGAAAAAATCCCCTGTACCCAGGTTCGAACTCGGGTTTACTTGACACGAAGCGAACGCGCTACCACTGTGCCACTCTACACCGCCATTGGAAAATAATAAACAAAATGTTACTTCTCGGTTATTTTCTTTCTATAGACGAGATGCAGAAATTTAAGGGGGTGAGGGGATTTAATCTAGGCTTAGGCCTACATGTTTACCGAAGTAGGCCTTTTGAGCCTCGCTATGACGTTGGGCTCAAAGGTACACTTCCGCACAATTCGGTTTGGGTCAGATTTTGGAACAAACCCACTGTTCGGTGATCGATTGATTCGTTGTTTGTTCGGGCGAAAAGGAAAAGAGCACTAATTGTTTTTTCTCGTTTCGGCCGAGAACCCGTTCGCCCGAAAGAGATTCGGCCAGCTATGGTTGGCTTTAACCCTTTCACCGCCAGCCATGTTTCAGCCAAAAATTCCATTGAATTTACTTGGGTAGAGAACAAAATCCATTTGCAGTATTGGGGATTCTTCTGTGACATATAAAAATAAGGTCTATCCTTACTTCCCAAAACTAAGACAATAGGGTCTTTGGATAATAGACCCCAATTTGATGCCTTTTAGTGACATAGGTGTTAACCCTTTCACCGCCAAAGTCGCATTTTATCACCACAGTGATTTAACACCTATGTCACTAAAAGGCATCAAATTGGGGTCTATTATCCAAAGACCCTATTGTCTTAGTTTTGGGAAGTAAGGATAGACCTTATTTTATATATGTCACAGAAGAATCCCCAATACTGCAGATGGATTTTGTTCTCTACCCAGGTAAATTTAATGGAATATTTTGGCTGAAATATGGCTGGTGGTGAAAGTGTTAAATCACTGTGGTGCTAAAATTTCGACTTTGGCGGCGAAAGGGCTAAAGATAGTCCGTTTTGACTCCAAGCCATCGTCAGTTAGTTGTGCACTGTGGCTGTGTGCAGGCTGTGGAGCAGCTGGGACCTGACCCACCTGCGTGACTTGTCGGACGACATCGCCATCAACAGACCCATCGTCAGGTGCGTGCATCATATGACTGTCTGATGGGGTTGGCTTTTTGTGTGTGTGTGTGTGTGTGTTTTGTATCCTGATTTTGATGATGCCTGCCTGTGAACGCTTGCACTGTTGCACACAAAATCACACATAGTTTCTCTCTTTTTTTAAACGCGCATGCACATACACTCTTATTTCTCTCACACACGCACACACTTGTAGGCTTGCACAGCACACACGCATACACACGCGCGCGTGCGCGTACACACACATGCACACACACACACGCATGCATGCACAGACACACAGACACACGCATGCATGCACAGACACACACACACACCACATATAGCAGGAAAGGTGACTACTCTTTTGGAAAGCTGGATGGGAATTTCTTTAGAGGGGAGATAACCAGGATACATCCCCACTGTCTAGGCTGTGAGGACTCGAGCGCAGTTAGCACTGGGGATGCTCTCCCCCCATCCCCACTCCCATCCCGGTCAACCAATCTCAAAGGCAGCAGCACTTAGAACCAGCACCCGCATCAATGCCTCCTAATTTAAGAGTCATTGTGATTATCGGTTGCTGTAGAAAAATACATTACCATACAGCCCCCCCCCCCACTCTCACTTGACTATTGGCCCTGGCTTAGGGCTCATGTTAACAATGATGAAGGTGGTTTGAAAATAAAGGGTGCATTGACATTGTAGTAGTAGTCTGGAAGTTTAACGTATGCTAAGTGCATGGGCATACGGGACCTCGGTTTATCGTCTCATCCGAAAGACTCCACGTTCAGACCGTTAAGGCCTAGTGCAGAATGAGAGGAACAAATCCCCTGTGCCCATGTTATGGCAGTTAATTTACAATATGTCACAACATTGTCACATAGTCATTTATGTGACTAAATGATGCAAAAGATTCTTACCCTGAACTACACATTTTGCTTTAAAACTACTCATTTTGAAAATACAACAAACAAACAAGTGTAAAGTGACGTTATTTTATTCACAGGAGACAAAGCAAAACTACTGGATATTTCGGTGAATGCGCCTTTATCGACACAGACAAACAAGAAAACAGCAAACAGCAAATATAGCAAAAGGAGCAAAAAGCAGGCAACAAAAGGAGCAAAAAAAACCAAGAAGATCAAAATCCAAAAAACAATACTTCCCCTCTACAGTCCAATGCATAAATGATCATTTTGAAGTGGAAACTACTCATTTCGAGTTCTGGAGATAGGCAGGTCTGTTGAGCCCCCTGCAAAGGGAGCAGAGCGCTAGTAGAGTAGAGTATCCATAATAATAATTATTATTGTTATGGTTGCAGTCTGGCGTACACGGCCAACTCCCAGGCGCTGTTTGTGTCGCTGTCTGACGGCACCATCGTCATGTGGCACACGGACCAGCCGTTGTCCTCCTCCAATGCCGCTCTGTTCGTCCCTGTGCTCAGGCACCAGGTCTACGCCAACCACTGAACCACGCGTTTCAATAAGCGTGTGTGTCAGCGAGTGTCAGGGCTCCCAATCGTCCCTCAAAACAAGGGGTACCAGGGACTCCTTCACTTACAGCATAGAGGGTCCTAGAGGCGGGATAGATGGTCCCAGTGGCATTGCGAATGCTAAAAATATTTTTTCTAGTGCTTCCCTGGGATCCCCTGCACATTCATTTTGAGGGTCCCTGAGAATTTTAGTACTTCATAGACCCCAAATGGGGTCCCCTGGGAGCCCTGGAGTGTGTGTGTGTGTGTGTGTGTAAGAGAGAGTGTGTGTTTGACAGAGGAAGAAGGTGTGTATGTGTGTGTGCGCCTGCATGAACGCGCATTGGGACGCACGCATGGTTCAAGGAATGCCACTTGTTCTGTATTGGACTTGGATATTCATCTTGTTTTAAACCATCTTTCCACTTGGATTGTACACATTCCTTTGAAATTATGCAGCATGGTTGGAGAGTTGAGTTCACCTTGCCATGTAGTGCCTTTTTGTGCTGGCACTTTGTTATTACGAGAGCGTAACATGTTTTAATAATATTATTTTAACAGCATTACTATTTATACAGCTGAAAATGTATTCACGTGTATAGTCTGTGAGCACGAAAATACCTCTGTGTGTGTATTAGGGTGTATTGTGTGTGTGTGTCTGTGGTATAATTTCTGGGAGCTCGACAGCTTTAGTAGGGCCCTGCCACTGCTTAATATTGCCGTAAAGTGACTTTCATGTGTTCTTTTCTGACCAAGATTGTTGATTACCATTCCTATTGGTGCTGACTGATGGAGCTCTTCAGAACATTGCGACTTCCAAATGACGTAAATGAAACAACGGTTATTGAAGCCAAAGAAATGCTCGTTTGCAATACATTGTAGAATTATGTTATTTATTTGGGTGTTTTGAAAATCATGATGAAAAGTTGCTGTTTAGTTGTCATCTTTTACTTTTATAGGCCAGTTATGCTTTGGTGCCTGCGAACGCTGAATGAACTCGAGATGACTGTCAGGAAAAGGTAGACGCTGACATTTATTGTTAGATGTAAAGTGGATGTTTTTTACTCATTCTCTCTTCCCTTGTGGGTGTCTTGCGTGAAGAACATTTTTATCGTTATTACGGTATTATTAAAGAGCGTTATGTTTGAGAGTCCAGTCATCATTCAGCAGTATTATCATGTCAAATATGCTACGTTTCATCATGCAGTGTTAACGGTTTTAGCAGCATTTTGTTGAGATTAAGCAGCTTATCATTTCAGTTACATTTCGGTACGCTGCGACCTTGTGATGCAGTAGTTCAGTTTGTGTGTTGTATCATAGAACAATACTGTACACTATGTAATAACTCACATTGATATTATTTTTGTATGCAATTTATTGCAGGTGTTTATTTGTTAGGGGACCTTTAGCTAGAAACGATACTTTGTTCAGCTGAACTTTATGGTTCAACTTCACTTCTTCTTCTTCTTCTTCTTCGATCGCTCAGTTTCCTGTCAGTTATGAGCGCAGATGCGTCATGCTGCCGTTGTGCGCCTAAGAAATAACTAGGCCCAGCATGTCCGACTTTGGCTGGAGGAAATCTTTTTGAAAGTGTTTCTTGAAAAAAGGCAGGAGAATGGACAGGAAAGGCAGAAAGACAGTAGATGACAGCAAGCAAAGGGAAAAGGCAAAGAGAGTGACAGATTAGAGGAAGTTACAAGCACAGAATGTCCAGAAGGTGGAACTATTTATGCAAAAGATCCCCCCTCCCCGGTATCCCCACAGGGGGGCGGGGGTTCAACTTCACAAAGTTGAAGGGTACTATAGGAAAGAAGAAGAAGTACATCGTTCTGTGTATCAGATTGTTCCTTGCCAAAAACACAATGAAAGAGAAAGGGAGAAAGATGATATGATTGGCAGAGTAGAAATTCATCCAAGGCAGCGTACGTTGTAGTTGCACTAAGTCCAGGTCTGTAGTCGCACTAAGTCCAGGTCTGTAGTCGCACTAAGTCCAGGTCTGTAGTTGCACTAAGTCCAGGTCTGTAGTTGCACTAAGTCCAGGTCTGTAGTCGCACTAAGTCCAGGTCTGTAGTCGCACTAAGTCCAGGTCTGTAGTCGCACTAAGTCCAGGTCTGTAGTTGCACTGTCCAGGTCTGTAGTTGCACTAAGTCCAGGTCTGTAGTCGCACTAAGTCCAGGTCTGTAGTCGCACTAAGTCCAGGTCTGTAGTCGCACTAAGTCCAGGTCTGTAGTCGCACTAAGTCCAGGTCTGTAGTCGCACTAAGTCCAGGTCTGTAGTTGCACTAAGTCCAGGTCTGTAGTCGCACTAAGTCCAGGTCTGTAGTCGCACTAAGTCCAGGTCTGTAGTCGCACTAAGTCCAGGTCTGTAGTCGCACTAAGTCCAGGTCTGTAGTCGCACGAAGTCCAGGTCTGTAGTTGCACGAAGTCCAGGTCTTGTGTTCTGATGTGTGCAGTTTGTTGACTCGTGTTACAGATGCTTAATAATACTCTTCCCTTGGTATATTTTACTGTAAAAAGTTGTTGCTTTTTTTAACATTCCGTTTTGTTATCATTAAAGCCGAGTTTTAGCAAAAGAGTTTTAATTGAATCCTTTTAAATGTAACTCGTATGACCTGAAAGTTATAATCATGATAATTACCAAAAGAGTTTTAATTGAATGCTCTTAAATGTAACTCGTATGACCTGAAAGTTATAATCATGATAATTAACCCTTTCACCGCCAAAGTCGCATTTTAGCACCACAGTGATTGTAACACCTATGTCACTAAAAGGCATCAAATTGGGGTCTATTATCCAAAGACCCTATTGTCTTAGTTTTGGGAAGTAAGGATAGACCTTATTTTATATATGTCACAGAAGAATCCTCAATACTGTAGATGGATTTTGTTCTCTACCCAGGTAACTTTAATGGACATTTTTTGCTGAAATATGGCTGGCGGTGAAAGGGTTAAACCATTTTAAGCATATACCCCCCCCCTTCCCCCCCCCCCCCCACTGGTGAGTCCCATTTCTTGCCCCGACACAGCGCAAGTTGTTTTAGTTTTGGCGTCACGCTGTCCGCCGGGCCGGCACTACCCTCCTTTTCTGGGCTGTTGCTTGTCTCCGGCCTCCCCTGTGACGTCCCCAAATCTTATGATCTCATTTTGATGACGTCGAGAAAATTCTACCTCATTTTCATTTGGGAAAACAGAAACAAAAATAAAGATCCAATGTACTTGTCAGTGTTTCTTAGGCTCATTATATCTTCAATTCTCCAGGCTTCATGAATGGCCCAAGCGGTTGGTAGGGGATACAAGTACAAGCCATATGTTTTTATTCGCTCCCCTTGGACTGCTGGTCTCGGTTTCTGCGACTTGAACAAACCCGGGTGTAGTTGCGAATTGGGATTCGGAACGAGCGGCGTGGGAGCAACGCCACTGTACAGCCCAGAAGATGGGACAGCAACAAACAAACAAACAAACAAAAAAGTACAAGCCATATGATTAGGCTAATTTTTGTCAATGGTAAATCTATCTATGACAATCTCGATAACAATCATGTTAATATTACCATCTTTCGGACTATAAGGCTCACCTTTTTATAAGCCCCCCCCCCCCTCAAATTTTACACAGAATTCAGATTTTGTTATTCTATTTTCTTACTATTTTATGAGTCATATTATAAGGCGCAGGGGTCTCAGTCTGGGAAAAAGGTATCGCCTTATAGTTCGACAAATATGGTACTAACAATGATAACAGTAAAAACATGTGTATGCAAAGTTGTATTAGATCGAGAGAAAAGTATGCGCTCAACTAAATGTTTTACGGAACCATGACCTAGTTCATTTGTGTGTCCGGCTAAGAACCCTCATGGCCTGTTACTGGAAGGGAAAGGTTTCATCCGTTCAGATCGTGTTCAGTGGTCTGTACAGGAAAGAATGCAATGCCAAAAGTTTCCAGGTATTGCCTGTATTCACGTTTAGATAGCATGAGACTTAGCATCATGCTAACTTAGAAGCTCTTCCAAAAGTCCTATTAAATCCTATAGGAACATTGGAAGAGCTTCTAAGTTAGCATCATGCTAAGTCTCATGCTATCTCAACGTGAATACAGGCCCAGGTCAGGTTATTGATAATAATAATAAACAACAGATATTTATTTTGCGCTTTTTATCGAGCACAAAGCACTTTACAATCGGCATTGAAACACTTGTAGACACATGCACACACTCTCACACACACACACCTGCTTGAAAGAGCGGCCATGGGTGCACGCACACTCTCTCGTGCACACGCACACAAATTACATACACACACGCACTCACACACACTGGACTGGACTGGAACCAATTTATTGTCAGATTAACTATATAAGCTGTACTGACATTGAAAAAACGAAACAAAAAAACAAACGATTAAATTCAATAAAGAATAGAAAAATTATAAAAAAATGTTTAATCTCTCTCTCTCTCTCTCTTGCTCGCTCTCTCTCTCTAAAAGTACAAAAGTACATACATCACACGCACGCTTTAACATCACACACACAGACTACGCGCATAGACACAGACACACACACTCATACTCACACACATGAAGGGGGGCGTGGGTGCGGTTATTTGAAAAACTGCCGGAACAGATGTTTTTTCATGTTTGTTTTGAACGATGCGAAAGATTGACCGGACCTCGCGGCCTCGTCAAGTGTTCTTTGATTCTAATTATTCAGAATGGGGGTGTAATGTATTGTGCTCTGGTATTAACCAGTCCCTCGGTCATACCGATAGTTTGCATGCTTGTTAATCATCAAAAGTTGTTTTTTAATTGTCTTGGGTATTTTTTGGTGAAACCATTGCGTTTCGGTGTTTTTGTGGGAAGGAGGAGAAAGTGAGAGAAACGCACATGCATATTTTTGTAAGTTTTGCATGCGAGTATTTGTGTGGGAGGAAGAAGGGTTGTGTTTGTAGCACCGCCATACGTATCTTAATAGCGGTTAATGAACTCTAGACTTTGATGTGTAGACTGGGACAGTGGTAGCGCGTTCGCTTCGTGTCAAGTAAACCCGAGTTCGAACCTGGGTACAGGGGATTTTTCCTCTCACTTTGCACTAGGCCTTACGGTCTGAAACGTGGAGTCTTTCGGATGAGACGATAAACCGAGGTCCCGTGTGCCCATGCACTTAGCACACGTTAAACCCAGTGGCAACGAAAAAGTTGTCATTTGGTCAAAATTTACCCACCCCCCTCCCTTTCCTTCCTCATCAGTCACACAAAAATCGCATGCAAAAAAAAAAAAAAGAAAAATTGGGTGGCGCGCCTCTGACTGCGGCGTGCTCTCCTGGTGGGAGCAACCCGAATTTCACAGAGACGCCTCTGTGACTATAAAGTACCTAATAATAATACCTAATAATAATACCTGTTTTCTGTCGTATCTATGTTATTCTCTTACAATTTCACACGATAGTATAGTCATGAAGTTGTAAATGCCTGTGACTGACCATTCACTTATTTATTGTTTGTTGGCATATCATTGTCTTTCACTTCGTGGAAGGGAAGTTTCCCTACGTTTGTGATCATATTGGAAGAATCAAAAATGCATATAAACTGTTGTGATTAAATGTTTATTTAACAGAGCATCTTTTAATGACTGTTTTCTTTCAATAGTCCTGCTTCTGCTGTTTTTGTGCAATGACTTTGTTTCTAATTCTTCTTCTTCTTCTGCGTTCCCAGGCCATAAGGCCACAATGGGTACGTATGTGTCCGGTTTTCCAGTTTTCACTGGTGTCCTCGCTGCATTCAGCCGACACCTTCCGATTTTGGAGGAGGTTTCTGATATACATAGCGGCAGTAGTACATGAAGAGTGTGTCCTTAATTGAGTAATGTGTAAACTAATTCCAGTAGTCTCACCCCACCCCCCCCTTCTACCTATCATGGGGGAGGGGGGGCCAGCAGCCTCCTAAAGTCCTACTGCACGTCCTCGTTGTAGGAGGCAGGCAACGGCTTAGGCTGGCTTACGCGGATAGGGCCCTCCCATGAGGGTCTTTCAGCAGAAATAGTTCCCCCATCTTCTGGAAGTTCTATGCTAGTAACTTCCCCTACTCTATCACTATTTTTGACTCTGCCTTTTCCTCTTCCTTTCTGCTTTCTGGCGTCTACTTTCTGCCTTATTGGTCTACTCTCCTGCATTTTTTTTTATAAAACCCTTCCACATTTGTCCTTTTTACAATTTATGACATGCTAGTGGGTTTGTTTTTTTATTGTTCGCTGGCTTCCAGACGTGAGACCTTGCGCACTTGAGAGAGCATCTGTTGTCCATTCTGCAGTGTATATTTGCCTATATAGCCTTTTAGAAAATATATTTTAGCTTACTACTAATACTAATATGTGTTTGTTACCCTTTTTTACTGTTTTTTTTAACCTCGACTTGATAAATAGAGTGGAATGGTTCGACGTTTCCAGCACTGTCTGGAATTATGTGCTATAGGGTATAATGATGGAAGTGTCATGTTATGAATTGTACTGTATTTTTTTTTTTTTTTTTTTTTTTTGTACGTTGTTAATATTAATTGATTTGACTGTGTTTTGTTATGCGTGGTCGAACTTTATGCGGTGACAGTCCTGAGATAACCATTGCTGTTGACAGGACTATAAAAGACTAACTAACCAGTAGTCTTTTTTTCCATTGGTTCTTTGTTGCTTTCCGTTTCGTGTGTATATGTTTTTCTGTTTGTTAATTATAACATGTTTAAAAGCAGAAACTCTTTCAAAACAAGATTTAGAGCAAAGCGTGTAATGGAATGTCAAGTTGTATTTAATTACTTTCTCCATATACTTATATTTTTTAGTTTTTTGGGGTGGGTTGTCCTTGTTCTTTGTTGGTAAGAAAGTGCTTTGAGGATTCTCTCTCTGAGTGTGTGTGTGTGTGTGTGTGTGTGTGTGTGTGTGGTGTGGTGTGTGTGTGTGTGTGTGTGAGAGAGAGAGAGAGAGAGAGAGAGTGAGATAGAGAGAGAGAGAGAGAGATGTCTGGATGATATGCAATCAGTTATCATGCACCCCAAATCACTCAGCAAAAACACTTTGACTAGTTTTTGAACCAAGCAAAGAGTATTTCAGCATCTGTGTATCTTTTACAGAATGAAAACCGTGGGCAGATCATTGTAGGTGAAAGATACATCGAACGGATCTATAATATTAAAACGGACATTCTAATACATGTTTACAGATAGGCGTTTATTTATTTATAAATATTACACTGTTGTGTTTAGTTCAATGCACAATACAATTCCAAAACACGACCACAGAAAAATAATAAATTCAGTTGTAAAACCAATCCCAAGTATTCAAAGATTATGGAAATCTACTGGGACTCCCAGTGGGAGGTCTATCCAATTAGAGACATGTGACAGTGCATGGGAAAAACAGACGTAATGGAATTTTTGGGGGCATAAATTGATATTTTAATTTTTCATTATGGAGAAAAGATTCCTTGTTAATACACAGAAAACCGGATTGAGTTATCTCGGTCTAGTTTTTATTTTATGATTATTTGAAGTTTGGCAGTCGAGATAGATCATTTTGCAGAAATCACAGTGCATAGAAGATTTAATTTTGCCTCTTTCTTTCTATTGACTTGTCTTTTTAAAAACTTACTCAAATAGAAACAAAATCATTCAACATTGTCTTTCATGTTGTGGATACTGGTAGAATACATAAAAATAGACATAAATATGCCCTAAATAGAAAATTGATATTTTGGGGGTTGTTGACTATTTTTGGCTTTTGCTCAAAACATTCTGAGCGACTTATGTAGGGTTTTTCCCCTGCATGATCCGCAATTAAGTCTGAACCAAAACTAAAAACCAGAGAGAACAGCAAGAGCTATTTGATAAAACATTTTCCACAACAACGAAAAAAATTATACGGCTTAGTCTTTCGTGAAAAACTATGACTCTCAAAGAAACTAAAATTCAAAATTTCCAATTCTCTGTTTATTTCTTCAGGCTCTTGGCTGCTATTTATAGAAGCAATATTTTAATTTGTAATGCAATTTTGTCATCGTGGTTTGCTTTTTTCATGCTGTCATATATGACCCAGCACCACGAAAGGAACATTAAATCACTGGGCTAGTTTCTCACAACAGGATTTGCAAAGTCAAAAATATCATCTTCTTTTGTCAATTTTGAGTTATGGGTATTTTCGCATCTCTAACATCTTATCTTTCACATCTATAAAGGACGAGATCTATGGTCTTATAAATTGCTTTAAAACGAGTATGTCAATGTTTTTTTCTAACAGCTAGGCTAGACTTTAGGGAGACGTATTTTCTCAAACTGGCCAGAGCTCAGACTCACCCCCCCACTAACTTTGTTAAATCTCCATTAACACTTCTGTAAAACAGAAACAGATACAACAATGGTTCTTGTATCATTAAGAAAGAGAATTATCTGAAGTTTTCAAATGTATAAATTTTTTTCAGAATGGTCAGTTTGACACTTAAATGTCCCTTTCATGGTTGCGGGGGTCACCTATATTACTTCTTGCAGCCCTTGACAACTAAAAAAGGTTTTGAATCAACAAACGATTCATGTACAACAAAAACTAGCTAAAGACAGTTAGTCTAGTTGTAAATGTGGGACCCAAAAAAAATGGGCGTTCTTCCCAAATAGTCTAAGCACACAATTTATTACAAAAGCGAGATAAATGAGTAAGCTGAAATACATCAATATTACATCAAAGAGTTATGCTGTTAAAGGTATTTTTGTTCAGCTTTTATTTTTTTAGAACTTGATAAAAGAGGTACAGTAAAATGACTAAAAACAGCACATTCATATATACATCGAAAGAAGTGAAAAACAATCGTTTTCACATTAACCCTTTCACCACCAAAGTCACATTTTACACTCAGGGGCATTGATTTAACACCTATGTTACTAAAAGGCATCAGATTGTGGTCTATTATCCAAAGACCCTTTTGTTTTAGTTTTTGGGAAGTAAGGATAGATCTTATTGTATTATATGTTACAGAAGAACCCCCAATACTGTAGATATATTTTATTCTCTACCCAGGTAATTTACATGGACATTTTTGGCTGACATATGGCTGGCGGTGAAAGGGGTAAGCACATGATGATCCTAGAAGTAACGCAATGCCTATGATAATCGAGAATCAGAACCATGGAGAGAAGTTGAACACAAAAGTGAACATAAAATCTACAGTAAATGAGGTACAGTACAATGATCCTAAAGTAACCAATGCATCATGATAATCAGAACCATGGAGAGAAGTTGAACACAAAAGTGAACATAAACTAAGATCAAATAATGTAAAACTGAAGATCTGATAAGATACACTGTGTGCCAGTTTATCTTCAAAATCGATGAAGGCGGATGATTAATGAAAGAAGAAGAAGAAGAGTTGGTCGTTTCCCACCATGACTTGCCAGATAGCAGAGGGTGACACGGTGCTATCCTGGAGGGTGCTGGGATAGAATTGGTTTACAGTGGATATTGTCCCTTGGCCAAGGGGTACACCCCCCACTGGTTCACTCAGCCAGAGAGGGATTTGGCAGGATAATTAAAAAAAGAAAGACGGCTCTTTGCTCGTTGTTGGGATGCTCCATGGAGGTTTTTTTAGCCAGGGTACAAAAACAAATTTGAAAATTTCTATAATTTACAAAATAAAATATAAACACACACACAAGAAAACCTATTTTAGGGATGACCCTGTGATTCTTAATTCGCTGTTAATAGTCTGAAATTGTAGACCTGTTCTTTCAGTTAATGCTGTCCAACTTTAAAAAGTACTTAATCAATTTCATTCAGCTAAAATCTGTCCCCCAAAAATCAACAAATGTCACTCATGTCTAAACCAACCAGTCGGTAGAACTTTTATTGAACGGACCCCCCACACCACCCCAAGTAACCCTCGGGGCGAGACTTGTGGAGGGGGGCGGGGTCATCAGCTCATATATGGATAGGCACAGGCATCCACCCCTGCCCCATGTTCTTAGGACCGTTTTGCCGGAATTGGTAACGCCCTACTCGGAAGCATTGGCCGTTTGAGTAAATCGATATATGAATGTGCGCCGTTATGTTTTTGAATCTCGACCAAGCAGCGGGCCATAAAAAACACGATGAAATCAGCCTAAAGGTTGAAAAAATCTCACTGTCTGTGGATGAAAAAATAAAATGGTAATTGCTACAGTGGTGAAAGATCCTTCACAAACCATCCAATAGAGACCTTATAAGGGAGGGGTATATAAGTAGAGGTAATTTTAAACTACAATTGGAAGGGCAATGCTCAGAGAAGTAGGTCTTATAGCCTTATCATAACAACAAGTAAGTATTGGACGGTGATGTCCCGTTGCGTGGCCTGTTGAGTTCCGGTCACACAAACATACACCGGGACACACACGCGCACGCGCGCACACACACTATGACAGTAAAGAGAAAGAGAGCCGCTGTAAGTCGCTACCGTAATACGGTCCTGGTGTGGTTATGGTGTGCAGGCGCAGTCGTGCGCGTGTGTGTCACTGTGTATGTGTTGTGTGTGACGGAACTCAAACATGGGCCACGCAAGGGACATCACGTGCCAAACCTTACTTGGTTGTAGGATAAGCTATAAGAACTTCTCTGAGAACATTGCCCTTCATTGTAAGTATTAAAAATTACCTCACTTATAAGAACCTTCCTTATAAGGTCTCATATCTGGATGGTTTGGTGAAGGGAGGTTCCACTGTACAATTACAATTTTATTTTGCATCCACCAGACATGAGAGTGTCATCTGTAGGCTGATTTGCAAGTGTTTTTATGGCCCCGTGGCGGTCGAGATTCAAAAAACATAACGGCAGCACATCATTAGCGATTCCTCAAACGCGAGCCCAATGCTTTACCAGTTGAGTGCTCGTTTAGCAATTCCAGCAAAAAACGGTCCTAAGAAACGCGCGCGGCAGTGGTGGACTTGCCTCGTGCCCATATGGGGAGCTGGAGACCCACGGCCCCCTCCACGCAAGTCTCCTCCCCGAGGGTATACTTGGGGTGGGGGGGGGGGGGAGTCTTTCATAAAAGTTCTACCGACTGTTGGTTAGACATGAGTGGGACATGTCGTTGATTTTTGGGGGACAGATTTTATGCTGAATGAATTGATTAAGTACTTTTTAAAGTTGCGACAGAACATTAACTGAATAGAACAGGTCTACAATTTCAGACTATTAACAGCGACATTAAGGAATCACAGGGTTCCTCCCAAAATAGGTTTTCTTGTGTGTGTGTTTTTATATTTTATTTTGTAAATTATAGAATTTCAAAGTGTTTTTGTTACCCTGCTTAAAAAACCTCAGGGATCATACCAACAACAGAAGACCGTTTTTTATTATCCTGCAAATCCCTTTGGCTGAGGTGGGGTGTACCCTGCAAGGCCATCTCACTATAAACAAATTCTAGGCCCGCCTGCCGGAATAGCACACTGTCCCCAATGCTATCTGGCAGTCATGGCGGGAAACGACCAACTCTTCTTCTTCTTGTCCATCCATCATCCGCCTCATACGATTTTGAAGATAAACTGGCAACAGTGTACCTATCAGATCTTCAGTTTTAATTATTTGATCTAGTTATGTTACTTTTGTGTTCAACCCTTTCTCCATGTTCTGAATTTCATGAATGCATTGGTAATTTAGAACATTGCGCTACTGTACCTCATTGACTGTAGATTTTATGGTTCACTTTTGTGTTCACTTCCTATCCATGGTTTTGATATCATGATGCATTTGGTTACTTTAGGATCATTGTGCTTAACCCTTTCACCGCCAGCATATTTCAGCCAAAAATGTCCATTAAATTTACCTGGGTAGAGAATAAAACATCTGCAGTATTGGGGAATGACTTCTGAGAGTTAAAAAAGTAAAGGTTATCTTTATTCCTTAAACTAAACACATCAGGGTCTTGTGGATAATAGGACCCCCATTTGATTGCCTTTTAAGCATGGGGTAAATCACTGCGGTGCTAAAATGTGACTTTGGTGGTGAACAGGGTTCATGTGAAAACGATGTTTCACTTCTTTCGAAGATATAGGAATGTGCGTGGTGTTAGTTCATGTTACTGTACTGCTTTACAGTTTAAAAAAATTAAAGCTGAACAAAAAATCACTTTAACAGCATAATCTTTGTATGTAATCTGACTGTATTTCAGGCTTACTTTCATTATCTCGCTTGTGTAATAAATTGTCGTGCTTAAGATATTGGGAAGAACGCCCGTTTTGTCCCCCATTTACAACAACTAACGTCTTTAGCTAGTTTGTGTATGTACATGAATCGTTTGTTGGTTCAAAACCTTTTTTATTGTCAAGTGGCTGCAGAAAGAATATAGGTGAACCCCCGGCACCAGCAAAGGGCCATAAGTGCAAAAATGCCCATTCAAGAGAATTATACATTTGAAAACTTCAGATCAATTCTCTTTCTATGATACAAGAACCATTGTATCTTTTTCCGTTCCAGAAGTAGAGGCATTTAATAGTGGGGTGAGCTTTGGCCATTTGAGAAAATACTCTCTAAGTCTCAGCTGAGCTGTTAGAAAGCATTGACTACTCGTTTTAAAAGCATTATAGACCATAAGATGTCCTTATAAATAGGAAAAGATAAGAGTAGAGAATGCTCGTTTTTGAAAATACCTTTATAACTAAAATGACAAAAAATGATATTTTGGACTTCCAAGCCTGTTGTGAGAAACAGCCCAGTGACTTAATTGTCCCTTTCGTGGGTGCTGGGTCATAATACAGCATGAACAAAGCAACCCACTGCGACAAAATTGCATTTTACAAATAAATATTGATCTATAAATAGCAGCAGAGCCTGAAGGAAATAAATCAGAGAATGAAAATTTGATTTTAGTTCTTTGAGAGTTATAGTTTTTCACGAAAGACTAAGCCGTATAATTTTTTTGTTGTTGTGGAAATGTTTTATCAAAATAGCTCTGCTGTTCTCTGCTGGTTGTACTAGTTTTGGTCAGACCTTAATTGTGATCATGAGGGAAAAACCACTTCAGAGATCCACTCAATGTTTTGAGCAAAAGCAAAAATAGTCAACAACCCCACAAAATATCAATTTTCTATTTAGGTCAACTCATGTAATATTTATGTATTTCCACCACAGTATCCCACCAACATGAAGACAATTTTGAATGATTTTGTTATTGATAGGTTTAAAAATCCAAGTCAATTTAGAAATGTGAATGAGTACAAATTCTATTCTTCGCTATGCCTAGATTGTTCTAGCCAAATGATATCCGCCTGCCAAACTTCAACTAATTCATAAAATAAAACTAGACGAGATAACTTCAATTGCGTTTCTGTGTATTAACAAGGAATCCTTTTCTCCATTAATGAAAAATTAAATATCAATTTATGCCAAAATTCCGTTATGTTGTTTTTCGCCCATGCACTGTCAAAATGGGTCTAAATTGGAATAGACCTCCAACGGGAGTCCCAGTAGATTTCCATAATCTTGCATACTTGGGATTGGTTTACAACGGCATTTATTATTTTTCTGTGGTCGTGTTTGGAATTGTATTGTGCATTGAACTAAAACACAAAGTGTAATATTTTATAATAAATAAACTGCTATCTGCTAAACATGTATTAGAATGTCCGTTTTAATATATAGATGCCGTTCGATGATCTTTCACCTACAATGAGCTGCCCACTGGTTTCATTCCTGTAAAAGATACACAGATGCTGAAATACTCTTTGTTGTTCAAAAAACTTAGTCAAAGTGTTTTTGCTGAGGATTTGGGGTGCATGATAACTGAGTGAATAATCATCCAGACCACTCTCATCTATTCCACTCTCTGTCTCTCTCTCTCACCCAATACCACACACACACTACAAACACACACACACACACACAGACACACACACACACAATCAGAGAGAATCCTCAAAAAGCACTTCCTTCCAACAAAGAACAAGGACAACCCACCCCAAAAAACTAAAAAAATAAGTATATGGAGAAAGTAAGTAAATACAACTTGACATTCCATACAGCTTGCTCTAAAATCTTGTTTGAAAGAGTTCTGCCTTTTAAACGTGTTATAATTAACAAACAGAAAAACATATACAAACGAAAACGGAAAGCAACCAGAACAAGGGAAAAAAAAAAGACTATGGTTAGTTAGTCTTTTATAGTTCCTGTCAACAGCAATGGTTATTCTAGGACTGTCCACGCATAAAGTTCGACCACGCATAACAAACACAGTCAAACAATTAATTATTAACACCGTACAAAAAAACAAAAAAAAAAAAAATACAGTACACATTCTATAAACATGGACACTTCCCTCATTGCACCCTATAGCACAAAATTCCACACAGTGCTGGGGAAACTCTCGAACCATTCCACTCTATTTTCAAGTCGCGTAAAGAAAACCAGTAAAGAAGGTAACAAAACACAATATTAGTATTAGTAGTAAGCAAAAATATTTTCTAAAAGGCTATATAGGCAAATATACACTGCAGAATGGGACAAACAGCATTGTCTCTCAACGTGCGCAAGGTCCACGTTCTGAAAGCCAGCGAACAATAAAAAAAACAAACACAGCAATGTCAGAAATTGTCAAAAAGGACAAATGTGCAAGGGTTTTATAAAAAAAAATGCAGGAGGTAGACCATAATAAGGCAGAACAGTAGACGCCAGAAAGCAAAAGGAAGCGGGAAAAGCAGAGTCAAAAATAGGATAGAGTGGGAAGTTAGCTAGCACAGAACTCCAGAAGATGGGGGAACTAATTTCTGCTGAAAGACCCTATGGTAGGGCCCTATCCGCGTAAGCCAGCTAAGCGTTGCCTGCCTCACATACGACGGACGCTGCAGTAGGACTTTAGGAGGCTGTGCCCCCCCTCCCCCATGATAGGTGAAGTGGGGGGTGGGGGGGAGCTGGAGACTATTGGAATTAGTTTACAAATTACGTCTATTAGGGACACACTCTTCATGTACTACTGCCCCCCCCCCTATGTTATATCAGAAACCTCCTCCAAAATCGGAAGGTGTGAGATGAATGCAGCTAGATGTCGACGGACTACCAGTGTAGAAACTGGAAAAACGGAGACACATATGTATCCATTGTGCCTTATGGCCCGGGAAACGCAGAAGAAAAAGAAGAATTAGAAACAAAGTCATTGCACACAAACACAGCAGAAGCAGGACTATTGAAAGAAAAGAGTCTAAAAAGATGCTCTGTTAAATAAAAATTTAACACACAACCGTTATATGTTTTTGATTCTTCCACAAATGATCACAACGTAGGGAAACTTCCTCCACGAAGGAAAGACAATGATATTGCCCAACAGCGATAAATAAGGAATGGTCAGTCACAGGCATTTACAACTTCATGGACTATACATATCGTTGTGAAATTGTAAGAGAATAACATACGACTATGACAGAAACCTGATGTGATAAAACAACTTTCCACAAATGTTAAATTATTTATTGATTATTTATTATTACAGTATAGGTATTATTATTAGTTAACTTTATAGTCACGAGGCAGGTCTCTGTGAAATTCGGGTGCTACCCCACCAGGAGAGCACGCCGCAGTCAGAGGCGCGCCACCCACAATTTTTTCTTTTTTTTGATCTGCAGCGATTTTTGTATCTGGTGACTGATGAGGAGGAAAGGGGGGGGGTGGGTCAAATTGTGACCAAATGCAACTTTTTGTTGCCACTGGGACTTCATAACATATGCTAATGTGCATGGGCACACGCGGGACCTCGAGTTTATCGTCTCATCCGAAAGACTCACGTCAGACCGATAAGGCCTAGTGCAAAGTGAGAGAAACATCCCCTGTACCAAGGTTCGAACGCGGGGTTTACTTGACACGAAAGCGAACGCGCTACCACTGTCCAGTCTACACATCAAAGTCTACGAGTCATTAACCGCCTATTTAAGCATAGTATGGCGGGTGCTACAAACACACACAGACACTTCCGCCCACACAAATTACTCGCACTGCAAAAACTACAAAAATATGCTAGTGCATTCTTTCACTTCTCCTCCTTCCCACAAAAACACCGATAAAACGCAAGGTTTCAACAAAAAAATACCCAGTACAATTAAAAAAAAATTTGATGATTAAAAGCATGCAAACTATCGGTCCAGGTCGAGGGACTGGTACTACCAGAGCACAATACTTACGCCCCCATTATGAATAATTAGAATATGAAAGAACACTTGACGAGGCCGCGAGGGTCTGACGGTCAATCTTTCGCAGGTTCAAAACAACATGAAAAAACATACTGTTCGGAAGTTTTCCAATAACAGCACCACGCCCATTATGTGTTGTGAGTATGAGTGTGTGTGTCTGTGTCTAAATGCGCGTAGTACGTCTGTGTGTGTGAGTAAAAGCCGTGGTGTTGTGATGTATGTACGTGTACTTTTAGAGAGAGAGAGCGAGCAAGAGAGAGCGAGAGATTAAACATTTTACGAGTTATAGTTCTATTCTATGTATGGAATTTAATCGTTTGTTTTTTTGTTTCGTTTTTTTAAATGTCTAGTACGCTTATACGTTAATCTGACCAATAAATTGGTTCCAGTCAGTCCAGTCAGTGTGTGGTGAGTTGCGGTGTGTATGTAATTGTCCCGTGCGTGTGCACGAGAAGAGTGTGCGTTGCACCCATGTGGCGCTCTTTCAGCAGCTGTGTGTGTGTGAGAGAGTGTGGCATGTGTCTGCAATGTGTTTTCAAAGCCGATTGTAAGATGCTTGTGCTCGATACAAAGCGCAAAATAAATATCTGTGTTGATTATATTCCTCTCCATCAACATGACCTGCGGCCGTATTCCGTGATGATAGCATGAGACCCTTAGCAGTGATGCACTTAGACACGCTCTTTCCAATTTCTATAGGATTTAATATTGTACTTTTGGGAAAGAGCTTCTAAGTTAGCATGATGCTAAGTTCTCATGCTATCTTTTAACACGGTGAATCAGGCAATACCTGGAAACTTTTGGCATGCATTCCTTTCGTACAGACCACATGAAACACGATCTGAATGGCTGAAACCTTTCCCTTCCAGTAACAGGCCATGAGGGTTCTAGCCGGGAAAACAAAATGAAACTAGGTCATGGTTCTGTAAATACATTTGTTTGAGCGCATACTTTTCTATCGATCTAATACAACTTTGCATACACATGTTTTTACTGTTATCATTGTTAGTACCATATTTGTGAACTATATAAGGCGATACCTTTTTCCCAGGACTGAGCCCTGCGCCTTATAAGATGACTATAAAATAGTTAAGAAAATAGAATAACAAAAAATCTGCATTCTGTGTAAAATTGATGGTGGGGGGGGGGCTTACTAAAAAGGTGAGCCTTATAGTCCGAAAGATGGTAATATTAACATGATTGTTTATCGAGATTGTATAGATAGATTTACTATTGACAAAATTAAGCCTAATCATATGCTTGTACTGTTTTTGTTTGTTTGTTTGTTGTTGCGTCCATTTCTGGGCTGACAGTGGCGTTGCTCCCACGCCGCTCGTTCGACTGCCCAATCGCAACTACACCCGGGTTTGTCAAGTCCAGAAACCAGAGACCAGCGGTCCAAGGGGAGCGAAAAAAACATATGGCTGTACTTGTATCCCCTACCACCGCTGGGCCATTCATGAAGCTGGAGAATTGAAGATATAATGAGCCTAGAAACACCTGAAAGTACATTGAATATTTATTAGATTTCTGTTTTCCCAAATGAAAATGAGGTAGGAATTTTCCGACGTCATCAAATGAGATCATAAGATCTTAGGGGACGTCACAGGGAGGCCGGGGAGACACGCGAAAGCCAGACTGAAAAGGAGGGTAGTGCCGGCCCGGCGAGACAGGTGACGCAGCAAAACTAAGAAAACTTGCGCTATTTAGGTCGGGGCAAGAAATGACTCTACCAGTGGGGGTGGGGGGGGGGGGGGGGAAGGGGTAATATGCTTAAAAGGGTTGACCCTTTCAACCTGCCAGCCATATTTCGAGCAAAAAATGGTCCATTAAAGATTACCTGGGTAGGACAACATCCATCTACAGTATTGAGTGATTCTCTGTGATCATTATAGCAATATAAAGGGTCTATCGCTACTCCCAAAACTAAGACAATAGGTCGCTGAATAAGAGCCCCAATGATGGCTGTTTAGTGACATAGTGATTACATCACTTTGGTGCTGATGCTTGACTGGCGGTTGAAAGGGTTAATTATCATGATAATAACTTTAGCTTCTAGAGTACTTAAGGAGCATCAATATTAAAACTCTTTGGTAATTAATCAGAGTATAACTTAGGTATACGAGTAATTTAAGAGCATTCAAGTAAACTCCTTTCCTCGCCTCGGTAATTATCAGTTATAAATTTCAGGTTCTCAACGAAGTTAGATTTAAAGGATTCAATGAAAACTGCTTTAGCTAAAATGGCTTTAATGATAACAAACGGAATGTAAAAAAGCAAAAACTTTTTAAGTAAAAATAATACAAGGAAGAGTATTATAAGCATCGTAAACAAGAGTCACAACTGCACACATCAGAACACAAGCCTGGACTTAGTTGCGCTACAGACTGGCCTTTAGGGCGAGACGACAGACCTGGACTTAGT
>CM065684.1:14464707-14469707 GCA_017654935.2 Phymorhynchus buccinoides
CTGTTGAACTGAAAAAGACACTGCCGTAATCGTTGGGGCGAAGTGGGAACAGGGCGAAAGGAGAACAGGGCGAAAGGGGAACAGGGTGAAAGGTGAACAGGGCGAAAGGGGAACAGGGCGAAAGGGGAAAAAGGGTGAAATGGAAACAGGGCAAAAGGGGAACATGGCGAAATGGAACATGGCGAAAGGGAACAAGGCGAAATGGGAGCACAGCGAAATGGGATGTCCCCATGGAGAGATAGCTGCATGAGTGATGACCCTTGATGGTTTGCACAGTTGTTCGCGTCTTTATGATTATGATATGATTGAAAGGCGTGTTCAAGTTAATATAAGAAAGCAAGATACGAGTGGGGTAAAGTGGGTGGGTAGGTAGGGGGGGGGGGGGATAAAGGGCAAACGGTCATTGTCGCAGACCTGTTTACTCTACTCTTTTCGAGTAGTATTCTACTCAATTTGGACCTCTACTACTCTTCACAATTGAAAAAAAAATCCTCTAATTACTCATTTTCAGTGAACATTATTTGATGGTTTAATGAACAGGACTACTCGTTTCACACCCAAACTACTCATTTCAGCTATCCAGACTACTCAAGACTTGTGTAGGGGGTGAGCAGTTCTGCTGTCCGTGTAGTGCTAATTACAGTTACATAGTTCAGTAGGTGGTGAATGGATCTCCTAGACTTGGCCTGTACCATCAGACAACGAAACAACTCATTTTCTCATCAGACAAGCGTTTTTAGTGAGCCTGAACGTCCAGGGAACAGGGTAATTCTATAAATCGCTTAATTCCTGCAGCAGACAGACATGACTAAAGGGCCAAGCCACACGTCCACTAAAATCGCACGAACTGTACGATGCGATTCGATCACGTGGTCTCGAAGAGCGAGTCACCTTAAATTTTGTTCTTCGAGACCGCGTGATCGAATCGTTTCGTACAGTCGTGCGGTGTTAGTGGACGTGTGGCTGGCCCTTAGCAACGCTCCCTCACAATCGGATCAGTTCAATAATCTGAAAATTGAGACCAGCAGCCGAAGCTAGTCTAAACCAATAATAAATAATAATATGTTTGGGCGGCTTATTATGAAAGCGCGGATTTCAAAACCGGAAAAGTGTCAGAAGCGCGAACAGACCCATGAATCGAAAGCGCGGAGGGATGGCCTGGGGTCCGTTTCACAAGGGCTAACGTTACGTTGCGCTCGCTCCATTTTTGAAATGTTGGCCGAAACTTTTCAAATTGGGTGGCGCGCCTCTGGCAGCGACGCGCTCTCCAGGTGGGAGCAACCCGAATTTCACAGAGACGCCTCTGTGACTATAAAGTACCTAATAATAAAATAATGCGTCGCCAGTATATTTGAAACCATTATGACCTGGACGGGAAAAGGGGGGAAACAGGAAGGATGTCTTTCCAGAAAGGAAGACCTTTAAAAATTCATTACGCCTTTAAAATAAAAAAAATCAATACATTTTGCTGTTTTAGTGATGCTTTATTTAGTGATGCTTGCCACATAGGGGGGGGGGAGGGGGTGGGGGGGGGGGGAGGGGGAGGGGGGGGGGGGGGGGGGGGGGGGGGGGGGGGGGGGGGGGGGGGGGGGGGTGGGGGGGGGTGGGGGGGGGGGGTGGGGTGGTGGGGGGGGGGGGGGAGGTGGGGGGGGGGGGGGGGGGGGGGGGGGGGAGGGGGGGTGGGGGGGGGGGGGGGGGGGGGGGGGGGGGGGGGGGTCTGAAGAAAATGGGGAAACCAGTATTTCTGTTTTTTAAAAACAGCAATCACAACAATCGTTATATCATTGCTGTTTTCTCTTTCCATGATAATCTTTCCTTTTCTGACGAAACAGAAGAAAAAAACTACACTGATCCTGAGAAAGCAGAGCTCTCTCTCTGTCTCTCTCTCTCTCTCTCTCTCTCTGTCTGTCTGTCTCTGTCTTTCTGTCTGTCTCTCTCTCTCTCTCTCTCTCTGTCTCTCTCTCTCTCTGTCTGTCTGTCTTTTCTGTCTTTCTGTCTCTCTCTCTCTCTGTCTCTCTCTCTCTCTCTCTCTCTCTCTCTCTCTGTCTGTCTGTCTCTCTCTCTCTGTCTCTCTCTCTCTCTTCTCTCTCTCTCTCTCTCTCTCTCTCTCTCTCTCTCTCCTCTCTCTCTCTCTCTGTGTTTCTCCCTCTGTCTCTCTCTATCTCTCTCTCTCTGTCTCTCTCTCTCTCTCTCTCTCTCTCTCTCTCTCTCTCTCTCTCTCTCTCTTTGTCTGTCTGTCTGTCTCTCTCTCTCTCTCTCTCTCTCTCTCTCTCTCTCTCTCTCTCTCTCTCTCTCTCTCTCTCTCTCTCTCTCTCTCTCTCTCTCTCTCTCTCTCGCTCTCTCTTTTCCTTTTTCACGTCTCTAGCAATTTAATTGTTTTCTTTTATCCAAAAGGACAGATTGTAAGAATAGGCATCGCCTAAAACCTTGATCCTTGTTAAATAAAGTGTTTCAGTGTTGAGTGTTCTCTCTATCTCTGTGAGATAATGACTGCCAACGTACTTTCATAGAAAGCACTGTCCTTTTACATTTGGCCTTTCCCCTGAATATGAAAGATGACTGTGACCTCGGTGGTGCCCGTTGATAAAAACCCCACCACCACTACTGACCACACTGCCCCGTGTCCAGCAGAGGAAGGATTAACTCTGTGGCACTGGCTTAGGGGACTGGCGTTCCGGTGTTGCATGGAATAGTTTACCCATGAAATAAATACCCTTTTCCCTCATTCAAATTGTTTGCTGTTTGGGAAAGATTCGCCCCTAAATACATTCAGAGGCGTATTGTGGCAATGCAGGAAGAACAGAAGATTCATCATTATAAATACTGAGAAGTCAGGGATATTTTTCTATTTATTATTATTTATTTCTGTTTGCACGGATGGTTGTTCATATCGTCCGCCATTTTGAAAAATACAAAACTAAGTGACATGGCTTTGTATATCGATTTCTCGGCAAAAAATGTAAATTTACACAATCCCGCTCTATTTCTTGGTTCTTTCCGTGTGGACTGAGCACTTGAGTATCAATATTTTAAATAATAGTTGACTTATTTATCACATGAAAGAAGAATGGCTCTAGTGCGCTTTTTTTTAAAAGGGTAATTATTTCACGGTAGGTACTTATTTCTCATGACACCGGCTTGAAAAAGACTGCATTGTCCGCACAACATTTACTGTGCTATGCTGTACCGTACTGTACTGGGCAAAACCCCACCCTCTTGGTTCATTTAGAACTCCAGCAGAAAATGTCGAAGGTGTTTGACACCCCCCACCTCTGTCTTCCTTTCGTATTTGTATGCCAATACTTTTGTTGTTGGGCAGTCTTGTACTTTAGAACCCCCCCTCATGTTTACGACCCTCAGTCTCAAAGTCTGCTTCTTTCAGTTGTATGAGAATAATGCTAGGCTGATCCTAACCCTATCCCATTTCAAGAGAATGGCAGAATGTTGCTTCTCAGTGGAACATTTGTTTTCATGGCGGAAATTTGAAAGGGTGTGTGCAAAGTACAAGATATCCTTTAATTTGTTGTTGTTGTTGTTGTTGTTTGTGTAAATGGCATAATGTGTCGCCTTTGGTATATCTCGATCTTGCCTTATGGAAAACAAGGAAATACCAAAATTATAAGATACGAAGTTTACTGCTTGGTTGATTTATTCCTTATAACAAAATGTTCATGTCGTAGGTTTGCCTCAGTAAAATACAAGAAACAATTGAACCCTTTCACCGCCAATGTCGCATTTATGCACCACGATGATTTAACACCCGTGTCACTAAAAGGCATCAAATGAGGGCCTGTTGTTTGAAGACCTTATTTTTTTTTTAATTTTGGGAGGTAAGGATAGGCCTACTGTTATGCATTTCACAGAGAAATTCCCAATAACTGCAGATACAGTTTTATTTCTACCCTGTTCAGTTTAACCCTTTCACCGCCAAAGTCGCATTTTAGCACCACAGTGATTTAACACCTATGTCACTAAAACGCGTCAAATTGGGGTCTATTATCCAAAGACCCTATTGTCTTGGTTTTGGGAAGTAAGGGTATACCTTATTTTATATATGTCATAGAAGAATCCCCACTACTGCAGATGGTTTTTGTTCTCGACCCAGGTAAATTTAATTTTTAAAAAATTGCTGAAAAATGGCTGGCGGTGAAAGGGTTAATGGCATTTTTGGGCTAAAAATGGGCTGGCAGCGAAAGGGTTAAAAACCGGAAGTGCCGTGTAATAAAGCTACCAAAAATACGCTTCAGACTAAACCACATAAAGTGTTAAAAATCCGCTTTGGGGTTTGATCTTGTGCCGGCCGAATATTCCAAAGGGTTGTTCATTGAAATGAGTCTCAGCAGTTGGACAGCAACAAAGCTTGAAAAAAAAACCCCACCTTGGCATATACTCTGAACTTTTTTTTCTTTCCCCTAAAGGTACGTAAAGAATGAATGGGAAATGGAGGACTCTTTTGATGTGACACCCTCCTAAAACGTAGTCTCTCTTCGCCTCTAACCGTTAATAACCCGTGCGATAACGCCGAGCCTTCTGATATCGCCTGCCATCGTGTATCGCTTGACAACGCTGCTACTAGGCGTTCAAGACTGCACTTGGTCATCTCCAAGCATGGAACATTCGATTTGTAGTAAAGTGATTTGTTGTGTATTTGACGGGTTAAGGTTTTGGTTAGGGATAGGGTTAGGGTTAGGGCTAGAGTCAGTTTATTTTCAGATTGAATGGTTAAAAGATGCACATTCTAAAGTTTCGCTGAAAACCGACATTGTTGCGCGAATGGCGTCACTTTCCACATTTGGAGATGACGAAGTGCAGTATTGAACGTCTTGTAACGCTGCTGGCCTCCGGGGCCTTTCCGGTGTTGCATAAAATACCTACCACATGAAATAAATACCCTTATCCTCATTCGACTTGTTTGCCGTTTGGGACAGATTCGCCCCTAAATATATTCAGAGGCTTCTTATTGTGGCATGCAGGAACAACAGAGGATTCATCATTAAATA
>CM065684.1:14474707-14479707 GCA_017654935.2 Phymorhynchus buccinoides
GCGACAGAGCCGCCCGCGCAAATACGATTTGCAGGGCATTACATACACAAAGACGCCAGGTATAATAATGTTTGATTGAATTGTCATCTTAAACAAGTGTTTCCAATAATAGCACAAGATTCCGTTGGTCTTTGCTGTTAAGGTGCCAAATGTCGTTTATAGGGTCTGGATGCAAGCATTTTATTTTTCAAAGATAATGTTAACAAATTCCGTTCGAAATAATAAAACTTCTGATTAAAGCTGAGATAAGTGATTGAAATAGGCTCATTTCGAAAAAACCAAAGGGGACCAGTTGGTGTAGAAAGAAAAGTATAAATTAAGAAGAATGTTAAAAAAACTACAGAAAGAAAACGAAAGGCCGTTACTTAGTATTCATATAAAAAGGGTCCAGCGACAGGAAATCGACAATAAAAGCTCAAGGATCCACAGTACATATAGTACATATCTATATTGTTTAAAAACTCGGGACTTTACTGGTGTTGCACTGCCTCCGGGCATTGCAGCCTGTATTGTTCCAACCATCTTTGTATTTTACAAATGTCCCATAATGTGTCTATGACCGAGAGGACGTAAAACACCATTTTTCATTCGAAATCGACAATAATAGTGTTATAGCATAAAGCGAGTTAGAAAAGGTAGAGGGGGGGGGGGGGGGGGGGCAAACATATAGGGAATAATGACTTGCACAATAATGTAGTTCTATAGACAGCGTAAAATGTACTCGGCTTGCATTACTTGGCATTATACGTGTGTAATAGCATGGACAATATTTGGACATTTCGGTTGAGCGAACGCCCCCCCAGTCATTTGTCGCGTCAAATTCACGTTTACTCGCACAATGGCGTGATGCCCGGAGGATGGGGGGTGAGGGTGGGGGGTGGGGGATGGGGGGGGGGGACACAGTTGCTTGACCACAGAGCGGAGAGACCGATACTAATATAAAGAGTAGGCACAATGGGTGGAAGAAGGGAGTAAATGGGGGACTGGAGGCCGGGGGACAGGAGGCGGAAAATGGGATGGCGGTTCTTCTTCTTCTTCTTCTTCTGTGTTCCCAGGCCATATGGCCATAAAGGGTAAGGTACAAATTTCATTTTTGGTCAATTTTGAGTTATGGGTAGGGGAAGACGGGGTGAAAAGCGCATGGGCGGGTAAGAAGCCCACCCCAATTATCTCATGAAATGAAGCAAATTTCAGTCTCATTTTGCCCATGAGACGAGCGTTAATGTCTAGCATTCGTCTCATGGGCAAATTGGACTGAAATTTTCTTTTATTTCATGAGATAATTGGGGTGGGCTTCTTACCCGCCCATGCGCTTTTTACCCCGTCTTCCCCTATGTTTGTGTTCTCTAACATCTTATCTTTCATATGTCTTCTTCTTCTTCTTCTTCTGCGTTCCCGGGCCAAATGACCATAATGGGTAATGTACGTATGTGTCCGGTTTTCAGTTGTCACTGGTCTCCCCCTGCTGCGTACAGCCGACACATTCCGATTTCGGAGGAGCTCATAGGAGAAACATTATTTGGAAGATTGTTTTGTTTTAAAAAGGCAGGAGGAGAATGGGCCAATAAGTCAGAAAGATAGTAGATGACAGAAAGGAAAAGGCAGAGTCAAAGAGAGTGGCACATTAGAGGAAGTTACAAGCACAGAACTTCCAGAAGGTGGGGGAACTATTGTTTGCGAAAGACCCCCCCCCCCCCCCCAGGTATCCCCACGGGGAGAGGATGGCGGTAAAGTGTAAACTTGTTATACTGGGAACGGGACAAACGACCCAGCACAGACAGGAAGGTGGAGAGTGTGGTGTGTGTGTGTGTGGGGGGGGGGGGGTTATGTCACCCACGGTAAGCTCATAGCGGGCGGTGGCAAAGAGGCATTAATAATGCACACGGAGAGAAAGTTTGTAAGGGTAGACAACAACAGTAGTAGTCGTAGTAGAGTAGTGTCCGGGTATCGGGTTGGGGTTAAACGCAGGGCGTGGTAAATGGAGGGAGCTTGGGGAGGGTGTGGGGCGTGGGGTGGGGGCTAGAAAATGAGCGGTGTCGGGTATTGGGGCTTGAGACGTGTGTCCCTGTGCTTGACCATGGCCGGGTAGGTAAGGTAGCCAGCCTACTGTTGACGTCCTTGTCCCGAAGTAGGGGTCCTCTATTGCGTTGTGTCGCCAGAGCCAGACACTCTGCCAACACTCCGATCTACAATGTAGAGTGGCACAGTGGTAACGCGTTCGCTTCGTGTCAAGTCAACCTGAGTTCTAACCTGGGTACAGGAGATTTTTCACTCTCACTTTGCACTAGGCCTTACGGTCTTTCGGATGATTGACGATAAACCGAGGTCCCGTGTACCCATGCACTTAGCACACGTTACACCCAATGGCAACGAAAAAGTTGTCATTTGGTCCAAATTTACCCCCGCCCCCTCCCTTTCCTTGCAACATTTGTTTTAAAAATGGGTGGCGCGCCTCTGGCTGCGACGCGCTCTCCAGGTGTGAGCAACCCGAATTTCACAGAGATGTTTCTGTGACTATAAAGTACCTAATACCTAATGTATTCCTGGTCCTTTCTTGACACTCATTTTATAATAGCATCCGTCAGGCTTCACCTCCATCTCAACCCCGTTTTATTGCATTGATCACAAAGGCTATGCGATACAGTGGCACCTCCCTGATAAGACCTTCAAAAATCATCCAGAATGAGGTCTTATGAGGGAGGGGTCTTATAACGGAGGGGTCTTATAAAGAAGAGCAATGTCTCAGAGAAGTAGGAGTGTCTTAATTTTAATACTTACAAAGAAGAGCAATGTCTCAGAGAAGTAGGTCTTATGTGGGAGGGAGTCTTATAATGGGAGGTAAGTTTTAATACTTACAAAGAAGAGCAATGTCTCAGAGAAGTAGGTCTTATGTGGGAGGGAGTCTTATAATGGGAGGTAATTTTTAATACTTACAAAGAAGAGCAATGTCTCAGAGAAGTAGGTCTTATGTGGGAGGGAGTCTTATAATGGGAGGTAATTTTAATACTTACAAAGAAGAGCAATGTCTCAGAGAAGTAGGTCTTATGTGGGAGGGAGTCTTATAATGGGAGGTAAGTTTAATACTTACAAAGAAGAGCAATGTCTCAGAGAAGTAGGTCTTATGTGGGAGGGAGTCTTATAATGGGAGGTAAGTTTAATACTTACAAAGAAGAGCAATGTTCTCAGAGAAGTAGGTCTTATGCGGAGGGGTCTTATAAGGGAGGTCATTTTAATACTTACAAAGAAGAGCAATGTCTCAGAGAAGTAGGTCTTATGTGGGAGGGAGTCTTATAATGGGAGGTAAGTTTAATACTTACAAAGAAGAGCAATGTCTCAGAGAAGTAGGTCTTATGTGGGAGGGAGTCTTTATAATGGGAGGTAAGTTTAATACTTACAAAGAAGAGCAATGTCTCAGAGAAGTAGGTCTTATGTGGGAGGGTGTCTTATAATCAATACAGAGGTCATTTTAATACTTACAAAGAAGAGCAATGTCTCAGAGAAGTAGGTCTTATGTGGGAGGGAGTCTTATAATGGGAGGTAAGTTTAATACTTACAAAGAAGGAGCAATGTCTCAGAGAAGTAGGTCTTATGTGGGAGGGAGTCTTATAATGGGAGGTAAGTTTAATACTTACAAAGAAGGGCAATGTCCTCAGAGAAGTAGGTCTTATGTGGGAGGGAGTCTTATAATGGGAGGTAATTTTAATACTTACAAAGAAGAGCAATGTCTCAGAGAAGTAGGTCTTATGTGGGAGGGTGTCTTATAATGGGAGGTCATTTTAATACTTACAAAGAAGAGCAATGTCTCAGAGAAGTAGGTCTTATGTGGGAGGGAGTCTTATAATGGGAGGTAAGTTTAATACTTACAAAGAAGAGCAATGTCTCAGAGAAGTTTACACCCCCCCAGCACGTAGGTCTTATGCGGGAGGGGAGTCTTATAATGGGAAGGTAATTTTAATACTTACAAAGAAGAGCAATGTCTCAGAGAAGTAGGTCTTATGCGGGAGGGAGTTCTTATAATGGGAGGTAAGTTTAATACTTACAAAGAAGAGCAATGTCTCAGAGAAGTAGGTCTTATGCGGGAGGGAGTCTTATAATGGGAGGTAAGTTTAATACTTACAAAGAAGAGCCAAATTTCAGTCACAATTGTCTCAGAGAAGTAGGTCTTATGCGGGAGGGAGTCTTATAATGGGAGGTAAGTTTAATACTTACAAAGAAGAGCAATGTCTCAGAGAAGTAGGTCTTATGTGGGAGGGAGTCTTATAATGGGAGGTAAGTTTAATACTTACAAAGAAGAGCAATGTCTCAGAGAAGTAGGTCTTATGCGGGAGGGAGTCTTATAATGGGAGGTAATTTTAATACTTACAAAGAAGAGCAATGTCTCAGAGAAGTAGGTCTTATGTGGGAGGGAGTCTTATAATGGGAGGTAAGTTTAATACTTACAAAGAAGAGCAATGTCTCAGAGAAGTAGGTCTTATGTGGGAGGGAGTCTTATAATGGGAGGTAATTTTAATACTTACAAAGAAGAGCAATGTCTCAGAGAAGTAGGTCTTATGCGGGAGGGAGTCTTATAATGGGAGGTCTTGTAAGGGAGGTTACACTGTAGTACCCTTCACCTCCATCTCAACCCCGTTTTATTGCATTGTTCACAAAAGCTATGCTAGGGGAAGACGGGGTAAAAAGCGCATGGGCGGGTAAGAAGCCCACCCCAATTATCTCATGAAATAAAGCAAATTTCAGTCAAATTTGCCCATGAGACGAATGCTAGACATTAACGCTCGTCTCATGGGCAAAATGAGACTGAACTTTGCTTCATTTCATGAGATAATTGGGGTGGGCTTCTTACCCGCCCATGCGCTTTTTACCCCGTCTTCCCCTATATACTACGAGCCAGGAGCGTCCACATAAGAAACTCGAGCCATCCTGGTATTACCATGCAATTTGAAGTCGATCAGCACATTATCTGCATATTAACGTTCGAGCCCTTTTCGCATTCGGTAATC
>CM065684.1:14484707-14492207 GCA_017654935.2 Phymorhynchus buccinoides
TCATTCTAATATAGGGCCATGAATGACAAAACAAGGGGAATTAACCCCACAAGGTAGGGAGGTCAAAACGTCAACAAGAGCCTCGCTACGCTACATGCGATTCGCTCTCAATGCGATGCGATTGCGACGATGCGAGTCATGATTCGCGTGAAATACTTCCGTCTGAAACTAATTCTACTACGACTTTCGCTCTCTCTATATATACTTACTCAAGTATATACCCAATACATGGATTTCACGCGAATCATGGACTCGCGTCGTCCCAATCGCATCACATTGACAACGAATCGCATGTAGTGTAGCAGAGGTCCTATTGAGGTTTTGACCTCCTCCTACCTTGTATGGTTTCTTCCCCTTGTTTTGTCATTCAGGTACCGTAATCACGGGCTCGCCTTTAAACACTTAAGATGGGTAGTAAGTAACGAGTAAATTTCGGTAGAAGGATCTGAGTCCCCCCGTGGGGATGGGGGGGGGGGTGTCTTTTGTACAAATAGTCCCCCCACCAGAATTCTGGAAGTTCAGCTTCCTTTCATTTGTCACTCTTTGACTCTGCCTTTTCCCTTTGCTTACTGTCATCTGCTATCTTTCTGCCTTACCCAGTCCATTCTCCTGCCTTTTTTTTTTCTTCACGAAATACTTTCAAAAACATTTCCTCCAGCCGAAGTCGGACTTGCTGGGCCTAACTATTTCTTAGGCGCATAACGGCAGCATGACGCATCTGCGCTCATAATTGACAGGAAACTGTCTGAGCGATCGAATAAGAAGAAGGAGGAGGAGGAGGGGAAGAATCTGACAATTGTTTGGGTGCTTTCTTCTAATTTACACGTTACGACCTGTGTTAACGGTTCAAGACGCGCTCATGATTATGGTATCAGTTTGGTTTTATATTCTACTGGACACCTGTGAAGAAAACAATCCCGGATTGAAGGCGTGTATTAACGCATTTTTAAAGATACACTGACCTTCCCCGATTAAGTCCCTTGGGGGGTTTTTTTCTGGGTAGCTGTGACCCATATACAAATGCCCCCCAACTTGAAATTGAGGCTGCTCTTTAAAACCGTGTCTCGTTTTCAATTTGGGGGTATTTGTATGGGAGTAAAACCTGGTCAAAACAAGATTTCCTACCAGCTATAAGAGGGAAAACACGTGAAACCCGTGATTTTGATTTACACGTGATCTGGTGGATCTTTAAGTACAAGTATGTTGTTGTTTTTGCAATACAATATCTGTATTGTTAAAGGTTCAGGACTTTACTGGTGTTGCACTGCCTCCGGGCATTGCCTCCAGGATCGTTCCCACCATCTTTATATCCCCACCATATGTGTCTGTTCCAGACCGGAGGACGTAAAATAGATTTTCATTCAGTATGTTGTTTTTGGTCGGTCACACGTGAGCAGTATGGTGCCAATGGAAAAATATGGAAGGAAACTTTATAAATCGAAGATGTATTGGTATTTCTTATAAGGCAATCTGGTCTTTTAGCCCCCCCCCCCTCCTCATGTTTACGACCCTCAGTCTCAAAGTCTGCTTTATGAAATCAGTCCTAGGCTGATCCTAACCCTATCCCTTTCCCGAGAATGGCAGGATGTTGCTTCTCAGTGAAGATGTCAATGCGAAAATTTGAGGGGGGTGATTAAGGTATAAGGTGTGTGTGTGTGTGCGTGTGCGTGTGCGTGCGCGCGCGAGTGAGTGTGTGTGTGTGTGTGTGTGTGTGTATGTATATGTGCGTACGTGCGTGCCTGCGTGGGTGGGGGTGGTGTGTGTATGTGTATGCCTATTAGCATGTGTGTGCGCGATTATTTGTTTTGTTGTTGAATTTCTTGCTTTTTAATTTTGTTGTTGTTAAGCGCATAGAGCTCCACATTTGGTGGAGGAGTGCGCTATATAAATGATTCACTATTATTATTATTATTATTATTAAGACAGTATTTAATTTCTTGGGAATTTGGAAACAGCTGTTCTTCCAATCTCATACACTGAAAATAGTTGACAGGCAAAAATTCAACTTCGTGAAATTTTGGTTATTATTTTTTTGCGACTTCATTACTTTTTGTTTTATATATATAATACGATATAGGGTGGGTGTTATCTTTCTATTAACGCTTATTTAGAGGGGAAATAATAATGTTTTTAAAAGACTAATGCTTCGTGGTGAGAAGACGATTCATTTCCAACATATTACATTCACCATATTATATTCTTACATTCTTCATAACTTCGTTGTCAAACTATTTTGATTATTTCCGTTTTTTCTGTGTTTTAGGGATTGATGAGCGGGCAGACGTGGAGTTGAAGCGCCCCAAGCGGGAGGAAATCAAGAAAGGAACTGACATCAGCCTCAAATGCGTCATTTCCGGGAATCCTGATCCCGAGATCTTTTGGTACCACAACAAGTTCCGGTGAGTGTGTTCCTCAATACCTGCTGTGTTTTGTGCCTTTTCTATGTGCATCCCTACCTACATTTATGACTCTCTCTCTCTGTCTCTCTCTGTGTGTCTCTCTCTGTCTCTCTCTCTCTCTCTCTCTCTCTCTCTCTCTCTCTCTCTCTCTCTCTATCTCTCTATCTCTCTCTCTTTCTCTCTCTCTCTCTCTCTCTCTCTCTCTCTCTCTCTCTCTCTCTCTCTCTCTCTCTCTCTCTCTCTCTCTCTCTCTCTCTCTCTCTCTCTCTCTCTCTCTCTCTCTCTCTCTCCTCTCTCTCTGTTTGTCTCTCTGTGTCTCTCTCTCTGTCTCTGTCTCCTCTCTCTCTCTGTCTGTCTGTCTTTGTCTCTCTCTCTCTCTCTCCTCTCTCTCTCTCTCTCTCTCTCTCTCTCTCTCTCTCTCTCTCTCTCTCTCTCTCTCTCTCTCTCTCTCTCTCTCTCTCTCTCTGTCCCTGTGTCTCTCTCTCTCTCTCTCTCTCTCTCTCTCTCTCTATCTCTCTCTCTCTCTCTCTCTCTCTCTCTCTCTCTCTCTCTCTCTCTCTCTCTCTCTCTCTCTCTCTCTCTCTCTCTCGTTCTCTCTGTTTGTCTCTCTGTGTCTGTCTGTCTCTCTCTCTCTCTGTCTCCCTCTCTGTCTCTCTGTCTGTCTGTCTTTGTCTCTCTCTCTGTCTCCCTCTCTCTCTCTCTCTCTCTCTCTCTCTCTCTCTCTCTCTCTCTCTCTCTCTCTCTCTCTCTCTCTCTCTCTCTCTCTCTCTCTCTCTCTCTCTCTCTCTCTCTCTCTCTCTCTCTCTCTCTCTCTCTCTCTCTCTCTCTCTCTCTCTCTCTCTCTCTCTCTCTCTCTCTCTCTCTCTCTCTCTCTCTCTCTGTGGGGGGGTTGCTGCTGTTGCTGCTTTTGCACTGACAAGGTCGTATCAAAATGGCGCCGCGCATTTGTTTTGTCGGTCAAGTTTGATATCCATCATTAACTTCTAAGAGGTTTTTTCTCAGAGCAAAACCGATTACCAGGATTTGAAAAGTTATCTTATCTTATCACAACATATTAAGCCAATGTACTACAATAAGTTACTGTAAATGGTTAGTACATCAGCTTTACTGTATGAATTATTTCCCGACTTATTTTACACTTCATCGATGATTGTGCTGAACTGCCCAGTTTGAACCTCACTAAAGAAGACCGTGTAACTTTGGGCGAGGCCTTGCTCTTGCGCAAGCATTATTCTTTAAAGGGGCACCCTGACGGATGTGTTTTGGTAAGAAACACGTCGAGATCACCAGGAAAACACCCTTTACAGAGATCGCAACACTCACTTTGCTCTGGTTTCCTAGAAATCAAACCGTCAAAAAGGCGATTCCTCCTTGGCGGAGGTGCTGGAAGTCAAATTATTTCACCGAAAGAGAAGGCGTGTGCCGTCTCTTTTCTAATGGCCGCCAAATCGTTTGCACGAAATTTTCGCAATACAAGCTAGAAATCAAACCGTCAAAAAGGCGATTCCTCCTTGGCGGAGGTGCTGGAAGTCAAATTATTTCACCGAAAGAGAAGGCGTGTGCCGTCTCTTTTCTAATGGCCGCCAAATCGTTTGCACGAAATTTTCGCAATACAAGCTAGAAATCAAACCGTCAAAAAGGCGATTCCTCCTTGGCGGAGGTGCTGGAAGTCAAATTATTTCACCGAAAGAGAAGGCGTGTGCCGTCTCTTTTCTAATGGCCGCCAAATCGTTTGCACGAAATTTTCGCAATACAAGCTAAAAGTTATACAGTTTATCTAAAGGAGTTTCGCTCAAAGGAAATAGGAAATAGCTCTTCTTTTTTTTTTTACTGCACTACAAAAAAAGAACGCTTCAACCTCATCCAAAATGGCTACTCTCTTCGGCATCTCCGCCAAGGAGGAATCGCCGTTTTGAGGGTTTAATTTCTAGGAAACCAGAGCAAAGTGAGTGTTCCGATCCTTGAAAAGGATGTCTTTATGGTGATCTCGACGTGTTTCTTGCAAAAACTCATCCGTCAGGGTCCACCTTTAAAAAATGTTCTTTCCCCTTTAATTAAGCGTTAATAGGACGATAACACCCACCCTGTATCGACTATAAATCATTATTCTCTTCAAAGCAGAGAAAATGTAACTGTGAAGCTATAATAGTCTGTGTTCAAAGGTGGAGGGATACGGGCAACAAGTTTGGTTTTGCCTGGGCTAAAAAAAAAAAATTCATGTCTTGTGTCAACGTTGTTTGCCCGAAAACAGAACTTGAGTGGCAGTGATTTCCAGATACTCACTGCTGAAACTACATAAACACAATTATTGGAACAACGATCTTGCGGCGCAGCGATGACTAACAAGCGGTTCACCAGGAGGAAGGAAGGATTTGGATGGGAAGAAGAAGAAAAAACCCAAAACGAAATACAATAGAAGGAAAGATAAGAAAAGAAAGAAAAACGAGTGTGGGCGGGGGGGGGGGGGGGGGGGGGGGGTGAGGAGGAAAGAAAAACGATACACGTCGGCAAAATTATTATCATCGCTAACTTGAAGTACAGATCATACTCTCAACAACAAACATAAATTCTCCTACCATTATCTATTGAACACAAACATCGCGATGTCAAGTATCCGGAATATCAACTCCCGTTTCCATGCATGTCTTTTTAGAAATCAACTGTTGCTGCTGCTTCTGCTACTGCTGCTGCTGCTGCTGCCGCCGTTGCTGTTGCAGCTGTCGTGTGGGATCGTTGTCATGCGCGCGCGGTGGTTTCACGTTGTCTGCAGATGTGCTTGTCTCTCTCTCTCTCTCTCTCTCTCTCTCTCTCTCTCTCTCTCTCTCTCTCACTCTCTCTCTCTCTCTCTCTCTCTCTCTCTCTCTCTCTCTCTCTCTCTCTCTTCTCTCTGACGATGCTGTCTGTGTGCTGTTTGTCAAAACAGCTCGTCGTGTCTGGAATGTTGTTTTTTTCCTCCGCCTCTCTGTCTGCGGAAAGTTCTGATATGGGGAAGGAAGGGGGCGGGGGCGGTGGGGGGGGGGGGGGGGGGGGGGCTGCTGAACTGCCCTGGCCCTGTCGTGGAAACGTGTTCTCAATGAACGGGTTAAGTGTTTGCGTTCAATCCTGCATTGTGTGTTCAGGGAGTGCAGAGGGGGAGGGGTGGGGGTGTTGGGGTGGGTGGGGTGGGTGAAAGACTGGCGTAATTGTTGGTTTACAGTATTAGCCGGGTTCTTGTTGATGCTTTGTACGTCTTGGTTATGATAGTTCATCTGTAGGTGCCAGTAGGGTTTGTTTGCTATGACTGTCATGCCATTATCTGATTGAGCAGTGTGTGTGTGTGTGCGCGTGTGTGTGTGTGTGTGTGTGTGTGTGTGTGTGTGTGTGTGTGTGTGTGTGTGTGTGCGCGCGCGCGCGCGCGCGCGCGTGCGTGTATGTATACCATGTGTGTGTTTGATATTATAATCTTATGCTATGTTTTTCTTTTGTCCGTCTGTTTGTTTCTCCATCTTTTCTGCGAAAACCGTTGGTCGTAGATTCAGAAAACTATAACCCCCGTCGACAACGAAAGCATGTCAAGGCTGTCACGACGTTAAATCCGTTGGTCGAAGACCCTCCCCCCAAACCATTATTACATTCTTAATCAGCATCACACGGGAAAGGTAATCAAATACATTTTGACCGCTATTCTGGACACACGGGAGAATTAAAACAGACACAAAGGAAACTAACCGGTACTGGTACTGGTCAGTTTGACTGGAGGTTTTTTTCTTCTTCCTCGTGTTGCAAGAAGAACAAGGGCATCGCCGAGCGGCAGCAACGCATTGTGACAATGCAAAACCCGGCCAGAGTTATGTCCTGTCCCCCCCCACCCCCCCCACCCCCCCCCACCCCCCACCCCCCAATAAACACACCACTTTCCACCCTTACAGAACGCATAAAATACATAGCCCAAAATTTGAAGCGATTCTGTTCAGTAGTTCACGAGATACAGCTGAACTTTTATACAAACTTCCTTGCACCATGTCCTCTCCCCCCCCCCCCCCCCCCCCAATAAACACACCACTTTCCACCCTTACAGAAGGCATACAATACATAGCCCAAAATTTGAAGCGATTCTGTTCAGTAGTACACGAGATACAGCTGAACTTTTATACACATTTCCTTGCACCATGGTACACCACCACACAAAATTTGAAGCGATTCTGTTCACTAGTTCACGAGATAAAGCTGGGGGGAAATTACATAGCCCAAAGAAGGAAATTTCGGTTTTCAAGGTCAAACTTCAAGGTCAAGGTCAGCACGGTGTTGATTAACGAAAGGGAAGCTTCCTTTTCAAGCTGTCTATCCCTCTGCCAATTTTAATCAAAATCTAAACAGTAGTTTTTAAGATAATCGATACACAGACAGACACACAGACACAGACACAGACACACAAACCGATCGCAATACCTCGGCCTCTGGCCGGGTAATGATAGACATGAATGAAACGAAAGATATGTACGTGTGCGAAATGCCAGTCAGTTGAGCCTGACTATGACTTCCACGTGGCATTGCAGGCAGACTGCTATTTTAGAGGCCTGGACTGAAATGTGTTTTATAGTGGTGGTAGGTGGGGAAATCCGCGAAGCAGCGATGGACAACTGCCTGTATCTTCTTCTTCTTCTTCTTCTTCTTCTTCTTCTTCTTCTTCTTCTTCTTCTTCTTCTTCCTTCTTCTTCCGCGTTCCCAGGCCATATGACTATAATGTGTCCGGTTTTCAGTTTTCACTGGTCTCCCCGCTAGCGTACAGCCGACGCATTCCGATTTCGGAGGAGCTCAAATGAGAAAAATTATTTGGAAGATTTTTTTGGGGGAAAATAAGCCTGAAAGATAGTAGATGATAGGATAGCCAATAGAAAGATAAGATGATAGAAAGATCAGAAAGATAGTAGAGATGATAGAAAGATAGTAATGATAGAAAAGGGGAAAAGACAGAGTCAAAGAGGAGTGGCAGATTAGAGGAAGTTACAAGCACAGATCTTCCAGAAGGTGGGTTAACTATTTTTACGAAAGACCCCCCCGGTATCCCCACGGGTAAACTGCTAGTATCAATTGCAAACACTGGCACCGCACTCTTTTTCAC
>CM065684.1:14507207-14522207 GCA_017654935.2 Phymorhynchus buccinoides
ACCGCCAAAGTCGCATTTTAGCAGCACAGTGTTTTAACACCTTTATCACTAAAAGGCATCAAATTGGGGTCCAAAGACCCCATTGTCTTAGTTTTGGGAAGGAAGGAAGGATAAACCTTGTTTTTATAGACTGTCACAGAAGTATCCCCAATACTGCAGATGGATTTTGTTCTCTACACAGGTACATTTAATTGAAACTTGTTTTGGCTGAAATATGGCTGGCGGTGAAAGGGTTCAGACAAATTATACAAGAGCTTGACTTTGTGGTGTTAGTTGGGGTTTTTTGTACTCCCAAATTCTTACAAAACGGGAGTACATTGGGATGGGAATGAATCTGTCACTCTCTTTGACTCTGCCTTTTCCCTTTGCTTACTGTCATCTGCTGTCATTCTATCTCACTGGTCCATTCTTCTGCCTTTTGTTTTCTCTATAAATTCTTACAAAGATTTCTTCAGTGCGAAGTCGGACATGCTGGGCCTAACTATTTCTTTAGTTAGGCGCATGACGGCAGCATGACGCATCTACGCGCATGTGACAGGAAACTGTCTGAGCGAGCAAAGAAGAAGTTTCCTGCTTTCCCAGAGAGAGAGAGAGAGAGAGAGAGAGAGGGAGGGAGGGAGGAAGAGAGAGAGAGAGAGAGAGAGAGAGAGGAGAGAGAAGGGAGAAGAGAGAAGGAGGGAGGTAAGGAGGGTGGGTGGGCGGTTGTACTCATTAACCCTTTCACCGCCAATGTCGCATTTATGCACCACAATGGCTTACCACCCATGTCACTAAAAGGCATCCAATCCGGACTTGTTCACCAAAGACCCTATTTTATTTTATTTTTGAGGAAAGGATAGACCTGTTATGCATGTCACAGATGAATTTCTAATATTGCAAATAATTATTTTTGTCTCTACCCAGTTAAGTTTAATTGTATTTTTTGGCTGAAAATGGCTGGCGGCGAAAGGGTTAAATAAGAAAACAGAAGTAACCAAACAGGAAGAAGAAGAAGAAGAAGAAGAAGCCACACCATCAACTTTGGGATCAAAGCGTGTTTTAGGGAACGTCCAGGAAATGACTGTTGCTTAGTGCTTACCTCCCATGGCACAGCACAACCAGACCTTGTCATCCCTGGAAAACACATTGATATGGCTTTGCTGTTGGTTTATTGTCTCCCTTTATCTTCTGTTATTGTCTGCCCTTGTCATATCTGTTGTGTCTTTCTTTCTTTCTTCTTCGTCTTCTTCTTCGTTCGTCGTCGTCGTCTTCTTCTTCCTTCTTCTTCTTCTTCTTCTTCTTCTTCTTCTTCTTCTTCTTCTTCTTCTTCTTCTTCTTCTTCTTCTTCTCCTCTTCTTCTTCTTCTTCTTCTTTCTTCTTCTTCTTCTTCTTCTTCTTCTTCTTCTTCTTCTTCTTCTTCTTCTTCTTCTTCTTCTTCTTCTTCTTCTTCTTCTTCTTCTTCTTCTTCTTCTTCTTCTTCTTCTTCTTCTTCTTCTTTCTTCTTCTTCTTCTTCTTCTTTTTTCTTCTTCTTCTTCTTCTTCTTTCTTCTTCTTCTTCGTCGTCGTCGTCTTCTTCGTCGTCTTCTTCTTCTCTTCTCTTCTTCTTCTTCTTCTTCTTCTTCTTCTTCTTCTTCTTCTTCTTCTTCTTCTTCTTCTTCTTCTTCTTCTTCTTCTTCTTCTTCTTCTTCTTCTTCTTCTTCTTCTTCTTCTTCTTCTTCTTCTTCTTCTTCTTCTTCTTCTTTTCTTTCTTTCTTCTTTTCTTCTTCTTCTTCTTCTTCTTCTTCTTCTTCTTCTTCTTTTCTTCTTCTTCTTCTTCTTCTTCTTCTTCTTCTTCTTCTTCTTCTTCTTCTTCTTCTTCTTCTTCTTCTTCTTCTTTCTCGAACACTTAGATTGATAGAACGAATCAACAATATGGCAGAACCAACAAAGAGGAACAAGTATTGGTAGCTGTTTAGAAAATACTCTCTGATTAGTCGGTTCTTTGAGTTGACTGTTGGATATTTTCGTACATACGCAGTATGTCTGTGTAATGTAGTAATGCTTGTAAATGCAAACTCAACCACGGAAGCTTAATGGTCATGCACGCACTCACAAACACATAATATTCATACCCCCCCCCCCCCCCTGGGGTCTTTTGTATAAATAGTTCACCCACCTTCTGGAAGTTCTGTGCTTGTAGCATCTTCGAATCTGTTACTCACTTTGACTTCTGCCTTTTCCCTTTGCTTGCTGTCATCTACTATATTTCTGCCTTACCGGCCCATTCTCCTGCCTTTTTTGAAGAAACACTTTCAGAAAGATTTCCTCCAGCTGAAGTCGGACATGCTGGGCCTAATTATTTCTTACTTAGGCGCATAACGGCAGCATGATGCATCTACGCTCATAATTGACAGGAAACTGTCTGAGCGATCGAAGAGGAAGAAGAAGATACACGCACTCACAAGCACAGAGAGAGAGAGAGAGAGAGAGAGAGAGAGAGAGAGAGAGAGAGAGAGAGAGAGAGAGAGAGAGAGAGAGAGGAGAGAGAGAGAGAGAGAGAGAGGAGAGAGAGAGAGAGAGAGAGAGAGAGAGAGAGAGAGAGAGAGAGAGAGAGAGAGAGAGAGAGAGAGAGAGAGAGAGAGAGAGAGAGAGAGAGAGAGAGAGCACATGCATGCACAAGCACACCCACAGGTACATAAGTGCGCGTGCGTATGCAACCCTTACACATCCACATCAGATTCACACACGTCCTACTGTATGACGCAAGCGAGCAATTATACTGATTTGATCACATTATTGCCCATGCTCACTTTCTGTAACGCAGAGGGAAATAAACCGAACGTCATCACCAATGAAAATCAGTTTAACGTCCTCCGACCCGGAACAGGTACACGTGGGACATTTGTAATTATAAGGATAGTGGGTCGATCCTGGAGGCAGTGCAATACACTGTACCAGGAAAGACCCGTTGATTTTTAAAAAGTTAATATAACTGAGCCATCACCAAGAGAATCGAGTTTGTCCGTGCTCTCCCTCTCTCTCTCTCTCTCTACATGTATGGTTCTAGAAGCAGCTTCATCCCAAAGCACAGGAGATTGTTGCCGTTAGCCTTCCTGGGCGCGGGAAAGACAATAATTGATGGAATTAGCAGTTTAAGAAATATGACACCTACCCCCCCCCCCCCCCTCACCACCACCCTACCCCCCCCCCCCCCCCCCCCCCTCCATGTCATTCTTATGGCATGGCCAAGCCGGTCAAGGTGAAATCAACGATTATGGAAACATCCAATGATAGTGGATTACATTGGCATGGAGTCTATAATATGGTGAAGCCCTCCTGTCGTCAGAATCGTCATAAGGATGAAGTTGGACATCAAGAAGAAGAAGAAGAAGAAGAAGAAGAGAAGGAGAAGGAGAAAGACGAAGAAGGGCGTGAGTAGAGGGAGTAAGAAAGAAGAGACAAGTGGAGGTTGGCAAAGCAAAGATATGACGATGATGATGATGATGATGATGACGATGTAGTTGATGATGATGATGCAGTAAAAACTCTGAACAAAGATACTTAGAAACCCCAGATCCTTGACTTGGGGAGAAGGGTCCTTATGATGCGTTGGGCTTTTTGTTGCTGTTTTTGTTTGTTTGTTTGTTTGTTTGGTGGTGTTTTTTTTTATCGGGGCCATCACAGATGTGGTGGCTTTGAGCGAGGCGTGAGCCTATCAAGATGACAGCCACAAGTGAGGGCTGTTGGGCAACTTCAACCAGCTTCCCAAGCCGTCCTTGAGGGGATTTATCAACCGGCGAGCAAACATACATCTCCTCTATCCCCTTCATCTTCCTTCCTCCTTCGTTTCCCTTGTCATCATCAAAGCTTTCGCAACTTCTTTGTACATTGCCATTATACCGATTATCGTAGTGACTAGTCCACCATCAGATCAGCCATTTGTACATTCATTAAAAAAAAATCCTACTCCTTCCTTCAGACTTCTGCCCCCTCCCCCCCCCCCCCTTTCTTCCCACTCCTCATCTTACTCTTCATCTTCTAGCCCTCGAGTCCTCTCACTTTTTGTTGTGATCAAATCTGTGTTTGTTTGTTTGTTTGTTTGGGTCCTTTGCCCGAAGTGTGATCTTTCAAAAGTTTGTGTTGTGGTTTTAAAGACCCACCACGTCACGTGTCAAAATCACGGTTTTCACGTGTTTTCCCTCATATAGCTGGTAAGAAATCTTCAGAAGTCTTCCTAGCATAAGAGGGAATGTGACACGTGACGTGGGGGGGGGGGGGGGTCTTTAAGAGAGAAAGGTCCCATAAGAAAACCTCATGATAACCATGCTGACTTTGAACTTGAAGCTTGACCTTGAAAAACCAAAATGTCTTCTTGTGGCCATATCAGACCTGTTTACTCTACTCTTTTCGAGTAGTATTCTGCTCAATTTGGACCTCTACTACTCTTCAAATTTGAAAATAATGCTCTAATTACTCATTTTCAGTGAACATTGTTTGATGGTTTAATGAATAAAACTACACATGTTGCACCAAAACTACTATTTCAGCCATCCAGACTACTCGAGACTTGCCATATCTTTCACATCGTTGGATTTTGCAATGTTCAAACTTTGGTAGGTGAGTGCATTGGCTTATGGTGATTCTGTTATATTGGATACCGATGAAGGTCAAGATCAAGGACGTAAGCCTCGGAGGTGCCAAATCGGTGTTTTAGCAAACGGGCAAAGGACATGTCTGCCGCTCGGCGACTCTCACACTTGTTTGTTGTGCCTTTGGTCCCATCTGACCGAGTTCTTTCTGTCTCTCTCTCTCTCTCTCTCTCTCTCTCTCTCTCTCTCTCTCTCTCTCTCTCTCTCTCTCTCTCTCTCTCTCTCTCTCTCTCTCTCTCTCTCTCTCTCTCTCTCTCTCTCTCTCTCTCTCTCTCTCTCTCTCTCTCTCTCTCTGTCTCTCTCTCTCTCTCTCTCTCTCTCTCTCTCTCTCTCTCTCTCTCTCTCTCTCTCTCTCTCTCTCTCTCTCATTTTTCTGCTTATAGACTATCCTTCCTCTTTTTATTATATGTTACTTGACTTAAGGCCATGCCAGACCAATTGACATAAGCTAGAACACCAAGGCTACATTAGCATGTTGTTATGCTATACATAGTTATACGGGAATTGTCTTTAGCCATGACAAGCTCCTAGCATAACATCACCAGTCTCCCAAATCCCCCGAAGTTGGAGTGTGGCTGCCCACGTGGCGGGGTAATCAAAAACGGCCACCCACGTAATGTTCTCATCCGTATCTGATACATACCATATTGTTCAAGTGCTTCCGCTGTTGGGATGATCCCTGGAGTCTTTTAGCCAGGATAAGCCACCAACCAACTGGTCAAAAAACCAAAGGTTGTTTATAGAGATAGACAGTTTTCTATAAATTGTCCTTTCTTTGCACTGCGTATTTTCATGTTTGTACATAACTAGGTATATGACTGTGTGTGTGTGTGTGTGTGTGTGTGTGTGTGTGTGTGTGTGTGTGTGTGTGTGTGTGTGTGTGTGTGTGTGTGTGTGTGTGTGTGTGTGTGTGTGTGTGCGCGCGTGTGCGTGTGCGTGCGTGTGCGTGTGCATGTGCGTGTGTGCATTCGTGTCTGTTTATCATTGCGGGAAAGAAGGGGAGTTAAAGGGAGAGTATGAGCGAGAGAGAGGGGGGGGGGGAGGGAGAGAGTACGAGAGAGAGAGAGAGAGAGAGAGAGAGAGAGAGAGAGAGAGAGAGAGAGAGAGAGAGAGAGAGAGAGAGAGAGAGAGAGAGAGAGAGCGAGCGAGCGAGAGAGAGAGAGAGAGAGAGAGAGAGAGAGAGAGAGAGAGAGAGAGAGAGAGAGAGAGAGAGAGAGAGAGAGAGAGAGAGAGCGAGACAGAGAGCGAGAGACAGAGAGAAACAGAGAGAGATGGTGGGTGCAAGTTGAGGCGCGCACGCACACGTACGCGCACGTACAGTATATTCTACGCAATAGCCAACACCGTTTCAAAACATCAGTAGGACAGCGAAAACACAAACCTTGTCAACGAGTTCCCCAGATCCACTCAAGCTCAGGTGGAAACATCGTCTGGGTCGTAGTAGTATGGATGGGGAAAGGAGAGGGATGATATAGGATTGAAGGAACGATGACAGAGGTAGGCATATAAAGGTCTCTCACACTGTTCATGCACGTAGGGGGAGACGGGGTAAAAAGCGCATGGGCGGGTAAGAAGCCCACCCGAATTATCTCATGAAATGAAGCAAATTTCAGTCTCATTTTGCCCATGAGACGAGCGTTAATGTCTAGCATTCGTCTCATGGGCAAATTTGACTGAAATTTTCTTTATTTCATGAGATAATTGGGGTGGGCTTCTTACCCGCCCATGCGCTTTTTACCCCGTCTTCCCCTATAGATGCGACAACAGAATACATCTGTATTGTTGGAAATTCGGGACTTTCCTGGTGTTGCACTGCCTCCGGGCATTGCCTCCGGGGTCGTTCCCACCATCTTTGTAATAAACGTTAAGCAGAATTTCATTCATTTCTCACACTGTTCCTCTTTCGCCTACATAGCACGCCCCCTTTTTGAAGTTAGATTTACTTAGACATCTGTATTGTTAAGCGTTCGGGATTTTCCTGGTGTTGCGCTGCCTCCGGGCATTGCCTCCAGGATCGTTCCCACCATCTTTATATTATCTACTAATGTCCCATATGTGTCTGTTCCAGACCGGAGGACGTTAAGCAGAATTTCATCATACGTAAGTTACTCCATGGAAAACTTTCCAAAACTGGAGTGAACACAATGCGTTAAATATTCATCGACATTTTTCTTTCGCGCACGCATCCGAACACGCACGCACGCACACACACATTCTCTCTCTCTCTCTCTCTCTCTCTCTCTCTCTCTCTCTCTCTCTCTCTCTCTCTCTCTCTCTCTCTCTCTCTCTCTCTCTCTCTCTCTCTCTCTCTCTCTCTCTCTCTCTCTCTCTCAGAGTTGCAAGACTCATCAAGAAGCGTTTTGAATGTCAAAAACACCTGCCAGACATTGAATTATCTCCCTTGTGTCCCGACCCCCAACCCCACCCCTATTTCTTGACACACACCCCCCTCCCCATCTTAGACACCCCCCCCCCCCACCCCGCTCTTTCCTACCTTTTATTAAACCATCTTTCTTTCTCCATACTATGTACAGTTTTGTTTAGTTTAACCTCTCTCTCTTTCTCCCTCTCTGTACTTCCTACTACAGTAGACCTTCAACAAAAATCATCCCAATTGAGGTCTTACAAGGGAGGGGTAATAAATAAAGGAGGTGATTCTAATACTTGCAAAGAAGGGCAATGTCTCAGAGAAGCAGGTCTTATATGGGAGGGAGTCTTATAAGGGAGGTTCCACTGTACTATGCCCCCTCACCTCTTGCTTTCTGCCTTTTAGCCCATTTTCAAGGCAAAACGTTTCACACAGTTTGTTTGTCTTGTGGTGTGGGTGGGGGGGGGGGGGGGGGGGGGTTGAACATTGTCGGAGGAGAATCGTTAAAACGAACTTACGTGTCATGCTCCCTGTCTTACGCCGTCTGCTTGCTTTGCTGACTCAGTGGAACGGGAAGAAATATTCGCTTTTCGGTGTTTTTTTTATCGTGGTTATGTTCTTCTTTCTTTTTGATAGAAAACAAAACCCCAGCTACCCTGAAAAAAGATCTTGACTCAAAATTTAAGGATTTGAAACAAGAAACACACAGCAGGAAGAGGTGCAAACAGGCTAAATGAATGTGCATTATGAAGAATAACAAAGCCAATTATAAATGCCTAATCTAAATGCCAGTCTGTCGTTTCTGACCATGTCCGCCAGAAAGCAGAGGAGGCAGCTGCTATTCCTGGCTTAGCTGCGTTTACAGTGAAAGCCTTCTATTTATTAAAGGAGAAACTTCCATTAACTCTGATGAAAGCATTATGTTCATGGATGAACTTCCATTAACTCTGATGAAAGCCTTATGTTCATGGATGAACTTCCATTAACTCTGATGAAAGCCTTATGTTCAAGGAGGAGGAACTTCCATTAACTCTAGTGAAAGCTTTATATATTCAAGGAGAAACTTCCATTAACTCTGATGAAAGCTTTATATATTCATATTAAAGGAGGAACTTCCATTAACACTAGTGGAAGCCTTATATTAAAGGAGAAACTTCCATTAACTCTAGTGAAAGCCTTATATTAAAGGAGAAACTTCCATTAACTCTAGTGGAAGCCTTATATTAAAGGAGAAACTTCCATTAACTCTAGTGGAAGCCTTATATTAAAGGAGAAGCTTCCATTAACTCTAGTGGAAGCCTTATATTCATTGAGGAACTTCCATTGACTCTAATGCCTTTTTTAATTATAATCGATTATTATTATTTTGCAAATACCGGGGGGTCTTTCGTACACCTTCTGGAAGTTCTCTTCCATAATATAGTTTTCTCCTTTGAGCTCCTCCGAAGTCGGAATGTGTCGGCTGAATGCAGCGAGGAGACCAGTGAAACTGGAAAACGGACACATACGTACCCATTGTGGCCTTATGGCCCAGGAACGCAGAAGAAGAAGAAGGTAGTTTAACACGAAAGGGTAGTTTGATAAATAAAAAATAAATTTAAACAAGTGCAACGCCGAGCGACTGCAAAGTCCCCTCGCAGCATCGCCGAGGTACTCCGAAATCGGAATGTGTCGGCTGTACACATACATAAAAACGCATCAAAACAGCACGTAACTACATAAAAACGCATAAAAACAGCACGTAAGTGAATATTTTTTTTTATATATAGCCTTGGGGTTCGGACCCGTGATTTGAGCGCGCGCGATCATGCGCACACGCGCGCACAGACAAATTCATGACAACTGTGTTATAGACCATTCATCAAGAAATGTGAAAAAAAACTGCATGAAAATACATGCAAAACTTCGCGAGATATTAGCGATTATGTGTTTCGGGGTTTGAACCCCGTAACTGGCGCGACCTTGACCTTAATGTAAAACTAAATACATCAGTGGATAGCTTGCATCTTGGCAAACTAGTATACCAAATTTGATGATGATAGACTGAATAGTTTTTGAGAAAAACGGACGAATAGCCGGACGGACGGAGGCACGCCGGACGGACACCGGACGGACACCGGACGGACACCGGACGGACGGACCAGACAAAAACAATAGCTCCCCGAGCCGAAGCTAAAAAGAGTGAACGATCTTCTGTTTGTTCATTTTGACAAGGCATAGACTAATGGCGCACTGTTAATACTGTATTATATAGTTCAGAAGGAAACAATCTATAAATCAGTCAATGGCCTAAAAAAAAACCCACCCCAGATTTTGTTATTAATAAACCAATTAAGAGATGCGTTTCACAGCGCTGTGATTGTCATCAGCATTATTTTGTTTGAAAACTTAATACATTCAAGAACATCAATCACAGATATTATGTGAAATCTGATGTCTGAAATAAGAGATGATAACACACAGCCCTGGAAGAGTAAATGCCAGAGGGTATCGTCACGAGGTCAAAGGAGAAGGTGAATACCAGAGGGTACCGTCACGAAGGGAAAGGAGAAGGTAAATGCCAGAGGGTACCATCACGAAGGGAAAGGAGAAATGGTAAATGCCAGAGGGTACCGTCACGAAGGGAAGGTAAATGGAGAGGGTACCGTCACGAAGGTAAATGCCAGAGGGTACCGTCACGAAGGGAAAGGAGGAGGTAAATGGCAGAGGGTACCGTCACGAAGGGGAAGGAGAAGGTAAATGGCAGAGGGTACCATCACGAAGGGAAGGAGGTAAATGGCAGAGAGTACCGTCACGAAGGGAAGAAGGTAAATGGCAGAGGGTACCGTCACGAAGGGAAAGGAGGAGGTAAATGGCAGAGGGTACCGTCACGAAGGGAAGGTAAATGCCAGAGGGTAGGGGGAAGGAGGAGGTAAATGGCAGAGGGTACCGTCACGAAGGGAAAGGAGGAGGTAAATGGCAGAGGGTACCGTCACGAAGGGAAAGGAGGAGGTAAATGGCAGAGGGTACCGTCACGAAGGGAAGAAGGTAAATGGCAGAGGGTACCGTCACGAAGGGAAGAAGGTAAATGGCAGAGGGTACCGTCACGAAGGGAAGGAGGTAAATGGCAGAGGGTACCGTCACGAAGGGAAAGGAGAAGGTAAATGCCAGAGGGTACCGTCACGAAGGGAAAGGAGGAGGTAAATGCCAGAGGGTACCGTCACGAAGGGAAAGGAGAAGGTAAATGCCAGAGGGTACCGTCACGAAGGGAAACGAGAAGGTAAATGCCAGAGGGTACCGTCACGAAGGGAAAGGAGAAGGTAAATGGCAGAGGGTACCGTCACGAAGGGAAAGGAGGAGGTAAATGCCAGAGGGTACCGTCACGAAGGGAAAGGAGAAGGTAAATGCCAGAGGGTACCGTCACGAAGGGAAAGGAGAGGTAAATGGCAGAGGGTACCGTCACGAAGGGAAGAAGGTAAATGGCAGAGGGTACCGTCACGAAGGGAAGAAGGTAAATGCCAGAGGGTACCGTCACGAAGGGAAGAAGGTAAATGCCAGAGGGTACCGTCACGAAGGGAAAGGAGAAGGTAAATGCCAGAGGGTACCGTCACGAAGGGAAAGGAGAGGTAAATGGCAGAGGGTACCGTCACGAAGGGAAAGGAGAAGGTAAATGGCAGAGGGTACCGTCACGAAGGGAAAGGAGAAGGTAAATGCCAGAGGGTACCGTCACGAAGGGGAAGGAGGAGGTTGATAACTTTTTCTGGCTTTCACCCTCGCGTTGCATCTTAGAGGTCGTTGGTCCAGCAGAGAGAAAGATCCAAATAATCAAGCTTTCCGTGGTTTTTTTAAACTGGGTTTATGCTTAAAAAATGACATCCATTCCACTGAAACAAAACACACAGTTGAAGAATAAGCAGATGTAGGGCAACCAAGAAAGCAGCTTTATCTTTTAGAAGGTGCTTACACAGAAGCTAGATTGTCTTTGGCACTGCTGCAAGCGTGTGTTGACTTGCGCGCCCGCGCGCCTGAGTGTATGGAGTGTGAGGATGCGTGTGTGTTTGGTGTTGTTTTTTCGGTGGTGGTGGTGGTAGTGTTTTCACTATCGTTTTGTGTGTACACAACGGGTTTAGTTAGTTTGGACACGCCGCGTTTCCTAGTAAGGAGGGGGTGGGAGAGAGAGAGAGAGGGAGAGAGAGAGGGAGAGAGAGAGAGAGAGAGAGAGAGAACCTGAAAACAAACTTTATTTTCCAAGGATATAGATTTTAGGCAACGCCGAGAGAGAGAGAGAGAGAGAGAGAGAGAGAGAGAGAGAGAGAGAGAGAGAGAGAGAGAGAGAGAGAGAGAGAGAGAGAGAGAGAGAGAGATACGAGAAGAAGATGGACAAGGGTGTCCCAGGAGAGGTAGGGAGGGTGGACAATTATGAGGAACGGAAGTGTTGTGGTGGCACGGGGGGGGGGGGGGGGGGGGGCAAACAGAGGAAAAGCGGTGTATAGTATGGTATGGTGAAGCAGTGGCGGACCAGATCATTCGTAGGGGTGGGGGGGGAGGGGGGGGGGGGGTCCGCCGTTGGTTAAGGGAGCTGCATAGCCAGCCAATAAATCCTTCCAGCAGGATTTTCCACCACAGTCGGAGGTTTTGTTGGGGGGGGGGGGGGGGGGGGGGGAGGTCAGGGCAGGCAACCAAGTTCCAGTCGATACCTATTGTCTTGAAATTTTTGTTGAGCGAGGTGGGGGGGGTGGGGTGTGGGGGGAAGGGGAGGGGGGCAAATTTCCCCGGCCGACGATGGAAAAACCTTCCACCAGAAATGTTCACTACCGTCAGAAGTTTTGTTGAGGGGGGTGTGGGGGGGGGGGGGGGGGGGGGTTGTCGCGCGTCTCTTCACCACGACACTGGGAGCATTTCATCATTTCGCAGCCTACCTTGCCTTCAAACACACCTGTCGCGAGCCGCTGTACCTTCTTTAAAATACATCCTACGGTACAGGGGGGTGGGGGGGGGGGGGGGTCCGGAAACTCCTTTCCTACCTTCCCTTCTAACACTCAGTCACACTAGACTTGTTGGAGGTTTTGACGGTGATGCACCACACTTCGCCAAATGACATTACATGCCCGGCATAACACTTCGCCAAACCACACTTCGCCACAAACCCAGGTTAGGGATAGGTTAGGGATAGGTTAGGGATTGTTAGGGATAGGGTTAGGGATAGGGCGCTAGGGTTAGGGATTTCATTGGTTAGGGATAGTAAGAAAATAACAGAAAGTCACAGGAAACCATTTTGGGCGAACAGTGCTAGAACAGTCCCGTCAAACAAAAATTCCAGACAGTGATTACTTGTGAACACTTTGTCACCAAAACCAGTCATTTCTTTAATCGAACTGAGCAGAGTGGTTTTGGGCGAGATGCTACTTTTCGTGCACTAGCGGCCTTGGGGAGGGGTTGTTAAAATTTGGTGGGGGTAGACAGCGGTGCAACACGTGCTGACCTTGACCTTCAAGTTTGAACTTGAAAACCGAAATTTCCTTCTTTGAGTGAACATCAAAGGTTTGGCGAAGTGTACTTTGGCGAAGTGTGGCACACCCGTTTTTGATAATATTAACTTGGTTAAAATAAGATGCTGACGATGTTGGTGATGAAGACGAAAGCAACTAAATGACAATGACATGCACCAGTATAATGGTGTCGTCAATGGTTTAACCATTTTGTGTCCCACAAATTCTCTGGTTTTCTTATGACAATAAAAACGCTGTTCTTGTTCTTGTATTTTGTACTTGTTTACTATTGGCGGGGCGCTACTTTGCCATTTTGCATTGCATATTAATTAAGCAAAAAAATCGAGTCATTTTTGTACTTTTCACCCTTCTGTAACGTACATTTTGGGCGACAAGGGGGTTCCTGCTTTTTTTTTGCTTTTTTTTTTTGGCCTTTTTTTTTGGGGGGGCGGGGAGGGGGGGGGTTCGGAAACCCTGTAACCTCCCCCCCTCCCCCCTCGCCCCCCCAGATCCGCCCCTGTGATGGGCACGGTTTGATTGACAGTCTATTACTGGAAGGCGACAGAGGGGTTTAGCCCCTTGGCCCGAGGCGTCAGGCGGTGACCGCCTTGTTTAGATAAGGGACTAGAGACCCCCCTGTCTTTGATCTCGCCCTCCCCTCCCCCTCCCACCCTCCCCCTCCCCTCCCCCGACAACCTACCTCCACTCCTTCATTCTTTCTCTTTCGTCCCATAAGCTTCTGCTTACCCCCCCCCCCCTCCTCCCCCTCTCCTTTCTAGCAACTCTCATGATTATGCCAAGGACATCCCTTGCATTCCACTGTTCTGCTACATACTTGTGGCAGTCACGTAAGTGTCCACAAGAAGCTAAGACTACCTTGTTCTTTTTCACCTTGTTATCATGCCTTGCCACGTTTGTATTCTATGTTCGTATATATATATGTACCCAAGGACAGATTGGAAGACTAGGCGTTGCCTAAAATCTTTATCCTTGAAAAATAAAGTTCAAGTTTTCAAGTGTTCACCATCGCCACCACAACACCATCCCAGCTCCCCAAGGGGATGCCGGGGGGGTGGGGGTGGGAGGAGGGGGGTCGTATAAATAGTTCCCCACCTTCTGGAAGTTCCGTGCTTCTAACTTCCTCTAATCTGCCACTCTCTTTGACTCTGTCTTTTCCCTTGCTTTGTATCATCTACTATCTTTCTGACTTGTTGGCCCATTCTCCTGACTTTTTTTCGAACAAATCTTGCAAATAATGTTTCTCCAGTGGGGATACCCGGGGGGGGGGGTGTCTTGTATAAATAGTTCCCCACCTTCTGGAAGTTCTGTGCTCGTAACCTCCTCTAATCTGTCACTCTCTTTGTCTTTTCTCTTTGCTTGCTGTCAGCCATCTACTACTACCTTTCTGCCTTACCGGTCAATTCTCCTGCCAAAACGATTTCCTCCAACCGAAGTTGGACTTGCTGGGCCTAACGGCAGCATGACGCATCTGCGCTCATAATTGACAGGAAACTGTCTGAGCGATCGAAGAAGAACGACGAAAATTGAGTTTTACGTCCTCTTGGTCTGAATCAGACACATATGGAACATTTGTAAATACAAATATGGTGGGAACGATACTGGAGGCAATGCCCGGAGGCAGTACGAAACCAGTAAATTCGATTTTTTAAAATTAATACAGATAGCTGTAAGCTGCGCCTGTAACCTGCGCGATCGAAGAAGAATCTCATCGAACGTGTTTATATACTCATCGTAAAATGTGTCAACATACTTACGGAAGAAGGGATTTCAACATACTTAAGAAAAAAATAAAAGCAAAAAAACCAACCACCATGAAACCTATTTCGAGGAGCCATGGAATTGATGTAGATTTTCTTCTTGTTTTCCTTTTACAAATCGTTGGTTTTAGATCCGTTTCTTGGCAAATTCGCTCAATAATTTATGAAAGGATTTGGGCGAAATTGAGTGAAAACTTGAAGACACACACACACATTAGAAAGAATCAATGAAGTCGGAGATGATGACTTAGTATTGGTCGCTATTGTGATGTAATACAGAAACTGAGAAACAAGCGCTTAGAGCTTAAAGATTAGGCGCTATAAAAGTTGTCTTAACCCTTTCACCGCCAGCCATATTTCAGCCAAATTATTCCATTTAATTAATTTACCTGGATAGAAAACAACATCCATCTGCAGTATTGGGGATTTTTCTGTGACATATATAAAATAAGGTCTATCCTTACTTCCCCAAACTAAGACAATAGGGTCTTTGGATAATAGACCCCAAGTTGATGCCTTTTAGTGACATAGGTGTTAAATCACTGTGGTGCTGAAATGCGACTTTGGCGGTGAAAGGGTTAAAAAAACCTTTTATCTCCGCAAAATGATTTCTTGTTTCGTTTTCTGTGTTGGTATGTCTGTCTGTTTCTATGTCTGTCTGTCTGACTGTGAACGTGTTCTTGATTATTTGTCAGTCTGGTATGTCAACATATTGATTATATAATAACATTAGCATCGCACAAATTCAACGAATATCGATAGTATTTTTATTTAAGAGT
>CM065684.1:14529707-14534707 GCA_017654935.2 Phymorhynchus buccinoides
CCCCCCCCCCCCCCCCCCCCCCCCCCCCCCCCCCCCCCCCCCCCCCCCCCCCCCCCCCCCCCCCCCCCCACCCCCCCCCCCCCCCCCCCCCCCCCCCCCCCCCCCCCCCCCCCCCTTAAGGGTATTTGTCCCTGGAAACAGTCAAACATGGCACCCTGTCCCTGGAATCCACTTTTCTTTCTAGAGTCCCTGGAAACTGAGTAGAGTCCGTTCCAAACACTTGTTTGGTTAACTAACCTTACTATTGAAAGCAGGAACGCCCCAAACCAACAGAACAATGTTTGAAATGTTCCTAACAGACACGTTACACATAGGTTACTGAACACCAAAGGATCTTGACTATTGAGGCACAATGACGCCACCCGAAAGCTTATCCAGGGTCGCAGAAATGTTGCTAGATCATGAAAATTGAAATACTCAGAAGTTAATGTTCCTTTTGACCCTGATGCATGACATCGCAATGATTGTCCCTGGAAATAAGTTTTTGTCCCTGAGTTTGATGTACTTTGTCCCTGGAAGCTGCAACGGAGGGTAGGCAGCACTGGGTTAGGATTAGTGTCATGAAACTGAAAAAAACCCCAATGACACATCATGAATGACTATGAAAGTTGTGTGAACACGGGAAGGGGAATGATAGCGAAACACTTGCCAGACCCGGTTTGCAACAGCTTCTAAGGCTCGGTGTCCACCTCTGCTGTACGGAGGACCCATCATGCTTGACAATCGGAAGACAAGTAACGCACGTACGCCTAGCTTCATGACTTGTTGTTGACGGGTTATATACAAAACCAGTTGCTCTCCCCAGGACATTGTGTGTACGTTCGAGAAAATGTCTCCCACGCTGCCGCCTTTGGTTTATAGGAATGTAGGGGTGGTAGTACTCTCTCCCCCCGTGGGGATACCGGGGGGGGGGGGGTCCGTACAAATAGTTCCCCCACCTTCTGGACGTTCTGTGCTTATAACTTCTTCTAATCTGTCACTCTCTTTGACTCTGCCTTTTCCCTTTGCATGCTGTCATCTTCTATCTTTCTGCCTTACAACCGGTCCATTCTCCTGCCTTTTTTTCAAGAAACACTTTAAACAAAGATTTCCTCCAGCCGAAGTCAGACATGCTGGGCCTAATTATTTCTTACTTAGGTGCATAACGGCAGCATGCTGCATCTACGTCCATAATTGGCAGGAAATTGCCTCTCTCTCTCTCCACCCCTCTCATAACATACAAAAAAAACCACCACACAACCAGAGTACGTTTATATGACTTGTCGCTTTTTCGTTTTCCCTTCCCCTCTCCAGACTGTTCAACCAGGGCCCGACGAAGATCCTGGACGAGGGGAAGCGCCTGAAGCTGATGAACCTGACGGCCCTGATGAACGGCATCTACTCCTGCCAGGCCAAGAACGTGGCGGGGGCCGTGGACAGCACCGACAGCTTCCTGCTCAACGTCCGCGGTAAGAACGGTCGAACCGGAGATGAGATTTGTTTTCCTCCAATTGGAGGATTTCCTCCCTTTTGGTGGCCCCGTGGGTCGTTTGTGAGATCAGTGTAAATCCATTGATCAGTGTAAATCCATTGATCAGTGTAAATCCGTTGATCAGTGTAAATCCCAGACCTGTTTACTCTACTCTTTTCGAGTAGTATTCTACTCAATTTGGACCTCTACTACTCTTCAAACCTGAAAATAATGCTCTTTAATTCTTGATTGCTACTCATTCTCAGTGAACATTATTTGATGGTTTAATGAATAAAACTACACCTTTTGCACCAAAACTACTCATTTTAGCTATTAAGACTACTCGAGATTTATGTAGGGGGTAAACAGGTCTGGGACGGTCCCCCCCAAAAGGCCAACCAATCCCTTGGGCTGTAGCGTTAAAGCCAGTGCAAAATGCCCCCCTCGTTTGAGAGCCACAGTCTTCCACAACAAAAGACTAAGCTGTGCCATGGTATTCCAATACTGTTGAAACTCATTTGTTGTACAGGGTGTAAGACGAACTGAGCAGGAGGGGGAGAGGGGGGCTATGGAGAGATACACGCCATAGCCAAAGGGATTGGTTGGCCTTTGGGGACCTTCCCCAACGCCATCTGTCTTCAAATCCCTTTGGCCGAGACAAGTGTGGGGGTGTACCCTGGGCAAGGCTTCTCCAATATAAACAGGAATAGGGAGAAAGGTGGCAGAGTGGTTAAGACGTTCGCCTGCCATAGTGTAATGCGTGACTGCAGCGTGAGTGACCCGGGTTCGAATCCCGGCCTCGCCCCTTTCTTTCTAGTTTGACGGGGAAATCGAACGGAACGTCGAGTCCTTCGGATGGGGACTTAAAGCTAGTCTGACCCGTGCGCTTTACGCACGTAAAAATCCCACGGCAGTTGCAAGTCGGTAAGAGCAGGGAGAAATCCCGCTGCCTGGTATGGCCAAATTGATAGCTAGGTTTTCCAAGTGTGCCCACACCCCCTCTTCACCCTGTGCCCCACCAACAAACAAACAAATTGGGTAGGTGCTGCACTTGCGGCGACGCCCTTTCCGGGGGAGAGCAGCCCGAATTTCACTAGAATATACCAAATACCAAATACCAAATGCACAGAAAGAAACCTCTAGTTACACACGAACACGAACGCATACACGTGCGCGCATGCTTACGCAATGCAAGGTTAAAGAAAGTGATGCTAATATAAGTCGGAAGTTATAATTATAACGCTGTTCGGATGTTGGCTTAACTGATGTCACTTTTACTTTTTTTTTAATACCATGGCCGAATACATTCGCCCGAGACATCACTCTTCTACACTCCCACCAAATGCGAAGGTATTCAGTGCCAAGCACCCTGCCATGTGTTTGTCTATCTTTAGAGCTTATCAGACCTGTTTACTCTACTCTTTTCGAGTAGTATTCTACTCAATTTGGACCTCTAGTACTCTTCAAAATTGAAAATAATGCTCTAAGTACTCATTTTCAGTGAACATTGTGTTTTTTGTGTGTTTTTTAACTGGTTTAAACAAGAATTTATTCAAGAATAGAAAATCAAAACAAAGCAGCAATACATTTATGAACTTCGAGTACAACAAGCTAAGAGCTTATAAAGCGTACTCTAATATTTAAGTTGCACAGTAAGGACTGCACACGCAAAACTAATCTAACATTGAAAAAATAATAACATAAAAGCAACAACAGTAGTAAACACTTATATACAAAAAGGAAAGGAAAGAACAGAAAAAAGAAAATACACAACAAAATTACGTAAATCTAAACTACATGAATTTTAGGGGCAATATAAAACATTATGTCAGCTTGCATTGAATCAGAGTCATCACAAAGCTATACCTACCAGGGCTAAAAAAACACCCAACAACAACAAAAACAAATGGGATTGTAAAGTCATGTCAAGAACATTGTTTGATGGTTTAATGAATAAAGCTACACATTTTGCACCAAAACTACTCATTTCAGCTATCCTGATTACTCAAGACTTGTGTAGGGGGTAAACAGGTCTGCACGTCACTTTAAAGGGGCACCCTGACGGGTGAGTTTTTGTAAGATACACGTCAAGATCACCAGGAAAACGCCCTTTACAGAGATTGCAACACTCATTTTGCTCTGGTTTCCTAGAAATCAAACCGTCAAATCGGCGATACCTACTTGGCGGAGGTGTTGGAAGTCAAATTCTTTCACCCCAAAGAAAAGGCATGAGCCGTCTCGTTTCTAATGGCCGCCTGAGTTTAGAACGAATCGTTTGCACGAAACTTAAGCAATACAATCCTTTTTATTTATGTATTGTTTTCATTTTATATAGTTTATCCTAAGGAGTTTCGCTCACAACAAAGGAAATACCTCCTCATTTTTTTTACTGCACTACAAAAAACAAAACAAAAAACTTCAACCACAATGGGATTGTCCTCCACCCACCCCATCCAAAATGGCTACTTTCTCCGGCATCTCCGCCAAGGAGTAATCGCCGCTTTGACGGTTTAATTTCTAGGAAACCAGAGCAAAGTGAGTGTTCCGATCCTTGAAAAGGCTGTCTTTTTTGTGATCTCGACGTGTTTCTTGCAAAAAACTCATCCGTCAGGGTGCACCTTTGATGTTCAATTCCAACTCAATAGGATTGATCGCGCAACGTTCAATTTAGTTTGGATTGCTTCTGGGAAGTAGAAGAAGAAGAAGAAGAAGAAGATTGCTAATAACGGAGCCAATCTGACGCCATGAAAGGTTGATGACTTAGTTTTTGCAAAGGCACTCAGTAGAAAAATTTATATCCTAAGCTTTTTGGTTTTAGTCTGAAGCTCTCAAAAGGAAAGGAAGGGTGGAGAGGGAGTGACGGACGGCAAGGAGGTTTGTGGCTGCTGCCGTGCTGATTATGAATGTTTTTTATCACTGCTGACCGTTTCATTTGAGTTAGATCGACCATGATGCTGGTCACGGGTTTCATATGTGGGGGGTGGGTGGAGAATATGAGAATCCGTGGAGGATTGATTTTCGTTCGTCCTCCGCAATGAAAACAGAAAAAGGTTTGATTTTCTGTGTGAGCATGCAGCCTGACCCTAGTTGCTTAGGTGGGAGCACTTCCCGTTTGGTTAATACCGAAAATGTTGCAAATCCATCTTTTCTTAAATCCTGACAATATGAAGGAATTCCGTTCAGTCGTTTGTTGAGTAACTCAAGAATAAAAAAAAATTGGGGCCAAATTCGCGAATTTATTTCGGCCGTATTTCGCCAAAGCGAAGTAATTCAATAGTGCAAATTTGGCAGTCCTTATGAGACCTTGAAAAATCATCCAAAATGAGGTCCTATATGGGAGGGGTCTTATAGGGGAGGTAATTGTAATACTTACAAAGAAGGCCAATGTCTCAGAGAAGTAGGTCTTATGTGGGAAGAGGTCTTATAATGGGAGGTCTTATAAGGGAGGTTCCACTGTATTATTAGTAGCCCGCAACTTTCCTGCAAAATGTCAGCCAAATCGAGCGAGGGGGAAAAAAAGGGAAATAAAGAGAGAACTTTTTGCAAACAC
>CM065684.1:14544707-14547207 GCA_017654935.2 Phymorhynchus buccinoides
TCCTCATCATTATCAGTAATAGTATGATAGTAATAAACAAATCAACTTATATCATACAAAAGTATCAAACAAATATGTTATCACATATTATATCAAAATCAGCAATCATAGATATCATCATTCAAGTAATCCAATATGTATCCACATCTTCTGATGAGGGTATTGTATGTATACCCAATAATAGAATGGTTATCTGGATACAGTTGACATGTTTTCTTTTAATCTCTTAAATAGAATTTTTTGATACGCGTTTTTGAAGGAAGTAATGCTGCTTTTCTGCTTAAGATTAGTTGTTAAGGAATTCCAAAGAGTACCACCTGAGTATGTTAAGCTTGTTTTGAAAAGATCAGTTCTAGGTTTTGGAATAACAATATTGTTAGTATATCTAGATTGGTTGATTGGAAACTTTTTAATTGATGTTGGAGGTGCAAAACCATTGATTATTCTAAACATCATGACAGCTTTGTTGTATTGAAGTTTGTCTGTAAGAGGTAAAAAATGTATTGCGATGTAATCTTGAAAAGTTAGAGAAGACGATTTTAGTAGGACTGCTTTAAGGGCTCGCTTATGAACATTGATTTTAGCAATGCTTGAATCGAAGAGTGTACAGGCGTAATATTATGTGTGATTGAATACATGCATAAAAGAAGTGCTTACGGGCATCGAGATTAAGAACGTTTTTAATTTTAGAGAGGAGGAAGAGTTTTTGTGAGACACGTTTGCTCAAACTACTAATATGGGGAGACCAAGAAAGATTATTGTCTAAGGTAACCCCTAAAACTTTGTGAGAACTGACTACTTCAATTTGTTTATTGTGAATATATATTGGAGGCAAAACAAAAGGTTAAGTTGTGTCGTTTTTGTCGTGATGTTACGATCATACATTTTGTTTTTCGTTCATTCAATGTCATGTGGTTAAGTTCTGTCCATTCAACTAGCTGATCTATATTTTCTTGTAATTTAAAGGATAACTGATTGAGATCAGTATGGTTAGTATGAAATGACGTATCATCGGCAAACATCTCACAAGGGTCTTTAATATGAAGAGGAAGATCATTGACATATAGTAAAAACAAAAAGGGACCTATAACTGATCCTTGTGGAACCCCGAATTTGATTGGTAGAGAACTAGATTGTTTATTATGAAGGAAAACAGTCTGCTTACGATTTGTAATAAATGATTCGATGAACTGAAGGACAGAATTTGAAAATCTATATATTGCCATTTTCCGCAGTAGTAGATTATGGTCGATTACATCAAATGCTTTGGCGAAGTCTACTAAAAGGACCTACTAAAAGGAGAGAGAGAGAGAGAGAGAGAGAGAGAGAGAGAGAGAGAGAGAGAGAGAGAGAAAGAGAGAGAGAGAGAGAGAGAGAGAGATGAGAGAGAGAGAGAGAGAGAGAGAGAGAGAGAGAGAGAGAGAGAGAGAGACGCGAGTTAGAGTACTCACTTCAAAGCGCACTTTCTCAGTCTCGTTATGTAAGCCGTCAGACTTGGTAGGCTAGAGGCTAGGCATAAACACATTTAACAGTAAAATGTACGAATCTGAACATATTTTTAAATCCCTCTGATTAACTTTCGTCTCTGCTTCATTGCTAAAATTGACTTTAAAACTTATTTTTGTTGGTTCTTATCTTTAGATAGTCCATTGACATATCATTGAACTTATTACGAAAACTAATAGCTTGCATAAAAAAAAAGACTGCTGAAATATAAAAAGCAAAACCCCCTTTATTATATATTTCTGCAGTCATTGTTTATGAAGAGACAATTTTTATAAATAAATTAATACAATAATTAATAGTAAATTAATTGATTGATTGATTGATTGGTGGGCAAGTTCAATGGTTGGTTGACTGGTTGGTTGATTAATTGATCTTACATCAGTTAAAGAATCAATAGGCATTGGAGTCATTTCTAAGTAAAGTACATATTCATATGAAAAACATCACAAAACACTTTATGCCTTAGCAAATATGAAATAGTGAGGCTAAGAGAGGACATAGTGAAACGAATAAGGGGAAGGAACTTCTCATAATTAACTCCCTTTTACCAAAGTTATTTATGGCACCTATTCGCCTTGCAAAGTGAAAGTAGTTGCCACAACAATGCAGACCCAAGTTCATCCTCATGTGATAATTAATCAATCCTGAGGATGAACTTGGGTCTGTATTGTTGTGGCAACTACTTTCACTTTGCTAGGCGAATAGGTGCCATAAATAACTTTGGTAAAAGGGAGTTAATTATGAGAAGCTCCTTCCCCGTATTAATTCCACTTTATGCCTTGTTGTTCAGCCGTGGTTGTTGCAAGTTATGCACTGTCGTTGTGAAGCACAGCCGGTAGGATCTTTGGTACAAATAACATATCACATGGCAATGCTTTGCTAGTAGGCGAGTCGGGTTTCCGGTCTGAACAGCTGCACGCGCATTGCGTCTTCGGTAGCAACAGCTGGCAACAATCCCCTTGCTTAAAGACGACTGGCTGAAGAAGGTGCACGT
>CM065684.1:14552207-14559707 GCA_017654935.2 Phymorhynchus buccinoides
CCCCCCCAAGAATGTCCATAATCAAGGTATTGTAATAGCATACCCCCCAAGAATGTTCATAATCAAGGTATTGTAATAAGGTATTGTACCCCCCAAGAATGTCCATAATCAAGGTATTGTAATATCATACCCCCCAAGAATGTTCATAATCAAGGTATTGTAATATACCCCCCATATAATCCATACCCCCCAAGAATGTCCATAATCAAGATATTGTAATAGCATACCCCCCAAGAATGTTCATAATCAAGGTATTGTAATATCATACCCCCCAAGAATGTTCATAATCAAGGTATTGTAATACCATACCCCCCAAGAATGTTCATAATCAAGGTATTGTAATACCATACCCCCCAAGAATGTTCATAATCAAGGTATTGTAATATCATACCCCCCAAGAATGTTCATAATCATAGGTATTGTAATATCATACCCCCCAAGAATGTCCATAATCAAGGTATTGTAATATCATACCCCCCAAGAATGTTCATAATCAATGTATTGTAATATCATACCCCCCAAGAATGTTCATAATCAAGGTATTGTAATATCATACCCCCCAAGAATGTTCATAATCAAGGTATTGTAATACCATACCCCCCAAGAATGTTCATAATCAAGGTATTGTAATACCATACCCCCTACTGATTGTGGACGTGGTACACTGGACAGGTACTGTACAGGTAACGCCCCTTTGAAAGTGAACGAAATCAAAATGTCGAAGGAAGAATCTTTCAGGTGTAACAAGTTTGGACATTCTCGATTCTTCCATTGTTTGTCCACAATTTCTTTTTCGGGATCCAAACAAATAACGATCAATGAGACAATTATCGGCCCCTGTCTCGAGACCCGAGATGCGAACGCCACCTAGTTAAGATCATCGCCCTAGCCTGTCAGGAACTAGTAGTATATAGCCACAGAAAAGTATCTGCTCCTGACTCGTCACCAGGGAGCATCGGCAGTTCGGGCCTAAAATTATCGCCCTTTCATGTCGGCAAGGAGTAGTATAAAGCCTCATTCAAAGTAATGGGTTTTCGCGTTTCTTTTGTAGGAACGGTATACTAGGGCCTTATTCCCAGGCAAGCGTTAGCTCCTCGGTTCACTACGATGCGACTCCTAGTAGTCTACGGGATAAGACGTTCAATGCTGCACTTGGTCATCTCCAAATATGGAAAGTGACGCCATTCGCGTGACAATGTCGGTTTTCAGCGAAACTTTAGAATGTGTATCTTTTAACCATTCAATCTGAACTTAAACTGACTGTAGCCCTAACCCTAACCCTAACCCTAACCCTAACCCTAGCCGTAACCCTAACCAAAACCTTATACCGTCAAATACACAAAAAGATAAAACTTTACTACAAATTGAGTGTTCCATGTTTGGAGATGACCGAGTGCAGTCTCGAACGCCTAGTGGGGGCATAAACTAACTGAATTGTGCGGGAGTTAATCCTTCTGAGTGAGTGGGGAGAGGGAGAGGCGGGGAGGCCAAATTTTTATTTTATGTTAGAAATTCTATGTGTCCATCCAAGAAGCAATTGCTACGTCTCTGGTAAGGGTCTGTTCAGACTCAGGCGCCCCAAATAAACCCCACTCTCCGCTACAAACCAAACTTTGGCCCATATTTATTTTCTTTGTCCAAAATATCAGCTGCCTCTTCATCTCACCTCTGGCGGTCACTGTCTACGTAGGCCTAGATGTGTATGCCTGTCTGTCGTTTCCAAAGATGACTGCCAGATTGCAGAGAGAGGGGGGGGGAGTATCTGCTGTTCTGGATGGCTTTGCTTGAACTTGTTTATTGCGTAGATGCCTTGCCCAGGGTACATCCCCACTCTCTCGGCCGATATGATTTTGAGAGCAGCTGGCGTTGGGGGAAGGTCCGCGAAAACCAACCTTACCCTTTTTTTGACTGCAGCATTAATTAATAAGTGCCAGTGCGAATGCACAGTACGACAGTACGACTGTTGCCTGTCTGTCGTTTCCGACAATGACTGCCAGATAGCAGAGGGGGGCAGATACTATTCTGGCGGGCTGGGCGAGAATTAAAGTGGAGATGCCTTGCCCAGGGTACATCCCCACTCTCTCGGCCTAAAGGGATTTGAGGATGAGAGTTGGCATTGGGGAAGGTCCCCAAAGGCCAACCAATCCCTTTGGCTACAGCACCAGAGCCGGTGCAAGGACCCTCCTCGTTTTGAGAGTCACAGTCTTCCACGAAAGACTAAGCTGTAGCATGATATTCCAATACTGTAGAAAGTCATATTATAGTACAGCTCTCATTTACTATTGGCCCTTTCTACAGGCTAATGATGTCAACCAGTGATAAAAGCTAATTGAATAAAGGGTCGACCTACACGACTAACACTAAGGCCGTGTATACACATAAGCGGATATTCCATGCGGAAACCCGTGCGCAATCCATAAATAAGTGAAACAAAGAAGGGAAAATAATTATTTGCGCGCGTGTCCGAATTTCCCCTATATGCGTAAACTTGTATCCTTCTTTCTTCCACTTATTGAGTGTTTTCCGTACGGAACGTACGCGTCTAATGTGAACCCGGCCTTTCAAGAACAATCTGAAGAGAGGGCTGGAACTCTCCAGAACACTTACTCTGACAATCATCGAGTACTGACTGAAGAGCGTTAGTCCTCCTACTGAACGGAGACAATGAGGTGCCAATTTGTCTCAGCTGTTGCCACTGACCACCAATTGACCGCCAACTGACCACCAACGTACCTGCAGTCTACAGAACGGAGAAGCCAGGTAAACTCCGGGATAATTCAACTCCTGTTGCTTGATCCTCCGTGTCCATCTGCTAGCCTAATGGTGCGCAATTCCTCCGTGCTTTTGTTGCATTAAGAGACTTGGCAAGGGCTTCCGAGGCTCCAATTGTTCGGTTTCTGATCTTTGATTGATTGTGAGTGGAGTGAAGAGACAGAAAGAGGAAGAGAAGGAGGAAGGGAGAATTGGTTTTTGTCCAATTCAGCCTTTACTTTTAGCCTCACATCGTTATCACACGTTTGTGTGTGTGTGTGTTTGTGTGTGTGCGTGTTTGTTTGTGTGTGTGTGTGGGGGGGGGGGGGGATGTGTGTGTGTGTGTGTGTGTGTGTGTGTGTGGCGTGTGTGTGTGCGTGTGTGTGTGCGTGTGTGTGTGTGTGTGTGTGTGTGTGTGTGTGTGAATCAAGTCAACATTTTATTTCCAGATGGAACATTGAATAAGGAAATAATATACTTTTTTTTCACCAAGCCGTCCGTAAAAACAAAAATAACGAAGGAACTAAAGATTCCAAAGTAGTAAACAATAAAGAAAGGGGGGAAAGAGGGGGAAATAAACAAAGGAACAAACAAGTTACAAAAACAGGGAAGTGGGAGAGTAACATATTCTGTGTGTGCGTGTGCGTGTGCGTGTGCGTGCGTGCGCGTGTGCGTGCGCGTGTCTTTTCTCTTGTTGTTTTGTTTTCTTCCCTCCATTAACACAGATTCTATTCTCCCTTAGCTTTTTGCTTAGAACCATTACTGGCAAGGGTTTTCGCGTTACCCTTGAGCGTACCATCAAATTTGCTCTTACAAAATGTAACAAAGTGGTCTTCAGAACTGCCTCGCAGTTTATTTTATTCTCCAATGCTCAACCTTTAAAAAAAAAAACTGTTCAGGCTGGAGTTTACTTTCAAGTCTTATCTCCGTCTACAAACTTTCCGTCGAGCACAAATCTACCTCACGTCTGATTTATTCCAGAGTTCCCTTTGAGAAAAAAAGGAAAGAAACCGAAAGATTTTTTTTTTTTTTTTTAAAGCAACGTTATCTCTACAACATGTTTATCTCATCTAAAGAAACTGTGCACTTGGCATTGGAACGCCGCGAAGCTCACTCGGGACTCCCGCGAATGTTTTTTAATCAGCCCCGGGAGTTAACGTTCCTGATACTGAATCTTCCGGGGAAGGAGTCTTAATTAGTATCGGCGGAGCATTCTCGCTGACAGACGACCAAACCGAACAAAACAAACGCGGCATTTCGACATTCGGGGCTTTTGCAACAAGGTACGTGGAACGAGTTGAAGAAAGACGTTAACTCTCCTAGTACCACGGGCGAATTATATTCACCCAAAACATCTCTACACTCCCACTAAATGCAAGGACATTCGCTGTCAAGCACCCTGTCTTGTATTTTTTTTTCTGTTTTTTCAGAACTAGTATCACTGTTTCTGCCGTTAAAGCAATGCACATGTAGGGGAAGACGGGGTAAAAAGCGCATGGGCGGGTAAGAAGCCCACCCCAATTATCTCATGAAATGAAGCAAATTTCAGTCTCATTTTGCCCATGAGACGAGCGTTAATGTCTAGCATTCGTCTCGTGGGCAAATTTGACTGACACTTTCTTTATTTCATGAGATAATTGGGGTGGGCTTCTTACCCGCCCATGCGCTTTTTAACACCATCTTCCCCACATGCACACTCAAAAGAATGGTTATTTCCCTCTTGTCGATGGAGATGCAACGGACAACCGAGAACGTAAAAAACACAACAACATGGCGTTAGAAGAGTTAAAGTGAAACAGAGAAAATGTAGTGGTATTTATGGAGAAAGAAATAGAAGGGGGGTAAAAACATTGTTAGACGATGGCGCCTAGATTTCCGAGGGGTTAATAACTCAGGAGGATGACTCTCTCTCTCTCTCTCGAGTCTCTCTCTCTGCTTCAAGAGGATCTCTCTCTCTCTCTCTCTCTCTCTCTCTCTCTCTCTCTCTCTCTCTCTCTCTCCTCTCTCCTCTCTCTCTCCTCTCTCTCTCTCTCTCTCTCTCTCTCTCCTCTCTCTCTCTCTCTCTCTCTCTCCCTCTCTATCTCTCTCTCTCTCATCGTCCTCTCTCTCTCTTCTCTCCTCTCTCTCTCTCTCTCTCTCTCTCTCCCTCTCCTCTCCTCTCTCTCTCTCTCTCTCTCTCTCTCTCTCTCTCTTCTCTCACTTCTCTCTCTCTCTCTCTCTCTCTCTCTCTCTCTCTCTCTCTCTCTCTCTCTCTCTCCCTCTCTCTCTCTCTCTCTCCTCTCTCTCTCTCTCTCTCTCTCTCTCTCTCTCTCTCTCTCTCCCCTCTCTCTCTCTCTCTCTCTCTCTCTCTCTCTCTCTCTCTCTCTCTCTCTCTCTCTCTCTCTGAGATTTATCAAATTCCTGTATTTCTTGGGTTTATCAATTTACAAATCCTGATGAAGCATTCGAAGTGTGGTACCATAGTTTCTTAACAATATATGACAAACATGCACCTTTCAAAACAAAACGCGTGCGCGACAATCCTAAATTACCATGGCTTTCTAAAGATGTCGAGGATGCAATGAAATTACGTGATTCTTGTGTAGCAACAGGTAATAAAGAAGAAACTGCTAAACAAAAAAATAAAGTTACCTATCTTAAACGTGCATCGAAAAAAGAGTATTTTCAAAATCTTGTTTCTGAGAATACCAATACCAAATCTATTTGGAATTGTATTAACCAACTAAGTAACAAACATGTCAACAATATATCAACTGTCAGTAAAGAGCTATCTCCAGAAGAACTCAATGTACATTTCAGTGAAGTTGCCCAGTCAACAGTACCCAATGATAAATCTCATTTAAACGATTTACACCCCCTTAAACAATTATGTGACTCAAAGACATAACTTCCGAACTTAATATCCCATTAATGTCAGTTTTTGAAGTTTACACCGCTCTTTCCAACTTAAAGCAAACATGCTCCCGTGGTCTGGATGGAATTGATGGGAAAATTCTTAAAATTGCTGCCCCTATCATTTCCGAAACCCTCACTTATGTCTATAATCTTTGCTTAAGTAAGAATCAGATTCCCAAAGCTTTCAAAGTAGCCAAAGTAATACCAATTTATAAATCAGGTGACCCAGACAATCCTTCAAACTACCGACCTATTTCTCTTCTATCTACCCTCTCAAAACCATTAGAAGACCACTTTAGAAAACACATCCTTGCTCATTTTGAGCGATTCAATTTGCTCCATCCTAATCAATCCGGTTTTAGGAAACACCATTCCTGCCATTCTGCACTTACAAAATTTAATCGATAAATGGCTATCCAATATAAAGAATAACTTAATTACTGGTGTCCTTTTAATAGACTTTGCTAAAGCTTTTGACGTGATTGATCATGTGTTGCTCTTAAAAAAGCTAACATTATACGGCCTCTCTAGTAATACCAGATAATTAATGTCGTCATTCTTAGATGAAAGATACCAACTTGTTTTCACTAATGGTAAAAAATCCTCTCTCCTCCCTTTAAAATATGGAATTCCTCAAGGGTCAATCCTTGGCCCAATCCTCTTTTCAATTTATATTAATGATTTGCCTCTCAATTTTCAAGCTCTCTGTGACATGTTCGCGGATGATACTACTCTCCATACAAGCAACTCCGAGGTAGAAAACATAGTTCATGCATTGCAAGAAAGTATCAATCAGTTAACAGAATGGTCTGAACTAAACCACATGAGTCTAAATCCTAACAAAACTAAATTCATGCTTGTCACCACTAGGCAAAAACGACAACTTTTTTCCTGTTCTCTCCCCTTGCACATAAATGGTAACGATATTGAAGAAGTTAACTCACATAAAGTACTAGGGGTCTTAATTGATAATAATTTATCTTGGTCTAACCATGTACAAACTCTTTGTAAAACAATTTCCAAGAAAATATATCTTCTATGCAAAATAAAACACTTTCTAAACACAGATTCACGCAAAATTTTCTTCCATGCATACATTGATTCTCACATAAACTATTCGTCTACACTCTGGGATTCAGCAAGTGAGCAAACCCTAAAGCCACTGCATAGTCTCTATAGACGAGCACTGAAATTAGTCTTACTAAAATCATCGAGTCTTACTCAATCCGATTATGTATCATTAGACATTCTCCCTCTTCATTTTAAATTAAGATATAATAAGGCAATATTTATGTTCAAAATTATGTCAGGCTATGCTCCTCCTTCTTTACAAGAAAAATTTCAATTCAACATGAAACATCTTCCTCATAGACTGATGTTACCTCTTCCCAAATTAGATTTATTCAAATCTAGCTTACAATATGCAGGAGGTCTCCTTTGGAACGGCATTTCTTCCCAATTTAACGTTCATGTTTGTTTAAACACATTCAAAAAAAAGATATCATCAAATACTCACGAAGGAATACTCTAGCTCATAATATCCAAGAATGTCTACTTAATATCCTTTTTTAAATATCTCATTTGTTATAATACATGCTTATGTGTTAAGTCTTCTTTTATGTACATTGTATTTACTATGCATTATTTTTCCTGCATATATTGCTTCATTTCTTCCATTTTATTCTGTTCTTTTATTTTGACCTCCCTCTCTCTGTATCTGTCTGTCTGTCTGTCTGTCTGCCTTGTCTTAGTCTCGTTAATTGATGTAATTTATTTTATTTATATGCCTTGCACGGTGCGTCCGTTTGCGACCTTGATTGAAGGTTGAGGTTTTTTTTCTTGTATTTTGCGATG
>CM065684.1:14577207-14587207 GCA_017654935.2 Phymorhynchus buccinoides
TAAATTTACATAAGTCCTTTTTTTTTTTTAACACTCATGACCAGGCATTATAACATTATTTTATAATACATATTTTGCCACATTAATGTTCGGACGGAGCCGGCTCTGTGGGTTTAAAAAAGACGAAAAAAAGACGTGGAATATGAGGATGAGCACTTTTTAGTACTAAGAGGGAAAATTAGGTAGCATTCCGCAAGTTGAAAAAAAAGCACATGCGCGCGAAAATCTGCTTAACGTCCTCCGTTCTGGAACAGACACATAAATACGGAACATTAGTAGATATAAAGACGGTGGGAACGATCCTGGAGGCAATGCCCGGAAGCAGTGCAACACCAGGAAAATCTGTTGAACGTCATCCGTTCTGGAACAGACACAGAATGATGGGACATTAGTAGATATAAAGACGGTGGGAACGATCCTGGAGGCAATGCCCGGAAGCAGTGCAACACCAGGAAAGTCCCGGAAACTTTTACCAATACAGATAATATGTTTGTTGAAGTTAATGTCTTAAAGTAAGGAGGTGTGGGGGGGGGGGGGGGGGGAGAAAGGGTTTGTTTCCATTTCTCTCATGTTGGAGGTGTGGGTGGGGAGGACTCAAAATCCAAATGAGGATAGAAGAATTGAAAGTTGATCGTGTATGTACACTCGGGTAGTAACGGAGTGAAGGAGCGACGGAACGTGCGAACGAAAAAGAAAAGCAAAAATCGGAGACCGTCCGTCTGACAAGCGCCTTAGCAAACTTTGTCTTTTGTTAAAAGTTGGGTAGTAGGGCGAAGAGGGGTTGAAGATCAAACATGAGGATGGAGTGGGTCAATAGAAAATGGAAGAACAGTCTTCTTGCTTTTTTTTTTGGGGGGGACATCTTACCCCACCCCACCCCCCACCCCCCAACCTCCCACCCCACCCAACCCCCTTTTTTTTTTAACGTTCAACCCTACTCGTTATACCACCGGTACAGACTTATAAGTTGGGGAAGTATGCCAGTCATGTGTGTCAGTCAGTCGTTTAATAATAGTAATAATAATGATAATAATAATAATAATAATAAACGGACATTTACATAGCGCTTTTTATCGAGCACACAGCGCTTTACAATCAGCATTGAAACACTCACACACGCACGCACGCCCAACAGACACACACGCACGTACGTGCACGCACGCGAGTGAACCGCGCTCTTGCACATACACACACAGACCCAGACCCACACACATTTCATCAAACAGAAAACACATTCTCACTGAAACGCACACAAACTTACAAGAATCGTTTCCGATCGTGACTGCCAGATAGCAGGGTTTTTTTTTAAAAAATTTTTTTTTTTTTTTTTATTTTTTCCTTTTTTTTTTTTTTACTTTTTTTTTTTTGGGGGGGGGGGGGGGGGGGGGCAGATGCTACTCCGGCGGGCTGGGATAGAATTTGTTTGTAGCGGAGATGCCTTGCCTAGGACGCATATTCACTCTCTTCCACAAAATAGACTAAACTGTACCACGATTTTCCGTTATCGATTCTGATCGCTTCTCGGCCTTTTGGCTAAGACAGTGATTCAGGAACATACATTTTTCTTTATACTCTGGTTGGTTTGTTCAGCCCGTCGTACATGGCGAAAGCCGATACGCGACGTTAAACTGAACTTCCATCCACGATTTTCCATTTACTGTAGGTAGAAAACCATCTGTTGTACAGCTCTCATGTTACGGTTGGCCCATACTACATAATACAGGCTAACGCCAACCAATGATAAGAAGGCAAGGTCAAGGTCACGACGGCAAAATGGTTTGCGCCGATCTCTTCCTATTAAGGAGGCACACCTTCACACAAAATTTGACGCGATTCGGTCAAGCGGTTCGGGATATATCCTTGGGACAGACTGGGGAAAAAAATGGAAAAAAAAACCCAGCCCATCGCAATAGTCCGTCTTGGTGACGGACTAAAAACGTTAGGCCCAGCAAGTCCGACTTCGGCTGGAGGAAATCTTTTTGAAAGAGTTTCGTGAAAAAAAAAAGGCAGGAGAATGAATGGACCGGGAAGGCAGAAAGATAGTAGATGACAGTAAGCAAAGGGGAAAAGGCAGAGTCAAAGAGAGTGACAGGTTAGAGGAAGTTCAGGCACAGAACTTCCAGAGGGAGGGGAGATGATGAGATTAGCGTCCAATTGGTCGGAGACCCTTATGGGCGGTTGAAGGTGGGGGAACTATTTATACAAAAGATCCCCCGGTATTCCCACGGGGGGGAGGGGGGGGATAAAAGCTATTTGAGCAAAGGGACTTGTTTGGGGGGGGTGAGAGAGAGAGAGAAAGGCTGTCCTAATTGGAAACACGGGAAAGAGTCTGATGCAAAAGAAGAGTAGAGAGAGGATCTTAGCCCCTTGTGGCCTTTTTGCATGAAGTGTTTGAGGATGAAGGTGAGAGTGTTTGCTCTTCACTTCGCTTTATGTTACCCGTATGTCGTGTCAGCCACACCAAGGGAGAGACGGAGAGACAAACAGAGAAACGTATGGGGCTCAAATTTGATAAAACACCAGTTAACTAGTTAACTGGCTTTTCTAATTCCAGTTAACAGTTAACTGACTTTTATTTTACCAGTTAACTAGTTAACTGACATTTCGAAATATTATCACTTAACTGTTTAAGTGGCTTTTCCGTCTGAGAGGGGTTGTTTTCTGACGGTTTTGTAACTCGCAAGGTAATTGGTCGCAATGTGGACGCAAAGATATATCAAAACAGATTTACATAATTATGTTCCCGTTCAGAAAGCAACAATGAAAATGCGCGTAAGAAATACAGAACAGTCATGTGCGGTAAAGTTTGAGATGGCGAACGAATTCCTCGCCACGTTTGTTTATTTCAGTTTTTACTAAAAACAAAACGTATTTGGAGCAATTTCTGTGGAAAGATCGCTGATCTGCAGTATCCAATGGGATTTCGTGTTACAAAAAACAGTTAACGAGTTGGGTTTCTTGATAAAACACCATTCCAATTAACAGTTAATTATTCCAATTAGCAGTTAATTGACTTTTCTTTTCCAGTTAACCAGAAAAGCCAGTGTATTGGTATATTATCAAATTTGAGCCCCATAGAAACAAACAGACCGAGATATTGCAGAGAGAGGACTGAGGCTCCAGGGACTGTGTGTCATGTTGGGTGATTGTTCCAGACAGTTTGCATCATTGGCTAGGAGCTGGATGTTTGACTCTACTCTCGCGGGTGGGAAGAGGGAAGGGAACTAACAAGAGCTTCTTTTTTTAACCAGAAAAAAATATCTTGTAACCATCAGAGAATAGTGTTAAAGATGTATTGCGTTTTTGTTTGAATGCGCTTTGAGATGCTAACGTGTGTGTGTGCTCTCATTTGATTTCTATCAAGATTCAGCGCCGTATAAATACTGTATGTTGTTGTTGTTGTTGTTGTTGTTGTTGAGTATCTGTCTATCTGTCTGTCTGCCTGTGTGTACTATGCAGGTAGTCCAGACCAGTTCACTCTACTCTTTTTGAGTAGTATTCTACTCAGTTTGGACCTCTACTACTCTTCAAAATTGAAACAAGGGCGTCGCCGAGCGGCAGACATGTCCGTCACCAGCAATGCCACGCACTTGCGACACCCCGTAGAGTGTCACATCCTGACACAAAATTGGAAGGGATTCTGTCTTCTAGTTCACGAGATACAGCTTGAAGAAGAAATATATAGCGCAAAGAAGGAAATTTCGGTTTTCAAGGTCAAACTTCAAGGTCAAGGTCAGCATGGTGATAATTTATGCTCGGATGTTTTCTTCTCTAGGGTATACAGTACCACACACAATCTGAAGCGCTTCTGTCAAGTACAATACGAATGTGGAAAATATGGCTTAAAACCCAATGTGTAGACCCCTACCACTTTCAAGGCCTACTGATCTCCCGGACCGTGACCTTGACCTTGATCGGTATGCCACCATCAGAACGGGCATAAGCCAAAGTACCTTCATGCCAAATTTGAAGACTCTAACACTAACGGTGTGGGAGTTATGGCCCCTGAAAGATTTTCGGTTTCAAGGTCGTACGCCAAGGTCAAGGTCACGACGGCAATATAGTTTGCGCGGATGCCTTCCTCTCATGGTGACACACCAGCACACACAACATTTGACGTGATTCTGTCAACCCGTTCGAAAGATATCCTTGGGACAGACAGAAGGAGAAAAAAATGACCCTCCGATTTTCAGGCTCCAGCGATCTTTTTGACCTTGACCTTGACCTTGATCGGTATGCCATCATCAGAACGGGCATAAGCCAAACCACCTTCATACCAAGTTTCAACATCCTATGTTGATCGGTGCCCGAGATATGGCTAAAAATAGATTTTCGGTTTTCAAGGTCGTACGTCAAGGTCAAACAAAATGGTTTGCGCCGATCTCTTCCTATTAAGGAGGCACACCTTCACACAAAATTTGACGCGATTCGGTCAAGCGGTTCGGGAGATATCCTTGGGACAGACAGAAGAAAAGAAAAAAAGAAAGAAAAAAAAATACAAACTAACCAGCCCATCGCAATAGTCCGTCTTGGTGACGGACTAACAAATGCTCTAATTACTCATTTTTAGTCAACATTGCTTGATGGTTTAATGAATAAAACTACACATTTCGCACCCAAAACTACTCATTTCAGCCATCCAGACTACTCAAGACTTGTTTGTGTAGGGGGTAAGCAGGTCTGAGGTACACTACCAGCTCATTTTGATGACAGTTTGGGCGTTATGCTGAGTATCTATCTAACGGTCTGTCTGCCTGTGTGTGTGCTCTGCAGGTCTGGGTGAGATCCACCGGGACTCCTTCGAGCCCCGTCTCATCCCCAACTATCCCGTGGTCATGCCTGTCCACGAGCGGTTCCAGATCAAGGTGTTCCCCCCGCAAGGACGACCCAAGCCCAACTTCTGGTCAGTGTTGGATCCTCTGTCTGTGTTGTGTGTCTGACTGTCTGCTCTCTCTCTCTCTCTCTCTCTCTCTCTCTCTCTCTCTCTCTCTCTCTCTCTCTCTCTCTCTCTCTCTCTCACACACACACACACACACACACACACACACACACACACACACACACACACACACACACACACAAGGACAGATTGGAAGAATAGGCATTGCCTAAAATCTGTCCTTGGAAAATAAAGTTCAAGTTTCAAGTTTTCTCTCTCTCTCTCTCTCCTCTCTCTCTCTCTCTCTCTCTCTCTCTCTCTGTGCAATCTACATGTTGTTTGTTTGCATATTTGTGGTTTGTTTGTTGGTTGACTTGTTTTTGTTTGTGGCTCAAGCCACAAACCTATAACTCACTTTGTCGGTCGGTCGGTCTGTCGGTCCAAAATTGTCGCACATTTTGACAAAATTGTCGCACTTCAAATCGAGGCTACACTTCTGGCCGCTCTTTAAAATGATGTATTTTAAAAGCGTACAAAATAATAAACATATGTAATACAGACACTACAACAGACACGACGAGTATGCGGTGCTTCTTTTGATGAGTATAAAGTAGGATACATAGTTTTAAATGTTTTCCAAAAGATATAAAAAGTTACGAAATGGTGCAGAGATAACATTCTGGTTTACAGATTAAAATTATTGAAAAGCCAGGGGAGGTAACTCATGATTGGAGTGGTAAAAATAGACCGCGTGCCACAAACTATTGCGATTTCGCGCTTGTTTCAGTTTAAAATTGTACCTTTTCATAATTATTCTGTCTTACTTTTGTTGAAACTCGAGATATACAAAACCCGGAAAACAAGGTCTGGACTGAATTTGTGCTTCTTATACGAACGAATTAATTAACTGCAGGTCATACACGCGGGCGCGCACGTGTGTGTGTGTGTGTGTGTGTGTGTGTGTGTGTGTGTGTGTGTGTNGTGTGTGTGTGTGTGTGTGTGTGTGTGTGTGTGTACGTGCGCGTGAGAGTTCGTGTGTGTGTGTGTGTGTGTGTGTGTGTGTGTGTGTGTGTGTGTGTATTTATAGAATAAACCTGCGACGACTACGCACACGACCCGTGTTTTTCACGAAACGCAGCATACTTCAAAACTGCAACCAAGTCACAAGCGGTTCGGGAAATATCATTAGGACAGACAGAACAAATAAACAAACAAACAACAACAACAACAACAACAACAACAACAACAACAACAACAACAACAAACAAATCGCGACAACCTTAGACTCCTTTGCCCGATCTATAATATCGGGGCAAAGGACAATGATAATCAGTCTTCCTCTTAAAACGACGACTTTGTTGTTTATTTACTTTCTCGTTTTCCGACAAAAATGTGCGATTTTTTTGTGTGTGGCCTGCACATGCTCCAAATCTTTCATTGACAAAGTCATAACATTTCAGCAAGATAGTATGAGCGGTGTGGCGGTGTATGAGATAAGTAGTCCTAGCCGGAAGTAGTCCTAGCGTAACCAATCAGAATCGTTTGCTTGTCCGCCATTATGAATTTTACGAAACTAAGTGCATGGATTTGTACATCGATTTCTCGGCAAATATGTAGATTTACACCCTCCTGCTCTATTTCTTGGTTCTTTCCGTGGTTAGGGATAGGGTTAGGGTTAGGGATAGGGTTAGGGTTAGATGGGTACAGTTCCCATGCGAGAGGTAGATATTTAATGACAGGTACTTATTTATCATAACAACGGGTTTAGAAATATGAGACACTAAACAGTAAAAGTATGGGTGCAATTGCACCCACAAGGTACGAGAAGGGTTAAAGGGGCACCCTGATGGGTTATATTTTGCAAGAAACACGTCGAGATCACCAGGAAAACACCCTTTACAGAGATCGCAGCATTCACTTTGCTCTGGTTTCCTAGAATCGCCAGCGATTCCTTCTTGACGGAGGTGCTGGAAGTCAAATTCTTTCAGTGAAAGAGAAGGCATGTGCCTTCTCTTTTTTAATGACCGCCTGAGTTTAGACCAAATCGTTTGCACAACATTTTCACAATACAAGCCTTTTTATTTATTTTGTTTTAAATTGTATAGTTTACCTAAAGGAGTTTCGGTCACAACAAAGAAAATAGCTCCATTTTGGGGGTTACTGCTCTACAAAAATATTAAAAAAAAGCTTCAACCACAATGAGTGACCTCCACCCACCCCATCCAAAATGGCTTCTATTTCCGGCGTCTCCGCCAAGGAGGAATCGCCGTTTGACGGCTTGATTTCTAGGAAACCAGAGCAAAGCGAGTGTTCCGATCCTTGAAAAGACTGTCTTTCTGCTGATCTCGACGTGTTGCAAAAAAAGCCTCATCCGTCATGGTCCACTTTTACACTTTGTTGTTTATTTACTCGATTGTTGTTCGACACAAATGCTTCATGTTTGGCGTGCACGTGCTCAAATCCTTCATGGACAAAGTCATACAATTTCATCAAGATCCAATGAACGGTTTTGATAATATGAAGCAAAAAGTGTCAGTATGGGTGCAGACACACCCACGGGGTACGGGAAGCGTTAAAGCGTCATCATAAGTCAACCTCTACTACACAATCATACTGCTACACATAACAGGTGGCTGGGGCGGAACGGCCTGCCCTTGCCTTCCAGCGGCCGCATCCACGTGACGGACGAGGGGCTGGTGTTCGAATCCCCGCAGGAGATGGACTCGGGGAACTACACCTTCGTCCTCAACAACACGGCTGGCGTCAAGCGGCGGGGGGTCTGGGTCATGGTGTCAGGTAAGGCAGGCTGACTGGCTGTTATGTGTGTGGATTTGTGGAGTTTTCGTTTTTAGTTTGTGTTGGTTTTTGAGAGAGGGGGGGGGGGGAGAGGATGGGGAGGAGAGAGAGAGAGAGAGGGGGGGTGGTGGGGAGGGAGGAGAGGGGTGAAAGAGAGATGGGGGGTAGTATGAAGAGAGCGAGACAGAGAGAGAGAGAGAGAGGGGGGGGGTGAATGAAAAAGAGAGAGATGGGGTTAGTAGGGAGGGGGGTGAAAGCGAGAGAGAGAGAGAGAGAGGGGGGTGGGAGAGAGATAGTAGGAGGGGGGTGAAAAGAGAGATGGGGGTAGAAAGAGAGAGAGAAAGGAGAGGGAGGGAGGGAGAGATAAGAGAGGGAGAGGAAGGAGAAGGTCAAGATGTGCCACCCCCCTGCATTTCTCGGTTAATTCCATTTTTCCGTTTTTGCCTTTCTTACCAAACATAAAACTGTATTTTATGAACCTTTTTAGTTAATAACCTTTTTTGGAATACTAACCCCCATCCCAAACACTAGGCCATTATCTAATAGGACCCCCCCCACCCCCACCCCTATGTATTGCAGTACACGGCGCCATTTGTCACAGTCGTGATTCATTGCGTTTTTCCCGTCTTATGGGGGGGGGGGGGGGGGGGGGGGTAGGGGTAGGGATAGGGTTAGTATTCCAAAAAGGTTATTAGCTAAAAAGGTTAATAAAATACAGCTTTATGTTTGGTAAGAAAGGCAAAAACGAAAAATTGCAATTAACTGAGAAATGCAGGGGGGTGGCACATCTTTACCTTTACCGAGAGAGAGAGAGAGAGAGAGAGAGAGAGAGAGAGAGAGAGAGAGAGAGAGAGAGAGAGAGGAGATGAGAGAGAGGCTCTGAGAGAGAGAGAGAGAGAGAGATAGAGAAGAGAGAGAGAGAGGAGAGGGGAGGGAGAAAAGAGGTAGAGAGAGATGGGGGTACTAAGAGAGAGGGAGGAGTGCGTGTGTCGTGCGCGTGTGTGTGCGCGCGTGCGTGCGTGCGTGTGTCCTTGCGTTTATGATTACTTTTGACAGTCATTTTTATGATGCTTTCCCCCCCCTTTCTTGTGTACGTGTTTTTACGTGTTTGTGTATAAGACAATGAGAAAGAGAGATTGCGTTTGTGTGTGGGAGAGAGAGAGAGAGAGAGAGAGAGAGAGAGAGAGAGAGAGAGAGAGAGGAGAGAGAGAGAGAGAGAGAGAGTGAGAGACAATTTGAGAGTTTTATTGTCAGAGTCTCGTGAGGGGGTAAGAGTATGTCAACTTAATAACAAGAGAGCAGAGAGAAACATTACTTCAACAGAGAAACATGAGAGAGAGAGAGAGAGAGAGAGTGTGTGTGAGACAATTTGACAGTTTTATTGTCATCACCATAACCGGTCTCGTGACAAGGGGGTAAGCTAAGTATGTCAACTTAATAACAAATCGAGCATAGAAAACGAACATTACTTCAACAATGAAACATGAATTGTAGAAGGGGAGAGAGAGAGAGAGAGAGAGGAGAGAGAGAGAGAGAGAGAGAGAGAGAGAGAGAGAGAGAGAGAGAGAGAGAGAGAGAGAGAGAGAGAGAGACAATTTGACAGAGATTGTTCATCAACATAGAGATGAAAAGGGGGTAAGCAGAGAGCAAAAATAACAAATCGAGATAGAAAACGAACAATACTTCAAACAATGAAAACTTAAATTGTAGAGGGAGAGAAGAGAAGAGAGAGATGAGAGGAGAGAGAGAGAGAGAGAGAGAGAGATGATGAGAGAACGAACGAGAGAGAAATTGACAGTTTTCATTGTCATCACCATAACCGGTCTGGTGACAAGGGGGTAAGCTAAGTATGAGAACTTAATAACAAAGAGCAGAGAAAACGAACATTACTTCAACAATGAAACATGAAGTGTAGGAAGGGGAGAGAGAGACGAGAGAGAGAGAGAGAGAGAGACGAGAGTATGGAGGAGAGATGGAGGAGAGAGGTGAGGGAGAGGGGAGAGAGAGAGAGAGAGACAATTGACATTTTATTGTCATCACCATAACCGGTCTCGTGACAAGGGGGTAAGCTAAGTATGTCAACTTAATAACTGAATTGAGCATAGCAAACGACCATTACTTCAGCGATGAAACAGAATTGTCTGACTGGTGAGAGGAGAGCATAGAGAGATGGAGAGAGAGACGAGATCGAGAGATGAGAGAGCCTGAGCGTTTCTCTTTCTCCTGCTTCTGCTTCTTCTGACTTCTTCTTCTTTCTTTTTCCATCTTCTGTCTCTGACTTCTTCCTTCTTCTTCTGTCTTCTTCTTTGCTTTCTTTTCTTCTTC
>CM065684.1:14597207-14602207 GCA_017654935.2 Phymorhynchus buccinoides
CACACACACAGAGACACTCAAGCCGATCGCAATACCTCGGCCTCTGGCCGGGTAATCACGAACACACACACACACGTTTGACATGAATATAATACAACTGAAATAGACCTAAAAGGCGAGAGAGAGAGAGAGAGAGAGAGAGAGAGAGAGAGAGAGAGAGAGAGGAGAGAGAGAGACGAGAGAGAGAGAGAGAGAGAGAGAGAGAGAGAGAGAGAGAGAGAGAGAGAGAGAGAGAGAGAGAGAGAGAGGAGGGAGAAAGAGAAAGAAGACGAGAGTGAGCTTCAATGATGGTGGAACAGGTGGGTTTTGAGGTTTCATTTGAAAGCAGAGGGTCGGTCGCGCGCGCACACACGCGCGCGCGCGCGCACGCACACGCACGCACACACACACACACACACACACATACACACACACACAGCGCGCGCATATTCAGAGAGAGATCCCTCTGTGTCTTTGTCTTTTTTAGTAAACTTACTCTCCTTCTTCTCTCCGCAGTTAGTAGTACTTGTGCGCGGTGCAGCCTGTGAAATACGCATAAATGTACCGCAGTTATCGGGCCACGGGGTTCGTGGTACCTGCAAATAGATGGCACCCACACATGGGGGCGGACCGACCCCCCCAGACCCCCCCCCCCCCCCCCCCCCCCCATGGAGGGGGGGGGCATGGTCCCCCTCCCCTCCCCCCCCCCCCCCCCCCCCCCCCCCCCCCCCCCCCCCCCCCCCCCCCCCCCCCCCCCCCCCCCCCCACCCCCCCCCCCCCCCCCCCCACCCCCCCCCCCCCCCCACACCCCTCACTGCACCTCATAATAATGATATCACCCAGCCCCAAAACCGTATCTGACCACACGCCACAATGACTGTAGGAAATGGCGTCGAAAGGGTGGTGTAAGCATCAAAACTGAGGTCATGACTTAACAAGGTTCCATGTTTTTTTATTTCAAAAAAAGCACCTTGGGGGTAGATGCCGTAAAAAAATATATAAACAATGAAAAAATAAAAAGTAAACCAAGTGCAACGCCGAGCGGCTGCAAAGTCCCCTCGCAGCATCGCCGAGGTACTCCGAAATCGGAATGTGTCGGCTGTACACATACATAAAAACGCATCAAAACAGCACGTAACTACATAAAAAGGCATCAAAACAGCACGTAACTGAATAGTTTTTTTTATATATAGCCTTGGGATTCGGACCCGTGATTTGAGCGCGCGCGATCATGCGCTCACGCGCGCGCAGAAACATTCATGACAACTGTGTTATAGACATGTTGTGAAAAACACTGCATTAAAATACATGCGAAACTTCGCCAGATATTAGCGAGTATGTGTTTCGGGGTTTGAACCCCGTAACTGGCGCGACCTTGACCTTAATGTAAAACTAAATGCATCAGAGGATAGCTTGCATCTTGGCCAACTAGTATACCAAATTTGATGATGATAGACTGAATAGTTTTTGAGAAAAACGGACGAATAGCCGGACGGACGGACACCGGACGGACCAGACAAAAACAATAGCTCACAGAACCTTCGGCTCGGGGACTAACTGAAAAGAACAAACAATAAACGGACAAACAAACTTTCGATGACGACAGCAACAACAACATACACACACAAAAACAAGCCTCGATTTGAAGTGCGACAATTTTGTCAAAATGTGCGACAATTTTGAACCGACAGACAGACAGACAGACAGACAGACAAAGTGAGTTATAGGTTTGTGGCTTGAGCCACAAACAACAAACAAACGAAAACAGAAAATATAGATCAATATCCAGTCACATTGAAGGGCTGCGGCAAGAACTGCTGTGATTACGTACATCAATCAATGAAGCAACAGCGTGTAATAAACCCAAATGTAATCAAAGATCAGACTGATCCACATATAATTATAGTTGTCGCCCCTTCATTTCCCCAGACGATTGGTTTTCCTCGATAATGTATACTATGGATACATGTTTAATCGTAACTCTTCGTCTCTCTCTCTCTCTCTCTCCTCTCTCTCTCTCTCTCTCTCTCTCTCCTCTCTCTCTCTCTCAGCCTCTCTCTCTCCTCTCCCTCTGTAGGAAATGGCTCGAAAGGGTCTCTCTCCTCTCTTAGCTCTCTCTTTCCTCTCTCCTCTCTCTCTCCCTATCTCTCTCCCTCCTCATCTCTCTCTCTCTCCTCTCTCTCTCTCCCGCATCTCTCTCTTCCCTCTCTCTCTCTCTGAATAGTCTCTCTCTCTCTCTCTCTCCCTCTCTCTCTCTCTCTCATTCTCTCTCTCTCTCTCTCTCTCTCTCTCCCTCTCTCTCTCTCTCTCTCTCTCTTGCTCTCCACATCTCTGAATAGTTTGTTAATCCTCTCTGATCTCTCACAGAACCTCTCTCTCTCTCTCTCTCTCTCTCTCTCTCTCTCTCTCTCTCTCTCTCTCTCTCTCTCTCTCTCTCTCTCTCTCTCTCTCTCTCTCTCTCTCTGTCTGCCCCCACCCCACCCTCTTTCCCACCCTTCCCCATCATCCACTTCATTTTCGTGTTTGTTAATGGCCTATGGCTGATGTACATTCAACACTCATACTCTCTCTCTCTCTCTCTCGATCCCTCTCTCTCTATCTCTCTCATCTCTCTCTCCTCTCTCTCTCTCTCTCTCTCTCTCTCTCTCTCTCTCTCTGTCTCTGCCCCCACCCCACTCTTTCTCACTCTTCCCACCCTTCCCTCCATCTTCCCTTCCACTCTCTCTGGCCCTATCTCTGTCCTTCTGTACATCTCAATCTCTATCTACCCTCTCTATCTCTCTCTCTCTCTTTCAGTCTCTCTCTCCTCTCTCTCTTTGTAATCTCTTCTCTTCTCTCTCTCTCTCAACTCTCATCCCTCTCTCTCTCTCTCTCTCTCTCTCTCCTCTCTCTCTCTCTCGTCTTCTCTCTCTCTCTGCCCTCTCTTTCCCACACTTCTCATCCACTTCATTTTCGTGTTTGTTAATGGCCTATGGCTGATGTACATTCAACACTCTCCACTCTCTCTCTCTCTCTCTCTCTCTCTCTCCTCTCTCTCTCCTCTCTCTCTTCTCTCTCTCTCACACCCACTCTCTCTCTCTCTATCTCCCCCACCCACCCTTCTCTCTCTCTCTCTCTCTCCCTCTCTCTGTCACCTCTCTCTCTCACTCTTCCTCTCTCTCTCTCTCTCTCTCTCTCTCTCTCTCTCTCTCTGTCTCTGTGGATTATGTTTCTCACATTCTTGCAGATTTATCTCCATTTTCCCAGACTCATATCCTCTGTCCTTATCTCTTTGGTCCAAATGTCGTGCCCTTACCAGCAGAAGTCTGATATTTTGCTTCTTGAATTCTGTTAGTGCCTTGCGCAAGCTCTCCCATCGCCCCATATACCCCGATTCACTCACCCGAATACATTCGTTGCTCTATGTAAAGTTTGACCCTGGGTGTGTTTTCTCCGAAGACAATGTGTTTAACCCTTTCGCCGCCAGCCATTTATTTTAGCAAAAAATGTCCATTAAGCTTACCTGGGTAGAGACAAAAATCTGTCATAATACTGGGGGAATCCTCTGTGACATATTTAACCCTTTCATCGCCAGCCATATTTCAGCCAACATTTTCCATTAAGTTTACCTGGGTAGAGAACAAAATCCATCTGCAGTATTGGGGATTCTTCTGTGACGTATATAAAATAAGGTCTATCCTTACTTCCCCAAACTAAGACAATAGGGTCTTTGGATAGTAGACCCCAATTTGACGCCTTTTAGTGACATAGGTGTTAAATCACTGTGGTGCTAAAATGCGACTTTGGCGGTGAAAGGGTTAAAGTAAGGCCTATCCTTACCTCCCCAAACTAACCCTTTTGCCGCCAGCCATTTTTCAGCAAAACCTTTCCAGTAAACCTACCTGGGTTGAGAAAAAAAATTGTTTGCAATAGTGGGGATTCTTCTATGACATGCATAAAGTAAGGCGTATTAGCCTTGCCTCCCAAAATTATGAACATAGGCTCTTTGGATAACAGACCCTGGTTTGAGACCTTTTCGTGACATGGGTGTTAAATCATTATGGTGCTCAATTGCGACATTGGCGATGAAAGGGTTAAGAGAACAGGGTCAGGTTTTTTTTACGTTGGCGGTGAAAGGGTTAACGTCCTGTGGGCAGTGGGTGGATGCCCGTGCCTCCATACGGGGAGCTGTACGACCCCGCCCCCCTCCACGAGTGTCTCCCCGTTGGGGACACCGGGGGGGGGGGGGGGGGGGGGTTTCGTAAAAATAGTTCCCCCACCTTCTGGAAGTTCTGTGCTTGTAACTTCCTCTAATCTGCCCGACTCTCTTTGACTCTGCCTTTTCCCTTTGTTTTCTCACCTTCTGGAAGTTCTGTGGTTGCAACTTCCTCTAATCTGCCACTCTCTTTGACTCTGCCTTTTCCCTTTGTTTTCCCACCTTCTGGAAGTTCTGTGCTTGTAACTTCCTCTAATCTGCCGCTCTCTTTGACTCTGCCTTTTCCCTTTGTTTTCTCACCTTCTGGAAGTTCTGTGGTTGCAACTTCCTCTAATCTGCCGCTCTCTTTGACTCTGCCTTTTCCCTTTGTTTTCTCACCTTCTGGAAGTTCTGTGCTTGTAACTTCCTCTAATCTGCCGCTCTCTTTGACTCTGCCTTTTCCCTTTGTTTTCTCACCTTCTGGAAGTTCTGTGGTTGCAACTTCCTCTAATCTGCCACTCTCTTTGACTCTGCCTTTTCCCTTTGTTTTCTCACCTTCTGGAAGTTCTGTGGTTGCAACTTCCTCTAATCTGCCGCTCTCTTTGACTCTGCCTTTTCCCTTTGTTTTCTCACCTTCTGGAAGTTCTGTGCTTGCAACTTCCTCTAATCTGCCGCTCTCTTTGACTCTGCCTTTTCCCTTTGTTTTCTCACCTTCTGGAAGTTCTGTGGTTGCAACTTCCTCTAATCTGCCACTCTCTTTGACTCTGCCTTTTCCCTTTGTTTTCCCACCTTCTGGAAGTTCTGTGCTTGCAACTTCCTCTAATCTGCCGCTCTCTTTGACTCTGCC
>CM065684.1:14607207-14617207 GCA_017654935.2 Phymorhynchus buccinoides
CATTTCTTTTGAATTAAGTGCTGGTTTGCTTTTGTTGTGGACTTTCAATCTGGTGCAAAGAGGACAACCTTTCTCTTGTAGAAAGTCTTCTAGCTCAGTTTGAATGTTCACTGTGGACATACTTTGCAGGCCGATATGCAGACTGAAGAGTCTTTCTCAAAGACGAAACAGCTGTCTTTGCATAGGCATTGTCTATCTCCCCATTGGGAGAAAAAGTAAATCAGCACATTATTTTCTTTTATTCTTTTCAGAACACAGAACAAATTGTAAAGTTAAAATTAAAGTAAACATTCAGTTTCTTTCGTAGGTTCACAAACTTAAATATTGGACATGCAAAACAAACAACTATTATAGCTAATAAGAGGTTATGCAACCCAGAGGAAAAAGTTTAATGGTTCTTTTGGTGTGGTTGTTTTTTCTTCTTCAATTCTTTGTACGTTTAGTATATATATATAATAGCATATATATATATTATATATAACACAAAATATAAAACCAAAACTCCAACAAATCCGTGGTGGTTCCAATTTTAATTCAAGCTTTCGAGAGGGTGTCCTCTCTTCTTCAGGAATGACACACTGGTAAAGAGAGTCACACGTAAACAAACAAAATAATGACGTACAATGATGACCCTACATAGCAACAACACTGACGTGTATATATATATATATAATATATATATATATATATATGGCTGCGTACAAACGAATGAAGATTGAGAAGAAGAAAAAACAAACCACAACACACCATTAAACTTTCCTCTGTATATATATATATAAGGTCACTAAAAAGCTTCAAATCGGGGTGTGTGTTTTTTTATCCAAAGACCCTATTGTTTTAGTTTTGGGAAGTAAGGATAGACCTTATTTTATATGTCACAGAAGAATCCCCAATACTGCAGGTGGATTTTGTTCTCTACCCACGTAAATTTAAAGGAAATATTTGGCTGAAATATGGCTGGCGGTGAAAGGGTTAATTTCAGATTGAATGGTTAAAAGATGCACGTTCCAAAGTTCCGCTGAAAACCGACATTGTTGCGCGAATGGCGTCACTTTCCGTATTTGGAGATGACCAAGCACATCATTGAACGTGTCTTGTGACGAAAACAGGAGAGCAAGCACACTGACAAACGGAACTGTGGCGATGCCATTGTGACTACTATTATACCCCCAGAGAGTAGTTCTGCAAAAATGCTCCGGGCTCTCTCTAGAGAGCTCTGCCCCATTTCTGCTTTGTTTATCTCCTTACATACAAGCAAAGCATCACAACAAGCAGACGAGACAAGACCAGACAGCAAACGTAATGTATGTTGGCCCATCACACGCCTCAGAGATTGCCCTCCCCTCTCTCTCTCTCTCTCTCTCTCTCTCTCTCTCTCTCTCTCTCTCTCTCTCTCTCTCTCTCTCTCTCTCTCTCTCCCTCTCTCTACGCCTCTCCTCTCTCTCTCTCTCTCTCTCTCTCTCTCTCTCTCTCTCTCTCTCTCTCTCTCTCTCTCTCTCTCCCAAGGACAGATTGGAAGACTAGGCGTTGCCTAAAATCTTTATCCTTGAAAAATAAAGTTCAAGTTTTCAAGTTTTCTCTCCCTCTCTCTCTCTCTCTCTCTCTCTCTCTCTCTCTCTCTCCCTCTCTCTCTCTCTCTCTCTCTCTCTCTCTCTCTCTCTCTCTCTCTCTCTCTCTCTCTCTCTCTCTCTCTCTCTCTCTCTCTCTCTCTCTCTCTCTCTCTCTCTCTCTCTCTCTCTCTCTCTCTCTCTCTCTCTCTCTCTCTATCTCTCTCTCTCTCTCCCCTCTCTCTCTCTCTCTCTCTCTCTCTCTCTCTCTCTCTCCCTCCCTCTCTCTCTCTCTCTCTCTCCCCCCTCTCTCCCTCTCTCTCTCTCTCTCTCTCTCTCTCTCTCCTTCTCTCTCTCTCTCTCTCTCTCCCTCTCTCTCTGTCTGTCTCTCTCTCTCTCTCTCTCTCCCTCTCTCTCTCTCTCTCTCTCTCTCTCTCTCTCTCTCTCTCTCCCTCTCTCTCTCTCTCTCTCTCTCTCTCCTCTCTCTCTCTCTCTCTCTCTCTCTCTCTCTCTCTCTCTCTCTCTCTCTCTCCGTCATGCCTCGTGCAACCCCTTGCCTAACCCCACCACCCTCCCCCACCCCTTACGGTTGCCCCCCGACAGCTTTACGAACATCGGTTTGCTTTCAAGTCCAATTGTTTGGTGTAGGCGCTGCGCATATTCCCAGCATTTGTTTTGCTTTCCAAACTACACCTTTACATACCTTTACCCGCGCTACCCCCCCCCCCCCCCCCCTCTCTCTCTCTCTCTCTCTCTCTCTCATCCCATGCCCACTTCACGCCAGCTTTTTCCCATTCTTGTTTGTCCCCCCCCCTCTCCCCCCCCCCCCCCACAACCCCCCTGTCATCATCCTTATCTCTTCCTCTTCCTTCTCTTTCCCATTCTTGTTCCCCCCCCCCCTCTCCCCTCTCATCATCCCTATCCCTTCTCTCTTCCTTCTCTTTCCCATTCTTGTTTCCCTCCCCCTCTTCCCTCTCACCATCCATATCCCTTCTCTCACCTTCAGCTAATGGCAATACGCAAACTTCTGAAACTTGGACTGTTGGGGTCGGGCTACACCTCCTGTCCTGGTTAATACAACGCATCTGCTTTGTTTCATTCTGTGTTTTTCTCACACCTTGCTGCCATGTCATTCACACCGACTGGCGGTGCGTTGTGTACGGCATCTGGTCCGCTGTCGCCCCCATGTTGTTTGGGGTCTTGGGAGAGAGAGAGAGAGAGAGAGAGAGAGAGAGAGAGAGAGAGAGAGAGAGAGAGAGAGAGAGAGAGAGAGAGAGAGAGAGAGAGAGAGAGTGAGAGAGAGAGAGAGAGAGACCAAAAGAAGCAGACCCGCTTGTGTGTATTATAACCTGTCAGCGAGTCAAAAGCAACAAGGCGTGGTGCCATTTGTCAAACGATTGTCAAACATGTTGTGTAGTAGTACCTACTGCACTGATGGACACCGAGCTTTACTGGGAAGACGTGAAAGATAATGGCGCACAGAAGACATTGACACATTCCGGAGGTCAGAATGTTCTGACCTCTGGCGGGGAGGGGACACAATCATCAACTCCAGGAAATATAGAGTACCACCTTTGGTGTGGTTGTTTTAGTGAATCTGTCTAGTGGTTCACAGAATATTGCGCGGCCGGACAGAATTGAAGAAGAGAAACAAACAAAAACCAAACTGACAGACAAACAAACAAACAAACTTCCATACAGACACAGACGATCGCTAAAGTCCTTCCGCAGCAGCTGTAACGGAGGGCGAACAAAAAATACTAGGCGTTCAAGACTGCACTTGGTCATCTCCAAACATGGAACACTCAATTTTTGTTTGTGGCACAAGCCACAAACCTATAACTCACTTTGTCGGTCGGTCGGTCTGTCGGTCGGTCCAAAATTGTCGCACGCCACAAACGATTGCGAATCCGCGCTTGTTTTTGTATAGTTTTATTTTTGTGTGTATTTGACGGTTTAAGGTTTTGGTTAGGGTTAGGGTTAGGGCTAGAGTCAGTTTAATTTCAGATTGAATGGTTAATTAAGGATACACGTTCGAAAGTTTCCGCTGAAAACCGACATTGTCACGCGAATGGCGTCACTTTCCATAGTTGGAGATGACCAAGTGCAGCGTCGAACGTCTTGTGAACAAAAGTGGTCCCGGAGATGCCTGATGCTGTGTCCTCCTCCATCACTCATTGTCTGGCCGGCATTCCCCTGTAGCATCGTGACCAGCACCACGTTTCCGAGCGTTGCAACAACAACTGACAGCAACAAAAGCTGCACCGACCAAGATGCCAGACTTTTTACCGTGTGTTAGTACGGTTCTGCTCAGCCCCCCCCTAGTGCAACAACCGACGATTCCAGACTTCCTAGTCTGTCGAATGTTTCCCATACCGCGCGTGGTCTTCAGCTTTAGCTGGGGAAGCCGTTTGCGTTCTTCGCGTGGAAACGTGTTTTGTTGCTTTGTGCGCGTATTTAGATGCGGAAGCCATTAAATAAAGAAAAGTTTGTAAAATAGAACTCCGTCTATCCGCCTTCGTTATTAATCCCCGAGCCGAAGGTTCGGGGAGTATTGTTTCTGTCTGGTCCGTCCGGCGTCCGTCCGTCCGGCGTGCCTCCGTCCGGCTATTCGTCCGTTTTTCTCAAAAACTATTCAGTCTATCATCATCAAATTTGGTATACTAGTTTGCCAAGATGCAAGCTATCCACTGATGTATTTAGTTTTACATTAAGGTCAAGGTCGCGCCAGTTACGGGGTTCAAACCCCGAAACACATAATCGCTAATATCTCGCGAAGTTTTGCATGTATTTCAATGCAGTTTTTTTCACAACATTTCTTGATGAATGATCTATAACACAGTTGTCATGAATGTTTCTGTGCGCTCGTGCGCTCACGGGTCCGAACCCCAAGCTAGGGGAAGACGGGGTAAAAAGCGCATGGGCGGGTAAGAAGCCCACCCCAATTATCTCATGAAATGAAGCAAATTGCAGTCTCATTTTGCCCACGAGACGAGCGTTAATGTCTAGCATTCGTCTCATGGGCAAATTTGACTGAAATTTTCTTTTTTTCATGAGATAATTGGGGTGGGCTTCTTACCCGCCCATGCGCTTTTTACCCCGTCTTCCCCTATATATAAAAAAAACTATTCAGTTACGTGCTGTTTTGATGCGTTTTTATGTATGTGTACAGCCGACACATTCCGATTTCGGAGTAGCTCGGCGTTGCACTTGTTGCTTTTTGTATCTGCAGGCAACTCTCCAAAATGAATAGGTGAAGACGGGGTAAAATGCCCATGGGCGGGTAAGAAGCCCATGCCAATTATCTCATGAAATAAAAGCACATTTCAGTCAAATTTGCCCATGAGACGAATGCTAAACATTAACACTCGTCTCGTGGGCAAAATGTGACTGAAATTTCCTTTATTTCATGAGCTAATTGGCATGGGCTTCTTACCCGCCCATGGGCTTTTTACCCCGTCTTCACCTACTGTTCTTCGTCTGAGGGGTGTTGTAGTGCCGCCCATCGCGGCATTGGCTCAAATGGCTTTTATCATTGGTTGACATTTAGCCTGTAGCAGGGGGCCAACAGTAGCATGAGAGCTGTGCAGTGTGGAATCTGTCTCTGTGCCTCTATGTCTGTCTGCAATGTCTGTAATAACAATGTTCTGTGCGCGTTTATGCTTCCATGTTATTTAGACAGGCAAACGTGTGTTTGCCGAAGTGTGTGTGCATTGTGTATGAATGTCGGATGCCCTTCGGGCTTTTGCTTGGTTTATCAAGGCCTCGTGAAACATTAACCCTTTCACCGCCAGCCATATTCCAGCCAAACATGTTCATTAAATTTACCTGGGTAGAGAACAAAATCCATATGCGGTATTTGGGGATTCTTCTGTGACATATATAAAATAAGGTCTATCCTTACTTCCCAAAACTAAGACAATAGGGTCCTCGGATAATAGACCCCAATTTGATGCCTTTTAGTGACATAGGTGTTAAATCACTGTGGTGCTATAATGAGACTTTGGCGGTGAAAGGGTTAATTCGTCTAGAATATCTCGTTTTAGTTGATCAAAACGTAGTAAATACCGCATTCTGAGCATATTTCGTATGTATGCATTCTTTTTAGTTATCACCCTTCCTTTACATATCTTTGAATGACAATTTGCTCAATGCTAACCCTCTATGGTACAGTGCTGTGTATGTTGATTCAAGTTGAGTTTCGCTATAGTTTGTGTTGAGTCATTAATGCTCTTTCGCATGACCTACCTTTACACATTTGAGTGTCTATGCATAGTATTACCTTGTATCTCTAATCAGATGCTTGCTTTTGACCGTTTGGTTGCTAGAATTATTGACCACTCTGCTGATGGTTTATCTGGTAAATGTGTTGATTAATGGTGGTTTGTTGAACTAGTTTGGTGCATTTATTAATTATCGGTGGCTGATTGATGTGGGACTGCTTACTTGTTCTGATTATTCATTAATTAATAATGGACTAGCGCAACGCCGAGTACCAGTAACGCCTAGTAATGGTAAGGCCTAGTAACGGTAACGCCAAGTACCGGTAACGCTGAGTACAGCAAATTTGAAGCGATTCGGTTAAGAAACGGCGGAGTTATAGGGCCCCGTTTCCCGTTGGCGCTGCTCTGAGAGTGACACGCTCTCCCGATTGTCTTGCAATTTGCTGTCATGCTTCGCCCCTGCAACAGCAAGCCTGACAGCAAATTTGAAGCGATTCGGTTAAGAAACGGCGGAGTTATTTGTGAAAAGGTAAATCGGCGTATATCGCGAGCGTTTCTGCATCGATTCGCTTCCGGTTTGGCACATCGATAGTCACCTGCAGAATTGCATACTGCAGACCGGTAAAGGGTGCTGTGTGCTGTGCAGTGCCCCCCATGGTGAGCCGGCAGCCCCAGGCGGGCAGCGTGGAGGAGGACGGGCGGGTGACGCTCAGCTGCCAGGTGGTGGGCTCCCCCTACCCCGTCACCCTCATCACCTGGACCCGGGACCACGCAGCCCTGCCCACGGTCAGTCCTTTTTTTTTTTTTTTTTTATAAACATCGTTTATAGTCCCGTCAACAAGCAATGGTCTTCTCAGGACGGTCACCACAGTAAGGAGAAGACGGGGTAAAAAGCCCATGGGCGGGTAAGAAACCCATGCCAGTTATCTCATGAAATAAAGAACATTTCAGTCATAGACGAATGCTAAGCATTAGCGCTCGTCTCATGGGCAAAATGTGACTGAAATTTGATTCATTTCCTGAGATAATTGGCATGGGCTTCTTACCCGCCCATAGGCTTTTTACCCCGTCTTACCCTAATCATCAAACAACATCTTAGGCTCGGTGTGCATCTCGTGTCCTGGCTATAATTCAAAGCATCTGTTTTGTTTCATTTTGTGGTTTTTCTCTCACACCTTGCTGCCATGTCATTCACACTGACTGGATGTGCGTTGTGTACGGCATTTTGGTCCGCTGTCGCCCATGTTGTTTGGGTCTTGGGAGAGAGAGAGAGAGAGAGAGAGAGAGAGAGAGAGAGAGAGAGAGAGAGAGAGAGAGAGAGAGAGAGAGAGACCAACCAAAAGAAACAGACCCGCTTGTGTGTATAACCTGTCAGCAAGTCAAAAGCAACAAGGCGTGTGCTGCCTGTCGCACAATTGTCAAACATGCTGGGTCCTCGGTAGAACACAGATGGACACCGAGCATAAGGGGTATTTGTCCCTGGAAATAGTTAAGTCATAAGTCATTGGCATTGTACAACGCACATGTGGAAACTTGTCTTCCAACGTGTAAAATAAAAATATGAAATAAAAGTATGAAACATAAATTTACATTAACAAACATGTAGCTCTCACGCCACACCCAATCATTCATCCGCTCTCCCCATCTTGCTCACTCGTCATGCAACCCACCACCACTTCCGCCTTCATTTTTAACCCTTTCTTTTCTTTTCAATGATACAATGGGCCCTGGAATCCACTTTTCAGTTTAGTGTCCTTGGAAACTGAGTAGAATCAAAATTTTGTAGAGCAGTCACTCGTATTGTTTGCTGACCTTAAAGAAGAAGAAGGGAACACCCCAAAACAACAGGCACTGTTGAAATTGTCTTTCTGTTAGGTTACTGAACATTAAAAGATCTTGAACATAGAAGCATGTTGGCACCGGAAAAGAAACAAAAAGACTACCCAAAATATCCAGAGTCGCAGAAATGTTGCTAGATCACAATATATATTTCATGATGCATTAGGGGAAGACGGGGTAAAAAGCGCATGGGCGGGTAAGAAGCCCACCCCAATTATCTCATGAAATGAAGCAAATTTTAGTCTCATTTTGCCCATGAGACGAGCGTTCATGTCTAGCATTCGTCTCAGGGGCAAATTTGACTGAAATTTTCTTTATTTCATGAGATAATTGGGGTGGGCTTCTTACCCGCCCATGCGCTTTTTACCCCGTCTTCCCCTATATCGCGATGTTTGTCCCAGGAAATAAGTCTGTGTCCCTGGGTTTTTTGAAGCAGTGTGTCCCTGGAAACTGCAACAGGGGGGTAAGGCAGCCCTGGCCACCACAGTAAACATCAAACACGTCAATAACGCATATTACACGTAGTTACTATGCAAACTAACAAACAAAGCACACACACAAGAACAGCAAGGCATAGCACATTTCTCATTGAGACAAATAGCAAGTAAAATTAAGCGATGCTAAGAGCGTCAGCCGTTCTGCTTGATTTATCACTCCTAGGTTACAGACAAATCGCATACAATGAACACAAAGATTTTCTTAGGCTGCATAACGACAGCATGACTCATCTGCGCTCATATGACAGGAAGCTGTCTGAGCGATCGACTAAGAAGAAGTTCCCACCTCACGTCCATGGCTTCTGAGCTAAGGCCCTTAGAAAAGTGTCCTGAAATTTAAAAAATAATAAAAATCTGGCATCAACGTGCTTTTGTATCTACCTACCTCTGTGTGTGCGTGCGCGTGCGTGCGTGCGTGCGCGCGCGAGCGCGTGTGTATGTGTGTGTGTGTGTGTGTGTGTGTGTGTAACACATAATGGTCAACCGCTGCGCAGAATTAAAAAAAAATTGTAGAGTTTGGTGATATTCGCTGGCCTTGAATACAGGTTGATTTCTTGTCTCAAGTCTTTCAGTTATAGGGGAAGACGGGGTAAAAAGCGCATGGACGGGTAAGAAGCCCACCCCAATTATTTCATGAAATAAAGAAAATTTCAGTCAAATTTGCCCATGAGACGAATGCTAGACATTAACGCTCGTCTCATGGGCAAAATGAGACTGAAATTTGCTTCATTTCATGAGATAATTGGGGTGGGCTTCTTACCCGCCCATGCGCTTTTTACCCCGTCTTCCCCTAGTTTAATTTCATTGAATAGAGAGAAGGGGGAGGTGGGGAGGAGAAAGTATGGAGTGCGTAATCGAGTGAAGAAAGGTTGGTTGGAAAAGAGCGGCAGATAGGCTACAAGTGATATGAAAATTGGTCGTTCGTGGATCAAGGGAAGCAACTCATTAAATGTGTCGATTTCAGTAGAGTGATTAGCCTCCCTTTTTAAACAAAGTATTGCGCTGTTGCGGCTTCTGGCACAAGGAATACCAGAGTTGTAATATAGGTGCAGCAGCAGCAGCAGTAGTAGTAGTAGTAGTAGTAGTAGTAGTAGTAGTAGTAGTAGTAGTAGTAGTAGTAGTACCAAAGCCGCAGTGCCAAAGTGACTACAAATACCAGTAAATTCTATAGTAGGGGAAGACGGGGTAAAAAGCGCATGGGCGGGTAAGAAGCCCACCCCAATTATCTCTTGAAATGAAGCAAATTTCAGTCTCATTTTGCCCATGAGACGAGCGTTAATGTCTAGCATTCGTCTCATGGGCAAATTTGACTGAAATTTACCCGCCCATGCGCTTTTTACTCCGTCTTCCCCTATAGAGTCTTTGGTAGTAGTAGTAGTAGTAGTAGTAGTAGTAGTAGTAGTAGTAGTAGTAGTAGTAGTAGTAGTAGTAAAAGATGAAGAAGAAAAAAATTATACTAGTACTAATTGCAGTAATACTTTTGTCATTTAACAAGGAAGGCCACAATTAAAATCCCGGTCAAAATATATGTGGGGAAAAAAGAATCATATGCGCCTGTTGTGTGGTGTTTTTTTTAGGTGAGAATGTTCTAATTGCTGTACATAGTATAGCAGACCTGTTTACTCTACTCTTTTCGAGTAGTAGGCCTATTCTACTCAATTTGGACCTCTACTACTCTTATCTTCAAAATTGAAAATAATGCTCTAATTACTCATTTTCAGTGAACATTGTTGATGGTTTTAATGAATAAAACTACACATTTGGCACCAAAAACTACTCATTTCAGCTATCCAGACTGCTCAAGACTTGTGGAGGGGGTGAGCAGGTCTGCCATAGTGACTACAAATAGCAGTAAATAGTAGTTGTAGTAATAACAGCAGCAGCAGCAACAGCA
>CM065684.1:14627207-14634707 GCA_017654935.2 Phymorhynchus buccinoides
TGGTAGATGCTTGAGTACTGACCAAACGAGGGAATAACTCCCGCCAATAACCCTGTTTGAGGCCACTAAATGGCTGCCTTTCGCAAGAGTGAATGCCCTTTTCAGTACTGACCAACAAGTTTCTCCCCACATATACATCTTGCAGTATTAACATGTTTACATTGATTTTAAAGAATTATATTATGTGTGTGTGTGCGAAAGCAGTGAAGGCAGAGAATGGTGACCTCCACCGCGAGCAGCACGAGCTGCTGATGAAGGACCGCGACTCCTGCACCCAGTTCCGCAGCGACAGCGACAACCGCTCCCATGCCGGCTCCGCCCTCTCCTCCCACCCGTCCCACTCCTCCCAGCAGTCGGGGCAGTCCCACCCGGCCTGCAACCGCCGCCCCAGCCTGGAGAGGCCGACGCACTATCCCCGGCACCAGCTGAACACATTGGGCATCATGGGTCAGTAGAGAGAGAGAGGGTCACTGGCCTGTCGCTCTGTTGCCGTGGTGGGGGTGGGGGTGTTGACGTGTACAGACACTTTAGGGTGTTCGTATTTATTGCATTTTATTGTCTTTGTTTTTTTGTATTGATTGATTGCAAGACAAATTTCCTTGTTTTAATGAGATGGGGGACAATAGATAAATGATTAATTGATTGATTGATTGGGAGGACGAGAGGAAGGGTTTAAAGCGTTTGCGTCTAGTGTCCGTTGTCAGTGCATAAAAGCATGCGCGCTCTGGCGCGCGCACACACACACACTCACAAAAAAGCTTTGTCAGCTTATTCTTTAACCCTCAATAAAGATGATTTTGACTTGACTTGACTTGACTTGACTCGCGCGCACACACACACACACACACATACTTATTAATGCTTTTTTGTTTGTTTGTTTTCTTGTGTGTTTTTTTCATGTTTATTTCCTTCTTTAATTTTTGTGTTATAGATGGCTTGATGTAAAAAAAAAAGCAAGCCATTATTGCTTATTCAATGATCCATCTGAAAATAAAAAGTTTGACTTTGACACATTCAAGAAGACGAAACAACCCCTTCGTTTTTTCCCAGGCGAAATGTGACTTTTAAAATTGTGAAACTGTTGTTGTGTTTCTTTGCTTTGTCAGGCAAAGGTTGTTTCGGGGACGTGTTCCTCGCCAGAGCCAAGAACCCGCCCCCACCCCCACGAGCTAATACCACCGCCACCTACATTAACACTCCTGCAGCCTTAGACCCCCAGCAGTTAGCAGGAGGAGGAGGAGGGGAGATACTGGTGGTGGTGAAGTCCCTGCTGAGCAAAGGGGAGAGGGAGACCCGCGAGTTCTACGCCGAGATGGACCTCTTCTCCCGCCTGGACCACCCCAACGTGGTGCGCTTCGTGGGCGCCTGCAGGGAAATGGAGCCCCACTTCCTTATCACGGAGTATTGCGACTGGGTGAGTTTCGTCATCGTCTATGATGATGGTGATGATGATAGCAGGTTCCTCGGGTGGGTTCGAGGATCAGGTGCCTTGCTGCCAGTGACTTCTCCATTGATCCTCGGGCTCGAGGAATCTGCCGTCATCATCATCATCATCGACTACTATTTGGGTGTTTGGTTGTTGGTTGGTTTGTTTTTTGCCCACCTGCATTTTTATCTTTGGTGCTGTAAGTGTTTTTCTTCTAGTTTGTTTAAGCTATGTCAAGCACATTAGCATAATGTATGTGTATGTGTGCGTGCTAACACTCGGACAGCACACAAATTTTGGGCCCATTAATACACAGCATGCACACACTCAACAACAAAAAATGCACACACACACAGAGAAACACACTCACGCACACACGCACACGCACATGCACACACACACACACTTTCTTTGAATAAATTTTTTCCTCGAACCATTTTGCAGGGAGACCTGAAGCAGTTCCTCCTGGCCACACGCAGCGACAACGGACGGGGAGGAATAGCAGCCTCAGCGGCAGGAATGCGGGGAGGCGGAGGAGGATCGACCCGCGTCCCCGCGCTGAGCCTGGTGCAGAAGGTGAGCATGGTGCAGCAGGTGGCGCAGGGCATGGAGGCCCTGTCCTCCCAGGGGCTGGTGCACGGCGACCTGGCCACCCGCAACGTCCTCCTCACCTCCCGCCTGCAGCTCAAGGTGGCCCGCCCCGCGCTCTGCGCCGACGTCTACGCCAGCGAGTACTTCCCCCTCCACCAGCGCCTGGTCCCCTTGCGCTGGCTGGCCCCCGAGGGGGTCAACGCGGCAGCGGAGGACGAATCCGGTCTGTCCAGTTTCGCGGGGGACGTGTGGGCCTTCGGGGTGTTCCTGTGGGAGGTCCTGCAGCTGGCCGATCTCCCGTACCGCCTGCTGAGCGACGAGGAGGTGCTGCGCGCCTTGCAGAAGCAGGGCCAGGCCGTAGCGCTGGAGCTTCCTGAGGGGGGTGCGCCCGTGGCGCTCCTCTCCCTGCTGCAGCGCTGCACCGCCCACGTGCCCTCCCTGAGGCCCAGCTTCTCCGAGGTCTGCTCTCTGCTGTCTCTGGCGCACACCGACGTCGTATGACGCAACCCGGTGTGTCCTCCCAGCTTGGCGTGACGCTGCTTCGCTAAGAGCCCACCCAGGCCGGACATGTCAGCCTGCATCTCACCCGTATGGTTTTAACGTGCCCATGATGGTCCAGAAACTGAGAGATTGTCGATTGTGGCAGGAAAAAGACTGACTGCTGGGGGGGTTTTCTAGTTAGCTCGTGCTGGTGCAAAGAGGCTGGGGATTTGTCTATCCCCCTTTTGGGGGCCCGTGTCGGATCAAGAAAGGTTACTGATGTCAAAGCGTTATATTGTAGGCCCCAGCCCAGATGTGGTTTTAACAAAAAAATAAGAAAACAATGAGCTCTTGTGTGTTGAACAACCAAGTAAAAAGTCAACCATTTCAGCACGGTTTAGGCCAGGTTTTCATTATGATTTGAAAGATTGGAATGCATTTTGACAAATTCTCATGAATCTTTTCAGGAAAAAAATCCAAAACAAATAACTTACAATTTTTTTTTTACTTGATGAGGAAGATTGGGCTATGGATATTGTATGATTTTTTTTATGCAGCCGAATTTACATTGGGGGGTGGTGATTATCCTCATTTTTTGTAACACTTTTTAGGCTTTGGATGTTGGCTTAGGCCCACAACGTTTGATATTACTGATGCCGGCTACGCACGGATCGCCATGTAATATTATTGCCGGTTACAAGGACCGGCTCAATGACAACTTTATTGAAATCAATGTGAAAACTCGGGTAAAAAACAACAACAACAAAACAAAACAAACAATAAAAAATATTAGGTGCTGGTGAAGTTGAAGCGACTCAAACTGAGATGGATTCCACGAATGTGTTTCTAAAGAAATTGGCGCAGGACAGTTGGGATACAGGGGTAAGGGGGTGTCTCGGGTGAGACCTTCAAAAACAAACAAAGAAACAAACCAAAAAACATGGGGAAAAAACCAAAAAACAAAAAAATGACAGTGTCTGTCACTGGTTGAATGTTCTTGTGATCTAGAGTGTATTTAATTAAAAGACCAACCCAAACACTAAAGAGACGTGTTGCTTTATATAAACGGGGAATAACATTATTACAATTGTGCACTTAGTCAAAGTTTGGGTCAGAGAACTGACGTGCTGATCATTGACGGCTAGCACTGACCACCCCTGTCTATGCGGTACATGTATCCACGAACTTCTTGGGTCGAGACTTGAAATGGTTGATTTGATGGAACTGTTTTTCTTTGTGCTATGCCTTGTATGTACTATGGTAGAAAAAGCTGTGATCGTTGTGAGGCCATGTGATCCATTGTTGGGGATGAAGCGGAGAGAGAGAGAGAGAGAGAGAGTAAGAGAGAGAGAGAGAGAGTAAGAGAGAGAGAGGAGAAAAAGTGTGTGTGTGTGTGCGTGAGAGAGTGATGGGTGTGATAGAGAGGGTGAGGAGAAAGTAGAGAAACTGTGTACGTGCGTGTGTGTATGTGTGTGTGTGTGTGTGTGTGTGTGTGTGTGTGTGTGTGTGTATGCACGCGCATCTCAGATCTGTGTGTGTGCGTGTGTGGTGGTGGTGTGGGGGGGGGGGGGGATAGAGAGGATGAGGAGAAAGTGGAGAAACTTTGTACGTGTGTCTGTGTGAATATGCACGCGCATCTCAGATCTGTGTGTGTGTGTGTGCATGTGTGTGTGTGTGTGAGCATAAGTGTGATAGAGAGGATGAGGAGAAAGTAGAGAAACTGTGTATGCGTGTCTGTGTGAGTATGCATGCGCATCTCAGATCTGTGTGTGTGCATATGTGTGTGTGTGTGTGTGTGTGTGTGTGTGAGTGATGAGTGTGATAGAGAGGGTGGGGAGAAAGTAGATAAACTGTGTATGTGTGTGTGTGTGTGTGTATGCACGCGCATCTCAGATCTGTGTGTGTGCGTGCATGTGTGTGTGTGTGGGGGGGGGGGGTGATAGAGAGGATGAGGAGAAAGTGGAGAAACTTTGTACGTGTGTGTGTGTGTGTGTATGCACGTGCATCTCAGATCTGTTGTGTTTTTTGGGTGGGGTGACTGGTGGTGATGGTAACGGTGTGTGTGTGTGTGTGTGTGTGTGTGTGTGTGTGTGTGTGTGTGTGTGTGTGTGTGTGTGTGTGTGTGTGTATGTGCCGGTACGTGCGTGTATGTGTGGGTGGGGTGTGTATGTGTATGCCTATTTGCATGTGCGTGAGCGATTATTTCGTGTTGTTGTTGAATTTGTTGCTTCTTAATTTTTGTTGTTGTTAAGCGCATAGAGCTCCACATTGGTGGAGGAATGCGCTATATAAATGATTCACTATTATTATTATTATTATTATCTGTGTGTGTGCGTGCATGTGTGTGTGTGTGTGTATGAGTGTGACAGAGAGGGTGAGGAGAAAGTAGAGAAACTGTGTACGTGTGTGTGTGTGTGTATGCACGCGCATCTCAGATCTGTGTGTGTGCGTGCATGTGTGTGTGGGAGGGGGGGGGGGGGTAGAGAGGATGAGGAGAAAGTAGAGAAAGTGTTTGTGTTGTGTGTGCGCTGCTTGTGCATGCAGATGAGTTCAATTTACATGTCTTTTTTGCATTATCTCACCCTCACCCCATCAGTCAATTACTTGGAAAGTGTAATATGTAGTGTAGTGTGTGTGTATCGCGTGTGTGCTTGCGCGCGCGCGTGTATGTGTGCGTGTGTGTGCGTGTGTGTGCGTGCGTGCGCGTGCATGTGCGTGTGTGCATTTGTGTGCGCGCGCGTGCGTGCATCTGTGGGGTGTGTGTGTATTTAAGTCTTGTCAGCCTACAAACAGAACCACAAAAATGAAGATGACGATGAAAACAACAGTGATGACAACAGATTTTTTACTTTGTTATTTATTCTAGATCAAAAGCCTTGCGTTGTGTGTAATCATATTATAATGTATGAGAGTATTATTCATCTGTTTTTCTTGGGCTTTGTGCGATTCTGAGTGAGTAACTGAGAGCAGAGAGAACTGATGTGAAACTATAAGGGGAAGACGGGGTAAAAAGCGCAATGGCGGGTAAGAAGCCCACCCCAATTATCTCATGAAATGAAGCAAATTTCAGTCTCATTTTGCCCATGAGACGAGCGTTAATGTCTAGCATTCGTCTCATGGGCAAATTTGACTGAAATTTTCTTTATTTCATGAGATAATTGGGGTGGGCTTCTTACCCGCCCATGCGCTTTTTACCCCGTCTTCCCCTAGTCTGTGCTGAGAGGAAGTGATTTGATAGAAAACAATTATGAGTTTATGATTCCGTTCAATGAAGGAATTTATTGAGCATTTGGATTGATGAATTTTGAAGATGTACATCTGAGTGGATTGGAAACTGCTGTTGTTGTCTTTAGTTTCTTAATCGTGTATTATATATCTAATGTTTGTATTGTCTAATGTTGATGGGATGGGTGGGAGTGATACTGCTTTTCTGTGTTCAGTCCAAACCAACCAAACCAAGAGACAAACTGTGTGTGCATGGGAACATGCATATTCATGGATGGAGGGTTTGTGTGTGTGTGTGTGTGTGTGTGTGTGCGTGCGTGAGTGCACGCGCGCGCGTGTGTGTGTGTATGTGCGAATTCATTACAAGTGTGGATGGGCGTCTGTGAATACAAACACAACAGTCTATTTAAGGGTGGTAGTGACGTCGTTTAATGCTATTGTTCTGTTCAGTTGTTTATTTTGACACTTGAAAATGTTACAAGATGCATGAAGGCCAGACTTATTTGAAAGGCATCTCTCTCTTATTCTCTCTCTCTCTTTCTCTCTCTTTCTCTGCCTCTCTCTCTCTCTCTCTTTCTTTCTCTCTCTCTCTCTCTCTCGCTTTCTTTCTCTGTCTCTCCATCTATCTCTATCTCTCTCACTCTTTCCTCACCCACCCTCCTCTCTCTCCTCTCATCTCCCTTCCTCTCTCTCTGTCTCTCTGTCTCTCTGTCTCTATCTCATACAAACGCACACACACAGACAGAGAGAACGCTGAACGCTGAACATTTTATTGTCATTACCTCAACAGGTCTGATGACAAGGGGGGTAATAAACATGCACCTTTTGCTTAAAGAGATATCAACAATTTTATCAAATAACATTAAACACCTTAGCATATAACACATTCAATAATCCAAAGGAAAGATACTATCATAGAAACTTAGTATGATCAACACAAAAGCAGTCCTGTGATCGAGAAAGGAAAAATATATATATATAAAAAAATCCAAAACAAAAAAAATCATGTTTACATCTAGTGCATGATAACTCTCTCTCTCTCTCTCTCTCTCTCTCTCTCTCTCTCTCTCTCTCTCTCTCTCTCTCTCTCTCTATCTCTCTCTCTCTCTCTCTTTCTCTCTCTCTCTCTCTCCATCTCTCCCTCTCCCTCCCTCCCTCCCCCCCCCTCTCTCTCTCACGCACACACACACACTCTCTCTCCTCTCTTTCTGTCAACTTCTCCCTCTCTCCTCTCTTTTCTGGAATTCATGTTAACAATAAACAGAAAATCACAAAAGGAATAAGTAAATTCGACCATCCAACTGGATACAATAATAACATTTTAAACCTATAATTTCTATTTAGTCACACAAACCTAAATTTTATATAAATCCCACTTAGCTTAACTATTAATTGTCAGTAATGCGCCTCTGCCTTACTTTTAAAGCTTCAGCAATAAATTTTGCTACTGACTTTATAACATGTTCATTATCAGATGAAAGTATAGCAACAATGTCATGCCTTTTAGCGGCATCAAACTGAAAGAAAACACATCTTTTACGTACTGGTTCATACGCCACACAATGAAACAGGAAATGTTTTTCATCCTCAACATCTGCATTACACATTGGGCATTTAGGTTCAGTGTCCGTCCCAAGATGAAACCATCGTTTATTTGCATGAAAACCTAGAGTCCTTAAGCGAAATCGTGCATAATTGAGCCGGTGCCATTTATCTATAATAACATTAAAATATTTTTCACACTGAAATAAACTTTTAAATGAAAAAAACCATCTGTA
>CM065684.1:14639707-14894707 GCA_017654935.2 Phymorhynchus buccinoides
ATATAGCACAAAGAAGGAATTTTCGGTTTTGTGAGTTTTTCTTGGCAGATGTTTGCACTGGATGTTCAACATGTTTATGGGACCATCTAGGTACCATGACACACCCCAACACAGAATTTGAAATGATTCTGTCCAATGGTGCGTGAGTTTTAGGGCAAATATATTTTACAGTAAAGCGAGTCTGATTTTGCAGAGATTTGTACTGGAGAATCCAATTTTCTATGGGACCATATCTGCAGCATGATACACAATCACACAAAATTTGAAGCGATTATGTGCACCAGTTCATGAGTTACAGGGTGAACAAAACATCTTACAGAAAGGTTTGCACTGGAGGTTCAAAATTCATCATATTAGACCATTTAAGTAGCATGACACACCCAATGCAAAATTTGAAGCGATTCTGTCTAATGGTATGTGAGTTACAGGGCAAACATGTTTTGCAGAAAAGTGAGTCTTCCTTGGCGGAGGTTTGTACCAGAGGTTCACATTTTCTATGGGACCATTATGTGTACCATGATACACCACCACACACAATTTGAAGCAATTCTGTGCACATGAGTTATAGGGCGACACACACACACACACACACACACACACACACACACACACACACAGAGAGAAACAGACAGACGCATAAAGAATTTTATTACATAGGTATAGATTGAGTCACCATGACGTCAATCGCATGCCAGCAAAATGTCTTCCACATTTTCTTCATCACAGACATCATTAGTGACAAAATAAAGTTAAAAAGAGACCTTGGTTATATAAGAACGTTTAATTTATTACAGAATCATTTTTTAAACTGCGAATAATTGTTTGAAATAAAACTTCCTGGTGCGACAATGGCTAAACTTCACCACCAACTGTGACCAAGGTCAACTATGACGCACATTTTCTTTTTTCCTTTTTTTTTTTATACAGATAAATAAAGAAACAGAGCAAGAGTTTTTCAAACTTTTGAACGAGCTATGATGTTAGCATATTTATTTCAAACAAAATTATAAAAGAAAACATCGAATTTTTTCGTCTCTCCAAAGAATAGTTTGTGCACGCGCACTGACACATCCATAGTGTGTGTAGGCTAATGCATTAGATGGTAGATAAACCATTTTTTCTTTCTTTCTCAGTAAACGTTTCTGTGAAGAAAAAGCATCCACATACAGAAACAAAAAACTATTTTTTTTATTTCCAATTTTTTTTTTTACCGTACGGAAAAAAAAAGAAAATTCTTCGATTTTCTCATAATTCAATATTTCTGTACTCGCTCGGAATCAATCAATTGTAGTGCGTTGTGTTGTGTTGAATGCATTCGTGCATGTGTAGAATACCCAGAAGGGAGAGAACTACGCGGTTTGTTGTTTCCCTTTGCTACAAGATTAGAACAACCAGTGAACGCAGCTGTTTCGGGAGGAACATTTAGTTTATCTATATTTTCAGAAGTGTTTTCAAGCCAACTTTAGTTTACCATAAGTAACTTTTCATAAATAACAGTCTAGAATATGTTGTAGTAAGTATGTGACTAAATTAGTTGTATTCAGTGGACATTGGTGGATTTTCACGAATGGGCAATTTTATTTATGTTTGCGATACTATGTGTATTATTCAACATACACAACTTGTAGCGGTGCCATAGCCGATGACGTTTAACCGAGGCGTGGTTACCGCTGCACCTATCTGTATTGTTAACAAATCGGGACTTTACTGGAGTTGCACTGCCTCCGGGCATTGCCTCCAGTATTGTTCCCACCATCTTTGTATTACAAATGTCCCATATGTGTCTGTTCCAGACCGATATGACGTAAAACACCATTTTTCATTCATTCAGTGTATTATTCAAAAATAGTTTGTACTAAATATGTTGCACGACACTGCTCAACAAATAAATTTTTACCATAAATCTGATGGAAGAAGTATATTAAAAAGACAACAGCTCGGTGTAGCTTTTATCTCAGATTTCTAGATTCAGTCTTCTAACTAAATAGTTTGAATTTCGAATCGACTTTTCCCATCTCGCCTTATGGCCGGTGTGGCATTCTCAAAATGGATTTGTTCTCAACGTGTTTGCGCACGTGCGAAATCGATCATGACGTACCATCAAATTTTATCTTTTGTGTATTCGACACTAAATTGACTCTTAACCTATCCCTAACCCTATTCCTAACCCTAACCCTATCCATAAGTCTTCGCACATGCGCAGACATGTTGAGAACAAATCCATTTTGAGAATGCCACACCGGATTTGACTTAAGCTTACTTGACTTACTTAACCAGTTTAAAAGCCTCCTGGACAAAGATCCTAAAATTAGTCAGTTGAAATATCAACATGACTGATTGTCATCAAAACCCGTCACAGCTGTGCCGATACAGTACACACAAAAACTAGCTTGAAAGGACACGCGCGAGGCCTAGATGTCTTCATTGGCCTGACCTGACCTGACCTGACCTGACTTGACTTATTCCCTTGGATTCCTTGTGGAACAAAGAGCCTCAGCAACAGTTCGCCAGCGGACACTGTTTGGGGCGGGAGGTGCCCGCTAAGACACAGGCCCGCTAAGCAACAGGCAAAAGGTAGGGCAACCTGTGGTTATTTTTTTGTACCTTGTACAATGTAGATGACCAGAGGTCAGTGACACTGACCAGTGGTCACTTTGACTTAAAAATCAAATTAAACAGCTTGTTTCCTGTCACCACGTAATATAATTATGCACTTGTATAATATATAGATGACCAATGGTCACTGCCACTGACCAGTGGTCACGTTGACATACATTCCACATTTTCATTATTTGACAGCTTATTAGTGTGTCATGAGTACTACTGTACCTTGTACAATGTAGATGACCAGTGGTCAGTGACTATGACCAGTGGTCACTTTCACTTAATATCAAATTTCGATTCTTAACAGCTTATTTCCTGTCATCAGATATTGTATGCACTTGCGTAATGCAGATGACCAGTGGTCACTGCCACTAACCAGTGGTCACTTTGAAGTAATAACAATTTCAGTTTTAAACAGCTTATTTGGTGTGCTATGAGTACTACTCTACCTTGTACAATGCTAATTACCAGTGGGCACTTTGACTTAAAACCAAATTTTGATTCTTAACAGCTTATTTCCTATCACCCGATAATTTATGCACTTGTATAATGCAGATGACCAGTGGTCACTGCCACTGGCGAATGGTCATCCTCATTATGCAAGGTGCATGTAATGTGCAAACTTGAACTTATTTGGTTATGGGAAATAAACTGATAAGAGTCCAAATGTGATTTTTAAAAAAATTAAAGATCCACCAGATCACGTGTCAAAATCACGGGTTTCACGTATTTTCTCTCTTATAACTGGGAATAAATCTTGTTTTGACCAAGTCTGACTCCCATATAAATGGCCTCAAATTCGAACCGACACATCAGTTTAAAGAGCAGCCTTCATTTGAATATGGGGAAACTCGTATGTGGGTCACAGCAACCCAGAAAAAAACCAAGGGACTTAATCTTGGTGCGTCACTGGGTCTTTAAGGCAAAGTGACCAGTGGTCAAAGAAGCAAAGATGTGCCTTAGCGGGCCCTGTACCTTAGAAGCCGTCGCTTGCCTTGAGGGTTCCACTTAAGCGTCTGGCTTCAGTGTGATGTCGTCGGGCAGCTTCCTGAGAGAGCGGCCGATCCATCTTCACTTGCGTCTTGCGGTTTGCTGGGCGAAGGGGTCACTGCCACAGGTTCTTGTTGCTGGTCCTGTCTGCCCATCTGATGGGTGCTGTCAAGCAGTCGCAGTCAATAGGAATTGTTCGGAAATATGAATTCAGGGGAGTGATTTCATGGTGTGTGGGAGTGATCTCGCCTAATTCAATCGGTCAAACAGGGGAATTTACTCTACCTTCAGGTAGATCCCCAGCCCTCGCTTCGTGTGTTTGAGGAGACACACAGCATGTAGAACGCAGTGCGTCATTCTAAATTTGATGTAATTTATATTTTTACGTCACAGTGTGCAAGTTCTATCACCTTATTGTAGCAACTGGCCACCCCTTATTTTTCTTTAAAAAAATGTTTGCAAGTCGCTGACTGGCATCCTGCGGTTTCAAGCTTCGACGCCGCCATTGTTACATTGTTGCTATGGTATTTGACCGAGTAATGGAGGTAAACAACTCTAATTTTCACGAAGTGCTCTCCCCTATTTTTTTCACCGAAAATCGTCTATTAAGCTGTGTTGTCAATTTGCTTTCTCTATTATGCCATTTCGCCTTCTTCACTTCAAATTCAATCCATTTCAAGCATTCAGATTCTGGCGTCATTAGCTTCATATAGATGCTTGCTCATTGGCACTGGAAATTGGCGCCTGTCAGAGAGACAGAGAGAGTCAGAAGTCAGCAACATTTTAATTGTTAGGCCATGCTCATACAATGGAGTAAGAAAGATAATTATAGGCCTACAAAAAATGGACACAACAAAACGGCATGTAAATGACCTTGCCATACTTTCAATTAAAAAAAACACCCCCCACACAGCCAATTTTCTAACAATGCTTTTGCTAGTAGCCTACAAGAAAAGTAACAACGCCAATTTAGTACTGGACCGACTCTGGGTGTGAGTGTGCTATGGGCTTAATGGGAAGAGTGAAACCACACAGTCGAATTTCATCGATTCTGGGAGTGTTGCTCTAATTTCCAGACCAACAATGTTTAATAAGGTGTCTGTGGGCCTATATCTCTCAGGCTCGTTCGAGGCCGAGATATCATTATGAAAGGTAGCATAGAGTACAGCTCTGTCAAGTAGGCCTAGTCTCTGACCAATGCACCATCGTCTTCATCATCATCATCATCATCTCCATCAGTCACCATTAAAAAGAAAAGTGTCTCAAACTATGTGACCTTGCATGCCCTGCTTACATGGTGACCTCAGTTTCGATTGCCAGTCCAGTCTACGCCTTGGTGTTTTCGGGTCAAAGTCATGGGGATCAGTATGTTCATGGAAGCTAGAGTTCGTAAGCTTACTCTAATGGGAGCTGTCGATTGACATACATTCCAGTTTGCAGCAAAGCCCGCCAGTTCTTGTTATAGAACAAGGGATAGGCCTAGACGAAATATTGCCCAAATGTATCCCCACTTTCCCGGCCAAAGAGATTTTAGACAACCGGTGTTGGGGAAGGTCCCCAAAGGCCAACTAATCCCCTTTGCTGCAGCCGGCACTAGTAAGAGCAAGTGCAAATGCACCCTAGCTCGGCATTCATTGTCATGGCACAAACGATTCATAATTTAAAAATGTTTTTCATTTGAAAAATTCAAAATGCAGTGACGCTGCAGTTTGTTTAAAAAGTGTTTTAATGGATCTAAGGTAAATCTACCTTTGGGAACAACTTGACGAATGGACCAGTGAAGCTAGGCTGAACCATACAGGCCCTCAACTCTACTAATTATTAGTGCTTCCAATTTCAAAAACATGAATTCACACTGGCAACTTAACTTAGGGTAGGATTCTATGTGCGTCGTCTTTACTTTTTCGCCTTCAAGAGTATGGAAGTGGTGGGGGTGATGTACAACTAAGGGGAGGGGAGACCGACGCAGAACCGGTGTGGCGTTCTCAAAATGGATTTGTTCTCAACATGTCTGCGCATGCGCGAAGAGTTAGGGGTAGGGTTAGAGTCCGGTTGGGAATAGGGTTAGGGTTAGGGTCAATTTAGTGTCGATTGCACAAAAGATAAAATTTGATGGTACGTCATGATCGATTTTGCACATGCGCAGACATGTTGAGAACAAATCCATTTTGAGAATGCTACACCGGGATGCGGCAACAGCCTTTAACAAAAGTCACAGGGTGCATGTGTGGACAGAAGAAAGGGACAAGGGACAGTCTCATAAGTCTTACTTCGATCTACATTTTAAAATGGCCATCAGGATTTTAAATAAATCAATTTAATCATTGTATGAAAAAAATTATCTCTCTTATTTGTTTGTTCCTTTTCTTAATTTTCTTTCTAAGAGGGCTGAATGTAAAAAAGAAGAAGCATGTATTGCTTGTTTATTCTATTACCCTCTATGAATAATATTAATTCCGACAATTCAATTCAACTCTCTCTCTCTCTCTCTGTTTCTCTGTTTCTCTCTCTCTCTCTGTTTCTCTCTCTCTCTCTCTCTCTCTCTCTCTCTCTCTCTCTCTCTCTCTCTCTCTCTCTCTCTCTCTCTCTCTCTCTCTCTCTCTCTCTCATACACATTTGTACAGTATTTTAGTTCGCTGTTACGCGTTCTCAAATCATTAGATAATTGAAACAAATGTTTGTTAGTTTTGTCAGGGTCATGAAACTTGTTATAAACATATATCAAATCTCCCCTTAATCTTCTGAATTTTAAGGATGGTAAGATTAACTTTCGATGTATGTCCCCATATTCCAATTTTTGTTTCAATTGATTTTATTAATTTGGTTGCTCGCCTTTGTACCCTTTCAATTGCTGTAGATTGTCTTTTTAAGAAAAGGGTTCCAAATTAGATTTCCATACTCAAGATGGGGTCTTATCAAAAGTTTAAACTATGCACACAAACTAAACACACAACGCTAACCAATAGTTATAAGTATTTGGGGATGATGTTTACAACTCGTTTAAGTCTAAATGTAGGATGGCGGGAAATGGGAAGAAAGGGTAAAAAGGGAGTGGAAGAAATTGTAAGATGCATGAAGAAATTGAACACAGTTGATCCATCTCTATTCTGGAAGTTATTTGATACTCAAATAGCACCTATGCTAACGTATGCGGCAGAAGTGTGGGGATTAGATGAACATTTAGAAATGGAAAAGGTACACACTATGGCTATTAAGAGATTCATGAACATTCCTCTGCATTCATCTAACACTATGGCTTATGGCGATTCCGGAAGGTATCCATTATACATTCAAACCTTTTCTAAATGCATTAAATATTGGTTCAAACTTTTAAAACGTCCAATGTCAAGGTTATGCAAACAAGCGTATGACATGCTATTCTCCCAAATGGAATCAGGACACAATAATTGGGTTTGTAAAGTAAAACAAGTTTTAACTGTTAACGGGTTTGGTATTGTATGGCTTAGTAAAGAGATAGGGGATGAAAGGGCATTTATCTTAGAATTTAAGGATCGTTTGATAGCCTGTTACACACAGAATTGGCATTCTAAAATGGAAGACAACGAAAAGTATTCATGGTTTTTCTCTTTTAAAAGTATTTTACAGCCTGAAATGTTTTTGAAGTCTGTCGCTAATAAATGGCACAGACGCATTTTAGCCAGATTTAGAAGTAGAACTCTTGGTTTCAGAGCGAACACAAATTGGTTTAGTAATGAAGTTACTGTTGATAATGTTTGTATTTTATGTTCAGGTAATGTCAAAGAAGATGAAGTTCATTTCATTTTTCATTGTAAAGCATATGAGGATAAGAGGAACAAATCAAAATTGTTTACTATGATGCAGCAAGATCTTACACTTTGTTTGAATTATTATCTTCTAATGATGAAAATATTGTTCGATTGTTCGCTAAGTACATAGCTGAAGCTTATGACATCAGAGAAAAGAAAATGTTGATTACAATTTCCGAATAATACAGTGCTCTAGTTCTTTATATACATAACGTGTATAAGTTTGGTGATCAGTTTTTCGTTTGACTTTTTCTTTCTTCTTCTTAGACTTGCACATGTATTCGTATATTACGACGATAATTGTTATCACTTTAAATGTTACTGGTCTTTCTGTATAGAATATATTGTATTATATGTTGTTATATTGTGTCCAACGTTGACTCAATTTGCATTTATTCATAATACATTTAATCTTTTTCGTTTTTTTGCATGAATTCCTGACGCTGCAAATATGGTAATCCCCCTTGACATAAGGACTGTACTTGTCAATGTCAATAAAAACGATTCTGAAGCGTCTGAAGTCTCTCTCTCTCTCTCTCTCTCTCTCTCTCTCTCTCTCTCTCTCTCTCTCTCTCTCTCTCTCTCTCTCACACACACACACACACATTTTGTGGGAGCAAGGGCCGGGAGGGCAAGTCGCCCCCCCCCCCCCTCCTGTATTGAAATACAATTATATGATTAAGAAAACTCTGATCGCTCAAAAAGCACCAATCTATAATTGCAAAGCAAAATCACTAAAACGAACAATCAAAAGAAAGCGCACATCAAGTGGCCGCGAGGCCTGGCTGCCCTGAAAATCTGACCTGACCAGACCTGGTCCTTCGCTACTCACTGATATAGCTACAACCTACAACATTTGAAGAGGTTTTCTGCAACGGTTATCAGTAAATTGTGAGAATGGAAACAGAACAACAGCAAAAGAAGAAGGCATAGGGTAAGACGGGGTAAAAAGCCCAAGGGCGGGTAAGAAGCCCATGCCAATTATCTCATGAAATAAAGCAAATGTCAGTCACATTTTGCCCATGAGACGAGGTGTTAATGTAAAGCACTCGTCTCATGGGCAAATTTGACTGAAATTTGCTTTATTTCATGAGATTTCATGAGATAATTGGCAAGGGCTTCTTACCCGCCCATGGGCTTTTTACCCCGTCTTACCTATATTAATCCACGCTGTATAGCCTACTCATCCAGTTGGATGGCACAGCGTTGCCACTCAGATTAATCGCAACACACCACAATTCTCAGATTCTGGAATGGAGTAGAGGGCTAATAAAGCAATCTGAAAACAATGCAACTATAAGTCGTTATAACACAAACTGTTTAAGCCTTAAATTAACACACACAGAGAGAGAGAGAGAGAGAGAGAGAGAGAGAGAGAGAGAGTCTCTCCTCCCCCACCCCACCCCCGTTTTTTTCGCTTGCTGGCTTGCTCGAATTTTGTTCGGCCACTTGATGATAAGCATGACAACAAACCACAAACACGCGTGCGCATCACCACAAGGGAGGTAAGGCCCATTTGCTCACCTTTTAGGGTCAAGGTAAGTGTGAGTTCCTCTTCCGATTGGGAATTTGTTTAATGGCAGCTTGAAACTGTGCATGTTTGCTTTCAACAACAGCAACCTGTATGCTATTAGAAAAGACTCCAGGTAAATAATTTATGGGATAATAACATCACATAAATATGTCATGGGTTTGTCGAACGGGTGAGGTAGGCTTACTTCAAGCTCAACGTTACGTTTGAGTCAAACTTTGACAGTTGAACATTTGTCATTTTGTTTCGTGACTGTTTAGTGTTACAACTTACAGTGTTAGTTTTTTTTACTGTTACACTTCTTGATTTTCATGTTGTGTTGGGCATCTAGACGTCTTCACACACACACACGAACACACACTGTCACACTGGACTGGACTCTTTTTTTCTTCTCATTATATCGGCAGTCGTCTTCAAGTTCAACCCGTTGAAGTTGGCCGATTGACTTAAACTAAAGAAGAAGAAAACTGGGAGTGGGACTCCCACTCCCAGTCTTCTTCTTCCCACTGGGAGTGGGACCAAATATTGGGGTACTGCTTTTAACCGAAAAGAAGTCTTAAATGACATTTTTAGCCGATATTCAGATTGAAAAATTGTTATAAATGTTGGAAAATTAAACTTAAAGGAAAATTACGTTCCACTTGTGCAGTTTCATGACTTTCCTGATGCTTCCTCTTCTGATCATAATCTATCTCTCTCTATCGACAATTATTTCCACTTCAAAATTGTGTTGAATGGATTTTATACAAATAGTAACTTAATTTATTATATGTGTTGTGTTTGGTTATTCGACTTATATTTTGTCATTAACTTTGCCTTATGCTTTTGTTTTGATTTTCCTTGGTGGTATGTGCTTACCATATCTGTGTCAATAATTCCTTTGATGGTTTTATGACAAATAAATGACTGAGTTTCTATCCCGCTCTCCTTGTTCGTCATTGGTGTGTTTGTGTGTGTTTGTGTGTGTGCCTGTTTCTGTCCGGTTTCTGTGACTGTTTGTCTTCTCTTGTAGTCTTTCTTCCATTGATGTATGTTATATTCTGTTATTTGTAAGCGCTTAGGGCTTTGTTTGCGTGCATGTATGAGTGCGTCAGTGCGTGTGGTGTGTGTGTGTGTGTGTGTGCATGCATGCATGCGTGCGTGCGAGCGAGCGTGTGTGTTTGTGTGTGTGTGTGTGTGTTTTGTAAAGTGTGTTTGATTTCATAATCAGCGCTCCCCATTTCTTACAAGGCTCCTGCCCAATAATCTAAAGAATTTTTTTCACTACTTGCCAGAATTTTAAAGAAGTGACAGAAAATAAGCTGTATAATCCATATCATATATATATATGCACACGCAAGAGCACGCACATGCTGATCTTTTGCTTTTTTGATCTAGAAGACAGATTTGTGTCACGACAAACACTGCAGTACATTGCCTTGGTTTCACGATCATATCGAAGCCATTTGAATTCACTTTATTCAGTCAGCCACTTCTCACTAAACTTCTTGACTGTAGATTTCTCTTCCTTTTCTTGCCTTTCACCTTCGGATTCTTCGAGATCGTCAAGCTTTCTTTTTGTTCCACCCCCCAATTTCAACCACGCTCTTAAAGCCATTTTTCGGTAAAAGTCAAGATGTGCCACCCCCCCTACCTATCTCGGTGAATTCTATTTTTCCGTTATTGCCTTTCTTACCATACATAAAGCTGTATTTTAGGAACATTTTTAGCTAATAACCTTTTTCGAATACTAACCCTAACCCTAACCCTAGCCCTAACCCTAACCCTACCCCCCCACCCTATAAGACGGAAAAACGCAATGAACCACAACTGTGACAAATCGCGGTGTACTGCAGTACATAGTGGGGGGTAGGGTTAGGTTTAGGGCTAGGGTTAGGGTTAGGGTTAGTATTCCAAAAAGGTTATTAGCTCAATATGTTCCTAAAATACAGCTTTATGTATGGTAAGAAAGGCAAAAACGGAAAAATAGAATTAACTGAGAAATGCAGGGGGGGGGGGGGGGGGGGGGGGGGTGGCACATCTTTACCTTTGCCCATTTTTCTTTTTTGTCCAATTATCTGTAAACCACTTTCTGATTGGCTACAAAAAATAGCCTAGCCAATGAGAATGTCGGGTTCAGACGGTGCTTTTTTTTTTTATTGATGCTTGCTCGTCGGGTTATGCCTATCGGCTCGTCTTTCGTAATATTTTATATTTGTACAACTTGATAATCTTTTCACGCTTAGGTAAGATTCTAAAGGCGTGATTTCACCTCCCAATTACAATTTGAAGACGTGAAATTCACGCCTGATTGAAAATTATAAGACGTGATTTCCAGACTTAAGGTGTAGATCTAAATACGCCCAATTTGGGCGTTTTGGGGAGCCCTGATAATTATGACAAACATAGCAAATCACCACAAAGACCTGTTATTGAAAAACAATGAGCTATGTATTTATTATCAAGGCCATCATCTTCATCATGATCATCATCAAAAGTGTAAGATTAAGAAAGTGAAGATCAATGTTACCTAAATCAAGTTAAAACAAACAAAACATGAAGAAATATCTTCTTTGTAATTAATTTCATTGTAGTCTTCATCGTCATCATAGTCATCACCATCATCATCACCATCATCATCATCGTCATATAAATACCAAATTATCAACATACATACATATACACACATACATGCACACATACACACATGTATGCATGTATGCACACACATACACATACACAATAGAGGTGCATCAGCATTGTCATCTTCATTATCAACATCTTCATCTGTAAAGAAGTTTGTTTCCTACTGTGGATTATTCATGATAGATTAGCTACCTACTCAGAGTAAATAAGAAGGCAAGAATTAAAAAAGCAAACCAAAAGATATATTCGTTTCCAAAATAACTTATTTCACTTTTTTCCATAGAAACACTTATATTACAAATAATAGGCTTTTCAGTCCTTCACATTAGGGATATATGAAGATCAGCAGTAGCAGATCAAAATATCCTGAAGGATTTATTCTTGCCATATTATTTACTCTGAGTAGGTAGCTAATCTATCATGAACATCTTCATCGTCATCAACATAATCATCATCATCGCTTCAGTTTCTTGGCATGAAGCTCATCTGCATTTATTTCGGGCACTTTTCTTTTTGAGGCTTTCTTTTGAGGTGTGCTGATTGTTTTCACACTTCTTGCACGTTTTCTCTGACCAGGTTTTTTGCCTTTGTGCTTTGGCTCAACCGCAGAGGCATTGCCCATTTGGCTTCTCACCAAGAGAGAATCTGCATTCTTGGGTGTCCTCAAAAAATTGAGAAATCGCTTCTCTCTGGTTTTCTGGCTTTCAAAAAGCCATATGTCCCTGGGAACAAAGAACTTTCTGTATTCCGGATCAAGCATGAACTCTCCAGTGTCATGTAATGATCTTTCTGACTCACTAATTTGAGCACAAACAACAGAATGAAGCTTTTTTACCAAATCAGACAGTTTCAGCGATTTCCAATCGAAAGCCTGCTTGAGGACATGGTTTATGCTTTCACAGTAGTTGTTTGTCCAGAGGACATTTTCTAACTGTAGATTTGTTTTTTCTAGGCCTCGGACGTTTTCTGTGAGCAATGGCATCAGTTTCTCTATGTGTTTTCGAACACCCGGGAAACTCTCCAAGAGGAATTCGAGAGAATCGGACAATTCAGCCAAATCTTTGGCCGAAGAAATTGCTCCAGTGCGTCCAAACAACGCTGAAAGAACTCTTTTTCTATCTTTGGCTGAAAAGCCAACTTTGTCTGAAAGTTTCTTTGAAAGGTTCTTTTTCATGTGCAAAGTGCACGCCATTCGAATGGCATCTGGAAAGGCAATAGCAATTGCCTTTCTCAGTGCCGTTTCTTCATCACTACCGAACGTGGGAACCTGGTCACATTCTGAGAGTTTTGCCGCCAAATGCTGCATGAAAATCGTAAATGTGTCAACATCACTGTTTCCATGTAAAAACAGCGGCCCACAAAACAGCGGATGCTCTCCTGTGCTGCGTCTTAGGAGTGACAAATTCTTGTACACTGTAGCAGTCACATGCACCTGTCCCAGGTTGTATGTTTTGTCTATGCCTAGAACTGTGGAAAGACAATTGGTGTGCGGTGTACAGAATCTTTTAATATCAAATAGTTGTTCCTGTGAGTACAGCACAATGGCAGGGATCTTTCCTTGCTGCTTTGTGATTATCTGAATGAATGGAAGACTGTGTTGCAGATCCTCAACAGCAGCCACTTGATCTGCAAAGTTCGAACCCCGTGAGTGGCCATGACTTGATTTGTCTCTCTGCTTGGCATTGTAAATTTGTTTTCTATTTCTGGGTGCATCATCGCCAAGAGAACCGACGAGATCATTGTATAGAGTACCAGTTTTCTTACCAAGATCTCTCTTTATGTCTGCCATCACAGTTGGGTTAAGTCTGCTTTACCATGTTGCTGTGGGCACCCACCTATGCCCTTGTACTCATATACAGCTACTTTTCCATGGTGACCTGCCAGCCAAGACACCCTTTTGTCATAGCCTTTTGAAGCTTTGCTTTTTACATAGTATCTATGTAAGGTAACAATGTCTTCAGAGCTTGGCTGCGGCTGAATTACGTCAAAGCATTTCTTTTTCCCCACTTGTTTCTGTGCAACAAACTGACCCCCTCTTTGCAGAATGTGTCTTAGGTCATCGTCAGTCTTTAAGTATAAAGTTTTTGAGACTGGACCACTAGACCAAGCTCCGCGGTCGTCATAATAGACAGACTTTTTTCCTTGTTGTCGTCTATCGATGTTCACTGAATTATTCACAACGAAATACACGTTGTTTTGGGGACTGTTTCCGGACATTCTGAGCCTTCATTCTCACATAAAATGTGCAGCAACCTGTCGGTTGGAAGGAACTGGTTGTTGGGCAATTGATACCCCTTGTCTCCACAACCAACATCATCATCATTGTTATTGATCAACATTATCACTATCATTCCTGTCATCGTCAGTCTCATCATCATGAACAACAACTTCATCATCATGATCATGATGATGATGATCATCATCATTTTTGACAATGACGCTGCGTTTTGTTTTCTTGACATGATCATCATTAACATCATTTTTGACAATGACGCTGCGTTTTGTCTTCTTGACATGATCATCTTCATCATGATCACGATCATCATCATCATCATCATCATCATCATCATCATCATCATTATCATCATGATCATGATGATCATCATCGGCGTGATAGGAAACCTGACATCCGCTCAAATCCCGCTCAAATCCTACATAAGAAAAAATGAAGAAAATTGATTTTAAAATATGTCTTAACACCTTCTTCATCTTGTACCCTGGCTTCAAGACTCCAGGGATCATCTCAACAGCCAAAATGCTTGAACACTATGGTACAAATGTACCAGCTAGAGATGAGAACACCATATATATATGTGTAACCATTTTTTTTATAACCCTGCCATATTGGCATCCACACTCCAGCTTCGGGGGATTTGGATGGAGCTTGAATACAGGTTTTCATGCATGAAGACAATTTCTGCATGATATTGCAAGCCTAGCAACATTTTAATATAGCCTTATTGCTTCAGCCTATGTCAAATGGTATGACACGGCCTTTCAGCCAAGACAGAGTTTAATTACAAATTAGCGCAACCCGAGCACTCATTTCCCAAGCATCACACCCCCCCTCCCTCCCCCACCTTCCAATCTTTGGTGATTCTTTTTCCCCTTGTACCCTGGCTTAGATAACAGTTGAGATTATGTGTGTGACAGTTTTTAAAGAGCATGCCATATAGTCATCCACACTCCGTTTTTGGGGGATAAAAGGGATGAAAACAATCCATGCATGACAAGAGTAAAACAAACAAGATTTCCCTTAAGCCACTCGCTATACACCACTGCCTTTGTCTACTCGCTGATTACCTTGGATCCATCGATGTTGATCACTGTTGATGTGACGCACTTTGATCGTTCAAATCAAAACGATCATGGTTCAATTGAAAGCAATCCAGTATTCCAGTCATCACCACTTTGATCGATCAAATCAAAACGATCGTTGATCAACTTAATGCCATTCATCACCACTTCAAGTTCAAGAAATGGGGTTACTTCTTTCATCTGTGAGAGGCAGTTGTGAGAGGATCCCTGTGAGAAAGGGTCCCGTGAGAAATAGCTGAGATCTTTAGTGAACAGTTGAGTTATTTTGTTTACATTCTATTTCTAATCAATTCTCGGCCATACTCGGTTGTTCTCGTTTATTTTCGGTTCTTTTCGATTCTTCTCGGTTCTTTTCGGAAAAAAGCAGTACCGATTTATTGTCAGATTAACATTGAACAAAAATAAATAAAACAAAAACAATGGAATTCAATAGATAAAAAAAAATCAAAGAAATTATATAAAAATGAAATTGCCAAAAAAAATCTCAAATAAACTCTCTCTCTCTCTCTCTCTCTCTCTCTCTCTCTCTCTCTCTCTCTCTCTCTCTCTCTCTCTCTCTCTCTCTCTCTCTCTCTCTCTCTCTCTCTCTCTCTCTCTCTCTCTCTCTCTCTCTCTCTCTCTCTCTCTCTCTCTCTCTCTCTCTCTCTCTCTCTCTCTCTCTCTCTCTCTCTCTCTCTCTCTCTCTCTCTCTCTCTCTCTCTCTCTCTCTCTCTCTCTCTCTCTCTCTCTCTCTCTCTCTCTCTCTCTCTCTCTCTCTCTCTCTCTCTCTCTCTCTCTCTCTCTCTCTCTCTCTCTCTCTCTCTCTCTCTCTCTCTCTCTCTCTCTCTCTCTCTCTCTCTCTCTCTCTCTCTCTCTCTCTCTCTCTCTCTCTCTCTCTCTCTCTCTCTCTCTCTCTCTCTCTCTCTCTCTCTCTCGAGTTATTTCAATGAGTTATATTATTACTAATATTAGGCTAATGTTTAGTAGTTTGGAATGTTTTGTTTTGCATGTTGAGCTTTTTTTCGATTTGCTTTCGTATTACTTTTCATTCTGAGGACAGGATGAAAAAAAGCTGTCAAGCTTACTCCTTTATCCTCAATAAAGATCATTTTGACTTGACACGCACACGCACACGCACACACACACACACACACACACACACACACACACACAGAGAAAAGCCATAGGAAACATTTGGCAACAGATTGTCGACCTTATTAACTATGGCTCTTAAAGCTGCGCTCACAATCCATATAAACAAGAAAGGCCAAGCCTTCAAGGCTCACTCACTTTGCATTACAAAAGAAGAACAACAAACAAACACAAATTTGTAGTTTCGAAGAAAATGACAATGTTAAAGGATTTTTGAGAAGAGTGCAGGTAAGTTTTGAGTTGATTCAGGCGGACCTTCATTTCCTGTCGCCATGTTGTTTTACATTTCGTTTCAATGGTTTTGTCACTTGCCAGATTTTTCCTGACTCTTGCGTTGCTTTTTGCAGTCATTTGATGTTTGAAACCACGTCCATCATTTGCTTAGTTGTTTGCCTACTTGTCGCTGTAGTATCAGCGACAGCCACGCCGGATGAACTGGCAAGAATGGCGAAAACAATCAGAACGAAGATTCGTCCGTCATGCCCATCCGCCATTTTGCACACGTCACATATACATACATGCATGCATACAGACACACAACCGAACAAGATGAGAACATACTCACTTCATTAACGCGAGTGAGCCAAAAAGCAAGTAAGCTATATAAAGAAGGTATTTCATAATTATACTGTTTATAGACTTTTTTTTTTTTTTTTTTTTTTTTTTAGGAGGATAAGTACTGTGGTTTGATTTTGAAGAATTGTGACATTGCTGGAGTTTAAAAGTACAGTATATATGATATTCAAAGAATGAAATAACAAAAGATTATATATTCTATTACGTTAATATTTTTTTATATATCATTAAACTGTCAGCATTTGTGTGCACATATCTTTTGTGGCTCCATTTTGTTAAACCTGTAACACTTATAGTGGAAAGCATAATACAATTTATGTAACAAACTGACAATAATGAAATTTGTTATATAATGATCATATCTTTTCCACATCACTAGGGCAAAAGCTTTCTATTCATATTATGATTAGGAAAAGAAAACGAATGTAAAAACATGAAAAAGCGAAAACCATTTCAGAAACACATTTTGAAAGTTAAACATGACGAATATATTGAGGAACCTGTTTACAAGTTTGTTTGATTTCATGAGTGGAGTCATCTCCAACGGACACGAAAAATGCATTCCAAACTGTTTTCATGTTTCTTTGTGCTAGATTCTCACTTTTCAAAGAAAAAGCATTTAACCCTTTCACCGCCAATGTCGCATTTATGCACCACAATTGTTTAACACCCATGTCATAAAAGGCATCAAATCAGGGCCTGTTAGTGTTATCCGAAGACCCCATTTTCTTAATTTTTGGAGGTAAGGATGGGCTTAATGCTATATAATTATGTCACAGAGGAATTCCCACTGTTGTAGATACATTTTTTTTCACCACCCAGTTAAGTTTAATGGTATTTGGGGGCTAAAAAATGGCTGGCGGCGAAAGGGTTAAGAATAACCAAATACTGTAATTGATAGTGGGAACTAACAATAAAGAATCTTATGTTCAGTCTTGGAGGAATTTTGGCTTACAAACAAGCAAAATACATTCATTACAGTGTATGTGGGGTGGGTAAGGTTATGTGTGTGTGTGTGCGTGCGTGTGTATTGTTAGTTGAATTATATCATCTTTTTTCCCTTTGTTTTCAGTTGTCTTTGAAGGTCTGCTCAATGCGAACTCGAAACAGAATACATTTTCATCGTCCGCGTGATTTGTGATGGCACACCTTGCAGGCAGAACTAGAGCTACGGCGTAGCTTTGATTGGGTGAGTGAAGGCCTCCATTATGGGGACTGTTCCAAAATGGACTGGACAATCTACGAAACCCCAGCGGGGCACTCGTTTGTCATGACACCGACTGCCAGTTTGTGCCCTCCAAGTAGCTCGACAGTGGTGACTGACGATGGTCCCCATGGGTCTGGTCTGTGTGGGCCACAACCTGTGGTGGAACACGTCACGTCGGACGCAACGAATGACAGGGGACGTTTGGTTAGCAAGATATCCGGTCAAGGCGTTTTCTTCTCAAAGTATTTCCCAGGCAAAGACTCCCTTCGCACTCACCTACACTGGAAGAAAGTGATCTCGGAGAGGAACGAGAAAGCTCAGAGTGCACAGCAGGTGGTGAGCAGATCCACAGGCTCTCCCATCCCCATGGATACAACTTCGCGACAGTGGAGTCCAGCCGCAGATGCATCCAGTAAGGTGAAAGTAGATGCAAATGCCGCCAGTTCCTCTCATTGGCCCAAAAGCCACACTGGTCCCAGGGATCATCAGGAATTGGAAAAAGACAACTATGGATCAAGACACGCTTTTGACGAAAATTACTATCCCACAGGGAAAGATGGCAATCCGGTGAAAGATTCCCCCTGTTCACATAGAAATATGTCTCTGCGATATAGCACGGAGCTTCATCTAAGGAGCAGAATCCATCACATGAAGAATGACAGCTGCTCCACCGCAAAGGACTTTGTTGCATCCGGGCTGGAGGTAGCCGGCACGGACGGAAACGCTGCGCAAGGTCAACCCGTCCAAGAAAGTGCTCTCACATCCACCACACTGGACTCTCAGCAGGCTCCGGTGGCCAGCTCAACTCACCTTCCTGCCCTTCCTTCACTGGACGCGTGTCCTCCGGGCAGCGGCGGTGCGCAGGGACAGCCCGGAAGGGAGCCAGCCAGGGCGTGTCCAGGCGGCGGTGAGGTTGTCAGCGCCGGCGTGGAGACTGTCCACTCCGAGGAGGCGATGGCCGCTTGGGGTCAAGGCGTGGACAGCAGCGTGTGCCAGGTGTGTGGGGACACCGCCGCCGGCTTCTACTGCGGCGCCTTTGTCTGCGAGGCCTGCAAGGTGAGCCACTGTTCTGCCTGCGTTTGTTGTGTGTAGAGAAGTCGGTACCTCAGTGATGAGGCCTGCAAGGTGAGCCGCTGTTCTGACGTTCCTCCTGCGTTTGTTGTGTGCAGAGAAGCCAGTACCTCCCAGTAACTCAGTGACGAGGCCTGCAAGGTGAGCCACTGTTCTGCCTGCGTTTGTTGTGTGTAGAGAAGGCAGTACCTCAGTGACGAGGCCTGCAAGGTGAGCCACTGTTCCTCCTGCGTTTGTTGTGTGTAGAGCAGCCAGTACCTCAGTGACGAGGCCTGCAAGGTGAGCCACTGTTCGGCCTGCAAGGTGAGCCACTGTTCTGCCTGCGTTTGTTGTGTGTAGAGCAGCCAGTACCTCAGTGACGAGGCCTGCAAGGTGAGCCACTGTTCGGCCTGCAAGGTGAGCCACTGTTCGGCCTGCAAGGTGAGCCACTGTTCCTCCTGTGTTTGTTGTGTGTAGAGAAGCCAGTACCTCAGTGACGAGGCCTGCAAGGTGAGCCACTGTTCCTCCTGTGTTTGTTGTGTGTAGAGAAGCCAGTACCTCAGTGACGAGGCCTGCAAGGTGAGCCACTGTTCCTCCTGCGTTTGTTGTGTGTAGAGAAGCCAGTACTCCCAGTACCTCAGTGAAACTGAGGGGTCTTTCAGTACAAGTACTTTCCCCACCTTCTGGATATATTCCGTGCTAGCGATTTCCTCTAATCTATCACGCTCTTTGACTCTGCCTTTTCATTTTCTTACTATCATCTACTCTTTTTCTTGTCTTTTCTTTTTCTTACAATCGTCTACTATTTTTCTAACTTATTGGCCCATTCAAATTCTCCTGCCTTTTTTTCTCTCCAAAAAGTCTTCAAAATAATGTTCTTTTTCTGAGCTCCTTCAAATCAAAATCAGAATGTGTCGGCTGAATGCAGCAGGGAGACCACTGAAAACTGAAAACCGGACGCATACATACCTCACCCATTATGGCCTGGGAACACAAAAGAAGTACTCCCAGTGCAACAGGTACTAACTAACTAAGGCTTGTTCATTTCTCTGTCTGTTTGTGATAACTTTTGATATTCATCACCTCCCATAAATGTAAGGTAGGACCTGTAGTTTTCGTTACTGCTCTGACTTATCTGATAAGTTATCAGCAATGTCTTTAGATTTGGACAGGGGAAAGTTGGATTCTTCTTCTTCTTCTGCATTCACAGGCCACATGGCCATAATGGGTGAGGTATGTATGCGTTCGGTTTTCAGTTTTCACTGGTCTCCCTGCTGCTTTCAGCCAACACATTCCGATTTCGGAGGAGCTCAAAGGAGAAAAGTATTTGCAAGATATTTTAGATAAAGGATAGGAGAATGGGCCAATAAGTAAAAAAAAACCAACCAGCATCATATAGTAAAAAGCCAAAGTGTGTGTGTGTGTCTGAAACACAAAACGGGCCATATAACTCCGCCGTTTTTCCACCGAATCGCTTCAAATTTGCTGTGAGCCCTAACACACAACGGCAACCGAGGCGGCCGTGTCATTTGCGCGGTTCGGCAAATGCGCGAAACGCGCATCCGCCGGCCTCTCGGCACCCGTATCTCCGGTGTTTCTGGACCGATTGCCTTCGGATTTGGCAGGAAGATGACCGGGGACGGTGACTATCCGTGTGCCAAATCGGAAGCGAATCGGTTCAGAAATGCGCGCGCTATGCGACTCCGCCGTTTCTTAACCAAATCGCTTCAAATTTGCTGTACTCAGCGTTACCAGTACTTGGCGTTACCGTTACTAGGCGTTACCGTTACTAGGCGTTACCGTTACTAGGCATTACCGGTACTAAGCGTTACCGGTACTAGGCGTTGCTGGTACTCGACATTGCGCTAGTATGATTAATAAGAGAAGGAAAATTCATTCAGAGTCAAAGAGAGTGATAGACTTGAGGAAATTGCAAGCTCCAGAAGGTGTGTGTGTGTGTGGGGGGGGGGGGGGGGGGGGGGGGGGCACCACTCCTGCAGTTTATCCCCACAGGGAGAGTTCGATTCAATATATATATATTAAATACTGTTCAGTTTTTACTTCTTATATGTAGCGGTAGGGTGGGCCTGTATTTTGATTACCTCTAATTGCATGTAGCTGTTTTTTTAAAAATTTATTTATTATATATTGTCCAGTAACATCTTTTTGGGGGGTTGCTATTCTTTTTTCTTCCCATCCATGTTCTTACGTTGAATCTCCGAGTTCTATTGTCTTTTTTTTTTTTTTTTTTTTTTTTTTTGTCCACTAGAAATTTTTTATCCGGGCCTCCAAGCAGGACAAGCAGAAGTTTGTGTGCCTTCGCGACAGCCAGTGCAAGATCACCAAGGAGAGTCGAGTGCAGTGCCAGTCTTGCCGATACAAAAAATGCCTGACACTGCGCATGCATTATCCAGGCAGGTTTCAACATCTTCGTCTCTTTATCTTTCTCTCTTTAGTAATAATAATAATAATAATAATAATAAATAACATTTATAGAGCGCCCTTTCTCTCTTGAGCTCACGGCGCTTCACAATTGTTTAAATAAATACATAAATCATAAATAAGCTACTACAATATCAACTATCACAAACATTCACACAGCCACAACACGCACGCATGCACACGCCCACACCCACATACGCGCGCACACCCACCCACCCACAATGTGGGGGACATCATTTTAAGGCAGGAAACAGGACAAGGAAGAAATCAGAGGTATTGCCGGAAGAGGTGAGTTTTAAGAGCGGTTTTGAAAGACTGGAAAGATTTAGCAGAACGAAGTTCATATGGTAGGGTGTTCCAGACAGAAGGGGCGCTGAAAGAAAATGAACGTTCACCATTTGTCTTAGTGTTAGTACGAGGAATAGAAAGGATAAGTTTGTCAGAAGAGGAACGGAGAGAGACCTGGAGGGTGAGTACAGGTGAACGAGATCAGAGAGGTAGGCAGGACTAGATGAATGGACAGCATTGAAACAGAGGCAAGCAATTTTATACTTTATTCTTGCCTCGACTGGAAGCCAGTGTAAGGTCTTGAGGTGGGGTTTGATGTGGTCTGTTCGAGGGACTTTAAGGATTAACTGAGCTGCATTGTTCTGAACTTTCTGAAGTTTGTTGAGGAGGGTTTGAGGACAGCCTACAAGTAGGGAATTGCACTAATCGATGCGAGACAGTACAAAAGCTGACACTAGAGTCTTGGTGGCTTCAACTGTGAGATAGTGACGCATGGCACTAATACGACGGAGTTCAAAGTTCACATTACGAATCAGAGTCATGACATGAGTGATCATAGTTAGTTGACAATCGAGGGTTACACCAAGGTTTTTAGCTGATTGACACCAAGGTTTTTAGCTGATTTTAGCTGATTAATAATAATGATACTGGTTATTTATAGAGAGCGCTTAGCTCCCTTTTGCAAGGAGCTCAAAGCGCTGAACAAAGGCCTAAACACTAACATACAGATAAACACACACATTAAAGACAAGACAAGAATAAAAAGAATGATCAACATGAAGACAAGTATCAATGAATATAAACATTACAAAATAATAATTATAGCAATTACGTCTCAATGAAGGCAAATGAGTGAACAGGCATGGGAATTTCCGCGGAAACAAATTTTGAAATTGTTACTAAATACTTCAATTGAGGGGCTTTTCAGAGTTTTTTTGTCTCTGACAATTCCCATGCCTGGTGAAACAGTTAATACAAAATAAATGTATTAATCTTTCTCCCCCTCTCCCCCCCCCCACCTCTCCCCCCCCCTCTCCCCCCCCCCCCCCCCTCCCCCCCCCCCCTCTCCCCCACACACATATGCGCACACGCACGCACATATGCACGCAAATACATGTATATACATGTATCTGTCTTTCTCTCTGTATGTCAGTCTGTCTCTATTTGTGTCAAATGAATGCAGGGGAAGGCCAAAGTGAAAGATGTATGGGTTCTGTTTAGTTCACCTCTTCAGTGCCGCCTATTACTACTAGTTACGCATGCATATAGATGCTAGCAGCAAGTACTGAAGCATTATAGAGGGCGTATGTCGTCGGCACTGAAGAGGGGAGGTCAAGAGGTCCTTGCCTTTATGTCTGTCTCTAAATGTAATGTCAGTCCATCTCTCTGTCTCTCTGTCCCTGTGTTCCCTGGTTACAGGGGAGGTCAAGAGGTCATGGATTCCCTGCCTTTCTGTCTGTCTCTAAACTTAATGTCTGTCCATCTCTCTGTCTCTGTGTTCCCTGATTACAGGGGAGGTCATGGATTCCCTGCCTTTCTGTCTGTCTCTAAGCTTAATGTCTGTCCATCTCTCTGTCTCTGTGTTCCCTGATTACAGGGGAGGTCATGGATTCCCTGCCTTTCTGTCTGTCTCTAGGTGTCAGTTCATCTCTCTGTCTGTGTTCCCTGGTTACAGTGGAGGTCATGGATTCCCTGCCTTTTTCTGTCTGTCTCTAGGTGTCAGTCCTTCTGTCTGTCTCTGTCTCTCTGTCTCTGAGTCCCGTGTTCCCTGGTTACAGTGGAGGTCAAGAGGTCAGGGATTCCCTGCATTTCTGTCTGTCTCTGAATTTAATGCCAGTCCTTCTCTCTGTCTATGAGTCCCGTGTTCCCTGGTTACAGTGGAGGTCAAGAGGTCGTCGATTCCCTGCCTTTCTGTCTGTCTCTCTCTAAGTGTCAGTCCATCTCTCTCACTCTCTGTCTCTGTCTCTGACTCTGACTCTGATGTCATGTGATGCCTGATTTCAGGGGAGGGCAAAAGGTCGGTGGGGTCCATTCAGGTGTCGGGGATTCCTTGCCGGGTCTGTGGCTCCCCGTCCTCCGGATTTCACTTTGGGGCCCTCACTTGCGAGGGCTGTAAGGTGCGTGCAGGTTCATCTATGTGTGTGTGTGTGTGTGTGTCAGGGCTCCCAGGGACTCCCATTTGGGGGTCTATGAAGTACTAACATTCTAAAGGACTCTCTAAAAGAATGTCCTAGGGAAGCACTAGAAAAAAATATTTTTAGCATTTGCATGCCACTGGGACCCTCTATCCCGCCTCTAGGACCCTCTATACAGTAAGTGAAGGAGTCCCTGGGACCCCTTGTTTTGCGGGACGATTGGGAGCCCAGGTGTGTGGTGTGTGTGTGTGTGACGAGTCACACGATTTATTGATATTGTCCCCAAACTGGAAATGCACCCCCACCCCCACCCCCGTGAGGATACCAGGGGGTCTTTCATACAAGTAGTTCTCCACCTTCTGGAAGTTCTGCACTTTTAAACTAATCTGTCGCTCTCTTCTTTCACTCTGCCTTTTCCCTTTGTTTACTGTCATCTATCTTTCTGCCTAGTTTCTGGTCCACTCTCCTGCCTTTGTTCTAGAAACTCTAGTCTTACAAAGGTTTTGGGCCCTTTAAAGACCCACCACATCACGTGTCAAAGTCACGGTTTTCACGTGTTTTCCCTCTTATAGCTGGTAAGAAATCTTAAGAAATCTTCCTTGCATAAGAGGGAATGTGACACGTGACATGGGGGGTCTTTAAAAGCAGCCATACATGTAATCTTCCCACCCAAGGCCATGCGAAATGTTCACATGGCACTGGGTGTGCCCCCAGAGTGTAAGCTGGGGAACGAAAACAACAACAAAGATTTTCTCCATTCGAAGACAGACATGCTGGGCCTAACTACTTCTTAGTTCTAACTACTTCTAACTACTTAATCAGTTAATGGTACCATGATGCAGCTCCATCTGTGCTCGTATTCACAGGAAACTGTTTGACTGTGAACGATCAACGATGAGGCCGGGTTCACATTAGACGCGTAAGTTCCGTACGGAAAACCCTAAATAAGTGGAAGAAAGAAGGATAAAAGTTTATGCATATTGGGGAAATTCGGACACGTGCGCATATCTTTTCCCTTCTTTGTTTCACTTATTTATGGATTGCGCACAGGTTTCCGCACAGAATCTCTGCATATGTGTGTACACGGCCTAAAGAAGAAGAAGGACATGCATGTTGTGGTGGCTTTTAAAAGATGAACACAATAAATAAACCTGAGCACAGTTAGGATGTTAAAATTGGCATGACATTTTACGCAATACTCATGCACACGCAGACAGCAGGCACAACCTTCCCCCCTCTCTCCCCCCCGCCCCCACCCCCCACTCCACACACACAGAGGGAGAGAGAGGAGGAGGGAAAAGAGAGATAGTGTGTGTTTGTGTGTGTATAAAACCTAGTAGGGGTGGGAGATGATTAGGCATGTGTGTGTCACTGTGTGTGTGTGTGTATAAAACCTAGCATGTGTGTGTCACTGTGTGTGTGTGTGTATAAAACCTAGTAGGGGTGGGAGATGATTAGGCATGTGTGTGTCACTGTGTGTGTGTGTGTGTGTGTGTGTATAAAACCTAGTAGGGGTGGGAAATGATTAGGCATGTGTGTGTCACTGTGTGTGTGTGTATAAAACCTAGTAGGGGTGGGAGATGATTAGGCATGTGTGTGTGTGTGTGTGCATAAAACCTAGTAGGGGTGGGAAATGATTAGGCATGTGTGTGTCACTGTGTGTGTGTGTATAAAACCTAGTAGAGGTGGGAGATGATTAGGCATGTGTGTGTGTGTGTGTGTGCGTGTGCGCTCGTATGTGCATATGTGTGATGTAGGTGGGAGGGGATGTGAAGCTTTTTTAACACATGGTATAGAAAGTGTTTGAACATGGTATTTAGGTCTGCATACTCATACTGATAAATTCAAGTTTTGAACTCAAAGTTTCTTGAGATCAAGCACGTGGGCAGGATTATGGTTGAAAATCAGTCGGTGTGTATGTATTATACATTGTATACACATGCAGAAGTGACCACTATTTTGAAGATGCAACATATTTGAAACAACAAATTAACCTAAATTTTGAAGCAACACGGGGATGAGCTTTAGTGCTGCAAGTTTGGGAAAAGAGAAAACTGTTTATAATGCATGGATGTCCTGAAGGATGTCCTGAAGTTCAGGATTTTTTTTGTCCTAGATGTCCTGAAGTTCAGGATTTTGTTTTTGCCTGGAGCCGGCGTCGCTGGATTATGAAAATTTGAGAAGATGCATTTTGCTGGTTATAGAGGTCATGAAGTTTAACCCTTTCACCGCCAAAGTCGCATTTTAGCACCACAGTGATTTAACACCTATGTTACTAAAAGGCATCAAATTGGGGTATATTATCCAAATACCGTATTGTCTTAGTTTTGGGAAGTAAGGATAGACCTTATTTTAGATATGTCACAGAAGAATCCCCGATACTGCAGATGGATTTTGTTCTCTACCCAGGTAAATTTAATGGAAAATTTTGGCTGAAATATGGCTGGCGGTGAAAGGGTTAACCAGAAGTGAAAGTGCAACGAGAGCTTGTCAGTTACATTGGAAACTGTTGTTCCCTTCAGCTTCCAGGGGACATTGCCCCCCGGAACCCCCAGGAGGGACGCTGTCCCTGCACTCTGCCAGGGCTTGCAGGATATTTTAAAATTTCTCAGGAGCACCCATGATAATATTGTCGTCACCTTAGTGGAAAAAATAGAGAAAATAACAAAGGGAGGAAAGGAAAGAAGAAGAAAACTGGTTTGTGACAAAAACAGTTTGTGGAGAGTTTTAGAATTTTACGTAATTTAGACTTTTTGTTTGTGGCTCAAGCCACAAACCTATAACTCACTTTGTCGGTCGGTCGGTCTGTCTGTCTGTCGGTCGGTCGGTCGGTCGGTCGGTCGGTCCAAAATTGTCACACATTTTGACAAAATTGTCGCACTTCAAATCGAGGCTACACTTCCAATTGAGGCCGCTCTTTAAAATGATGTATTTTAAAAGCGTACAAAATAATAAACATACGTAATACAGACACTACAACAGACACGACGAGTATGCGGTGCTTCTTTTGATGAGTATAAGTAGGATACATAGTTTTAAATGTTTTCCAAAAGATATAAAAAGTTACGAAATGGTGCAGAGATAACATTCTGGTTTACAGATTAAAATGATTGAAAAGCCAGGGGAGGTGACTCATGATTGGAGTGGTAAAAATAGACCGCGTGCCACAAACTATTGCGATTTCGCGCTTGTTTCAAAATCAAGTCAAAGAAGAAAAAAATATTGAGATAAGAAAGGCATCACCAAAGAAGTTTGTAGATTTCTCTGATGTGTCCAGTTAAGCCCTGGTCACGTAATAACAGCAACAAACAAGAGGCAAAGCCTTCAAGGCTCACTCGAACAGGAATATGTGGGACAACAACAAACAAAGATTGAGGGGGATGTCTAAAGTACAAGATTGCCTATAAAATTTTAAAGTACAAATGAAACTATCGTTAATGGATACAACTTTAAAACAATTTTTTTTTTAAATGGGCCTGTGCCGAGAATCGGACCCGGAACCATTGGCATGACAGACAGACGCTCTACCAATGAGCTGTTGAGGCTTTCAGTGTTGATGAGTTTCTTAACTCATGTTGCCTGTTGAATACTCTCTAACCCACTAATCTAAATTGTTGTCTGTTTGTTATCTGTTTACAGTGTTGTTTTAGGTGTTTAATTATTCAAATCATTTTTGTTTGAAAGCTTGCATAGATATGTGTGCAAAGTTTGGACAATGTACACCTATTTCCCGAGAAAATGCCAACGTTAATGTTTGGAGATTAGACCATGGACGCAACATACACACACGCATGCACACACACACACACACACACACACACACACACACACACACACACACACACACACACACACAGACGCACAACCGAACAACTATGTATATACAATGTATGCCTTCTATTTCCCGAGAAAATGCCAACGTAAAAGTTTGGAGATCAGACCATGGACGCAACACACTCACACACACACACACACACACACACACACACACACACACACACACACACACACACACACACACACACACACACACAACCGAACAACACACACACACACACACACACACACACACACACACACACACACATACACACACACACACAACCGAACAACTATCATACTGTAGACTCACTTCATGTTAACTTCATTAACACGAGTGAGCCAAAAAGGGTGGTACTTGTAAAGATTTCCTGTTGAGAGTATTATAGTGAAGATTAAAGCCAGGTTCCTGTGCAGGGGTTCTTTCGGCGGATGGTCAAGGAGCGCGAGCCGGGAACATACAAGTGCTCCTCAGGGGGCACCTGCCAGATCGGCATGCACACGCGCAACATGTGCAAGGCCTGCCGCTACCAGAAGTGCATCAGCAACGGCATGTCAGTGGAAGGTGAGACTACTGTGACAGACCTCACCTGAGATGGATTGTTTCATCAGGCATGGTAGACCTCCGCGAATCGCGGAAAATCCGCAAAACAGTTTGAAACAAAGCTGTTAAACAAAATGCATTGAAATGGCATGAAAAAGTGAAAATTTCACTAATTTATTGATTTTATTTTTATTTTATTTTTTCCTTGAAAACCACTTTGCCCCCACTACCATGCCTGTTTATATACCATGTTTTTCTATGCAGCTGGGAGACCAGTGAAAACTAAAAACCAGACACCTCACCCATTACGGCTACAGACAACCCCCTATTTTACGACCCTCTGTTAAGCGACCACCTCTCATTTGAGACCGGATTTGTTGGCACGGATGCATTTTACTATGTAAACGACCTCTCTTAGACGACTTCCTCTAAAACGCGACTTACGACCGCCATTTTGTTGGTTTTTACGACCGTTGTTGTCGTCTGCATAGACTTCGAGCAAAGGGAAACAACCACGGTCAAAGGCCTGAAAGCGGAGTCGCTTCCCTTGTTGTAGAAAAGATGGCGGAAAGCGTAGGAAAAGCACGAAAACCACTGACTTTGAAAAAGAAAACCACTGACTTTGGACGAGAGTGGAGGTGATTAACAGAAGTCGGCGAAGTGAAACTGTAATACATCGATTGCACAATCCTATGGAATTGGAAAGACCCAAATCCAATTTTAATATGTCATTGTATCAATGTATCATTGTATGTGTGCATGAAGAAGAGAGTATGAACTGTGCTGAACTTTTTCTTTCTACGGCTGCCAGTGAAAACCTCCGTCATACGACCCCTCCAATTTACGACCGATTTTTCCGGACATTTTGGAAGTCTTAAAATAGAGGTTTGTCTGTATATGACCCGGGAACGCAGGAGAAGAAGAAGAACATCTATAAACTTAATTCAGTCACTTGTAATGAACAAAGTTACATGTAATTCCTGCTCTTAACCCAATGACTCCCGACCATTCGAACCGAGAATCGGTCCCAGTCCTCGAGACAAGGGCATTAACTCCGAATGTCACACCAAATCTTTTCATTAAAAAAATCACCCAGAATACAGTCTAACTCACATTTCATTTCTGAAAGATGCATATTGAATAGCAATGATGATATTTTCATTCGAAAGCTAACACAATGTCACACAACAAACCATGAATTAGAAGAAAAAATCCGTAATGGCGCTCCGAGCATCGCGCCGAGTCAATACTGCACACGTCACGTGGAAAGAAGAAAACAATTTGGGGTCACTTCGAAAAATTCATTCAAAAAGACTATTGGGTGCTTTCCCTTGCTGTAAAGACCAAAAACGGATCAGTGAGTGTCAGGAACAGGAAGAACTAACCTAGTATATTGCATTGTGGGTAGGGAGAAAGTGAAAGTGAAACTACTAGACCTGGCGTTCAGCGGGCGCAATCGGCGTCATCGGGCACCAGGGAAGGAAAAAAAATCGGGCAGATTTCGGTTCTGCAGCCTTGAGAGGGTTAAACTGGAAACAGGAGGAGGTTTTGCTCCGTCTGGATGTCTCATACATTTTCAGAATGTACGCATGGGTGCTACTCTTTCAGTTTTACACTGATTTCAGTATTTTTAATTTGACTAGAAACTGAACTTCAGGCTTTTGTAATTCGTCCCCCCCCAAAAAAAATGACCACAAGCGATTTGGGGCGTTTTCAACTTGGTGTTTCTATCTTGGAAGTTTACAAAGGCAATGTAATAATTTTACAAGGCTTATCAGGCTCAAGCTGTCTCTGTCTATCATTTTAATTGTCTGTCTATCTCGTTATCTCTCTCTCTTAACTTGCCCCCCCTGAATCGTCCGACAGGGCTCTGCCCCTGTACCCTGCTGGGGTCATGGGTCCCTGGACCCCTGCCTTTCAGGTTTTTTTTCATTTTGGGGAGTTGCACCCATGTGTGTGTGTGTGTGTGTCTGTGTGTGTGTGTCTGTGTGTGTGTGGTGCGCATGCATGTATATATGTGTGCGTTTGACAGGCAGCCGAATCGGTCGTCAACCCAACGCGGTCAAACACGCCATTTCTTTGGAGGTGAAGAAGCAGCGTTTGGAGCGGCAGCCGCCCTCGGAGCCGACCAGCCGTGTACTGCCCACCGTGGATCGCAGCAAAGCCTCCGGGGTCACTGGGCAGGAGTCAGAGTCCGTGGATCAGACTGGCCAGCCATTCATGTCGGACGTTCCATTTCCTCCTCCTCCTCCTGAGGAAGTTACTCCCCCTGCTGGGCCGCCGGCTTCGGAGGTGGAGGTCAAGGATGATCCGGAGACAGCAGTGATCTTGTCTGACGCGGTGTTGACTGAGGTGGGTTTATTCATTTGTACACTTAGACATATAATAATAATAATAAACGGACATTTGTATAGCGCTTTTTATCGAGCACAAAGTGCTTTACAATCAGCATTGAAACACTCACATACGCACACACACGTACAACAGATGCACACGCACGTACGTGCGCGCACGCGAGTGAACGCGTTCTTGCACACAGACATACACACACATACCCACACACATGTCATCAAACACACAGAAAACACATGCTCACCGAAACACACACACACTTACACAAACATACACAAACATACACTTGTACAAACACGTGCGCATGCACACAAACACACACACACAGATTTATCAATACGACTCTGGTAGAGGTCATAGACCACGTTGATAGTCTTTCGGATGAGATGATAAACTGAGGTCCCGTGTGCCCATGCACTTAGTACACGTTAAACCCAGTGCCAGTGGCAATGAAAAAAGTTGTCATTTAGTCAAAATTTACCCCCCTCCTCCCCTTTCCTTCCTCATCAGTTGCACAAAAATCGCATGCAAAAAAAAAAAGGGTGGCGCGCCTTTGGCTGCGACGTGTTCTCCAGGTGGGAGACGAGTAACCCGAATTTCACAGACGCCTCTGACTATAAAGTACCAAATACAAATACCAATACCTTGATCCCTGTAGGGAGGGTGATTAACTAGTGAGAATGAAGCTCATGTCAACTTGTTGTCAAACTGTCTCTATGTATTTGTGTTGTGAATGTGTGGGGAGATGCATTGTGCCTATTGATATGTTGGTAATCTAAGAGTTCATGTAGGCATGCCCCTGTAGCAGTGTGAGTGAATAATCATGACATGTGTGTGTGCATTGGGAGAAAGTACCGTATTTTACGGACTACAAGGCGCACCTGATTAAAAGGCGCACCCCCCAAATTGTACACCAAATTCAGATTTTGTTTTTATGGTTTCTTACTATATTATCAGTCACATTATAAGGCGCAGGGGTCTCAATCTAGGGAAAAAGTATCGCCTTATAGTCCGTAAAATACGGTAGTTTCTTACTATATTATCAGTCACATTATAAGGCGCAGGGGTCTCAATCTAGGGAAAAAGTATCGCCTTATAGTCCGTAAAATACGGTAGTTTCTTACTATATTATCAGTCACATTATAAGGCGCAGGGGTCTCAATCTAGGGAAAAAGTATCGCCTTATAGTCCGTAAAATATGGTAGTTTCTTACTATATTATCAGTCACATTATAAGGCGCAGGGGTCTCAATCTAGGGAAAAAGTATCGCCTTATAGTCCGTAAAATACAGTAGGTTAAGATGTGAACTGTATTCTATTCTATAATTTGTTGACTGGCCTAAGTCAGTCCTCCCCTGAACTTGAGAGAGTAAAGGCATGGATGAAACCACATGGCAGGAAAAGCAGGAATCAGGATTTTGGCTTTGTTCGTTTTCCTGAAATCAGGAATTTGCAATACTTTATTGAAGAATAGTTACACTGGAATGAGGGGGAAAAAACTTGTTTTATTGTTTAAAAATGCAAGCCGGCTCTAAATGCTCTATTTTATTAATAAAAATGTTCCCCCCCAAAAAAAACTTCAGCTGTGGGTGCTTTGCCCGCCGACCCCTACAAATGACTCCGCCCCGTGATCCCACCAATGCAGCCGGCCGGAACTTAGGCCTTCCTGCTTTTAATTTTTTTGCAAGTTTCACCCTTGTATAGGTGAAGAGAACAACAATTGCCTTCAAGACATTGTTAACTGAGTGAGAGGAAGAGAGAACCTGTGTGGCAAGCAACAACACTACCTACTTCCTGCCTGTAAAACAAATTACAAGGAAGTACTCATTCTTTCCAAGGGCTGTGAGTGAGTGGAACTCTCATCCCCCCGAGGCAATATCATCAGCCTCGGTGGAGGAATTCAAATCCCGGATCTGAGCCCCCTCCCCTCCCCCCCCTCCATTCTTACCCCCCCCCCCCTTCCCCCCTGTCCTCACCTTTCCGTTGTCTCAACGGAGTCAACTCCATTCCCCCTGGCCAGGCCTCCCCCCAAAAAAAATCATGCCCTCGCCCCCTCCCATTCAATCCCGCATTGAGCTGATCATCCGGGCAGCAAGTCCTTCATACAAGATCCTGATTAGTTGAAAACCCCCCCATGTCGTAAGCGTCATAATCATCAAATTGTTGATGGAGGATGCTATATGCAAGAAGAAGAACACCAACATAGCCTCCACTACAAATAGAAATTTAGGGTAAGCTTAGCAAAACGTGCAAAGATACAAAGGGAGAGAAGCTGAAACTCCCAGCAGCGTGTTTTGCTACGGTTAGGGGGCATAACCTACTAAGTAGCCAAAATGGTAAAAGACTGAGTTACTTCACTTCCTTCCTTGTAGTTGAAATGATTTGTGTAGGGTCTGAACCTGTTTCTCGGGAAATTTTGGGTCAATTTTGATGATTTTTTTTTTTCATTTTGTAAAGCAAAAAGTGACCAAGCATATCAGTCCAGCTGCCAGAAGGTGAATGCCAAGAAAACTACATGAAATTTGTTTAGTTTTCTGACAATAAAAATGATGAAAAATGTGCTGGGAATAAAGTTTGTGAAGTTGTTGTTCAACCCGATCATGACACAAGTGGTTCAGACTTGAATTTTCATTCTTATTTATTTAAAAAAAAAAAAAAAAAAATGATGTATTTTTTCTTAAAATCTTGGCTATCTCCCCCTGATAATGAGTTATCTCAGGCAGTCAACATTGAAGATTATAATAATTATGTTCTCCATTCATTTTCCTTCAATGAAACATAATCATTATAGTCTTTACGGCATCATTTAATTTTTAGTGATTTAAAAAAAAAAAAGTTTGGTAGCTCGTTTGCTAAAAGTACAAATAGTTCCGGGAGTTGTTTGTTGTCGTTCCCTGGCTTAAAGACTCCAGGGATCATCCCAACAGCCGAAGCACTTGAACACTATGGTACAAATGCAGATCAGCTGTGGATGAAAACATTACGTGCGTGACCGTTTTTGATTACCGCGCCACATGGACAGCCACACTCCGTCTTTGGAGGGAGTTCTGGGAGTGAAAGGGTTAACTTAAATTAGTTGAATGCCTTAGTCACCTTGATTACGAACACAGACTAAGGAAGTTGAAATTACCATCTCTGAAATACAGAAGAATTCGTGGGGATCTGATAAACACATACAACATTTTTCACAGTGATAACAATACTTATAAATCTTTGTTCCAACAAACAACTGACTCAAGAACCCGTAACAGTGATTTTAAAATACTAACCCAGTATAGCCGAACTAATAGAAAAAATTTCTTTTCTAACAAAGAAACAGAGTTTTGGAATACTCTTCCTGCACATATTAAATGAGCACAAAATCTAACACAATTCAAAAACCTCCTTGATAAATACACCATCTCAAAACTGCAATATGAGCATGACGAAAAGGCAGATTTGCCAAAAACAAAATATAAAAACCTCTCAGCTGTGCAAAAGTTCAAACAAAAATTAAAGGACAGTGAAGAGGCCGCGAGGCCTAGTGTTCTCACTACCTGACCTGACCTGACCTGAACTTATACAGACAGCCTTTTCCCCTGAAGAAGGTGTGGGTTTATGCATGGTGTGTGCAGGTGAACCCGGGTGTGGTTGTGAAGCAGGAGCCAGAGTGCAGCCAGTTGATGGGGGAAGGGGAGCTCCTGACCTGCTTCCAGGCTGCTGGCAAGGAACTCAGCAACATGTGCTTGGTGAGAACCCATCACACACCCTCCGCAGGTTCTCGTGTCTTGTTTTTATGCCTCTCCCCTCTACCCACCACCCACATTTCTGAGGTTAGAACTATTGCTGTATTTTTCGGACTTTAATTAACCCCTTCACTGCCAGAGGAAAACATAGAAATTATCGATTTTTTTTTATTGTAAAGTTTAAAACAAATCTGTTAGACTCAATCTGAGAAAATGGTCTAGAGATATATCCTTTCTGGCTTATCTAAGCCAAAAAACATCATTACAGGCTTATGACATCCTAAGTTATGACATCATCAATGACATCATTAAGTACGAGACCGTCTCGCTAATTTCCAGTAGGAAGCTTCGCCAACACGAAAATCCGCCATATTTGATAGTGAACTTTACTTTCTGGCCGATTGAAACTTTGAAAAATTCAATACCTACAACTAAAAAAGCAAATGGCGGCTTGCCGGAAGAGAAGCAAGCTGCCAAGCCTCGTTCTGAAGCTAAAGAGAGGTAGTTTCTATTATTAGTAACAGAAATAAGGTCAGCGAAGCATTGGTTTGGGGGTACCCCTCTCTGGGCGACACAGTGCGCCTGCAGTTTCAGGGGAGAGAATCTGCTCGGCGACACAGTGCGCCTGCAGTGTGCTAAAGGTTAAATAGGCTTCATCAGGAATATCTGTATATGTGTGTGTTCCAGAGTCGATGCAAGGATGAAACCCTGGACCGGGAGGAATTTGCTTCTTACCAAACGTTGTGGAAGAAGCAGATGCGGCACTTTCAGTTCAACTCTCAGTGCTGTATACGCTTCACCAAGAAAATCCCAGGTACCGTGCGTGGTCTGTTGACGACCACCTTTGATGTATAGAGTGGAGTCAAAGTCAAAGTCAAAAATACTTTATTATCTCGTTAGGAGAAATTACTGTGTGGCGTCATACAAGCACAATACAAACAAGAAAACGCCTTTTCGTGCATTAAAAAAATGAAAACAAAACTAAGGAAAAGAATGGACCACAAATCATGCTTCGCTAGAAGTTGGACATATTTGGAGTCGATGCAATCAACCATCCCAACACATTAAGGATAGAGTTAGTTGTTGTTAGGGTTCAGGATTCAAGGACACATACTATGATATTCATGTTCACATCTGTAGTGCATTGTTGTTGTTGGGGTTCAGGTTTCAAGGACATTGTTGTTAGGGTTCAGGATTCAAGGACACATACTATGATATTCATGTTCACATCTGTAGTGCATTGTTGTTGTTGGGGTTCAGGATTCAAGAACACATACTATGATATTCATGTTCACATCTGTAGTGCATTGTTGTTGTTGGGGTTCAGGATTCAAGAACATGTTGTTGGGGTTCAGGTTTCAAGGACATTGTTGTTGGGGTTCAGGTTTCAAGGACATTGTTGTTGGGGGTTCAGGTTTCAAGAACATTGTTGTTGGGGGTTCAGGTTTCAAGGACATTGTTGGGGTTCAGGTTTCAAGGACATTGTTGTTGGGGGTTCAGGTTTTAAGGACATTGTTGTTGGGGTTCAGGTTTCAAGGACATTGTTGTTGGGGGTTCAGGTTTCAAGGACATTGTTGTTGGGGTTCAGGTTTCAAGGACATTGTTGTTGGGGTTCAGGTTTCAAGGACATTGTTGTTGGGGTTCAGGTTTCAAGGACATTGTTGTTGGGGTTCAGATTGCAAGGACATTGTTGTTGGGGTTCAGGTTTCAAGGACATTGTTGTTGGGGTTCAGATTGCAAGGACATTGTTGTTGGGGTTCAGGTTTCAAGGACATTGTTGTTGGGGTTCAGGTTTCAAGGACATTGTTGTTGGGGTTCAGGTTTCAAGGACATTGTTGTTGGGGTTCATGGTTCAAGGACATTGTTGTTGGGGTTCATGTTTTAAGGACATTGTTGTTGGGGTTCAGATTTCAAGGACATAGCCCTGGATATTCGTGTTCATGCCTGTAGTATATTGTCATGGGTGCAACGTTTCCTGGTATACAAGGATTTCCTGTTTTTGAATTTTACCAGAAAAGGAATTTCCTTTTTTTTCAAATTTGTCAAACAAGATCTTTGTGTATCTACTGTCTTTTTCAAACACTTTAAAATAAGCATTTGTATAAACTGTGGAAAAAGCAAACTAAAATAACTTCAAAAATCTTCTTTTTTTTCTTCAGCTGCAGGGGAACATTGCCCCTAGACCCCGGCCTTTCAGGGTTTTTTCATTTTGTGTAGTTGCACCCATGTATTGGGTTCGGGTTTCAAGAACATTGTTGTTTAAGTTCAGGTTTCAGGAACGTTCCCCTGGCTATTCATGTTCCCGCCTGTAGTGTAGTGCCTTGTTGTTGTCTGGGGGTGTTCAGGGTTCAAGGACGTTCCCCTGGCTATTCATGTTCCCACCTGTACTGTAGTGCCTTGTTGTCTGGGGGTGTTCAGGGTTCAAGGACGTTCCCCTGGCTATTCATGTTCCCGCCTGTAGTGTAGTGCCTTGTTGTTGTCTGGGGGTGTTCAGGGTTCAAGGTCGTTCCCCTGGCTATTCATGTTCCCACCTGTACTGTAGTGCCTTGTTGTCTGGGGGTGTTCAGGGTTCAAGGACGTTCCCCTGGCTATTCATGTTCCCACCTGTACTGTAGTGCCTTGTTGTCTGGGGGTGTTCAGGGTTCAAGGACGTTCCCCTGGCTATTCATGTTCCCACCTGTACTGTAGTGCCTTGTTGTCTGGGGGTGTTCAGGGTTCAAGGACGTTCCCCTGGCTATTCATGTTCCCACCTGTACTGTAGTGCCTTGTTGTCTGGGGGTGTTCAGGGTTCAAGGACGTTCCCCTGGCTATTCATGTTCCCGCCTGTAGTGTAGTGCCTTGTTGTCTGGGGGTGTTCAGGGTTCAAGGACGTTCCCCTGGCTATTCATGTTCCCGCCTGTAGTGTAGTGCCTTGTTGTTGTCTGGGGGTGTTCAGGGTTCAAGGACGTTCCCCTGGCTATTCATGTTCCCGCCTGTAGTGTAGTGCCTTGTTGTTGTCTGGGGGTGTTCAGGGTTCAAGGACGTTCCCCTGGCTATTCATGTTCCCGCCTGTAGTGTAGTGCCTTGTTGTTGTCTGGGGGTGTTCAGGGTTCAAGGACGTTCCCCTGGCTATTCATGTTCCCGCCTGTACTGTAGTGCCTTGTTGTTGTCTGGGGGTGTTCAGGGTTCAAGGACGTTCCCCTGGCTATTCATGTTCCCGCCTGTACTGTAGTGCCTTGTTGTTGTCTGGGGGTGTTCAGGGTTCAAGGACGTTCCCCTGGCTATTCATGTTCCCACCTGTACTGTAGTGCCTTGTTGTCTGGGGGTGTTCAGGGTTCAAGGACGTTCCCCTGGCTATTCATGTTCCCGCCTGTAGTGTAGTGCCTTGTTGTCTGGGGGTGTTCAGGGTTCAAGGATGTTCCCCTGGCTATTCATGTTCCCACCTGTACTGTAGTGCCTTGTTGTCTGGGGGTGTTCAGGGTTCAAGGATGTTCCCCTGGCTATTCATGTTCCCGCCTGTAGTGTAGTGCCTTGTTGTTGTCTGGGGGTGTTCAGGGTTCAAGGACGTTCCCCTGGCTATTCATGTTCCCACCTGTACTGTAGTGCCTTGTTGTCTGGGGGTGTTCAGGGTTCAAGGATGTTCCCCTGGCTATTCATGTTCCCGCCTGTAGTGTAGTGCCTTGTTGTTGTCTGGGGGTGTTCAGGGTTCAAGGACGTTCCCCTGGCTATTCATGTTCCCGCCTGTACTGTAGTGCCTTGTTGTTGTCTGGGGGTGTTCAGGGTTCAAGGACGTTGCCCTGGACGACAAGGTGACGCTGGTGCAGAACGCGGTGTACCCCATCGTGATCCTGAACCTCTCCCGCATGTACGAGCTGCGCACCGGCTTCTACAACTTCTTCAACTTCACCAAGCCCGAGGAGGTGGCGGTGCTGTCCATGTGCCCGGAGTACGTCACCTTCCAGGAGCACTTCAAGCACATGGGGGTCATGGTGCAGACCATGAAGATGACCCACATGGAGTTCACCCTCCTCTCCTGTCTCCTGCTTTCCGACACAGGTCGGTGTCCTTGAGCATGGGTCCGTGCCTGCTGTTCTTTAGGCTATGTGCTTGAATACTTTTTTCCTTCTTTTTTTTGTCCCCCCCCCCCCTTCTAGTACCGTATTTTTCAGATCATTAGGTGCTGTTGTGTATAAGTCGTATAGGGCAATGTTCAAGAACAATCTGAGCAAATTAAAGTAAAAGGCGCCCTCGTTTATAAGGCACCTCACAAATGAAAGTCAAATTTTGAAGCCTGTACGCGTCCTGTAAACGCTTACCGACCGCCATTACTGCTGTCATAAACGAGAGTTGGCTCCCCTGTTCAAATAATCGAACTTCCGTTTGAGCTGCTTCATGTTGTTGTTGTTTGGAGAATTCTTTGCGAAAACTGATAGAATTATGGCATTTTAAGCTCTACAACGATGCTTTTTTTACATCCAATGAAGAGTTATGGCATCTGTTGGACGGTATCTCGGACGATAATAGGGATTTTGAAGCATTTTAAGGTGAGTATTCGTCGTATCGGCGATTCGTGACCACTTTCGATGTCTGACTCACAGTAGACTGTACTTAACACAGCAATCGTTGCCTCTCTTCTCACGATTTTGTTAACTAATAGGGCGCCCTGGTTTATTAGGTGCATAGGTCGAAATTGGAGAAAACAATATCGCCTTATAACCCGGAAATTACGGTAGATTAGATTTTTTAGCTCTTCTAGCATCATGGTTTTTTTGACGTTCTTAGTTGTCTGATGCATCTCAACCGAGCAGATAGGAGTGTCTGCTCTTTTGAGTGTGCATGCGTTGCTTTAACTCACTCGGGGCAAATGTGCCGGATCCGGCTCATGGCTCGCACAACCGTTTAGGACGAATGGCCCGGCTCCGGCTCATAAGAGTTTTCAAGAGGTTTTGATTTCTGGCGTGTAACCAGCTTTCCGGTGCGAAGTCATAACCTATTTTCAGTTTGCTTTGACCTTGCCTCTCTTGAAATCAACCAATTATTGCAGACTTTGCATTCAGGTTTGGTTGTAGAGGGGTGTCAAAGATCGGAATGTGAAATTTTCCTTCTTTCTATGTGTTAGCTGTTTTCGTCAATAGGAGACAAACGACGAAGGTAAGGAATCTGATATTTTACGATCGTTTAGTGCATGGTGTTGCTAATCTTTTTTGAAAATATTGATGCCTTAAACTCTTCATAACTTGGTTTGGGTGATTATTTTACGAACCTAGTCAAATGCCCAGTCCCCACAGAACAAGGGGAAATAATTCGGCCAGTCCCGGAGTGAGTTAACGGAAGGAACAGTTAGGTCTGGTCCACAATGCATCCGGATTTTCCGCGCGAAAATAATCAGTAAGTAAAAGAAATAAGGGGAAAATTATACGGATTAGGGGAAATGCGGATTAGGGGAAATACGGACACGTCCACTTATGTTTTCTCTTCTTTCCTGTACAGTGGAACCCCCCTTGTAAGACCTTCAACAATCATCCAAATGAGGTCTTATTGGCCACTGCAACGACCACCTTTTGCAAGAGTGAATGCCATTGGTAGATGCTTCAGTACTGACCAAACAAGGGAGTAACTCGCCAATAACCCTATTTGAGGCCACTGAATGTCTGCCTTTTGCAAGAGTGAATGCCATTGGTAGATGCTTCAGTACTGACCAAACAAGGGAGTAACTCGCCAATAACCCTATTTGAGGCCACTGAATGTCTGCCTTTTGCAAGAGTGAATGCCCTTTTTGGATACTGACCAACGAGGGCTTAACTCTCGCTGTCATTGGCGTTAATAACCCTAGTTGCAGTGGCCAATAAGGAAGGGGTCTTATAAGGGAGGCGATTTTAATACTTACAAAGAAGGGCAATGTCTCAGAGAGGTAGGTCTTATGTGGGAGGGAGTCTTATCAAGGGAGAGTCCACTGTATTTATTTACTGATTATCGCTATGGGTTTCCGCGCGGAACATCCGCGTGTATGTGTACCAACGGCCTTACATAACCTATAAAAACAGACACACGCATGGCAGGGTGCTTGGCAGTGAATGTCTTTGCATCTGGTGAGAGTGCTGAGTGATGTCTTGGGTGAATGTATTGGCCCATGGTGCCAGAAGAGTTGAAAGGAACTTGAAGAGCGCCACTATTGGTTATTTGGATTTGGGCATGGTACATGACTTTTGGGCTCTCGAGAAGCATGTTCTTTAACTCACTAAGAGCTTCAACACGGCTTCGAGAGAGCCCAAAGGTCATGTACCATGCCCAAATCCAAATAACGTACATATACCGATCTTACCATTTATATTTATTTATTTATTTATTTATTAAGACAACTTTTATAGCGCCTAATCTTTAAGCTCTAAGCGCTTTACAGAAATCACTAAAATAAACACAATGAACAAAAAGTATACATCAAACATTGACCAACACCCCCTTTCCCTGATCCCTCAGTCAATTTCTCAATCACGCCCAAATAATGAATGACATAATCTACAGTACACTTTCGCAACCAACTTGAAACACTCACACTGATGGACGCTTAAAGACGCCCAGGCCACACTATTAACAAATCACACTCACACCCACACTTATAACGATAGAGAGAGAAAGAGAACGAGAGAGAGAAAGAGACAAGACATACAGACAGACAGAAAGACAGAGACAGAGACAGAGACACAGAGAGCCAGACAGAGGGACAGACAGAGAAAGAGAGAAGAGAGAGACACAAACAGAGACAGAGATATATATGACTGAAATACAGCGGTTGCATGCATCATAAAATAACAACTTACTATAATTTGTACATACAATAGTCACACACCAACAAAAAAAAGAAAAAAAAAAGGCACATAATATTCAATATTAATAAGCATTCACACACACACACCCACACCCACACCCACATATAAAAACGGCAGAAAATCACAATGTATTGGAGAGGCGAGATGCGCCTCCATGTAGATCTGAAACTGCTGCACCAACATAGCAAAATCCATTAATCCACAAAGAACATAGTTCCTAGGGTTACAAGGTCGAGAGCTATTTTAATGTAAATTGAACAAATCTTCGCAATAGTAATTGTCATGTCCCAAATGATATTTAGTGTTTGAAACTCTTATTGCAAAGGTATGAACCGGATCATTTTCGGGGTGGAAAATAAAGTGAGCTTACTGCACTGAAATTAGGGGACAACGGGGCTGGTCCGCCTACTTTTTAGCTTTTCTCGCCATAAAAGGCAAACCAACTGAAGTAGAAGCTCATTTTTAGACCACTAGTTGGGTAAATGTATGGACAACATTCGTTTATAGAAAATTCAGTTAATTCAGATTCATTCGTTACAAACAATAGCAAAAATCAGATTTTTTTTCTGTCAACTTTTCTCAAATGAATGCACACTTTGCAATCTTACACAGGACACGGCAGGAGGATAGCATGAGGCTTTCACAAGATCGAAATAATTCTACAGCAAAACACTTAGCAATAAAAATGAAATGAGGGACCTGTCGCAGGGGCGGACGAACCCTGATCTCCCCTACTTTTGCCGCCCAGAATATTGTCATCACCCAATGACACAGTTTTTGTTGGATGACGTAAAAGTGGTGCTGACGTGTGAGTAAACAGGACAAGATGTTTTAGCTTTCCTTACAATAAAAGCGCGACGAACGTTCCGGTGGAAATCAAATCGACCTTTGTGCATCAAAACTTCAGAAACTAATGATTAACAGCAAAAATAGAAAACAGCTGTAAATATCGTATTGGCTTTGACAAAGCGGTTATTGGCTTTGACAAAGCGGTAATTACATTCTAATGATATTAACTTCTAGCGTCCTATAACGGTTGAAACCGCTCCTGACCCGTATACCTGAACCGCTCGAAACCGTGCCTATCCACCCACGTTGTTTAGTCATATTGCTAAGGAAGTGAGAGCTCTCCAGTGCAGAGAGTAAGCTTTAACGACATCCGGAAAGCGTTCAACTTCCTGTTGCAATGGCCGCCATTTGCATGGAGGTCGATTGAAGGCTAATTTTGATCGATTTTCTTCACAGTTTTGTTGGACAATCTTTTTTCATCAAAATGGTGGCGTTCCAAGCGATAGACGACGATGTTATCGATGTTTTTACCGATAAATTGTGTGCCAATCGTGCTTTTGAACTTAGTTATAGTGAAGTGACTGTTGAGACTCATGCTAGTGCAGTGCCTACTATGGTTAACTTTGACTTTGACAAAAAATCAATCGAATTGTTCTGACGACCGGTCATCTGCTGAGCATTCGTACACTATTTTAGACAGTGAATTGGATAGTTTCATTGTTTTTTTTATCGGACTTAGAGTGGTTTAACATTTTATACAAAGCATAGAGATACTTTTCACATGAAAACTTTGATCGCGAATGATCGGCAATGAGACCGACAGGTGTGCGTATCCGAACATCATTTTTACCTGTTGATTGCATTACTAAAATACTACAGAAAGGCAAGTACTAAGTCTATTTTGTGCTTTTAGTGTTTCTCTGATCATGTAAGTGACTTGTGTCTGCAATGTTTTAATAATAAACACACCACATTGTTTTTTAACGTCTTTTAACATCTTTGTTGAACACACCTTTATTTTTTTTATTTCGTAATACTAATAATCAATCAAAATAGCAAACACAAAATGTCATAGCGTATTGTTATAGATTTAGACAATCTTTTGGAGTATTGCGATGAAATTCAGAAACCTCGTATCTCAATTTTTGTAGTTTTGAGAAAAACAAAATAAACTGATTAAAAAAAATTAACCGTGTTGACCACAATTGATTAACAATGATGAATATGTTGTTCAAGACATTGCTAGTTTAGTCCTGCATTTTGTTAAAATTACTGAATTTTTTGTTGTTGGTAGACTTGAAAAGAACAAAGATACGAGGTTTTTGTCCTTAACTAGATCTGAATTTGGGACTGACGAGTTTTAAGTCTATTTTCACAACCTCATTTACCCCAGATAGAAAGTCGTTAGAGATACAAGCTTTTGGTGGAAGGTCGTGTGAAAAAATTAGAATGCTGACTCAAACCCCCCCAAAAATCAAGATATGAGGTTTTTGAATTTCACCGACGGTATGTTTAACTGGCTTGTCAACCTTGTTTTCAGACTGTCCAGGCCTGACAGACCTGGGTCAGGTGGAGAAACTTCAGAGTGGTGTCATGGGGTTCTTACAGACCTATGTAGCCAGTGAGTATCGCTTCTGGTTTATTATCTATTAACTCATTCAAGTCGTTCCAGCCATATATGTGCGGAGTTAATGGATAGCTGTCAATTTGATGCATTTGCTTCAAGGGAGGTAGATCTGTGTGCACAACCTTGGTCACTTCTAAACTCGCTTCGCTCCCTTAGACCACAATTTGGCCTCTGACTTTGCTTTTGTAGTGGTTTGTTGTGGGAAAAAAACCAATTGGTGTAGAGAGTTTTTCTATATAAAGTCTATATATTAAAAAATCTGATCTATGTCTAAACCTGAAGAAAAAAACTGTAATCTTCTTTCATTTCTCCTTTTGTTCATGTATGTTTTGTTTGTGTGTGTGGCTGGAGTGATTTGTGAGTTTTTTGTATAATTCAAAATCATTGCGATGCGAATGAGTTTTAACAGTTTCTGGACCTGTGAGTACATCCCAGGCGGAAGTTTGCACTGGAAGTTCAAAATACCCTCCACTGCATTCCTCTGGTGATACTGATGAAGAATATTATTAGGTACTTTATAGTCACAGAGGCGTCTGTGAAATTCGGTTGCTCCCACCTGGAGAATGTGTCGCAGCCACCCCCCCTTTTTGTTTTTGCATGCGATTTTTGTGTGACTGATGAGGAAGGAAGGGGGAGGGGGTGTTTAAATTTTGACCAAATGACAACTTTTTTGTTGCAACTGGGATTAACATGTACTAAGTGCATGGGCACACAGGACCTCGGTTTATCATCTCATCCGAAAGACTCTATGTTCAGATTGTAAGGCAGAGTGAGAGGAAAAATCCCCTGTACCCAGGTTCGGACTCGGGTTTACTTGACACGAGGCAAATGCGTTACCTCTGTGCCACTCTACACCATATAATAGTTTATGGTGGTCTAATATCAACAGTTTTCAAACTATGGGTATTTGGAATAGGGCTAGTGAGTCTTCCTTGGCGGAGGTAACTTTGCATTGGAGGTTCAAAATGTCTTCCACTGCATTTCCCCGGTGATGCTGGTGAAGAATATATAGGGTTGTAGAGGACTAATGGCAATGGTTTTGTAACTACAAGCCCTTGGAATAGTGCCAGTGTGTCTTCCTTGGCGGAGGTTTGCACTAGATGTTCAACATTCAAGATCTGAATAGGTTGGATGACACTGATCACAAATACAATTTATTATAATGGTTATAGGGCCAACAACCAATGGTTTGGGCCGCTATTGGCCACTGCAACGACCACCTTTTGCAAGAGTGAATGCCCTTGGTAGCTGCTTGAGTACTGACCAAACAAGGGTGTAACTCTCACCAATAACCCTATTTGAGGCCACTATCAATGGCTGCCTTTTGCAGGAGTGAATTCCTTTTTGGATACTGACCAACAAGGGCTTAAATCTCACTGTCAAGGGCGTTAATAACTCTAGTTGCAGTGGCCAATAGGACCAACAACCAATGGTTTGGCCGCTATTGCCCGAAGAGACATAAGTACAGTTGGGTGGAAAAAGATCGACAAATTTGTTTACACAGATCCATAAGTCGCTGTTCACATTCCTTGGCATATCACCAGTATGGTGCTGTTCATACATCAGTTTCTTCCTTTGCATATCACCAGTATGGTGCTGTTCATACATCAGTTTCTTCCTTTGCATATCACCAGTATGGTGCTGTTCATACATCAGTTTCTTCTTTTGCATATCACCAGTATGGTGCTGTTCATACATCAGTTTCTTCCTTTGCATATCACCAGTATGGTGCTGTTCACAAATCAGTTTCTTCCTTTGCATATCACCAGTATGGTGCTGTTCACAAATCAGTTTCTTCCTTTGCATATCACCAGTATGGTGCTGTTCACAAATCAGTTTCTTCCTTTGCATATCACCAGTATGGTGCTGTTCATAAATCAGTTTCTTCTTTTGCATGGCCCTTTACGTATCACCAGTATGGTGCTGTTCATAAATCAGTTTCTTCCTTTGCATGCCCATGCCCCTTTACATATCACCAGTATGGTGCTGTTCATAAATCAGTTTCTTCTTTTGCATGGCCCTTTACATATCACCAGTATGGTGCTATTCACAAAACAGTTTCTTCCTTTGCATGCCCCTTTACATATCACCAGTATGGTGCTGTTCACAAATCAGTTTCTTCCTTTTGCATAGCCCTTTACATATCACCAGTATGGTGCTGTTCACAAATCAGTTTCTTCCTTTTGCATAGCCCTTTACATATCACCAGTATGGTGCTGTTCACAAATCAGTTTCTTCCTTTGCATGCCCCTTTACATATTACCAGTATGGTGCTGTTCACAAATCAGTTTCTTCCTTTTGCATAGCCCTTTACATATCACCAGTATGGTGCTGTTCACAAATCAGTTTCTTCCTTTGCATGCCCCTTTACATATCACCAGTATGGTGCTGTTCACAAATCAGTTTCTTCCTTTTGCATAGCCCTTTACATATCACCAGTATGGTGCTGTTCACAAATCAGTTTCTTCCTTTTGCATAGCCCTTTACATATCACCAGTATGGTGCTGTTCATAAATCAGTTTCTTCCTTTGCATGCCCCTTTACATATCACCAGTATGGTGCTGTTCATAAATCAGTTTCTTCCTTTTGCATAGCCCTTTACATATCACCAGCTGGGCTGGGATTCATGAAACGTTTGAGTCTACCCATGGGTAAATTTCCTACCCCTTGGTAGCAACCCATGGGTACACGACAGGCCAGTGGGTAAAGTTACCTCTGTGTTCACAACACACTGGGCAAGCAAAGGGGAGCTACCCACTGTCTATTTTTAGATACCCAGGGGATTCCTTCATGCGCATGCGCTTTCACTAGTTTCAGTGGTTTCCTTCCAAGGACCACAACCCTTTTCTACCTTTCCTCCACTGTCTATCTACCCCCACCCCACCCCAAACTTCCCTCTCTCTCTGTCTCTCTCTCTACTGCCCTAGGCTAGAAAGTGTAATAGACGGAGCTGGTCATTCAAGTTTGTGTGTGCTGGGTAGCCAACAAAGGTCTCATACCTACCTACACGTTAGTTGCCCACGCCTGTACCCTAGCTGGGAGGAGAGGTAAATTTACCCACGGAGTTGAGGGACCTGGGAAGGGGTACGTTGTTCATGAATACCCGGGTAGCGCTACCTGTGGGTAGTTTACCTACTGTGGCTACTTTACCCATGGGTAACGTGCGTCATGAATCCCAGCCCAGTATGGTGCTATTCACAAATCAGTTTCTTCCTTTTGCATGGTTTACATATCACCAGTATGGTGCTGTTCATCAGTTTCTTCCTTTTGCATCCCTTTACATATCACCAGTATGGTGCTGTTCACAAATCAGTTTCTTCCTTTTGCATAGCCCTTTACATATCACCAGTATGGTGCTGTTCACAAATCAGTTTCTTCCTTTTGCATAGCCCTTTACATATCACCAGTATGGTGCTGTTCACAAATCAGTTTCTTCCTTTTGCATAGCCCTTTACATATCACCAGTATGGTGCTGTTCACAAATCAGTTTCTTCCTTTTGCATAGCCCTTTACATATCACCAGTATGGTGCTGTTCACAAATCAGTTTCTTCCTTTTGCATAGCCCTTTACATATCACCAGTATGGTGCTGTTCACAAATCAGTTTCTTCCTTTTGCATAGCCCTTTACATATCACCAGTATGGTGCTGTTCACAAATCAGTTTCTTCCTTTTGCATAGCCCTTTACATATCACCAGTATGGTGCTGTTCACTCAGTTTCTTCCTTTTGCATAGCCCTTTACATATCACCAGTATGGTGCTGTTCACAAATCAGTTTCTTCCTTTTGCATGCCCCTTTACATATCACCAATGGTGATTCACAAACTGCTATTCACAAATCAGTTTCTTCCTTTTACACGTCACCAATATGGTGCTGTTGACAAATCAATACCTTGCTTTCCATATAGCTTTGCATGTTAGCAGTATGGTGCTATTCACATATCGATTGGTCACTTTTCATGTCTCTTTACATATCACCCAGCATGGGGCTACAAATCGGTGAAAACCAGCTGACTCAAGCCCCTCCCCCAATATTTTTTTTAAACCACAATAATTTTTGGGTCCCGATTTAAGCTTTAATTCTTCTGGCAAATCTTTTTTTTTTCCCGAAAACAAAATATCAGTTATCTTCGAAATAAAAAGCTCAGTCCTATCAAATTTGACTTGCCAGATTTGTAGCGCATGTTGCTTTACATGTCAAGTGGTGTTATGGCACGGTGAGCTGGACCCTGGCTGGTTTTCAGGCACGCACCCTGGGGATCCTGGGAGGCTGGGGGACCTGCTGCTGAGGCTGGGGGATCTGAGGCTGGCCTCGGAGCAACACATCCAGACCATCACCAGCTTCCTCTCCCAACACCCAGAGCTGCAGCTGCCGCAGATGTTCAAGGAGATGTTCTTCTGACCCCGCCCCCTGCGTGCCACCACTCTGGACCGGACGCTAGCAAGTTATTTTGACAGTGAAAAGAACTGTCCAAACTCTCTGTTCCTCCTGGTGACCCAGAGCTGCAGCTGCCTGAGATGTTCAAGGAGATGTTCTTCTGACCCCGCCCCCTTGCATATCACCAATGGTCCACTCTGGACCGGACACTAGCAATTATTACCACTCTGGACCGGACACTAGCAATTATTATGACAGTGAAAAGAACTGTCCAAACTCTCTGTTCCTCCTGGTCACCCAGAGCTGGAGCTGCCTCAGATGTTCAAGGAGATGTTCTTCTAACCCTGCCCCTGCGTGCCACCGATCGCCTCTCTGGACTGGATGCTAGCAAGTTATTTTGACAGTGAAAAGAACTGTCCAAACTCTCTGTTCCTCCTGGTCACCCAGAGCTGGAGCTGCCTCAGATGTTCAAGGAGATGTTCTTCTAACCCTGCCCCTGCGTGCCGCCGATCGCCTCTCTGGACTGGATGCTAGCAAGTTATTTTGACAGTGAAAAGAACTGTCCAAACTCTCTGTTCCTCCTGGTCAGCCAGATGCGCAGCGTGGGGTAGGGACCTACAGCCTCTCTGTCCATAAAACTTGAATTATCAAGGGATGGGCTACTATACAGAAGGGCTTCATGTTTCTGTTACGGTTCTCTGCCTCAGGTGCGTTGTTTGTTCTCGATGAACTTTCCTCAAGGTCGGTCCCTCCTTTGTAAGTGGCGTAGCTGTGGGTTAGGGCCTCTGTGCCAAGGAAGGGTAGCTGAAAAACAGATTTGACTTGTTAAGATTGTGCATTAATGTCTAAATGCGTTTACAAGCTAGCTCGGTGATCTCTTGTTGTGGAAATATGTTGAATATTTGCTGTACATTCTGTTGCCTTGTGCAAATGCGTTAAGCCATTGTTATTGTGAACTCGGTGTATTGTTAATATTATTGTGATTTGGACATTGTCATTTTGAACTACAGTGGAACCTCCCTTATATTAAGACCTTAAAAAATCACCCAAAATGAGGTCTTATAAGGGAGGGGTCTTTAAAGGGAAATAATTTAACTTACAAAGAAGGGCAATGTCTCAGAGAAGCAGGTCTTATGTGGGAGGGAGTCTTATAAGGGAGGTTCCGCTGTATTTTAGCGTGATTGTGATTTGTGTCATAAAACATCTTCGGGCAGCTGTGATTTTGCTGTAAAGTTTTAAAGTGTTCTTGGTCTGAACCTTTCTTTCTTACGACATATCACTGTGGCTGCTTTGAGGCCAACTGTCCCTCTTGCAATCTTTACAAAGGGTATGAAAGCAGTTTTCTTCTTGCCATAATAGAAGGCTTCAACAGTCTTGGATAGGGGTTCGTTGCGTTTTTCCGTCTTATAGGGTGGGGGTTAGGGATAGGGTTAGTATTTCAAAAAGGTTATTACTATAATATTAGCTAAAAATGTTCCTAAAATACAGCTTTATGTATGGTAAAAAAGGCAAAAACGGAAAAATACAATTAACCGAGAAATGCAGGGGGGGGGGCATATCTTTACCTTTACCCATGCTTTTCAGCTAATAATCTTTGTTCAATAATTAATTGCAGTCATAATAAAGGTCATTATCAAATAGGACACCCACCCCCCCCATGTAGTGCAGTACACACAACAGCCGCGGAGCATTTGTCACAGTCATGGTTCATTGCGTTTTTCCCGTCTTGCCTTTATCTTCTACTGTTATTGAATGCATGTGTTTAATTATGTAAATGGATGAAAATTAGTGTTAAATATATCAAACGACAGAGGATGAAGTACTCAATCTGCAGTAAGAAAGGCAAGACTGAACAAAATGGAAACAACCGAGAAATGGAGGAGGGGGGGGGGGGGGGCGCATCTTTACCTTTACCGTGGTTTCTATTGGGTTTTTTGTCTTTTTGTGGTGAAAACTCCTACTGTGTGTTTTCTTTTCCGGTTTTTGGATTCTTTTTTTCTGCCTGCTCCCAATCCGACCAGGCCTTTTTTAACAGATGACCGTGCGCTTGGCTGGATTCAGATGTTATTTTATTTAACCCTTTCGCTGCCAGCCATTTTCTGGCCAGAATTTCCCATGGATAGAGAAAAGATATTTGTCTGAAATATTGGGGATTCTTCTGTGATATATTTGAAATAAGGCCTATCCTTACCTCTCAAAATGAAGAACCCAAGAAGATAATTGAATAACAGACCCTCATTTCAAGACTTTTAATGACACGGGTGTTCAATCACTGTGGTGCAAAAATGCGACATTGGCGGTGAAAGGGTTAAAGCGAGTTAGTGTGAGAGAATGTCTTTTCCTTTTCTAAATCTGATTTTAGCGAGGCCCTGGCAGTTTTTGTTTGTTGTTGATTTTTTTTTTATGTACATGGCTTTGCAGACCTGTTTACCTTTACGATTTTGCCGTAATTTTTACGAAACAAAACTCAAATTACTATAATTACGGCGACGAAAGAAGAAAAAACCCGAAAAAAACCCAACACCACAACAGTTGCGTCGGCAAGCGATGCTTTTGAAACAATGCGATGAAAAATCATTCCGGTTCCCAGCATACAACGCGCGTCAATTTCTTTTCGTTCTGTTTCAAGATGGCGTCAAAGCGACCGCGTGGTGAGAGTTCTAGGTCAAATGATCCAAAATCTGATGGAAAGACACCAAAGAAAAGGCAAATACATGGTTTAACCCTTTCACCGCCAAAGTCGCATATCTATTTTAACCATACATTACCAACACTTAAAACATGTGCATTGACTCTTAATGACCTGGAACTATACCAAAGACTATAGTAAAACGAAAGTAGGGCGTGACCTCGACCCCTGCGCCGGATATGGGGCACCAGTTACATCCGGGCAGGCGAGGTGCGCGCGCGTACTACAAACATCATTCGAAAACCCTTTTCCCTCAAATAGCATCAGGCGGGCAGGCAGGGAGGGAACATATTTGTTTTAAGTGTTGGCAAGTATTTAGTTAAAGTAGATAGTAAGATTGATAAAAATCTACCAATCTATTTTAACCATACATTACCAACACTTAAAACATGTGCAAATTGTACAGTTCTCTTGTTTCTGTGACTGTGATCAGAGTTGAAAAGTGTTAGGAATGGAATATTTGTAACTGTACCAAGCCATATCTTTGTTCTATTACACTGTATGTATGTGCAGTCATTTGGTGTTTTTTAGGTGAGTACAGATGTATGAACTGAAGAATGTACAAGCTGGATTCAAAGTATTCATTTCATCGGTTTATCAGTTGTCAAGTCCTTACTAACAAGATGTTATTGATTTCCTTAAGGTCTGTGTAGACGTTAACACTGTTCACAAGATATGTCTATTTCCCCATGACAACTCAGTGAGCTGTAAGTCATATTAAAGACCCACCACGTCACGTGTTAAAATCACGGTTTTCACATGTTTTCCCTCTTATTATAGCTGGTAAGAAATCTTCCTAGCATAAGAGGGAATGTGACACGTGACGTGGGGGGTCTATTAAGAGTGGACTATCTTCGGGTGAGAGGGCGTTTAGTTTTGTTGCACCAAACGTTTGGAATTCTCTTCCTGACCATAACCGTAACCAGTCCACTCTTCCTTCCTTCAAGTCCCAACTAAAGACCCACTTCTTCAGGAAAGCTTTCTCTCTGCAAAGTCTATGATCCTTTCCCCACTCTTGTTTTCCAGATCATTGAGGTTAACGCGTGCGCGTGTGTGTGTATGGGGTGGGGGTGGGGGGCAGGGGTGGGGGGCAGGGGTGGGGGCAGGGGTGGGGGGGGAGTGGGGGGATGGTTGGGGTGGTGGTGTTGAAGGGAGGTGGGTGTTAGTGTGTTGTGTTATGATTATATGCAATGCATTCTCTAATATGTATTCATTTTCATAGAGATGTATATGGTGAGGATGCGTGGGCCAGTTTGTTAGAAATGTCTGTTCGAATGGTGAGTGAAAAGCGCATTGAGTTGCTTTGCAAGATTATGCGCTATATAAGCATTATTAATTATTTATTTATTATTTATTTACTATCACTGTGTTGCCATGGGGAAATAGAAATATCTCGTGAATAGTGTTAACGTGTACACAGACCTTTAACTTTACTCTACCTTTCCTGTCATTCCACAGCTTGCATTCTAAGGCTGTGTACAGAAATACGCGGAAGTTCTGTGCGGCGGAAATCCCATAAATAAGTACTGGTTTTTTTCGGATCATTAGGCGCTGCTGTGTATAAGGCGAATAGGGCAATTTTCAAGAAAAATCTGAAAAAAATAAAGCAAAAGGCGCCCTCGTTTATAAGGCACCTTGCAAAAGAAAGTCCAACTTTTACGCATCCTGTAAATGCTTACCGACCGCCATTACTGCTGTCATAAACGAGAGTTGGCTCCCCTTTCAAAGAATCGAACTTCCATTTGTGCTGCTTCCTGTTGTTGTGTTTGGACAATTCTTCACAGAAATTGATAGAATTATGGCAATTTAAGCTCTACAACGATGCTTTTTACATCCAATGAAGGGTTATGGCATCTGTTGGACTGTATTTAACGTGAGCATTCATTGTATCGGCAACTCATGACCACTTTCGATGTCTGACTGACAGTAGACTGAACTGAGCACGGCAATCGTTGCCTCTCTTCTCATGATTTTGTTCACTAATAGGGCGCCCTCGTTCGGCGCATAGGTCGAAATTGTAGAAAAAAATATCGCCTTTTAACCCGAAAATTACGGTAAAAGAAGGAAGGAAACGCATCCACTTATATTTTCCTTCTTTCCTTTTCTTATTCACAGGGTTCCCGCGCGAAACTTCCGCGTACATCTGTGCACACAGCCTTAGGCCGGGTTCACATTATACGCGCAAGTTCCGTACGGAAAACCCTAAATAAGTAGAAGAAAGAAGGATAAGTTTACGCATATAGGGGAAATTCGGACACGTGCGCAAATCTTTTCCCTTCTTTGTTTCGCTTATTTATGGATTGCGCACAGGTTTCCGCATGGAATATCCGCTTATGTGTGTACACGGCCTTATAGTTGAATGGTGGAGCGTTTGCCATTTTCTAATAATCCCACTTTATTTCATTCAAATCCATGCATAAATAACGGAGTTATGATATTTTTAATTATATGTACCCGTTTTTTTCTCTTGCATGCACAAAATGTGTGCCCTGCAGGAAGCAGAAAAACGTTTATGGTGTGCCCAGTAAAGGGTTAAGGTGGCTACATTCCATCTTCATAAGATATACGAACGTGTCTAGAGATTTTTGTTTTGTGTCGGAAAACCTGTTAAAGGCACAACAGGGGTATAAAAGACCTGAACTTGAGATCAGGCTCTCACTCATTAATTATTATCGATATTGTTAAAAATTCGGGACTTTACTGGTGTTGCACTGACTCCGGGCATTGCCTCCATGATCGTTCCCACCATCTTTATATCTACTAATGTCCCATATGTGTCTGTTCCAGACCGGAGGACGTTAAGCAGAATTTCATCATTTATCGAGCTCTCAGTTGTTATTGGGAGAGAGAGAGAGAGAGAGAGAGAGAGAGAGAGAGAGAGAGAGAGAGAGAAACAAGCCAGCGTCTCTCCCGCTGTGCTGCGCGCTTAGTTTGAAAAAGGAAAGTTTCCCTCGCAGCGACAAGCTGAAACGGCCATTGTTTAGCCCAGCTGATTTTACTGCTAAGTATGATTAGTATGTGCCTGAATCATTTGTGTATTTACTTTTCCCCACTATTTTTGTGATGCCTTTTGTAAAGCGCGATGAGCCCACAATGGGGTATCGCGCTATATCAGGCATCAGAATAGTCTGAAGTCCAATCCTCTGAAAACCGCGGTAAAAGGGCCATCAAGGCCCCAGACTATAGAGGGACAACACTGAAATCAATTCCCAACTTCACCAAAAAGGCTTTATGCAGTGAAAAATCACTATAAAATGCTATTTCAAAAGAAGAAAAATCTAAATAAAAAGGCAAAACCTCTGACAGAAGAGGCCAATCCTCTGTCAGAAATTCTCAATCCTCTGAAATTAGCTGATCCACCTTACTCCCCTCACCCACCTTCCCGTTTCAACTGACCGCGTAGCAGACGAACGATGCACCGCGAGTTGTCAAGAGAAATTGGACTGAAATCTCGTTCTTTATCCTGGTGTTGTTTTGCGAGAAAACGCGTATATCTGCGTCAGCCATAGTTTTTGTATCTGCTTAGACATTGTTCACAATGCTGGGAAAGTGTTCCTTTCAAGATCGTTGACTAAAAGATGGAGATTATCCTTAGGCCTACAGGTCCTTACAAGGTCCTTACTTGGAGATAGCTGGGAACCCTGTTCGGTTTAGTCGCTCACGATCATGTGCACTGACCCCCCAGTGGCCGCTGATGAAGGGAGCAGGATGCCCCTGAAAGCTTCGAAGCTAGCTTAATTTCTTTGCTTTGAGCGTTTGCGTTCAAGTTCTTCTAATGTGCAAAGGGTCATGGGTGCTGCTCTTTCATTTTTACACTGGGCAAATGTTAAGATCAGCTCCCTCCGCTGTTCCAGGGTGAAGTTGGCCAATCAGCTTAACGGAAAAGGTAAATCGGAGGGAGCTGATTGGCCAACTTCACCCTGGAACAGCGGAGGGAGCTGATCTTAACATTAGCCTTACACTGATTTCAGTATTTTTAATTTTACCAGAAACTGAACTTCAGGTTTTTTTAATTCATCAAAAACAAATATTAAAAAATGTGACCACAAGCGATTTGGGGCGTTTTGAACATAGTCTAGTTGTTCTAACTTGGAAGTTTACAAAGGCAATGTAATAATTTTACATGGCTTATCAGACTCAAACTGTCTATCATTTTAGCTGTTTGTCTCGTTAGAGATCTCTCTTAAGTTGCCCCCCTGAATCGTCCAAAGGGGCTCTGCCCCTGTACCCTGCTGGGGCCATGGGTCCCTGGACCCCAGCCTTTCAGGGCTTTTTCATTTTGGGGAGTTGCACCCATGAAGGGTTTGTTTGCACAGATAAAAGATCATCAATGCAAAAGTAATAACCCAGTGGCTGACCAAAGTGGATGTGTCCTGAATTGAAGCTAATCTGTCACCCCATGGTCAATCAGTAAGACGCTCACTAGAGCTGCTGTTGGACAGAATGGTCACCCCATGGTCAATCAGTAAGACGCTCACTAGAGCTGCTGTTGGACAGAATGGTCACCCCATGGTCAATCAGTAAGACGCTCACTAGAGCTGCTGTTGGACAGAATGGTTCCATTCGGGGAGCTGGACGACCCCGCCCTCAATGAGTCTCTCTGACTCTCCATGGGGACACCAAAGGGTCTTTTGTATAGTTCCCCCACTTTCTGGAAGTTCAGTCCTTGTGACTTCCTCTAATCTGTCTCTCTCTTTGAGTCTGCCTTTTCCCTCTGCTTTCTGTCATCTACTATCTTTCCGACTTATTGGCCCCATTCTCCTGCCTTTTTTCTAAATCTTCCAAATATTTTTTTCCTTTGAGCTGAAATTGGAATGTGTCAACTGAATATAATAATAACAATGTGTCAACTGAATAATAATATATAAAGTCTTTCGTCGGTGTATATGCCAGAATTGGTTCCTGCCGATGTACCACGATGCAGATGCAGATGCAGAATGGGGAGATCAGTGAAAACTTTTAATGCTTACAAAGATGGGCAATGTCGACGACAAAAATGGTGTTTTACGTCCTCTTGGTCTGAATCAGACACATATGGGACATTTGTAAATACAAATATGGTGGGAACAGTACTGGAGGCAATGCCCGGAGGCAGTACGAAACCAGTAAAGTCCCGATTTTTTATTAATACAGATAGCTGTAGCCGTAACCACGCCTTGGTTAAACCTCATCGGCTATGGCACCGCTACAAGTATTTATTCTAAAGATGGGCAATGTCTCAGAAAAGTAGGACTTATATGGGAGGGAGTCTTATAATGGGAGGTCTTATAAGGGAGGTTCCACTGTAGCATCCTGTGTAGGTTACATCAGAACAGGCTCCATTGAACTCCACAGAAACAGCATTGTTGTTGTTGTCGTACCCTGGCTAAAAGACTCCAGGGATCACCCCAACAGCGGAAGCACTTGAACACTGTAGTACAAATTTAATGCATCAGCTAGGGATGAGAACACTATGTGTGTGACCGTTTTTGATTACCTCTCCAGCATGGGCAGCCACACTCCAACTTCGGGGGATTTTGGAGACTGATGAGCTTGTCATAGCTGAAGACATTCCCCGCATAACTATGATTAGCATACTCAGCAGCAGTACAGTGTCTGCCTTTTGAAGACCTCACATTTTTGTTGTTCCCTTTTTGATATTGGAGTAGGGGGTGCAACTGGACAAACTGATCCATCTGTGAGCCGGATCTTGAATTATCAGCATGGATGTAATATCTGTATTTCTCAGAAAACAGGACAGTACTATTGTAATGTTGTGTTAGTTAATGTCCCTTGCAGCTTCTGTGCCATTGCTTACATGACATTGTGATGTTGGAGAAATGAGCTTTTTGTTGAAAGACATTTATGCTGTCGTGCGTTTGACGTCAGTTTCTTTTTCTGGTGATCAAACGTCGAACATGGTTTTCTGTAATGGTTGCCCTGGTGATATATAGTATCACTTTTGGATGCGTTGTGTTTTCCTGATCGTTAATTTTTGCCTTTTCCATGGGATTGGGGAGGGTTAGATAGATAGATTGGAAGATGACAATGCAAGGAGATACCCGGTTGGCAGCTGTACAGATTTTTGTGTGTTCTAATCTGTCATTTTGCTCATCTGTGTAATGATGATGGTGATGTGGAGAATGTCAGCATTTTCAATATTTTTGTAAAACACTTTGTAAATATTGTCCAAGTGTTTGTGAACCTGTGTGGGGACATTAGCATGCTAAGAGCACGTATGTACAGACACGTTAATGCCAGCTTGTCTGGAAAATCTGCTGGAAAAGTTTATTCTTTGATTTTGTAGCAGATACGTATAGACTTTGAAGATGTTAAATACGCTACCTCAGTGTTTGTCATTAACGTTGCTTGCATGCTTCATTCCGACATATTGAATAAGCAATACTCGCTTTCTTGTGTGGGATTGTAAGCCATGGTTTACCCGGTAAGCTTGAATCAGCATGGATGATGATTTTAATTCTGTTCATGAAGAGACTGGTCAAAATCGATTTCTATATTTTAAGAAAGATTATGGTTTTATGCTCTATGTGTACTTAAGAAAACAGGTAGTTTGACGTTTGACCTCTTTTAACCCTTTCACCGACAAAGTCGCATTTTAGCACCACAGTGATTCAACACCTATGTCACTGAAAGGCATCAAATTGGGGTCTATTATCCAAAGACCCTGTTGTCTTAGTTTTGGGAAGTAAGGGTAGACTTTATTTTATATATGTCACAGAAGAATCCCCAATACTGCAGATGGATTTTGTTCTCTACCCAGGTAAATTTAATGGAAATATCAGGCTGAAATATGGCTGGCAGTGAAAGGGTTAAACGTGTGTGCGCGCGTGCGTGCATGTGCGTGTGTGTGATTATTCTAAATTCTCTGAACATTTTCTATCTTACCAAGGAAGTATGGCATTGACAAGCTAGGGCTTTTTTTCTGCAAAACATGTGGCTGTTTTGAATGATCAGCCCTACCAACATGATCAAGGGCCTGAAAGGTACAGTGGAGGTGCGGTGGCATTTCAATTGCCAGCCGAGCGACGTCATCTATGTCGTCATTTGCTCACTGTGCAGCAGCACCACCGCACCCAATATGATGCATGTGGGGGGACATTCCGGACTCCTGCAGAGCGTGGTGAGGAACATGCTTAGTGTGTGTGTGTGTGGTGATCATAATTTATGTTGATGTTCTGAAACATCAGTAGTTTAAAAAAGATTACAGAAATTGGAAATACGTCAAAGCAGTTTTTGTAGATTTGTACACACATTTTTTGTCAGACTTGTACGTTTTATTCAGGATTTTAGGGCATTTTTTCCATTGCATCTTCGTTTTTGCTATGTCATATTGTAAAATAGATTTTGATAAAATGCAAGTTTTAAAAACATTGTTTATAAAGGAATATTATTATCCGATGACCACAGATACTTTTTTTTGCTCCCACGCCGCTCATTCCGGGCCCCAACTCACAGCCACACCCTGCTTTGTTAGGTCACAGAATCCGAAATCAAGCTGGCCAAGGGGAGCAAATCTAACAATAAGAAAATATTGCTATGGCTTGGAGTCAAAACAGACTGTCTTTAGATAGTCCATTGACGTATTATTGATTTTATTACAAAAACTAATAACTTGTATCAAGCAATGACTGCAGAAATATACAAACGGGGTTTAGCTTTTTATATTTCAGCAGTCTTTTTTTTTTAATGCAAGTTATTAGTTTTCGTAATAAGTTCAATAATATGTCAATGGACTATCTAAAGATAGTCCGTTTTGACTCCAAGCCATCGTTTGTTGCCGTTTCAGAAAACAACATGCGGCCACCTGTAATGCCCAAAGAACTTGATACTTTTTTTGAAATATGAAGCTAATTCATGTGATCAGAAAGTTCCCTTTGACATACAGTTTTACTCTGTTAAAAACTGTAATGTGGGCTGTGTTTATGCTTACTTTAATAAAAATCCCGGTGTTAAGATTAAAATTATAGCCCCGTCGACAACTAATCCTGGTGTTGCTAGATTTGTGGAGTCTAGATTTGGACATTTGAACTTTGAAATTGTGTGCGTGTTAACTTAAATTTGCGGATGTGCTTTGTTTGTGTTTTTGTTGTTGACAAACTAGGAAGGAAGGTGGCAGAGTGGCCAATTTGAATGTGCGAGTGTGTCATGTGGTCACTTACAGGAAGGAAGACCCGGGTTCGTATCCAGGCCTCGCCCTTTCTTTCTAGTTCAGCCTGAAAACTGAACTGAACATCGAGTCTGACCCATGCGCTTTACATGCGCTGCCTGGTATGACCAAATTGGTAGCCAAGTTTTCTAAGTCCGCTCCTCCTTCTCAATTCTCCTCCCCCCCCCCCCCCCCCCCAAATAAAGTGATGCAGTGATGCGCTCTCCAAGTGGGTGCAGCCTGAATTTTAGACTTGTCTCTGTGACTAGAATATACCAAGTAGTATAGACACCTTTGATAAAATCACCATAGGTAAAGGTGTAAACATGTATTTTGGCAAGTGGTAATGTGGTCAACTCATCCCGATAAATATTACTTTTGATTTTTTTGGCGTCTGTTGTTGCTTTGTAAAGGTAATACAGTGGAACGTCCCTATTAAGACTTTCCCTATTAAAACCCTTTCACCGCCAATGTCGCGCATTTTTGCACCACAATGTCGTTAAATCCCTTGAAATCAGGGTCTGTTATTCAATGATATTGTGTTCCTAAATTTGGGCAGTAAGGATTGACCCTATTCTAAATGTGTCACAGAGAAATCGCACAATATTGCAGATGAAATCTTTTCTGTAGCCAAGTAAGTTGAACCCTTTCACGGCCTGCCATATTTCAGCCAAAATATTCCATTAAGTTTACCTAGGGGTAGAGAACAAAATCCATCTGCAGTATTGAGGATTCTTCTGTGACATAATAAATAAGGTCTATCCTTACTTCCCAAAACTAAGACAACAGGGTCTTTGGATACTAGACCCCAATTTGATGCCTTTTAGTGACATAGGTGTTGAATCACTGTGGTGCTAAAATGCAACTTTGGCAGTGAAATGGTTAATGGACATTTTTGGCTCAAAGATGGCTGGCGGTGAAAGGGCTTAAAGCTCCCTCCCACTCTCTCTGACACATTGCCCTTCATTGAAGTATTAAAATTACCTCCCCATTGCAACTCCCCTCCCACTTGAGACGTTATTTTGGATGATTTTTCAAGGTCTTAATACTAGGGAGGTGCCACGAAAAATGTGTCGATTGTGTGTGTGAACATTGGATGCATTTGCTCAAATTATGTCATGGTCAACTAATTGAAAAGTCTGCTGTTGAAAGTTAAAAAAAAAAAGCTGATGAATTTTATTTAGATAATAAAGATATTGTGAATAATAAACATATTGTGAGTAGCAATTTGTTCATTTGCTTGTTCTTCAATGAGCAACTTAGGACGCGGATTTGACCGCCAGAGGGCAGTCAAACCGGTAGGGCTCAGTTGGCGTAGTGAGAAAATCACGGGATAAGCCCCTACCGGTTTGACTATCCCCTGGCGGTCAAATCCACGTCATAAGTTGACCATTCTCTATCTCCCGGCGGTCAAACCATATTTTTCGGACATCCGAAGTTGACCATTCTCTATCTCCCTGATTCAATCTCTGCCCGGACTCCTGGAATGTGTTCAAGAGAAAGGATTCCTCTTACCATTGCAGGGCTGGAATGTGTTCAGTGTTGTCCAGAAAGGATTCCTCTTACCATTGCAGGGCTGGAATGTGTTCAGTGTTGTCCAGAAAGGATTCCTCTTACCATTGCAGGGCTGGAATGTGTTCAGTGTTGTCCAGAAAGGATTCCTCTTACCATTGCAGGGCTGGAATGTGTTCAGTGAGACCCTTATAGTCCGTGAAATATGGTAATAGCTTTTAGACTGATGAGGGAAGTCAATGGAGGTCTCTGCCCGGACAGTTTGTCGGACGCAGGGTGGAATGTGTTCAGTGTTGTCCAGAAAGGATTCCTCTTACCATTGCAGGGGTGGGAGGACTTCAGTATAAATACTGAATTCAGTATAGCAATTCTGTCCGACTGGAACATATAAAGATAGCATTGCTTTGTTTTTCAGTATAGCTGAGAAAATGCTTCAGTATAGTTGCAATGTTCTGCTCCCACCCATGCCATTGGGAGAAAGGTGGCAGAGTGGTTAAGACGTTCGCCTGCCAAATGTAATGCGTGACTGCAACGTTGTGCTCATTTGCATTTGTTTATGTTGCTGCTATGTTGATTATCAATAAAATAAACCAAGTGACCCGGGTTTTCCCGGCCTCCTTTTCTAGTTTGACAGGAAGATCGAACTGAATGTCCAGTCCTTCGGATGGGGACTTAAAGCTAGTCTGACCCGTGCGCTTTACGCACATAAAAATCCCATGGCAGTTGAAAGTCGGTAAGAGCAGGGAGAAATCCCGCTGCCTGGTATGGCCAAATTGATAGCTAGGTTTTCCAAGTGTGCCCACACCCCCCTCCTCACCCTGTCCCCCCCCCCCCCCCCCCCCCGATTTTTTTTTTTTAAAAAAATGGGTAGGCGCTGCACTTGCGGCGACGCGCTGTCCGGGGGAGAGCAGCCCGAATTTCACAGAGATAAGTCTCTGTGACTAGAATATACCAAAATATTTTAAATGTCTCAACATCATATTACCCCCCCCCCCCCCCCCCCTGTTTTTGGTGAACAGATCTGGATAACCTTCAAAGAACCCCCCCCCCCCCTCAATCGTTTTGGTAAGACAGAGTGGATAACAAGGGGTCTTCAAAGACACCCCCCCCCCCCCCCTCAATCGTTTTGGTGAGACAGAGCTGGATAACAAGGAGTTTTCAAAGACCCCCCCCCCCCCCCCCCCAATCAATCGTTTTGGTGAGACAGAGCTGGATAACAAGGGGTCTTCAAAGTGCCCCCCCCCCCTCAATCGTTTTGGTGAGACAGAGCTGGACAAGGGATCTTAAGACATTGCTCAATCGTTTTGGTAAGACAGAGCTGGATAACAAGGGGTCTTCAAAGACTCCCCCCACCCCCCCCCCTCAATCGTTTTGGTAAGACAGAGCTGGATAACAAGGAGTTTTCAAAGAAGCCCCCCCCCCCCCCCCACCCCTCAATCGTTTTGGTAAGACAGAGCTGGATAACAAGGGGTCTTCAAAGTGCCCCCCCCCCCCCACCCCTCAATCGTTTTGGTGAGACAGAGCTGGACAACAAGGGATCTTCAAAGACAGCCCCCCCCCCCCCCCCTCAATCGTTTTGGTAAGACAGAGCTGGACAACAAGGGGTCTTCAAAGTGGCCCCCCCCCCCCCTCAATCGTTTTGGTAAGACAGAGCTGGACAACAAAGGGTCTTCAAGAAGTGCCCCCACCCCCCCCAATCGTTTTGGTAAGACAGAGCTGGACAACAAGGGGTCTTCAAAGAAGCCCCCCCCCCCCCCCCCCCTCATCGTTTTGGTAAGACAGAGCTGGATAACAAGGGGTCTTCAAAGTGGCCCCCCCCCCCCCCCCCCTCAATCGTTTGGTGAGACAGAGCTGGACAACAAAGGGTCTTCAAAGAAGCCCCCCCCCCTCCCCCCCTCAATCGTTTGGTGAGACAGCTGGACAACAAAGGATCTTCAAAGAAGCCCCGCCCCCATCAAACGTTTCGGTGAGACAGAGCTGGACAAGGGGTCTTCAAAGAAGCCCCCCCCCTCAATCGTTTGATGAGACAGAGCTGGACAACAAAGGGTCTTCAAAGAAGCCCTCCCCCTTCCCCCCCCCCCTCAATCGTTTGGTGAGACAGAGCTGGACAACAAAGGATCTTCAAAGAAGCCCCCCCCCTCAAGTTTCGGTGAGACAGAGCTGGACAAGGTGTCTTCAAAGAAGCCCCCCTCCGGGTGAGACAGAGCTGGACAAGGCCGCTTCAAAGAAGCCCCCCTCAATCGCTTCGGTGAGACAGAGCTGGACAAGGGGTCTTCAAAGAAGCCCCCCTGTATCGTTTCGGTGAGACAGAGCTGGACAAGGGGTCTTCAAAGAAGCCCCCCTCAATCGCTTCGGTGAGACAGAGCTGGACAAGGGGTCTTCAAAGAAGCCCCCCTCAATCGTTTCGGTGAGACAGAGCTGGACAAGGGGTCTTCAAAGAAGCCCCCCTCAATCGCTTCGGTGAGACAGAGCTGGACAAGGGGTCTTCAAAGAAGCCCCCCTGAAACGTTTCGGTGAGACAGAGCTGGACAAGGGGTCTTCAAAGAAGCCCCCCTGAAACGTTTCGGTGAGAGCTGGACAAGGGGTCTTCAAAGAAGCCCCCCTGAAACGTTTCGGTGAGACAGAACTGGACAAGGGGTCTTCAAAGAAGCCCCCCTCAATCGCTTCAGCCCTGAATTCTTTAATCCCTGTTTGGTGAGAAACATTTGTACATCTGTATGCCACTATTTGCAATAGCATCCCATTTCCAAATCTACTGTTTATTCCCCGCCCAATTTAAACTCCAGAAGATAATTGTATATGGAATTGTTGTCTAATTGCATCTTTAGTTAGTAACTCTCACTTTTTGTCTTATTAACTGCTGTAAGAGCAAAATCTCCTTTCCAATGCAATGTTTACTGTGCATGTGTTAAAAAAACCCACCTTAATTCATCTGCTGTTCAAAATTTTGAAAAAAATGGCCAAAACCTGTCTTAAAGTACAAACTGTATTGCTTCACCTGAATTAAAATACAGTTCATTGGATAGTTCAATATATCTGTTAAAACAATACGAACATGGGATATGACTGATTATGTGCATATTATACTTCTTCAGTCTGTCTCTCCCTGACAGAACATCCCTGAGAGGGCCCCCCTCTAATCACTCTTTCAGTTTGTTTCATTATATTAAGCCAAGGCTTAGCCGTCTAATGAGAAGCAATACAACTAATAAAGCTGAGTAAGTAAGGACGCGTTAGTTCATTTTTTCAAACTTAAATACTATCCAGTGTTAAGGCATAAAAATGCAGGCTTACACTTAGTTTGAACAACAAAACCAAATACTTAAAAGTAAGCAGTTAAATGTCACTCTGTCACTCTCTTTGACTCTGCCTTTTCTCTTTGCTTACTGTCATCTACTATATTTCTGCCTTACCGGTCCATTCTTCTGCCTTTTCTCAAGTGTCTTTCAAATAGATTTCCTCCTGCCAAAGTCGGACTTGCTGGGCCTAGCTATTTCTTAGTTAGGCGCATAACGGCAGCATGACGCATCTGCGCTCATAATTGACAGGAAACTGTCAGCGATTGAAGAAGAAGAAGAAGAAGATAGGGGAAATTCGGACACGTGCGCAAATCTTTTCCCTTCTTTGTTTCATTTATTTATGGATTGCGCGCGGGTTTCCGCATGGAATATCCGCTTATGTGTGTACACGGCCAAAGTGAGAGATCTTCGCAGGGGGCACTACATTCTGATTTTTATTTTTGTCTTGTCATTTGCTGATCAGGTGCGCTACCTTCAGAAGAAGTTGAAAGGGAAGAGCTCCGGCCGGCATTGCCGAGACCGCTCGGGGAGGCTGCGCCGTCATGGTTACCGCTGGTCCTCCTGTGTATGTAAGGTAGGTGCGATAAGGTTTTGCTGTTGGTGTTATTTTCCTACATGGAGAGAGCATCGCTGTTAGTGTGGCATCGTCCTTCTTTGGGGTGTGGGTGAGGATGGGGTGGACTTGGGAAGCTATCAGTTTGGTCTATGCCAGGCAGCAGGAACCACCCTGCACTTATTGACAGTTAGCTGCCGTGGATTGTTTCGCATGCAAAAAAAGCACTCGGGTCAGAACTGTCCCCTAGTTCGAAAGACTTGACATTGACCTTTCCGTTCAATTTTTTTTCAGTCGAACTGGAAAGAAAGGGCGAGGCTGGGATTCGAAATCCGCCATGCATTGAAATGGCAGGCCGAACGCCTTCATTGTCCTTCCACCTTGAAGGGCCGACCACACTGCATAGGATTTGCTGTCAATGCGATGCGATTGTGATGATGCGAGTCGTATTAGGTATTTTATAGTCACAGAGGCATCTCTGTGAAATTCGGGTTGCTCCCACCTGGAGAGCGCGTCGCAGCCAGAGGCGCGCCACCCATTTTTTAAAAAACATTTTGCATGCGCTTGATTGTGTGACTGATGAAGAAGGAAAGGGGGCGGGGGTAAATTTTGACCAAATGACAACTTTTTCGTTGCCACTGGGTTTAACGTGTGCTAAGTGCATGGGCACACAGGACCTCGGTTTATCGTCTCATCCTAAAGACTCCACATTCAGACCGTAAGGCCTAGTGCAAAGTGAGAGGAAAAATCCCCTGTACCCAGGTTCGAACTCGGGTTTACTTGACACGAAGCGAACGCGTTACCACTGTGCCACTCTACACCTGGTTCGCGTGGAATTCATGCATTGGGTCTACTTGAGCAAAAAATACCATATTTGTCCAACTATAAGGCGATATTTTTCTCAGACTGACACCCCTGCACCTCATAATGTGACTAATAATATAGTAAGAACATCCCCCCCCCCCCCCCTGTGGGGATACGGGGAGTCTTTGTATAAATAGTTCCCCCACCTTCTGGAAGTTCTGTGCTTGTAACTTCCTCTAATCTGTCACTCTTTGACTCTGCCTTTTCCCTTTGCTTTCTGTCATCTACTATCTTTCTGCCTTTCCGGTCCATTCTCCTGCCTTTCCCCCCCCCCCCCCCCCAAATCTTCCAAATAATTTTTTCCCTTTGAGCTCCTCCGAAATCGGAATGTGTTGGCTGTGTGCAGCGGGGAGACCAGTGGAAACTGAAAACCAGACACATATGTACCTTACCCATTATGGCCTGGGAACGCGGGAGAACACGAGTAAGAAAATAGAAGAACAAAATCTGAATTTTGTGTAAAATTTGGGGGGTGGGTCTTATAGTCCGGAAAATACGGTAGAATTATTTTTAGTCTGAAGTATTTCTCGTGAACCATGACTCGCATCGTCACAATCGCATCGCATTGACAGCGACTCGTGTGTGGTGTAGCAGACCCAGGCCAATAGCGAAGTGAGAGTCACAGGTGCATGATGATTTGTGTTTTTGTGTGCAACAGTACTGGATAGCATTTGCCATCTAGAGGTAGCGCGTTCGCCTCGTGTCAAGTAAACCCGAGTTCGAACCTGGGTACAGGGGATTTTTCCTCTCACTTTACACTAGGCCTTAACGGTCTGAATGTGGAGTCTTTCGGATGAGACGATAAACCTGAGGTCCTGTGTGCCCATGCACTTAGCACGCGTTAAACTTTGTGGCAACGAAAAAGTTGTCATTTGGTCAAAATTCCCCCCTCCCCCCTTCCTTCTTCATCAGTCACACAAAATTAGCATGCCAAAAAAAGAAGGGTGGCGCTTCTCTGGCTGTGACGCGCTCTCCAGGTGGGAGTAACCCGAATTTCACAGGGACGTCTCTGTGACTATAAATTACCCTAATACTTAATCTGGAAATTATTGTTCGACATAGCCGACTGGGGCGTGCACATGCTGTGCACTGACACAGACTCTCTCTCTCTCTCTCTTTCACTCACACTCACATGCACTCAGTCTCATTCAGACAGACACACTAACAAACCATTTAGGTGTTGGATTTATCATCAGAAAGCAACCGCCTTGCTTAACTCTACCTTAAAAAAACTCAGCTCCCCCACGTAGGGATACCAGGGGGGGGGGGGGGGGGGGGGGGGGGGGGGGGGGGGGGGGGGGGGGGGCTTTTATATAAATAGTTCCCCCACCTTCTGGAAGTTCTGTGCTTGTAACTTCCTCTAATCTGTCACTCTTTGACTCTGCCTTTTCCCTTTGCTTACCGTCGTCTACTATCTTTTTGCCTTACCGGTCCATTCTCCTGCCTTTTTTTCAAGAAACACTTTCAAACAAAATTTCCTCCAGCCGAAGTCGGACTTGCTGGGCCTAACTATTTCTTAGTGAGGCGCATAACGGCAGCATGACGCATCATATGCGCTCATACTTGACAGGAAACTGAGCGATCGAAGAAGAAGAAGAAGAAGAAGAAGAAGAAAACCTCAGCAAACAAAAGAACTGTGTGTGTGTGTGTGTCTTTCATTTAACGTCTATCCACTTGTGATATTAGACGTGTGTGTGTGTGTGTGTTTCCAGAGAGGGCAGATAGAGTGTTCGGTCAAGAGCTGCCCGGCCGTTGACTGCCCACAGCTGCTGTTTGTCCCCGGAGACTGCTGTCCTAAGTGTTGACCGCTGAGCCACTGAGCCGCACGCTGCTACTGCACGGGAACGAAAGACTGACACTGAGGGTCGATTCTCCATCACGGCATAAAGATATCGGTGACTGTTTCACTATGTCGGAGGATAATGATAATAATAATGATAATGTATATAGCGCCCATCCTACTATGTAGGCTACAGGGCGCTTTACAGATACTAGAAATGGAATCAAGACATGAAACAAAAATCCAACAACTTAAGCAGAAAAAAATACATATACATTCCCCCTTTCAAATAATCAAACTTTTGTTTGTGCGACTTCCTGTTGTTGTGTTTGGACAATTCCTGGCAAAAACTGATATAATTATGCCATTTTAAGCTCTACAACGATGATTTTTACATCCAATGAAGGGTTGTGGCATCTGTTGGACGGTATCTCGGACGATAATAGGGATTTTGAAGCATTCTAACGTGAGTATTCATCGTATCGGCGACTCATGACCACTTTCGATGTCTGACTCACAGTAGACTGAACTGAACACGGCAATCGTTGCCTCTCTTCTCACGATTTTGTTCACTAATAGGGCGCCCTCGTTAGGCGCATAGGTCGAATTTGGAGAAAAAACTATCGCCTTATAACCGGAAAATTAGGGTACATCATTATGTACAGTTCTCAGTTCCCCCACTTACCACACCTCAACTGACGAAGGTTTTGGTGATTGATAGAAAAATGAAGTACCATATTTTTTGGACTATAAGGCGATACTTTTCCCCCAGACTGAGACCCCTGCGCCTTATAATGTGACTAATAATATAGTAAGAACATATAATAAAAGAATCTGAATTTTGTGTAGAATTTGGGGGGTGCGCCTTATAATCAGGTGCGGCTTATAGTCCGAAAAATACGGTATAAACCTTGCGCTTTTAATGAAGTGCCAAATAATGTGTGGTTTCTGCCTTATTACTTGGTCATAATACTTCAGGTTTAAACATAGGGAAGTGGTAGATCAGACGTTTTTATACATAGACTTTACATAGAACAAGCGCGGATTCGCAATCGTTTGTGGCGTGCGACAATTGAAAACGAAACATTTTAAAGAGCAGCCTCGATTTGAAGTGCGGTCTATTTTTACCACTCCAATCATTACATACACTGAGTCGCCTCCCCTGGCTCTTCAATAATTTCAATCTGTAAACCAGAATGTTATCTCTGCACCATTTCGTAACTTTTTATATCTTTTGGAAAACATTTAAAACTATTTATCCTACTTATACTCATCGAAAGAAGCACCGCATACTCATCGTGTCTGTTGCGGTGTCTGTATTACGTATGTTTATTATTTTGTACGCTTTAAAATGAAGATTCAGTGCTCTGTTCAGTATACAATGCTTTCCATACCTAAGGACTGTAGATATCATTTAACTCAACTTGTGGCGGTGCCATAGCCGATGAGGTTTAACCGAGGCGTGGTCACCGCTACAGCTATCTGTATTAATTTTAAAAATCGGGACTTTACTGGTTTCGTACTGCCTCCGGGCATTGCCTCCAGTATTGTTCCCACCATATTTGTATTTACAAATGTCCCATATGTGTCTGATTCAGACCAAGAGGACGTAAAACTCCATTTTCGCCAGGACTGTAGATATGACAACTGAAATGTTACTTTATGCCCAAGTATTTTTCTCTCTTTTACAATATGTGCGACAATTTTGGACCGACCGACAGACCGACAAAGTGAGTTATAGGTTTGTGCTGTTTTTGAAAATTGGCGTAAAAATTTACAAAAATAGTTAGCAATGAATGTAGCGGATGTTAGTTGCATGAGAGGTAGCTGTTGTTAATTGTGAACCTTTTCTTTTGCCATAGTTATGAACTCATTTTAAAATGCATCCATAGACTGTAAGAGTGTGTAACTGAACATTGTACCGAGGTAAACTGCAAACAGTACTGAAATGCATGCCAGTGTTCGAATACTGCGTATCTATGTAAATGCATTGCATGTATTTCCCCATGTGTAATTTTCTCCTTATAGCTGCCAACCATTCCTTTTTTCCCAGAATTTTTCCGTTTTCTGGCCGCGATTCTGCTTTTCCGATTTAAATTAAAAAATTCTGTATTCCAAAATTTTTAAAAAAAGAAGCAAAAGTGCAGGTTTCCAATGCCGATCCATCTTTTCTGACCCGAAAACCGTATTCTGCGCATGCGTTAAAACTTTCTTTTCTGGCCAAGATGGCGTCAAAGGAAAGCGTGCTGTCGAAAAGTCGAACCTACCAGAACTTTGTTCCCCTGTGCACATGATAATCTGCTGTAAATACACAATGCAATGATTGAGACGCATGAATGCCTGAACATAAAATACTCTTTATATTGTCATCATTGAAGAAAAAGAATTGTGACTTAACTTTGTGTCAGGTCCATTGTACATCGTCTGTGAAATTCAAAAAACCTCGTATCTCAATTTTGGTAGTTTTGAGAAAAATGAAATTTGTTACAACTGATTAACTATGATGAATAATGATGTTGTTCAAGACGTTGTGAGTTTAATCCTGCATTTTGTTAAAAGAAAAAAATTTAGACTTGAAAAGAATGAAGATACGAGGTTTTTGTCCTTAACTAGATATGAATTTGGGACTTACAAGTTTTTCTTCTATTTACACAACCTCATTTACCCCAGATAGAAAGTCGTTAGAGATTCGAGCTTTTGGTGGAAGGTGGCAGGAAACATTAGAGAGCTGACTATGTATCCAAAAAATTTTGAATTTCACCGACGATATATATATATATATATATATATGACCTAAATGTAACTGATAAAGTGAACACATTTCCTTTGTCGTTTGGGCATCACACACTCCCCACCCCCACCCCGTCCTGTTTTGTGTGTTGACATTTCCCACCCCGATCATCAACCTTGTCAGGCATGCAAACTACTGTCCCAAAAAGAAGAGAGATTTTTTCAGCCAACTTTTTGTTTGTGGCTCAAGCCACAAACCTATAACTCACTTTGTCGGTCGGTCTGTCATTCCAAAATTGTCGCACTTCAAATCGAGGCTACACTTCAAAATTAATTGAGGCCGCTCTTTAAAATGATGTATTTTAAAAGCGTACACAATAATAAACATACGTAATACAGACACTACAACAGACACGACGAGTATGCGGTGCTTCTTTCGATGAGTATAAGTAGGATACATAGTTTTAAATGTTTTCCAAGATATAAAAAGTTACGAAATGGTGCAGAGATAACATTCTGGTTTACAGATTAAAATTATTGAAAATCCAGGGGAGGTAACTCATGATTGGAGTGGTAAAAATAGACCGCGTGCCACAAACTATTGCGATTTCGCGCTTGTTTGTATACCATGGACCAAATTAGTTGTGCTGTTCATTTTCTTCAGCTAATTTGTCAACAGAAATGTTTTAAAAAATCTGCCTTTAGCCGGAGTTGTAATTACTTGATGGAAAATGTTTTACTTGCATGAAAGAAATCCTCTGACATTCATATTTAGTGAAAATGTCAAATGTGTAATAAAAGTAATGTGTTAATTTCTCCTCTTTATTAGTATGAAAGTGTGCAATGCGAGACTTGAATTCTGGTCATCAGCTTCTGAGTCCAGTGTTCTAACCACTACACCCACCAAGCCTTTCTTTTGATGAAAAACTACTTCATATCTTTATACTGTATAACACCAGTTGTGTTTTCTTTTCTCATGGGAATGTTAAACCATATATATTATGTTTCACTCTTGGGGTTTGGGGCCCAGACAGCCTGGTGGTTAGAACCCTTGTCCTGAAGTCAATAGATAGTAGTATATAGTTCACTTCCCGGGAGGGTCTCAGGTTTTTTCCTTAAATATTTTTTTTCTGTAATTAATGATTTATTAGGTGAAAAAAAAATTGCCTCAGGTGGGAGTTGAACCTGTGCCTTTCAGTATTGAACTCCTCTGATTCAGTTTCAAAACCAAGGACTCTAACCCCTGTGCTATGTGGCCTGTAACTCCAAAGTTTAAAAACTAATATATATGTTTAAAATTCAGAAAACAAATATTAGAGTGACTTTTCTTGGATAGTTAAAAATAGTATACAGATGAATTGCTGACATTGTATACATGAGAAACTCATTCTTTGTGACAATTGTTTATAAAGTACTCCTACAATTCATGACATTCTCTCACACTCCATCTTGGTATGAATGCATTGGTGCGCGTTTCGTTCTTGTTGGTAACAGACCATTTGATCCAGTGGAACCTCCCATTACGACTCCCTCCCATATAGCACTTTCCCGAAACTCGATCAATTAGCGTTATCTGCCCCTGCTCTGGTGTGTCGCAGGCGAGTTCCGGCAAAGTACTTGTTAAAGTGCACAAACTACCCACGGGAAAACTCACAAACCATGACGGATTACGAGCTAGCGAGCTACAGCGGCTCCTCTTTCTCTTTACTGTCATAGTGTGTGTGCGCGCGTGCGCGTGTGTGTCACTGTGTATGTGTGTGTGTGACCGGAACTCAACAGGGCACGCAAGGGACATCACTCGTCCAAACTTACTTGGTTGTATGATAAGGCTATAAGACCTACTTCTCTGAGACATTGCCCTTCATTGTAAGTATTAAAATTACCTCACTTATAAGACCCCTCCCTTATAAGGTCTCATATTGGATGGTTTGTGAAGGGAGGTTCCACTGTACAATTACCATTTTAATTTTTTCATCCACCAGACATGAGATTTGTTCATCCTTTAGGCTGATTTCAAGTGTTTTTTATGGCCCCTGCTGGTCGAGATTCAAAAAACATAACGGCAGCACATTCATATAGCGATTTACCTCAAACTAGCCCAATGCTTACCAGTGAGGGCGTTAGCAATTCGGCAAAAACGGTCCTAAGAAACTGGGGCAGTGGGTGGATGCCTCGTGCCTCCATATGGGGAGCTGGATGACCCCGCCCCCTCCACAAGTCTCTCCCCGTGGGTATACTTGGGGTGGGGGGGGGGGGGGGTCTTTCATAAAAGTTCTACCGACTGGTTGGTTTAGACATGAGTGACATTTGTTGATTTTTGGGGGACAGATTTTAGCTGAATGAAATTGATTAAGTACTTTTTAAAGTTGGACAGCATTAACTGAAAGAACAGGTCTACAATTTCAGACTATTAACAGCGAATTAAGAATCACAGGGTCATCCCTAAAATAGGTTTTCTTGTGTGTGTGGTTTATATTTTATTTTGTAAATTATAGAATTTTCAAAGTTGTTTTTGTACCCTGGCTAAAAAAACCTCCAGGGATCATCCCAACAACAGAAGACCGTTTTTTAATTATCCTGCAAATCCCTTTGGCTGAGTGGGGGTGTACCCTTGGCAAGGCATCTCCACTATAAACAAATTCTAGCCCAGCCTGCCGGAATAGCACCTGTCCCCTCTGCTATCTGGCAGTCATGGTGGGAAACGACCAACTCTTCTTCTTCTTCTTCCATCAATCATCCGCCTTCATCGATTTTGAAGATAAACTGGCACACAGTGTATCTTATCAGATCTTCAGTTTTACATTATTTGATCTTAGTTTATGTTCACTTTTGTGTTCAACTTCTCTCCATGGTTCTGATTATCATGATGCATTGGTTACTTTAGGATCATTGTACTGTACCTCATTTACTGTAGATTTTATGTTCACTTTTGTGTTCAACTTCTCTCCATGGTTCTGATTATCATGATGCATTGGTTACTTTAGGATCATTGTGCTTAACCCTTTCACCGCCAGCCATATTTCAGCCAAAAATGTCCATTAAATTTACCTGGGTAGAGAATAAAATCCATCTGCAGTATTGGGGATTCTTCTGAGAGTTATAAAATAAGGTCTATCTTTACTTCCTAAAACTAACACAATAGGGTCTTTGGATAATAGACCCCAGTTTGATGCCTTTTAGTGATATAGGTGGTAAATCACTGCGGTGCTAAAATGCGACTTTGGTGGTGAAAGGGTTCATGTGAAAACGATTGTTTCACTTCTTTCGATGTATATATGAATGTGCTGTTTTTAGTCATTTTACTGTACCTCTTTTATCAGTTCTAAAAAAATAAAAGCTGAACAAAAATACCTTTAACAGCATAATCTTTGATGTAATATTGATGTATTTCAGCTTACTCATTATCTCGCTTTTGTAATAAATTGTGTGCTTAGACTATTTGGGAAGAACGCCCGTTTTTTTGTCCCCCATTTACAACAGACTAACTGTCTTTAGCTAGTTTGTGTATGTACATGAATCGTTTGTTGTTCAAAACCTTTTTTATTGTCAAGGGCTGCAGAAGTAATATAGGTGACCCCCGCACCATGAAAGGGACATTAAGTGTCAAACTGACCATTCTAAGAGAATTATACATTTGAAAACTTCAGACAATTCTCTTTCTATTGATACAAGAACCATTGTATCTTTTTCCGTTCCAGAGTTATGAGCATTTAAAGTTAGTGGGGTGAGCTCTGGCCATTTTGAGAAAATACTCTCTAAAGTCTAGCCTAGCTGTAGAAATGCATTGACCTACTCGTTTTAAAGCATTTATAAGACCATAGATTGTCCTTTATAAATAGGAAAGATAAGATGTTAGAGAATGCGAAAATACCTATAACTCAAAATTGACAAAAATGATATTTTTGACTTTCCAAGCCTGTTGTGAGAAACTAGCCCAGTGACTTAATGTCCCTTTCGTGGTGCTGGGTCATATATGACAGCATGAAAAAAGCAAACCACGATGACAAAATTGCATTACAAATTAAAATATTGCTTCTATAAATAGCAGCCAAGAGCCTGAAGAAATAAACAGAGAATTGGAAATTTTGAATTTTAGTTTCTTTGAGAGTCATAGTTTTTCACGAAAGACTAAGCCGTATAATTTTTTTCGTTGTTGTGGAAAATGTTTTATCAAATAGCTCTTGCTGTTCTCTCTGGTTTTTAGTTTTGGTTCAGACTTAATTGTGATCATGCAGGGAAAAACCTTCATAAGTCACTCAATGTTTTGAGCAAAAGCCAAAAATAGTCAACAACCCCCAAAATATCAATTTTCTATTTAGGTCAAATCTATGTCTATTGTTATGTATTCCACCAGTATCCACAACATGAAAGACAATTTTGAATGATTTTGTTTATTTGATAGTTTTAAAAATCAAGTCAATAGAAAGAACGAGACAAAATTCTATCTTCTATGCCTGATTTCTGCAAATGATCTATCTCGACTGCCAAACTTCAAATAATCATAAAATAAAAACTAGACGAGATAACTCAATTCGGTTTTCTGTGTATTAACAAGGAATCTTTTCTCCATAATGAAAAATTAAAATATCAATTTATGCCAAAATTCCGTTATGTCTGTTTTTCCCATGCACTGTCACATGTCTCTAATTGGATAGACCTCCCACTGGGAGTCCCAGTAGATTTCCATAATCTTTGAATACTTGGGATTGGTTTTACAACTGAATTTATTATTTTTCTGTGGTCGTGTTTTGGAATTGTATTGTGCATTGAACTAAACACAACAGTGTAATATTTATAAATAAATAAACGCCTATCTGTAAACATGTATTAGAATGTCCGTTTTAATATTATAGATCCGTTCGATGTATCTTTCACCTACAATGATCTGCCCACGGTTTTCATTCTGTAAAAGATACACAGATGCTGAAATACTCTTTGCTTGGTTCAAAAACTAGTCAAAGTGTTTTTGCTGAGTGATTTGGGGTGCATGATAACTGATTGCATATCATCCAGACATCTCTCTCTCTATCTCACTCTCTGTCTCTCTCTCTCACTCACACACACACACACACACACACACACACACACACACACACACACACACACACACACACACACACTCAGAGAGAATCCTCAAAGCACTTTCTTACCAACAAAGAACAAGGACAACCCACCCCAAAAAACTAAAAAATATAAGTATATGGAGAAAGTAATTAAATACAACTTGACATTCCATTACACGCTTTGCTCTAAATCTTGTTTTGAAAGAGTTTCTGCTTTTAAACGTGTTATAATTAACAAACAGAAAAACATATACACACGAAACGGAAAGCAACAAAGAACCAATGGAAAAAAAGACTACTGGTTAGTTAGTCTTTTATAGTCCTGTCAACAGCAATGGTTATCTCAGGACTGTCACCGCATAAAGTTCGACCACGCATAACAAAACACAGTCAAATCAATTAATATTAACAACGTACAAAAAAAAAAAAAAAAAAAAAAAAATACAGTACAATTCATAACATGACACTTCCCTCATTGCACCCTATAGCACATAATTCCACACAGTGCTGGAAACGTCGAACCATTCCACTCTATTTATCAAGTCGAGGTAAAAAAAACCAGTAAAAAAGGGTAACAAACACATATTAGTATTAGTAGTAAGCAAAAATATATTTTCTAAAAGGCTATATAGGCAAATATACACTGCAGAATGGACAACAGATGCTCTCTCAAGTGTGCAAGGTCTCACGTCTGGAAGCCAGCGAACAATAAAAAAAAAAAACCCACTAGCATGTCATAAATTGTAAAAAGGACAAATGTGGAAGGGTTTTATAAAAAAAAATGCAGGAGAGTAGACCAATAAGGCAGAAAGTAGACGCCAGAAAGCAAAAGGAAGAGGAAAAGGCAGAGTCAAAAATAGTGATAGAGTAGGGGAAGTTACTAGCACAGAACTTCCAGAAGATGGGGGAACTATTTCTGCTGAAAGACCCTCATGGGAGGGCCCTATCCGCGTAAGCCAGCCTAAGCCGTTGCCTGCCTCCTACAACGAGGACGTGCAGTAGGACTTTAGGAGGCTGCTGGCCCCCCCTCCCCCATGATAGGTAGAAGGGGGGGGTGGGGTGAGACTACTGGAATTAGTTTACACATTACTCAATTAAGGACACACTCTTCATGTACTACTGCCGCTATGTATATCAGAAACCTCCTCCAAAATCGGAAGGTGTCGGCTGAATGCAGCGAGGACACCAGTGAAAACTGGAAAACGGACACATACGTACCCATTGTGGCCTTATGGCCCGGGAACGCAGAAGAAGAAGAAGAATTAGAAACAAAGTCATTGCACAAAAACAGCAGAAGCAGGACTATTGAAAGAAAAGAGTCATAAAAAGATGCTCTGTTAAATAAACATTTAATCACAACAGTTTATATGCATTTTTGATTCTTCCAATATGATCACAAACGTAGGGAAACTTCCCTTCCACGAAGTGAAAGACAATGATATGCCAACAAACAATAAATAAGTGAATGGTCAGTCACAGGCATTTACAACTTCATGACTATACTATCGTGTGAAATTGTAAGAGAATAACATAGATATGACAGAAAATGATGTGATACAAACAACTTTCCAACAAGTTAAATTATTATTATTATTTATTATTATTATTAGGTATTATTATTAGGTACTTTATAGTCACAGAGGCGTCTCTGTGAAATTCGGGTTGCTCCCACCAGGAGAGCACGCCGCAGTCAGAGGCGCGCCACCCAATTTTTCTTTTTTTTAATCTGCATGCGATTTTTGTGTGACTGATGAGGAAGGAAAGGGAGGGGGGTGGGTAAATTTTGACCAAATGACAACTTTTTCGTTGCCACTGGGTTTAACATATGCTAAGTGCATGGGCACACGGGACCTCGGTTTATCGTCTCATCCGAAAGACTCCACGTTCAGACCGTAAGGCCTAGTGCAAAGTGAGAGGAAAAATCCCCTGTACCCAGGTTCGAACTCGGGTTTACTTGACACGAAGCGAACGCGCTACCACTGTCCCAGTCTACACATCAAAGTCTAGAGTTCATTAACCGCTATTAAGATACGTATGGCGGTGCTACAAACACAACCCTTCTTCCTCCCACACAAATACTCGCATGCAAAACTTACAAAAATATGCATGTGCGTTTCTCTCACTTTCTCCTCCTTCCCACAAAAACACCGAAACGCAATGGTTTCACCAAAAAATACCCAAGACAATTAAAAAACAACTTTTGATGATTAACAAGCATGCAAACTATCGGTATGACCGAGGGACTGGTTAATACCAGAGCACAATACATTACACCCCCATTCTGAATAATTAGAATCAAAGAACACTTGACGAGGCCGCGAGGTCCGGTCAATCTTTCGCATCGTTCAAAACAAACATGAAAAAACATCTGTTCCGGCAGTTTTTCCAATAACCGCACCCACGCCCCCCTTCATGTGTGTGAGTATGAGTGTGTGTGTCTGTGTCTATGCGCGTAGTCTGTGTGTGTGATGTTAAAGCGTGCGTGTGATGTATGTACTTTTGTACTTTTAGAGAGAGAGAGCGAGCAAGAGAGAGAGAGAGATTAAACATTTTTTTATAATTTTTCTATTCTTTATTGAATTTAATCGTTTGTTTTTTTGTTTCGTTTTTTCAATGTCAGTACAGCTTATATAGTTAATCTGACAATAAATTGGTTCCAGTCCAGTCCAGTCCAGTGTGTGTGAGTGCGTGTGTGTATGTAATTTGTGTGCGTGTGCACGAGAGAGTGTGCGTGCACCCATGGCCGCTCTTTCAAGCAGGTGTGTGTGTGAGAGAGTGTGCATGTGTCTGCAAGTGTTTCAATGCCGATTGTAAAGTGCTTTGTGCTCGATAAAAAGCGCAAAATAAATATCTGTTGTTTATTATTATTATCAATAACCTGACCTGGGCCTGTATTCACGTTGAGATAGCATGAGACTTAGCATGATGCTAACTTAGAAGCTCTTCCAATGTTCTATAGGATTTAATAGGACTTTTGGAAGAGCTAAGTTAGCATGATGCTAAGTCTCATGCTATCTAAACGTGAATACAGGCAATACCTGGAAACTTTTGGCATTGCATTCTTTCCTGTACAGACCACTGAACACGATCTGAATGGATGAAACCTTTCCCTTCCAGTAACAGGCCATGAGGGTTCTTAGCCGGACACACAAATGAACTAGGTCATGGTTCCGTAAAACATTTAGTTGAGCGCATACTTTTCTCTCGATCTAATACAACTTTGCATACACATGTTTTTACTGTTATCATTGTTAGTACCATATTTGTCGAACTATAAGGCGATACCTTTTTCCCAGACTGAGACCCCTGCGCCTTATAAGATGACTCATAAAATAGTAAGAAAATAGAATAACAAAATCTGAATTCTGTGTAAAATTTGAGGGGGGGGGGGGCTTATAAAAAGGTGAGCCTTATAGTCCGAAAGATGGTAATATTAACATGATTGTTATCGAGATTGTCATAGATAGATTTACCATTGACAAAAATTAGCCTAATCATATGGCTTGTACTTTTTTGTTTGTTTGTTTGTTTGTTGCTGTCCCATCTTCTGGGCTGTACAGTGGCGTTGCTCCCACGCCGCTCGTTCCGAATCCCAATTCGCAACTACACCCCGGTTTGTTCAAGTCGCAGAAACCGAGACCAGCAGTCCAAGGGGAGCGAATAAAAACATATGGCTTGTACTTGTATCCCCTACCAACCGCTTGGGCCATTCATGAAGCCTGGAGAATTGAAGATATAATGAGCCTAAGAAACACTGACAAGTACATTGGATCTTTATTTTTGTTTCTGTTTTCCCAAATGAAAATGAGGTAGAATTTTCTCGACGTCATCAAAATGAGATCATAAGATTTGGGGACGTCACAGGGGAGGCCGGAGACAAGCAACAGCCCAGAAAAGGAGGGTAGTGCCGGCCCGGCGGACAGCGTGACGCCAAAACTAAAACAACTTGCGCTGTGTCGGGGCAAGAAATGGGACTCACCAGTGGGGGGGGGGGGGGGGGGGGGGGGGGGTATATGCTTAAAATGGTTTAACCCTTTCACCGCCAGCCATATTTCAGCAAAAAATGTCCATTAAAGTTACCTGGGTAGAGAACAAAATCCATCTACAGTATTGAGGATTCTTCTGTGACATATATAAAATAAGGTCTATCCTTACTTCCCAAAACTAAGACAATAGGGTCGCTGGATAATAGACCCCAATTTGATGGCTTTTAGTGACATAGGTGTTACATCACTGTGGTGCTAAAATGCGACTTTGGCGGTGAAAGGGTTAATTATCATGATTATAACTTTCAGGTCATACGAGTTACATTTAAGAGCATTCAATTAAAACTCTTTTGGTAATTATCATGATTATAACTTTCAGGTCATACGAGTTACATTTAAGAGCATTCAATTAAAACTCTTTCGGTAATTATCATGATTATAACTTTCAGGTCATACGAGTTACATTTAAAAGGATTCAATTAAAACTCTTTTGCTAAAACTCGGCTTTAATGATAACAAAACGGAATGTTAAAAAAAGCAACAACTTTTTACAGTAAAATATATACCAAGGGAAGAGTATTATTAAGCATCTGTAACAAGAGTCAACAAACTGCACACATCAGAACACAAGACCTGGACTTAGTGCGACTACAGACCTGGACTTAGTGCAACTACAGACCTGGACTTAGTGCGACTACAGACCTGGACTTAGTGCGACTACAGACCTGGACTTAGTGCGACTACAGACCTGGACTTAGTGCGACTACAGACCTGGACTTAGTGCGACTACAGACCTGGACTTAGTGCAACTACAGACCTGGACTTAGTGCGACTACAGACCTGGACTTAGTGCAACTACAGACCTGGACTTAGTGCGACTACAGACCTGGACTTAGTGCGACTACAGACCTGGACTTAGTGCGACTACAGACCTGGACTTAGTGCAACTACAGACCTGGACTTAGTGCAACTACAGACCTGGACTTAGTGCGACTACAGACCTGGACTTAGTGCGACTACAGACCTGGACTTAGTGCGACTACAGACCTGGACTTAGTGCAACTACAGACCTGGACTTAGTGCAACTACAGACCTGGACTTAGTGCGACTACAGACCTGGACTTAGTGCAACTACAGACCTGGACTTAGTGCAACTACAGACCTGGACTTAGTGCAACTACAACGTACGCTGCCTTGGATGAATTTCTACTCTGCCAATCATATCATCTTTCTCCCTTTCTCTTTCATTGTGTTTTTGGCAAGGAACAATCTGATACACAGAACGATGTACTTCTTCTTCTTTCCTATAGTACCCTTCAACTTTGTGAAGTTGAACCCCCGCCCCCCTGTGGGGATACCGAGGAGGGGGGATCTTTTGCATAAATAGTTCCACCTTCTGGACATTCTGTGCTTGTAACTTCCTCTAATCTGTCACTCTCTTTGACTCTGCCTTTTCCCTTTGCTTGCTGTCATCTACTATCTTTCTGCCTTTCCTGTCCATTCTCCTGCCTTTTTTCAAGAAACACTTTCAAAAAGATTTCCTCCAGCCAAAGTCGGACATGCTGGGCCTAGTTATTTCTTAGTTAGGCGCATAACGGCACCATGACGCATCTGCGCTCATAACTGACAGGAAACTGAGCGATCGAAGAAGAAGAAGAAGAAGAAGTGAAGTTGAACCATAAAGTTCAGCTGAACAAAGTATCGTTTCTAGCTAAAGGTCCCCTAACAAATAAACACCTGCAATAAATTGCATACAAAAATAATATCAATGCGAGTTATTACATAGTGTACAGTATTGTTCTATGATACAACACACAAACTGAACTACTGCATCACAAGGCTGCAGCGTACCGAAATGTAACTGAAACGATAAGCTGCTTAATCTCAACAAAATGCTGCTAAAACCGGTAACACTGCATGATGAAACGTAGCATATTTGACATGATAATACTGCTGAATGATGACTGGACTCTCAAACATAACGCTCTTTAATAATACCGTAATAACGATAAAAATGTTCTTCACGCAAGACACCCACAAGGGAAGACAGACTGAGTAAAAAACATCCACTTTACATATAACAATAAATGTCAGCGTCTACCTTTTCCCGACAGTCATCTCGAGTTCATTCAGCATTCGCTGGCACCAAGCATAACTGGCCTATAAAAGTAAAAGATGACAACTAAACAGCAACTTTTCATCGTGATTTTCAAAACACCCAAATAAATAACATAATTCTACAATGTATTGCAAACGAGCATTTCTTTGGCTTCAATAACCGTTGTTTCATTTACGTCATTTGGAAGTCGCAATGTTCTGAAGAGCTCCATCAGTCAGCACCAATAGGAATGGTAATCAACAATTCTGGTCAGAAAAGAACACATGAAAGTCACTTGACGGCAATATTAAGGTATAACAGTGGCGGGGGCCTACTAAAGCTGTCAAGCTCCCAGAAATTATACCACAGACACACACACACAATACACCCTAATACACACACAGAGGTATTTTCGTGCTCACAGACTATACACGTGAATACATTTTCAGCTGTATAAATAGTAATGCTGTTAAAATAATATTATTAAAACATGTTACGCTCTCGTAATAACAAAGTGCCAGCACAAAAAGGCACTACATGGCAAGGTGAACTCAACTCTCCAACCATGCTGCATAATTTCAGAGGAATGTATACAATCCAAGTGGAAAGATGGTTTAAAACAAGATGAATATCCAAGTCCAATACGGAACAAGTGGCATTCCTTGAACCATGCGTGCGTCCCAATGCGCGTTCATGCAGGCGCACACACATACACACCTTCTTCCTCTGTCAAACACACACTCTCTCTTACACACACACACACACACTCCAGGGCTCCCAGGGGACCCCATTTGGGGGTCTATAAAGTACTAAATTTCTCAGGGACCCTCAAAATGAATGTGCAGGGGGTCCCACCGAAGCACTAGAAAAAATATTTTTAGCATTCGCAATGCCACTGGGACCCTCTATCCCGCCTCTAGGACCCTCTATGCTGTAAGTGAAGGAGTCCCTGGGACCCCTTGTTTTGAGGGACGATTGGGAGCCCTGACACTCGCTGACACACACGCTTATTGAAACGCGTGGTTCAGTGGTTGGCGTAGACCTGGTGCCTGAGCACAGGGACGAACAGAGCGGCATTGGAGGAGGACAACGGCTGGTCTGTGTGCCACATGACGATGGTGCCGTCAGACAGCGACACAAACAGCGCCTGGGAGTTGGCCGTGTACGCCAGACTGCAACCATAACAATAATAATTATTATTATGGATACTCTACTCTACTAGCGCTCTGCTCCCTTTGCAGGGGGCTCAACAGACCTGCCTATCTCCAGAACTCGAAATGAGTAGTTTCCACTTCAAAATGATCATTTATGCATTGGACTGTAGAGGGGAAGTATTGTTTTTTTATTTTGATCTTGTTGGTTCTTTGCTCCTTTTGTTGTTTTTGCTGTTTGCTGTTTTCTGTTTTGTCTGTGTGTGATAAAGGCGCATTCACCGAAATATCCAGTAGTTTTGTTTTGTCTCCTGTGAATAAAATAACGTCACTTTGTACTTGTTTGTTTGTTGTATTTTCAAAATGAGTAGTTTTAAAGCAAAATGTGTAGTTCAGGGTAAGAATCTTTTGCATCATTTAGTCACATAAATGACTATGTGACAATGTTGTGACACATTGTAAATTAACTGCCATAACCTGGGCACAGGGGATTTTTTCCTCTCATTCTCCACTAGGCCTTAACGGTCTGAACATGGAGTCTTTCGGATGAGACGATAAACCGAGGTCCCGTATGCCCATGCACTTAGCATACGTTAAACTTCCAGACTACTACTACAATGTCAATGCACCCTTTATTTTCAAACCACCTTCATCATTGTTAACATGAGCCCTAAGCCAGGGCCAATAGTCAAGTGAGAGTGGGGGGGGGGGGGGGGGGGCTGTATGGTAATGTATTTTTCTACAGCAACCGATAATCACAATGACTCTTAAATTAGGAGGCATTGATGCGGGTGCTGGTTCTAAGTGCTGCTGCCTTTGAGATTGGTTGACCGGGATGGGAGTGGGGATGGGGGAAGAGCATCCCCAGTGCTAACTGCGCTCGAGTCCTCACAGCCTAGACAGTGGGGATGTATCCTGGTTATCTCCCCTCTAAAGAAATTCCCATCCAGCTTTCCAAAAGAGTAGTCACCTTTCCTGCTATATGTGGTGTGTGTGTGTGTCTGTGCATGCATGCGTGTGTCTGTGTGTCTGTGCATGCATGCGTGTGTGCGTGTGCATGTGTGTGTACGCGCACGGCGCGTGTGTACGCGCACGGCGCGTGTGTATGCGTGTGTGCTGTGCAAGCCTACAAGTGCGTGCGTGTGTGAGAGAAATAATAGTGTATGTGCATGCGCGTTTAAAAAAAGAGAGAAACTATGTGTGATTCTGTGTGCAACAGTGCAAGCGTTCACAGGCAGGCATCATCAAAATCAGGATACAAAACACACACACACACACACACACAAAAAGCCAACCCCATCAGACAGTCATATGATGCACGCACCTGACGATGGGTCTGTTGATGGCGATGTCGTCCGACAAGTCACGCAGGTGGGTCAGGTCCCAGCTGCTCCACAGCCTGCACACAGCCACAGTGCACAACTAACTGACGATGGCTTGGAGTCAAAACGGACTATCTTTAGCCCTTTCGCCGCCAAAGTCAAAATTTTAGCACCACAGTGATTTAACACTTTCACCACCAGCCATATTTCCACCAAATATTTCCATTAAATTTACCTGGGTAGAGAACAAAATCCATCTGCAGTATTGGGGATTCTTCTGTGACATATATAAAATAAGGTCTATCCTTACTTCCCAAAACTAAGACAATAGGGTCTTTGGATAATAGACCCCAATTTGATGCCTTTTAGTGACATAGGTGTTAAATCACTGTGGTGATAAAATGCGACTTTGGCGGTGAAAGGGTTAACACCTATGTCACTAAAAGGCATCAAATTGGGGTCTATTATCCAAAGACCATATTGTCTTAGTTTTGGGAAGTAAGGATAGACCTTATTTTATGTCACAGAAGAATCCCCAATACTGCAAATGGATTTTGTTCTCTACCCAAGTAAATTCAATGGGCGTTTTTGGCTGAAACAGGGCTGGCGGTGAAAGGGTTAAAGCCAACCATAGCTGGCCGAATCTCTTTCGGGCGAACGGGTGCTCGGCCGAAATGAGAAAAAACAATTTTAGTGCTCTTTTCCTTTTCGCCCGAACAAACAACGAATCAATCGATCAACGAACAGTGGGTTTGTTCCAAAATCTGACCCAAACGGAATTGTGCGGAAGTGTACCTTTGAGCCCAACGTCATAGCGAGGCTCAAAAGGCCTACTTCGGTAAACATGTAGGCCTAAGCCTAGATTAAATCCCCTCACCCCCTTAAATTTCTGCATCTCGTCTATAGAAAGAAAATAACCGAGAAGTAACATTTTTAAACCCAGTTTGTCATTTGGTAAAAAATTTTTCGCATGCAAAAAAAAAAAATTAAAAAAATAAAAAAAATGGGGTAGTGCGATAGGTGGGAGCATTGAATTATTTTCATATAATAAATGATTATTTTCATGATAAATGATGATAGATGATAGCCTTTGATCTGATCTGTTCGTGCTGATCGAGTGATCCAACTCTCTTGTTCACAAAACTGAAAGAAGCAGACTTTGAGATTAAGGTTTGCAAACATGACGAGGGTGACAAAACTACATCTTTGCATTAAGCTCTAGGCTAACATCTGACAGCAAGAAAGAAAAAGAAAATCGGAAGAAAAAACAAAGGCATGTTTTGGATCACTGATCTACAAAATTAAGATCATCGACAATTTTTGTTCCTTCAAATATGAAGAGTTCCATTTAGCTCGACAACTTTCTTCCTTCACGTATGAAGAGTTCTTATTTCGCTCGGCGAACAGCTTGTTCCCAGAACACGAGATGTGAACAAGATTCGGGCCGAACTGCTGTTCGGCGAGCAAACAAACGGCTGTTTGGCGAGCATTTTCTCAGGCTATTAGGGGAAAACCCGCTTCGGCCGAACATTTCAGTTCGCCGAACATCGGTTTGGGCTGTTCGCCGAGCAACCGTTCGGCCAGCTAAGGTTGGGCTTTAGATAGTCCATTGACATATTATTGAACTTATTACGAAAACTAATCATTTGCATAAAAAAAAAAGACTGCTGAAATATAAAAAGCAAAACACCCTATTTATATTTCTGCAGTCATGGTTTGATACAAGTTATTAGTTTTTGTAATAAATCCAATAATACGTCAATGGTCTATCTAAAGATAGTCTGGTTTTCTACTCCAAGCCATCGCTGCTTACAGTCCTTCCAACTCCAGGGTTCCTCACTTTTTCCTCCCTAATGGGGTAAACTTACCCCTGTTTGCAGTTTTAACTCATTCAAATCGTTCCGGCCATACATGTCCGGAATAAATAGGTAGCTGTCAATTTGATGCATTTGTTTCGAGGGAAGTAAATCTGTGTGCACACCATACCTTGGTCACTTCTAAACTCGCTTCACTCCCTTAGACCACAATTTGGCCCCTGACTTTGCTTTTGTAGTGGTTTGTTGTGGGGGAACCAATTGGTGTAGAGAGTTTTTTATATATAAAGTCTATAATATAAAAAAAGTCTGATCTAGCACTTCCCTATGTCTAATGTAGCAGTGTGGGGACACAGCTACTATTGCCCTCTAAGCTTATTCATAGCAGACGCCTATTTTGCTAGTTTGGAGTTATCTGCCCAAGTTAATTCCCTTGAGATTTATTTGTAATTAAATTGTATTTTATCATATTCTTGTTTAATTAAAGTTTGTATTGACATAAGATGCATATGGTTGGAACCAGAAAAAATCATAGATTTTATCCCATACATTTGTATTAACTGAAATACTCGCATAGCCTGACAATTCAAGATTTTGTGATTGGTAAAATTAACACGTGGGTCAAAATATTCCAGGTCGTTTCGCATGTTTTCTATTCTTATTCAAAATTTAGTCAAATGTTTGAATTTCTAATTATACGACCTAAATCTATAATCTATCCCCTTTCATTTCATATATGGCATGCTATGGACCTTTTCCGTATAAACTTGTAGTATTGCAAAATGAATGCAGTCCATTCATTGTAGCTATTCACGAACCTCCCGAGTTCTTTGTACGGTAGGCTAGGCCTATACCACGTGTGAATGCCGATTGACTGTCTTTCGAATCGAAATACTAATTTTCTAAACCAAGCAATATTATTTTGATTCGCCCTTTTGTTTTCGTTCTAATAGCTAACGAAACTAGTTTTGTTTATTCAAAATGATCTTGGACCTTATATATTTATAATATTTTACGATTTAAGATTTGCTTCAAACCACAAGCATGAAGCCTAGATCAATAGAAATTCGACTTGTTTTCTATCGAATTTCGGGACACAAATTATAAACTTTATAGATTGAATTGGGACTTGAAATTTATACAAATGAAAGTTTGTGTATGTTGCTTTTTTATTATTAGTTTGTTATTCTGATTTGTGAAGCAGTTATTTAGTTATTTTATAAAATATGGGTTGGGCTTGTTAAAAGGTGGGATCACTTTGCACCTTAATTGCAAGTATTTCTTTTTAAAGAGAAACTGCTGACTATTGATGAATGTCATATTATTCTGTGTTTTTCAAGCTTTCCAACCATATGCAACATGTCTTGTTATGTATGACGACCGTAGAGACAACACACTTAAAAGGTGTAGTAACAAACACAACTTTGGCAGCCATTAGCTCTGCGGGAGCAGATTTCGTGAAAGGTAAAGTTATTGTCTTTGCGGTCCGGGTTTTGTCAATATATCTAGCCACAGGTAAAAATTTAAGGCAGACTTATTTGAGACTGTAGGAGACAGTAGACTGAGACTACCTGAGATGGAGAGAGAGAAGCAATAAAAAGAGAGAAAGAGAGACCTGTGTCAGCCTTGACTGCATGTTGCTGTTTGCTGCTTGCTGATTGTTTCCTGCCTACTATTCCTGCACTCCTGTCTGTCCCTGCACCCTTCACCCTTCCACTCCACACCATCACACTAAACCTGAAGTGAAAACCTGTAATCTTCTTTCATTTCTCCTTTTGTTTATGTATGTTTTGTTTGTGTGCATAGATGGAGTGATTTGTGAGATTTTTAAATTCAAAATCGTCACAATGCGAATGAGTTAAGAGCAATATTCCTCAAAGGAATATCAAGTGCATAAAAAGATTTGATGATGTGTGTGTGTATGTGTATGAGTTTGTGTGCGTGTGTGTGTGTGTGTGTGTGCGTGTGCGTGTGCATGTGTGCAAGAATGTGAAGGATAGGGAGGGGGGTACGTCTGTGGATGTAAGGGGTTGTTTTTAATATGAATCATTTTAGTGCAATTGTAAAGCACTTAGAGCTTAAAGGTGAAGCGCTATATCAATTTTCTTAAATAAATAAATGAACAACAGTTAAAACAAAAGTCAATCATTTTTTTAATCTTACAAATCTGCCTGCAAGGCGTCTGCTACCATGAAGAACATTAGCAATGTTCTATGAATACAGGGGTGTCTGCTACCATAAAGAACCATGAGTTTTTGCAAGAAACACGTCGAGATCACCAGAAACGCCTTCTCTTTGAGTGAAAGAATTTGACTTCCAGCACCTCCGCCAAGGAGGAATCGCCGATTTGACTGCTTGATTTCTGGGAAACCAGAGCAAAGTGAGTATTGCAATCTCTGTAAAGGATGTTTTCCTGGTGATCTGGACGTGTTTCTTACAAAAACGCATCCGTCAGGGTGCCCCTTTAACATTTGCCCAATTTTGTTTTCGATGTCTGGTGAAGCGTGCTACTTTGACCCATGCGCACAGAGCGAAGCATCTCATGCGCTGTGTTGGTTCCAGGCCCAGAAGCCGTGGGGCAAGCGGCATGGGCAGGGTGATGGCGGCGCGCAAGGAGTAGGCCTACCACACGGTGTGCCGCCGCGGCACGGAGAAAAGCACCGCCAACCAGCAGGAGAACAGCGTGAGGGGGGACACCTCCATGTCGTCCGACAACCTCAGTGCGTGTGTGTGTGTGTGTGTGTGTGTGTGCAAGGCTCCCAATCATCCCGCAAAACAAGGGGTCCTAGGGACTTGTTCACTTACAGTATAGAGGGCCCTAGAGGCGGGATAGAGAGTCCCAGTGGAATAGCATGCTACTTTGACCCATGCGTACAGAGCGAAGCATCTCATGCGCTGTGTTGGTTCCAGGTCCAGAAGCCGTGGGGCAAGCGGCATGGGCAGGCAAGCGGCATGGGCAAGGTGATGGCGGCGCGCAAGGAGTAGGCCTACCACACGGCGTGAAGCCGCGGCACGGAGACAAACACCGCCAACCAGCAGGCGGGGGGACACCTCCATGTCGCCCGACAACGTCAGTGCCTTGCATCTGTGTTGTGTTCACTGTGTGTGCGTGTGCATGTGCGTGTGCGTGTGTGTGTGTGTGTGTGTGTGTGTGTGTGTGTGCAAGGCTCCCAATCATCCCGCAAAACAAGGGGTCCCAGGGACTTGTTCACTTACAGCATACAGGGCCCTAGAGGCGGGATAGAGAGTCCCAGTGGCATAGCATGCTACTTTGACCCATGCGCACAGAGCGAAGCATCTCATGCACTGTGTTGGTTCCAGGCCCAGAAGCCGTGGGGCAAGCGGCATGGGCAAGGTGATGGCGGCGCGCAAGGAGTAGGCCTACCACACGGCGTGCCGCCGCGGCACGGAGACAAACACCGCCAACCAGCAGGAGAACAACGTGCGGGGGGACGCCTCCATGTCGCCCGACAACGTCAGTGCCTTGCATCTGTGTTGTGTTCACTGTGCGTGCGTGCGTGCGTGCGTGCGTGTGTGTGCAAGGCTCCCAATCATCCCGCAAAACAAGGGGTCCTAAGGACTTGTTCACTTACAGTATAGAGGGCCCTAGAGGCGGGATAGAGAGTCCCAGTGGAATAGCGAATGCGAAACGTATAGAGCGGAATGGCTTACGTTTCCAGCACTGTTTGAGATTATGAGCTATAGGGTACAACGATGAAGGTGTCATGTTATGAATTGCACTATATTTGTTTTTTGTTTCCAGGTTTTTGAACGTTGTTTTTGTTTGTAAAATACATGCATGTAGGATGTCATTGACGTGTTTGATGTTTACTGTGGTGACAGTCCTGAGGAAACCATTGCTGTTGACGGGACTATAAGCAATGTAGAAATCAATCCACAAAGAGAGCTCTTCTCTCTAGAAGACAACCTGAAGCCATATTCTGTGATATTTTGCTGATGGAATCTACCCTAGAACATCCAAACAGATAATTATTGTGTGGTTTGGGGATTATACTGACAGATAAATGTTGCATCATCTTTGACGAAGTCCCAGATGCTGGCTAACTTCTCGCCATCTAATTTGTTGTATGATTTGGCTGCACCATGCAACCCTGCCCCTTTTCTTATCTTCAGTAAGCTAGTGGGGCAAATAACGGTTAGAACGTTTCTGCATACCAAGCTGTTCATTTTATTTTATCCAGGCTTCCTGATGAAAAGTTCAATATGTTTGTTTATTTTATCCTACCAGCATTTATCCCAAGATCATTTCAAACAAGTCTTTACACTGGCTACAGTTTGAAGTCACAACGGTCATTTGACAACTGTAACGGTCACTTTCTTTTTACGTTCTTCTGCCAAACTGAAATTCCTTGAGCCATTTGTGAACTTTTGTTTCTGAGTGGGCGAAGTCTAAGAAAACAATTTATGGACGTCTGATACTCTTGTTTGCATGCCTTTCATCGAGTATAAGCATAGAAATTTATGGGTCGAAAATCTCAGCATTAAAGAGATTTTCACAGCTTGGGACCAACGTTCACCTTGGCGGACATTTTGCTTTGCTCAACGGTTATGGACTGGTGGAAAATAATGAAAATTTGAGAATTATGATAATGGTCTATCTCATGACACTATTCATATTTTTCTGATGTCGACAGAATCTTCACATTGCAAAATATATGGAGTGCTCCTCGTATAGCCGAACCTCCTTTATAAGACACCTCCCCCATGATAAGGACTCCCTCACACTTTAAACCTACTTCTCTGAGACATTGCCCTTCTTTGTAAGTATCTAAATTCAAGATTCAAGATTCTATAATCAGCCAATGCATCAGTGTACAAAGAAAATCGTTTTGGTTTTGCACAACACACGACCCAACAACAACGAAAGAATGCGCATGGACGGACAACGGATATAAGAGAAAACAAAAATAATGGGAACAAAATCAGGTTATATAATCATGCATCTTTTCCTTATACTGTATTTTATGGACTACAACCAGTACAAGGCACACCTGATTATAAGGCGCACCCCCCAAATTTAACACAAAAGTCAGATTTTGTTACTCTATTTTCTTACTATTTTATTAGTCATATTATAAGGCGCAGGGGTCTCAGTCTTAGAAAAAAAGTATCGCCTTATAGTCCGTAAAATACGGTACAACTCCCTCCCATTTGGGATTATTTTTTAAGGTCTTATTTAAGGGAGGTTCGACTGTAATGGGTTTTTTTAATATTGTTGACCGAAAAATCCTGCATTAACGTTTTCTCCCATGAAGGGACATAATCTGGTCGTTGGTCAAAGGTCAAGGTGCTGAAAATGCTGCCGCACAGCTGGTGGTCTAGCGTCTTAGCGCTCTAGTTCTTTCTACCTACATGTTTTAATACGCTTTCAATATGAGGTCTAAACAGGTCAAGGGGAGCAACTCTTGTGTGTGTTTTGGACATATTTCATAAAATAAGATTCTCTCTTATATAAGCATTCCATAGTAAGATTTAAGATTTAAGATTTAAGATTAAAATCATAGCCCCGTCGACAACTAAGGCCATGTCAGGGCTGTCACCACGTTAATTAGTCCATTAGTCCACAATCCAACAATTGTGTTTCGGACATATTTCATAAAATAAGATTATCTCTCTCATATAAGCATTCCATAGTTATCATTTATACAGTCATAAGATTTAAGATTAAAATTATAGCCCTGTCGACAACTAAGGCCATGTCAGGGCTGTCACCACGTTAAATTTAGACAGTCATACATTTTAAAATACTGTTTTAAAGTTACATACCCAAATTCTCATTTTCAATGAAACAAACTGTTTGTAGTGTAATCCTGGGCTGACAGTTTTTAATAGACTGTGCCTCAAGGCAGTTGAATTTGACAGGGATGTTCAATTAAGTCACCAACTGGCCATAGGCAACGTAGATTTCTACAGGACTACTTCGTCTTGCAGGGTCAGTTGTCTGACGGACTACCCCCCAAAATTTTGGGTGATCAGCAGTAACTAGATCCAGATCTATTCCCAGAAAAAACGTCACAAGCAATTTGCGGCATGAGACGTCATCTGTAAAGATAATCCATCCGTCTCTTTCTTCCTCCTCCCTCCCTCTTAACATGCACTAGATTTGTGACGACACTTCCTATTGCTGCTGAATGCAGAGCAAATTAGATTCAGAAAATCAAAAAGGATCGGTACTTAGGCATACAGTGAAGCTCACACGAACTACGGGACAAAAAGAACAGAGCAGAGACTTTGAAAGCACAAGATTACGAGAAAGAAAAAAGAAAGCGGTTGTGGCGAGATTGATGGCGACTTGGTCGAGAGTGGCTGCAGTATGATGAAGAAAAGACCTTGATGTACTGCACATTTTGCTGGCAGTTTGCAACTGGTCGCAATAAATCAGGAATGCTTGTAGTTGGCAGTGATAATTTCAAGACTGAGTTTTGTCTTTTCGGGAGAGAGAGAGAGAGAGAGGGACACTGAACACTGAAAAACTTTATTTAACAAGGATGAAGATTTTAGGCAATGCCTATTCAGTGAGAGAGAGTTAGCAGACTTTTATTTGAATATGCTTGCTTCTTGGTTGTTTTTTGTATTTTGAGTGGAATCTAGTGAAAATAGAAATAAGTTAAGTTTCCTGTAAGCAACAGAAGGGCTAGTCAAAATTCTTGCGGACTAGTTCGTTTTTTGTGGAGCTAGTCCGTTGGACTACCTGCACAAAACAGATTTGAACACCCCTGAAGAACTGTGTCATTAAATTATTTCCAAGTCAAAATACAACCACCCAAGTGTTTGCTTGCTTTGTTCCACCCTGAAGAATAGTATTTTCATCTCCCCTTCACTTTCTTTTCTTACTTGAATGTTCTTTTCACTAAAATGGACATGCCCACAGCCCTCCCCCCTTCCCTACTGTTCCTCAAAGGGACTAATTGCTGAAATTAGTAAACATTTGCACAAGAGAGAGAAAATGGAGTTTTACGTCCTCTTGGTCTGAATCAGACACATATGGGACATTTGTAAATACAAATATGGTTGGAACAATACTGGAGGCAATGCCCGGAGGCAGTACGAAACCAGTAAAGTCCCGAGTTTTTAAATTAATACATAGCTGTAGCGGTGACCACGCCTCGGTTAAACCTCATCGGCTATGGCACCGCCACAAGTACTGTCTTGATTTGCAAGATAAAGGGTTAAAAAACATTTGCACAACGCTTGGAACCCTGCTTTTGTGGGCAATGCAGACAGAGATTCAAGTTTATGAAAACCCTTTTACCCCTTCCCCCCTCTCTCTTTCTCATTTTCTCTCTCTCTCTCTGTCTCGTCCTCTCTGTCTGTGTCTCTGTCTCCCACCCACCCCCCTCTCTCTGTCTCTCTCTCTCTCTGTCTCTCCTCTCTCTCTCCCCTCTCTCTCTGTCTGTGTCTCTGTCTCCCACCCACCCCCCTCTCTCTGTCTCTCTACACTCTCTCTTGTTCCTGAAACGACACATTTCAATGTTCTCTGCATCTTCTAGTTCCTGAGCAACGGATCTCCATTCCCAGACCTGGTTACCCCCTACACAAGTCTTGAGTAGTCTGGATAGCTGAAATGAGTGGCTTTGGTGCGAAATGTGTAGTTTTATTTAATAAACCATCAAATGATGTTCACTGAAAATGAGTAGTAATCAAGAATTAAAGAGCATTATTTTCAGTTTTGAAGAGTAGTAGAGGTCCAAATTGAGTAGAATACTACTTGAAAAGAGTAGAGTAAACAGGTCTGCATTCCTGAAGTCATGATTGCATATCCAATGTATACTGTGTTTCACAGACCACAAGGCGATCCATACTGAGAGGTTTTTCGTCTCTACAAGGTGATATAGTAATGGGGGTCTGTACACAAGCATTGTTTGTTTCTGTTTCATGTTTCTGTCTGCCATGAAAGCTGGCTTACAAAACTCTTTCGGGTATTATTAGGTATTAGGTACTTTATAGTAACAGAGGCATCTCTGTGAAATTCAGGTTGCTCCCACCTGGAGAGCGCATCACAGCCAGAGGCACGCCACCAAATCTTTAAAAAAACCATTTGCATGTGATTTTTGTGTGACTGATGTTCTGGATGACAACACAGCCATTCCTGAGGACTCAGGGTTTTTTTCATTCCTTATTTCAGGAGTGTTCCTGAACAACGGTACTTTCACCCAGCCCTACCTGACCACCCCGGAGTTGAGCCCGCCGGCGATGATGTTGACGGAGCGTCCCTCGGGGGCCGTGGAGTAGGCCAGGCAGGTGATGAGAGCCTGGCAGGTGTAGGTGCCCACCCCTCGCCCGTTCACCGTGCTCACCTGCAGCTCACTGCCTCGCACACCTGAACATCACCACAATAAAGTGTCACAGGTGTAGGTGCCCACCCCTCGCCCCTTCACCGTGCTCACTGCCCCGCACATCTGAACATCACCACAACAACAAGTCACAGGTGTAGGTGCCCACCCCTCGCCCATTCACCGTGCTCACTGCCCCGCACATCTGAACATCACCACAACAAGTCACAGGTGTAGGTGTCCACCCCTCGCCCATTCACCGAGCTCACTGCCCCGCACATCTGAACATCACCACAACAACAAGTCACAGGTGTAGGTGTCCACCCCTCGCCCGTTCACCGAGCTCACTGCCCCGCGCATCTGAACATCACCACAACAACAAGTCACAGGTGTAGGTGCCCACCCCTCGCCCATTCACCGTGCTCACTGCCCCGCACATCTGAACATCACCACAACAAGTCACAGGTGTAGGTGCCCACCCCTCGCCCGTTCACCGTGCTCACCTAAAGGTCACTGCCCCACACACCTGGGGGCTGTTTCACAAGGGCTAACGTTATGTTACGCTCACTCAAATCAGCAAAAATGGTCTAAGAAACACCCTTTGTTTGCTGATAGTTTGCGTGACGTTTTGTTCTTGCGAAACACCGAGCAAGCGGCAAACTATCCGGAACTAGTAGGGTGTGAATACGTTTCTTGTTGTTGACTGGTCCATTAAAGCTTGGTTAAAATACTACTTTATTTTACCAAACACACAAGAGCTTGTAATATTCTTCCGCAAACGTTTTCTAAAGTGTTTCTTAGACCCCTTTTGGCGTAACAGTTATGCGCGCGGCGATCGTCGTCTAGAGAAACTCGACCCTGAATATCACCGCAACAAAAAGTCACAGTGATCGTGCTAGTGTTTTTGAAAACCAGTCCGATCAACATGCCAACACGGACAAGAATGAACCATGAGAACACATTTCTGCAATACCCTCAAAACACGGATTATTTCAAATGCAGCTTTTTTCCCCCCAGAACTGTTCCTGTCTGGAATTCTCTTCCAGGGTCTGCTGCAGAAGCTCCCAGCTTGGCATATTTTAAGTTTGAGCTCAATACTCTTTCATTCCAATTGTCTTACTCCCTCCCCAGCAAAAAAAATGAGGATGAAGGTTGGGACTGTGTCGGCCGGGGTTTGTCCCCGGGGGGCCGCTGTGGTAGCAGGATTGGCCTGACCGGAGTCATGAAACGCTGGGGAGACTTCTATTGTTTAGTTCCTTTGGGTGTTGTGTTTATTTTTCTTCCTGCTACAATGCATAATGCGGTCTGCATAAGTGTCCAGAGGGACAGCTCAGCGTCAATAATATTCAGCAACACCCCCGTGGGGATACCGGGGGGTCTTTTGCATAAATAGTTCCACCACATTCTGGAAGTTCTGTGCTTGTAACTTCCTCTAATCTGTCACTCTCTTTAACTCTTGCCTTTTCCCTTTGCTTACTGTCATCTACTATCTTCCTGCCTTACCCGGTCCAGACACTTTCAAAAAGATATCATCCTCCAGACACTGTCAAAAAGATATCATCCTCCAGCCGAAGTCGGACTTGCTGGGCCTAACTATTTCTTAGGGCGCATAACGGCAGCATGACGCATCTGCACTCATATTTGACAGGAAACTGTCTGAGCGATCGAAGAAGAAGAAGAAGAAGATATTCAACGACAATCCCTCCAACAACCGGTGTCAACCAAATTTCTTCACGAGAGATAATAAAGTGTTCTTGACTCTTGACTTGACAAATCCAGTCCCAGGGGAACAAAAGTCAGTAAAAACCACAGAAACTCGCAATATCAAGGCCTCTGTGAAAATCACTTATCAGTCCTCGCAAAAAAAATCATCAGTCCCTGGGACTGACAGGTCAAGTTTTATTCAGAACAGTAGAACCTCCCTTATAAGACCTCCCATTATAAGACTCCCTCCCACATAAGACCTGCTTCTCTGAGACATTGCCCTTCTTTGTAGGTATGAAAATTACCTCCCTTATAAGACCTCATTTTGGATGATTTTTGAAGGTCTTATTAGGGAGGTTCCACTGTACTATGGTTTTGCAACCAGTGTTTAACTGATACTTACCAGTTAGTGAGATCACACAGCCACAAAGGTGGCAGGACAGTTCATGCATTCGCCTGCCAGTTAAAGGCTTGCGTGTGAGGGAGGGGTTTGAATCCCGGCCTCGCCCTTTTCTTTCCCGTTTGACGGGGGAAATTGAACTGTACGCCGAGTCCTTTGAGTGGGGACGTAAAGCAAGTCTGACCCCTGCACTGTCCATTCCCCTGCCTTTGTTCTAGAAATTCTAGCAAAGATTTTCTCCAGCCCAAGACAGACATGCTGGACCTACCTATTCCTTAGTTAGGCACACGTAACGGCAGCATGACGCATCAGCGCTCATATGACGGGAAACTGATTGAGCGATCAACAAAGAATAATACCTCAATCCCTTTCATCGCCACTGTCGCCTCTTGGCATCACAATGATTTAACACGCATGTCACTAAAAGGCATCAAATGAGGGTCTGGTATTCAATGACCCTTTGTTCTTAATTTTGGGGGGTAAGGATAGGCCCTATTTTATGTATGCCAAAGAATCGCCCAATATTGCAGACAAAATATTTTCTCTACCCGCGTAAATGTAATGGTAAATTTTGGCTGAAAAATGGCTGGTGTTGAAAGCATTAATTTATTTATTTTTTAAATTAAAAATATACACTGGAAAACATGTGAGAGAGAAAACAATGCAAAACAGATTCACCATAACTGCAAAACAGATTCACCATAGCAACAAAACAGATTCACCATAGCAGCAAAACAGATTCACCATAACTGCAAAACAGATTCACCATAGCAGCAAAACAGATTCACCATAACTGCAAAACAGATTCACCATAGCAACAAAACAGATTCACCATAGCAACAAAACAGATTCACCATAACAGCAAAACAGATTCACCATAACTGCAAAACAGATTCACCATAACTGCAAAACAGATTCACCATAGCAGCAAAACAGATTCACCATAACAGCAAAACAGATGCAAAACAGATTCACCATAACTGCAAAACAGATTCACCATAACTGCAAAACAGATTCACCATAGCAGCAAAACAGATTCACCATAACTGCAAAACAGATTCACCATAACTGCAAAACAGATTCACCATAGCTGCAAAACAGATTCACCATAACTGCAAAACAGATTCACCATAACTGCAAAACTGATTCACCATAACTGCAAAACAGATTCACCATAACAGCAAAACAGATTCACCATAACTGCAAAAACTGATTCACCATAACTGCAAAACAGATTCACCATAACAGCAAAACAGATTCACCATAACTGCACAGACACAACGCTCGCAAAGAAAACGGTGTGAAGAAAAAGGGGGAGAAGCACATACCCAGGTGGCTGACAGATGCCACGTCACCCAGCGTACTGCTGACAGCTATCACTGCCACTGCCGCTTTGTGCCGTGCCACTGTGCGCACGTACGACAGTCTGCAACAATCAACAGAACAATCAGTGTTATTTTCAACAGTCATCGCTCTCCATATATTGTCGGTGAAATTTTAAAAAACTCGTATCTCGATTTTTTTTGTTTTTTTGAGTTAGATACATAGTCAGCTCTCTAATTTTTCCCACCACCTTCCACCAAAAGCTCGTATCTCTAACGACTTTCTATCTGGGGTAAATGAGGTTGTGTAAATTGAAGAAAAACTCGTAAGTCCCAAATTCAGAGAAAAAAACCTTGCATCTTCATTCTTTTCAAGAATTAAAAAAAAGAAAAAGAAATTTTAACAAAATGCAGGCCTAAACTCACAATGTCTTGAACAACATATTCATCATAGATAATCAATTGTGGTAAACGCGGTATTTTAAAAGTTTTCTTTCTCAAAACTACCAAAATTGAGATATGAGGTTTCTGAATTTCACTGAAATTGCCAGTCTGCCGCTTCCAACTATGACTGCCAGATAACAGAGGGGGCAGATGCTATTGCAGTGGGCTGGGCTAGAATTTGTTCATAGCGGAGATGCCTTGCCCAGGGTACATCCCCACTCTCTCAGCCACAAAAGAGATTTGAGGGTAGCTGGTGTTAGGGAAGGTCCCCAAAGGCCAACCCATCCCTTTGGCTGCAGCACCTTCTCCATAACTCATAGAGAATTAACCTTTTCACCGCCAGCCATATTTCAGCTAAAAAATTCCATTAAATGTACCTGGGTAGAGAACAAAATCCACGTGCGCGCGCGCGTGTGTGTGTGTGTGTGTGTGTGTGTGTTTCTGTAGGTTGTGTACCTTTTTCAAGATATGCGTTTTTGTTCATTTGTATATATGTACTTTTCTATATTCTACTCATGTAAAATGTATGTATGTTCGTCATGTTCTGATTGTATAAGATAATTATATTCTATGTTGTATTTGTATTAAATATGTAAAGCGCTTAGAGCCCTAAGTCAGAGAATAGGCGCTATATAATAATAATCATTATTATTATTATTATCTGCAGTATTGGGGGTTCTTCTGTGACATATATAAAATAAAGTCTAACTTTCCTTCCCGAAACTAAGACAACAGTGTCTTTGGATAATGGACCCCAATTTGATGCCTTTTAGTGGCATGGGTGTTAAATCACTGTGGTGCTAAAATGTGACTTTGGCGGTGAAAGGGTTAAAATACAGGATTCCCAACGTCTACACATGGGATTGAAAAGTCTGGGAGACAAAATCATATCATGCTCCAGGGTCCTAATAAGGCTTCAAATTTTTTTCAAAAAAGCTACAATATTTTATGAAACATTCTGAATTTTTTTAATTCAAAATCAAAGCAAAATAAAGTCAGCAAAACAATATCTAAATCACATACAATCAGGCATCTTCAGTGGAGTTGATAATAAGCATTAATCAAAGGATTGATTACTATATTTTTCGGACTATAAGGCGATACTTTCTTCCCAGACTGACACCCCTGCGCCTTAGACTAATCAAATAGTAAGAAAATATATTAACAAAATCCAAATTTTGTGCAAAACCTGGGGGGTGCATCCAAAGATATTCTAAAAGGGTAAGATGGATTACTTAAGAGCTCGGCGAACCGGGCTGATAGAGTTATCGTTAGTGGGGCCAGTACACTTTTCACAGTGGAGGCTATCCAAAAACTCAGACTGGAACTTGAACGGAGAATTCAACTGGCCTATCGACATACAAAATGTGTACTGTTTCAAAGGGACATAACCAGTGTTTCTGTCCTCACTACTCAAATAGGGAAAAGAGACTGGATGCTTATCTTCCCCTATACAGTCTTTGGTGCATCTTATAAAAATCTGGGGGGTGCGCCTTATAGTCCCCAAAAATATGGTAACTTTTGGAAGAGTAACACTTATAAAGAAGCTGAATCCAAGCTAAGAAGGGAAATTACAAATGAGTGACCACTAATGTGACACACACATACTGACCTGTTGAGGTCCCAAATGATAGCGGTCATATCCCGACTGCCGCTGACCACCACCCCGAAGGCCTTGCACACCTGCAGCACCGTGATGGGCCCCTGGTGACCGCACAGCATGCGACGCAGGCCCCACACGTGTAGGGTGCTGGGCTGTGGATACCAACATTTCAGCACAGTGAAAACACACCAAAGGCCTTACACACTTGGTGACCGCACAGCATGCGACGCAGGCCCCACACATGTAGCGTGCTGGGCTGTGAACATCAACATTTCAACACAGTGAAAACACACCAAACGTGTAGTGTGCTGGGCCTACCTATTCAAAATTTAAATTTAAAAGAGACCTGTTAGACCCAATCTGAGAAAATGGTCTAGAGATGTATCTTTCCTGACTTGTCCAAACCAAAAACCATCATTCCAGGACTATGACATCAAACGTTATGACATCATCAATGACATCACACACCTGTAGTAGACACCTACTTACAGGGCAGCCAGTGAAGGGGTTAAGTGAATAAACATACAGACCTTGGCCACGTTGTGGGTCATGTTGAACACAGATATGTTGCCGGAGGCACCAGCCACAAACAGCAAACAGCGGTCCAAGGCTGCAGCACAGCAGGTCACCTGTCAACACAGAAACATGCATGTACCAGGCAATCAATAGAGAGTGAGCACACGTGCTGACATTAGCTGCAGAACAATATGTCACCTGTCAACACAGAAACATGCATGTACCAGGCAATCAATAGAGAGTGAGCACACATGCTGACATTAGCTGCAGAACAATATGTCACCTGTCAACACAGAAACATGCATGTACCAGGCAATCAATAGAGAGTGAGCACACGTGCTGACCAGGCAATCAATAGAGAGTGAGCACACATGCTGACATTAGCTGCAGAACAATATGTCACCTGTCAACACAGAAACATGCATGTACCAGGCAATCAATAGAGAGTGAGCACACACATTAGCTGCAGAACATGTCACCTGTCAACACAGAAACATGCATGTACCAGGCAATCAATAGAGAGTGAGCACACATGCTGACATTAGCTGCACACATGCATATGTCACCTGTCAACACAGAAACATGCATGTACCAGGCAATCAATAGAGAGTGAGCACACATGCTGACATTAGCTGCAGAACAATATGTCAACACACACTGCTGAACATGCATGTACCAGGCAATCAATAGAGAGTGAGCACACATGCTGACATTAGCTGCAGAACAATGTCACAACACAGAAACATGCATGTACCAGGCAATCAATAGAGAGTGAGCACACATGCTGACATTAGCTGCATCATATGTCACCTGTCAACACAGAAACATGCATGTACCAGGCAATCAATAGAGAGTGAGCACACATGCTGACATTAGCTGCATCATATGTCACCTGTCAACACAGAAACATGCATGTACCAGGCAATCAATAGAGAGTGAGCACACATGCTGACATTAGCTGCATCATATGTCACCTGTCAACACAGAAACATGCATGTACCAGGCAATCAATAGAGAGTGAGCACACATGCTGACATTAGCTGCACATTAGCTGCAAACAATCTGTCACCTGTCAACACAGAAACATGCATGTACCAGGCAATCAATAGAGAGTGAGCGCACACTGACATTAGCTGCAAACATGTCACCTGTCAACACAGAAACATGCATCCAGGCAATCAATAGAGTGTCAGCACACATGCTGACATTAGCTGCAGAACATCATATGTCACCTGTCAACACAGAAACATGCATGTACCAGGCAATCAATAGAGAGTGAGCACACATGCTGACATTAGCTGCAGAACAATATGTCACCTGTCAACACAGAAACATGCATGTACCAGGCAATCAATAGAGAGTGAGCACACATGCTGACATTAGCTGCATCATATGTCACCTGTCAACACAGAAACATGCATGTACCAGGCAATCAATAGAGAGTGAGCACACATGCTGACATTAGCTGCATCATATGTCACCTGTCAACACAGAAACATGTGTACCACAATAGAGAGTGAGCAGCTGACATTAGCTGCATGCACCTGTCAACACAGAAACATGCATGTACCAGGCAATCAATAGAGAGTGAGCACACATGCTGACATTAGCTGCATCACAGCAGGTCACCTATCAACACAGAAACATGCATCACCTGTCAACACAGAAACATGCATGTACCAGGCAATCAATAGAGAGTGAGCACACATGCTGACATTAGCTGCAGAACAATCTGTCACCTGTCAACACAGAAACATGCATGTACCAGGCAATCAATAGAGAGTGAGCGCACATGCTGACATTAGCTGCAGAACAATCTGTCACCTGTCAACACAGAAACATGCATGTACCAGGCAATCAATAGAGAGTGAGCACACGTGCTGACATTAGCTGCATCATATGTCACCTGTCAACACAGAAACATGCATGTACCAGGCAATCAATAGAGAGTGAGCACACATGCTGACATTAGCTGCATCATATGTCACCTGTCAACACAGAAACATGCATGTACCAGGCAATCAATAGAGAGTGAGCACACATGCTGACATTAGCTGCATCATATGTCACCTGTCAACACAGAAACATGCATGTACCAGGCAATCAATAGAGAGTGAGCACACGTGCTGATATTAGCTGCATCATATGTCACCTGTCAACACAGAAACATGCATGTACCAGGCAATCAATAGAGTGAGCACACATGCTGACATTAGCTGCATCATATGTCACCTGCCAACACAGAAACATGCATGTACCAGGCAATCAATAGAGAGCGAGCACACATGCTGACATTAGCTGCAAAGATGAATTACGACTAGTGAAATAGACCAATCTGAAAACGCACTTCTTCTCTCAACGCTAATGTGGGTCTGCGTGAATGAAGTGTGTGCGGATTAGATGGGGAGGAGGGGAATGGGGCATGTAAGTAACTGTGTGTGTGTGTGTGTGTGTACAAATGCATGATGTATGTTTTTGTGTGTTTTGTGTGTTTGTGTGTGTCGGTGCAAGTACATGTGTGTGTGCACGTGTGTATGGGGGTGGGGGTGGGGGTGTTTGTGCATATGTGCATGTTTGTATGTATATGAATGTGTTTGTGTGGGGGTGAGGGTGGGAAGTAAAGAAAAGAAAGCTACGCTGGTGTGGCCATGTAACAAGATCCAACGGCCTTGCCAAAATGATACTCCAGGGAACTGTTGAGGGAGGGAGACGGAGGGGAAGACCAAAGAAACGATGGTCCCACAACATCGGACCAGGAAAAGTTGCACCCATGTCCGACAACATCACAGAATGGACAGCAAAATCATTCGCAGAAACCTAAACTCTGGCTCACGACCGACAGATCTGGAGGAAGTTGGTGAATACTTCACTGTGGTGCCCCGATGACTCCTCATGGAGATAAGGAAAGGAGGAGGAGGTGGAGGAGGGTGGGAATGCGAGCACGTCTGAGTATGTTTGAAATGTCCGATGTAATCTTGCATGAGGAATGAGTTTGGTTTTATAAAGTGCCATGAGTAGTTCGCCTAGAATGTGCACTATATAATTTTTATTTATTTATTATACTACCATATTTTTTGGACTATAAGGTGCACCCCCCCCCCCCCCCCCCCCCCCAATTTTAACAACATTTCAGATTTTGTTATTACATTTTTCTTACTATTTCATTAGTCATATCATAAGGCACAGGGGTGTGAGTCTGGGAAAAAGTACAGTGGAACCTCGAGCTCCCTATTAAGACCTTGAAAAATCAGCCAAAAAAGGTCTTATAGGGAGGGGTCTTAACAGGGAGGCAGACACTCAACAGTCCGGACATGAAGGGGACAAAAATGGATGACAATGTTTTGGGTCACGTTGCAGAGGGGGTCTTAATAGGGGAGGTCTAATACGGAGGTTCCACTGTATTGCGTGACAGTCAGAAAAATACAGTACATGAAACAGATTCTTCCAAATGTCATAAGCGTGGGTGCAACTGCACAAAATGAAAAAAACCTGAAAGGCCGGGGTCTAGGGGTAATGTCCCCCTGCAGCTGAAGAAAAAATTGATTTATGAAGGTATTTTAGTTTGCTTTTTCCACAATTTATACAAATATTCTTATTTTAAAGTGTTTGAAAAAATACAGTAGACACACAAAGATCTTGTTTGACAAATTACAAAAAAAGGAAATTTCTTTTCTGGTAAAATTCAAAAACAAGAAATCTTTGTATACCAGGAAAAGTTGCACCCATGCCAAACCTGCTTACCCCCGACACGAGTCTTGAGTAGTCTGGATAGCTGAAATGAGTAGTTTTGGTGCAAAATGCGTAGCTTTATTCATTAAACCATCAAACAATGTTCACTGAAAATGAGTAGTAATCAAGAAATAAAGAGCATTATTTTCAGTTTTGAAGAGCAGTAGAGGTCCAAACTGAGTAGAATACTACTCGAAAAGAGTAGAGTAAACAGGTCAGCCATGCATACGCGAGAATTAGCCACAAAGAAGCGCGGGGTCACCTTGTCGTAGGGGTTGGGGGGCATGAAGTTGACCAGTGGTTTGTTGTTGTGGCTGACCACGCGCAGGATGCTGTCCGGGTGGTCCCAGGTCACTGCCCCCGCCCACAGCACGTCTCTCTGCTTGTACGCGTTGCCTGTGCACATAGGCATAGGCATAATACACAACATGTATGTGTTGTTATAGCATATTCTCATGTCCCCTTCCTCACCCTTCCGCTCCACAATTTCTTAATTGTGTGTATGCGCACACATATGTTTTCATTGCTTTGTCATTAGTCTAGGGTGTAGAGTGGCGCAGTGGTAGCGCGTTCGCTTCGTGTCAAGTAAACCTGAGTTCGAACCTGGGTACAGGGAACTTTTTCCTCTCACTTTGCACTAGGCCTTACGGTCTGAACGTGGAGTCTTTCGGATGAGACGATAAACCGAGGTCCCGTGTGCCCATGCACTTAGCACACGTTAAACCCAGTGGCAACAAAAAAGTTGTTATTTGGTCAAAATTTACTCCCCCCCTTCCTTCCTCATCAGTCACACAAAAATTGCATGCATAAAAAAAATTGGGTGGCGCGCCTCTGGCTGCGATGCGCTCTCCAGGTGGGAGCAACCCGAATTTCACAGAGACGCCTCTGTGACTATAAAGCACCTAATACTTGCACATGATGTGGAAAAAACAACTTCCTTTCAAAATTATAATTGATTTTGAAGATTTTGACTCGACCGGGTTCCAGCCATACCCACCAGTGGGCTTGGTGTGCAGGGTGATGAGGGTGGAGCTGGCCTCGATGCCGAACACGGGCCCGGTCACCAGGGGCACCATGGAGGCCACGGGCACCGCCAGCTGCATCACACGCTGCCACACCGGCTGCGGCATGTCCGGGGATCCCACGTAGCGCCCCCACCGCAGCCCGTTCACCGAGGACACCGGGCGGGGCTGCAACGGAACGCTTGTTAGTTGAAAGTTAGAAACCTTCCACAGCATTTACCATATGTTTCAGATTATAAGGCGATACTTTTTTCCCGGACTAAGACATGTGCGCCTTATAATATGACTGATAATATAGTAAGAAAATAGAATAACAAAATCTGAGTTTTATGTGAAATTCGGGGGATGCTGAAAAATACAGGCGGCTTTGGGAAATATTGCTGTTAAGGCATTTCAGCAACTTGTACTTTAGACACAACCCTCATGTTAATGACCCTCAATCTTAACCCTTTCGCCGCCAGTCATTTTTCAGCCAAAAATATACCATTAAACTTAACTGGGTAGAGAAAAACAAATACCTGCAATATTGCTAATTCCTCTGTGACATATTAGGCCTATCCTTACCTCCCAAAATTAAGAAAATAGGGTCTTTGGATAACAGGCCCTGATTTGATGCCTTTTAGTGACACGGGTGCATGGGTGCTCCTGGGAAATTTCAAAAATCCTGCAAGGCAGGGGTCCAGGGGCCACCGAGTTAACAACTTGACTTCAACAATCCTAAAAATATAAAGTTCCTGGTAAAGGCATGTCAATATTTATCTGTATTCATTTCTTTTATATTCTACACATGCGAGAAACCGACAAAACGTTTATAAATAGGAAATTCATTGCTTCTCAAATTCTCATAATCCGGCGACGCCAGCTCCAGGCAATACAAAATCCTGCATTTCAGGACATCCTGAAAGCAGGAGCATCCATGCGGGTGTTAAACCATTGTGGTGCTAAAATGAGACATTGGCAGTGAAAGGGTTAAAGGTCTGCTTCTTTCAGTTTTGTGAAAATAGTCTTAGGCTGATCTTAATCCTATCCCTTTCCCAAGAATGGCTGAATTAATTTGCTTCTGAGTGAACATTTTCAATGCGAAAATTTGAGGAAGTTGGGGTAAAATACAAGACATCCGACACTTCATTTACACAATCAGCTTGTTTGTTGAAACCTTCCTTCCACAGCCACTAGGCCAATGTGTTTGAAGACATATTTCTTTTTTTTAGCTGTTCCATCTTTTGGTCCGTACATTTAGTGCGGCTCTCACATCACTCGTTTTAAGCCCCAACTCATAGCCACATCCCGGTTTGTCAGTCGCACACTCCGAAACCAGCAGTCCAAGGGAGTTATAAAACATTTCATTTGCACAATCTATCTTGAAACAAGAAGTTTCATTTGCACACTGTCAATCTTCCTGTGAAAAAACACAGCAATAGCACATTGTGAGTACAGTGGAACCTCCCTTATAAGACTCCCTCCCACATAAGACCTACTTCTCTGAGACATTGCCCTTCTTTGTAAGTATTAAAATGACCTCCTTTATAAGACCCTTTTCTTTCGCTTAAAGGAAAATACAAGCACAGAACTTCTAGAAAGTGGGGGAACCATTTGTACGAAAGACCCCCACCCCCTCCCTGGTATACCCCATGAGGTTTTGTTTTGTTTAACTCATTCAAGATTCAAGTTGTTCCGGCCAAATATGTCCGGAATTAATAGGTAGCTGTCAGTTTGACGCATTTACTTCAAGGGAAGTAAGTCTGTGTGCACACCATACCTTGGTCACTTCTAAGCTCGCTAAACCCCCCTTACACCACACTTTTGCCTCTGACTTTGATTTTGTAGTCGTTTGTTGTGGGGAAACCAATCAGTGTAAGTTTTTCTATATAAAGTCTCTATATAAAAAGTCTGATCTACCACTTCCCTATGAAGTAAAAACCTGTAATCTTTCATTTCTCCTTTTGTTTATGTATGCTTTGTTTGTGTGCATGGCTGGAGCGATTTGTGAGTTTTTTTAACAATTCAAAATCGTTGCGATGCGAATGAGTTAATTCCATCACCACTACTCACAACGTAGGTTCGTTTCTCCGCGTTCTGCACAGAGGACACGTGCGTGATGTGCGCAGTGTCGGCGGCCGGGTGGGGGCTGGTGAACAGCTGTTTGGGGGTCTGCCCGTAGGTGCGGATCATGGTCAGCAGCGCCTGTCGCTTCAGCGGGTCACTCACCGAACTCACGTCCATCCCAAAGTACGTCTGTGTTGGAACAAGCAAGGGGGGAAAATGACGTCTTCAACGGTTAGAGAAGTTCACATTGCCGTTACAATGTAAATGAACATGAGTCAAAACTGAAAGGACTGAAATTTTATTTTTGTTCTTGTTGTTGTACCCTGGCTTAAAGTCCCACCACGTCACGTGTCAAAATCACGTTGTTTTCAAAGGTTTTCCCTCTTATAGCTGGTAAAAAATGTTAAGAAATCTTCCTTGCATAAGAAGGAATGTGACACGTGACGTGGTGGGTCTTTAAAGACTCCAGGGATCATCCCAAAAGCTGAAACATTTGAACACTAAGGTACAAATGCACCAGCTAGGGATGAACAACATTACATGTGTGACCGTTTTTGATTACCCCACCACATGGGCAGCCACACTCCGACTTTGGAGGATTTTGGACTGATGATGTTATGCTATGGCTAAAGACAATCCCCACATAACTATGCATAGCATAACAACATTTTGGTGTAGCCTTGGTGTTCAATTTATGTTAATTGGCCTGACACAGCTTTATGCCAAGGCGCAAATTTTATTTTGATATTCCAAATATTTTGACAGAAAAAAAAAAAAAATTGCCATATTGTGGAAATCTGATTCTTTTCTGTGGTTAATGTACCTGCTTTTGAGTGAGCTGGTTTCCACTCTACTTTATTTTTTAAGTTCAGGTTAAATACAAAACAACACACACACACAGACATACACACACACACACATACACACACACTCACGCACGCACGCAAGCAAGCACGCACAAACACACACGCACACGCACACACACACACACACACACTCACCGAGGGGTGGCAGACATTGATGGCTTTCACAGCCTCCTCCCCGGTCTGCTTGTAGCCGAAGACCAGGTCCATCCAGTGGTGTAACACACTCACACAAACACACACACACACACACTCACCGAGGGGTGGAAAACATTGATGGCCTTCACAGCCTCCTCCCCGGTTTGCTTGTAGCCGAAGACCAGGTCCAGCCAGTGGTGCAGCATGGCGGTGGTCACGGCAGACTCCAGTGCCTGGCGGTGGATCAGCACAAACAGCCGGGGGTCGCCCTTGGCCCAGGGGGGCAGCTGAACGTCGTTCACCACTGCCCCGTTCTGACGACTGCCAAAGTCAAACCCTGCAACCAAAACAATCCTATAGTAAGTGCCCCGTTCTGACGACTGCCAAAGTCAAACCCTGCTGCCAAAAGAGTCAAACACCAAGAGCTAAAAATCACATCTTCAAGACCCATATTTTAAGTCATGGTGCTTAAAGATCCACAGACTACTAAGAGCATAGCAGGGCTGTCACCACAAAAAAACCAAATCAATATTGTCCTCATACAAGCAGATAATCTCTCAGCGGGAAAATGTTTTTGTTTGTTTAGCTTTTCTTTGTGTACACATTTCCATGGATTGTCATATTGTTAAAGCTCTCCCTTCAGCAATCTTTCTTACAATAAGAAAATGAACTACTGATGAAACAAGTCTTCAATTGAGCTATAATGAAGCAAAGAGAATGCAATCTTGTTCATAGCTTCTTTGTAGTCATTCAAGGGACTACAATCCGATTAATTGTTTCCCTACAATAAACAAAGTTAGAAAGAAAAAAGGCTTACCTTCAGAGTTGGTGAAAAATTCCGGTAGGAAGAAGAACTCTGGGATCAGTTCCTTGACGTCGGTGGAGGAATCGTAACTGGACAGGCGCCAGGACGTGCGCAGACTGTGAAATGTCCGGTCTGGTAAGTCAAAACTGCTATCTGTTAAAAAAGAAAGAAACAAAGCACTGAGGATGATTGCAAAAATGATATCTATCTGCTTACTTCTTTGTTTTATTTCAGAGTGTCAGTCGCCTTTTGCAGGGAACCTTGGGCTCATTTTTAGTATGACAAATTATGTTCTCCTCGCCAATAACCGACATAGTTATGTACCTCCGTTTACAGATCTCACAAACTGTTTTGTGTGTGTGCGTGTGACATAGTGTATGTGTGACACAGTGTGTGCATGCATGCAAATGTACATGCGCCAATGCATGCTTGTGTGTGTGTGTGTGCGTGTGCGTGCACCCTGCCAAGCCTTTCACTCTCAGTACACCCACCTTGGTAGGCGCGGAACATGCGTGTGAAGGGGGGCAGGAGCACCAGGTAGTGGAGCACAGTGCCAGTGCTGGAGAAATGCGTGCATGAGTGTGCATGCTTGTGTGTGTGTACCCGCACACATGGCCTTTCACGCCTTTTCCCTAACTATGCACCTTGGTAGACGAGGAACATGCGTGTGAAGGGGGAGACAGGCGCACTAGGTAGTGGAGCACAGTGCCGCTGTTGGAGAAATGCTTGCATGTGTGCGCATGCTTGTCTGTGTGTGTACGTACCCGCACACATGGCTTCTCACGCCTTTTCCCTAACTACCCACCTTGGTAGGCGAGGAGCATGCGTGTGAAGGGTGGCAGGCACACCAGGTAGTGGAGCACAGTGCCAATGTTGGAGAAATGCGTGCATGAGTGTGCGTGTGTGTGTGTGTGTGTGTGTGAAGGGCACCAGCACACATGTCCTCTCATGCCTTTTCCCTAACTACCCACCTTGGTAGGTGAGGAACATGCGTGTGAAGGGGGGCAGGCGCACTAGGTAGTGGAGCACAGTGCCGCTGTTGGAGTAGTGGCTGCCGTAGTGGAAGGGGGCCACACGCATCACCTCCTCCGGCCCGGGCTTCTGCATCTCCTGATGGAGGAACTGAAACACACAGGAAGACTATGCTGAGCTTCATTGTGACAAATCTCTCTTTGACACTAGCGCTACGACGTTTCATTAAACACACAGATACCACGCGGCACAGGAAGACCATGCTGAGCTTCATTGTGACAAATCTCTCTTTGACACTAGCGCTACGACGTTTCATTAAACACACAGATACCACGCGGCACAGGAAGACCATGCTGAGCTTCATTGTGACAAATCTCTCTTTGACACTAGTGCTACGACGTTTCATTAAACACACAGATACCACGCGGCACAGGAAGACCATGCTGAGCTTCATTGTGACAAATCTCTCTTTGACACTAGCGCTACGACGTTTCATTAAACACACAGATACCACGCGGCACAGGAAGACCATGCTGAGCTTCATTGTGACAAATCTCTCTTTGACACTAGCGCTACGACGTTTCATTAAACACACAGATACCACGCGGCACAGGAAGACCATGCTGAGCTTCATTGTGACAAATCTCTCTTTGACACTAGCGCTACGACGTTTCATTAAACACACAGATACCACGCGGCACAGGAAGACCATGCTGAGCTTCATTGTGACAAATCTCTCTTTGACACTAGCGCTACGACGTTTCATTAAACACACAGATACCACGCGGCACAGGAAGACCATGCTGAGCTTCATTGTGACAAATCTCTCTTTGACACTAGCGCTACGACGTTTCATTAAACACACAGATACCACGCGGCACAGGAAGACCATGCTGAGCTTCATTGTGACAAATCTCTCTTTGACACTAGCGCTATGACGTTTCATTAAACACACAGATACCACGCGGCACAGGAAGACCATGCTGAGCTTCATTGTGACAAATCTCTCTTTGACACTAGTGCTACGACGTTTCATTAAACACACAGATACCACGCGGCACAGGAAGACCATGCTGAGCTTCATTGTGACAAATCTCTCTTTGACACTAGCGCTACGACGTTTCATTAAACACACAGATACCACGCGGCACAGGAAGACCATGCTGAGCTTCATTGTGACAAATCTCTCTTTGACACTAGTGCTACGACGTTTCATTAAACACACAGATACCACGCGGCACAGGAAGACCATGCTGAGCTTCATTGTGACAAATCTCTCTTTGACACTAGCGCTACGACGTTTCATTAAACACACAGATACCACGCGGCACAGGAAGACCATGCTGAGCTTCATTGTGACAAATCTCTCTTTGACACTAGTGCTACGACGTTTCATTAAACACACAGATACCACGCGGCACAGGAAGACCATGCTGAGCTTCATTGTGACAAATCTCTCTTTGACACTAGCGCTACGACGTTTCATTAAACACACAGATACCACGCGGCACAGGAAGACCATGCTGAGCTTCATTGTGACAAATCTCTCTTTGACACTAGCGCTACGACGTTTCATTAAACACACAGATACCACGCGGCACAGGAAGACCATGCTGAGCTTCATTGTGACAAATCTCTCTTTGACACTAGCGCTACGACGTTTCATTAAACACACAGATACCACGCGGCACAGGAAGACCATGCTGAGCTTCATTGTGACAAATCTCTCTTTGACACTAGCGCTACGACGTTTCATTAAACACACAGATACCACGCGGCACAGGAAGACCATGCTGAGCTTCATTGTGACAAATCTCTCTTTGACACTAGCGCTACGACGTTTCATTAAACACACAGATACCACGCGGCACAGGAAGACCATGCTGAGCTTCATTGTGACAAATCTCTCTTTGACACTAGTGCTACGACGTTTCATTAAACACACAGATACCACGCGGCACAGGAAGACCATGCTGAGCTTCATTGTGACAAATCTCTCTTTGACACTAGTGCTACGACGTTTCATTAAACACACAGATACCACGCGGCACAGGAAGACCATGCTGAGCTTCATTGTGACAAATCTCTCTTTGACACTAGCGCTATGACGTTTCATTAAACACACAGATACCACGCGGCACAGGAAGACCATGCTGAGCTTCATTGTGACAAATCTCTCTTTGACACTAGTGCTACGACGTTTCATTAAACACACAGATACCACGCGGCACAGGAAGACCATGCTGAGCTTCATTGTGACAAATCTCTCTTTGACACTAGCGCTATGACGTTTCATTAAACACACAGATACCACGCGGCACAGGAAGACCATGCTGAGCTTCATTGTGACAAATCTCTCTTTGACACTAGCGCTACGTTTCATTAAACACACTAGCGTTACGACGTTTCATTAAACACACTAGCGTTACGATGTTTCATTAAACACACTAGTGTTATGATGTTTCATTAAACACACTAGCGTTACGATGTTTCATTAAACACACAGATACCAAAAAAGACTATGCTGAGGTTTATTGTGACAAATATCTTTGACACTAGCGCTACGACGCTTCATTAAGCGCACAGATACCACAGGAAGACCATGCTAAGCTTCATTGTGACAAATCTCTCTTTGACACTAGTGCTACGACGTTTCATTAAACGCACAGATAATAATAATAATAATGACAATTTATATAGCGCTTATTCTCCTTACGGAGTTCCAAGCGCTTCACAAAGAAGTTACAAATCTGAGCAATTTTTTTTTAATAAAAAACAATGCACTTATAAGGAACAATCCGAAACAAAATCATGATAACTAAATTTACGTCACATCACCCCCCCCTTCACACTCCGCTAGAATCCAAACCATTACAAATAGCGTTTTCCACGCAAAAGGCATTTTCTCCCACTATCCCCCCCCCCTCTCCACCCGCTCCCACAATCACCATATCCCCCTTCATATATACCAAAGGAAGACCACGCTGAGGTTCATTGCGACAAATCTCTCTTTGACACCAGCGTTACAAGGTTTCATTAAACACACAGGAAGATCACGCTGAGGTTCATTGTGACAAATCTCTCTTTGACACCAGCGTTACAAGGTTTCATTAAACACACAGGAAGACCACGCTGAGGTTCATTGTGACAAATCTCTCTTTGACACCAGCGTTACAAGGTTTCATTAAACACACAGGAAGACCATGCTGAGGTTTATTGTGACAAATCTCTCTTTGACACCAGCGTTACAAGGTTTCATTAAACACACAGGAAGACCACGCTGAGGTTTATTGTGACAAATCTCTCTTTGACACCAGCGTTACAAGGTTTCATTAAACACACAGGAAGACCACGCTGAGGTTCATTGTGACAAATCTCTCTTTGACACCAGCGTTACAAGGTTTCATTAAACACACAGGAAGACCACGCTGAGGTTTATTGTGACAAATCTCTCTTTGACACTAGCGTTACAAGGTTTCATTAAACACACAGGAAGACCACGCTGAGGTTCATTGTGACAAATCTCTCTTTGACACTAGCATTACAAGGTTTCATTAAACACACAGGAAGACCATGCTGAGGTTCATTGTGACAAATCTCTCTTTGACACCAGCGTTACAAGGTTTCATTAAACACACAGGAAGACCATGCTGTGGTTTATTGTGACAAATCTCTCTTTGACACTAGCGTTACAAGGTTTCATTAAACACACAGGAAGACCACGCTGAGGTTCATTGTGACAAATCTCTCTTTGACACTAGCGTTACAAGGTTTCATTAAACACACAGGAAGACCACGCTGAGGTTTATTGTGACAAATCTCTCTTTGACACTAGCGTTACAAGGTTTCATTAAACACACAGGAAGACCATGCTGAGGTTCATTGTGACAAATCTCTCTTTGACACCACCGTTACGTTTCATTAAACACACAGGAAGACCACACTGTGGTTTATTGTGACAAATCTCTAATTGACACCACCGTTACGTTTCATTAAACACACAGGAAGACCACGCTGAGGTTTATTGTGGCAAATCTCTCTTTGACACTACCGCTATGTTTCATTAAACACACAGCCACCAAAGATCACATTGAAGATTTATTGTGGCAAATCTCTCTTTGACACTACCGCTACGTTTCATTAAATACAGCCACCAAAGAAGACCACATTGAAGTTTTATTGTGACGAATCTCCAGCCGAAGAATGATATGCTGGGCATAATTATTTCTTAGTTAGGCACATAATGGCAGCATGATGCATCTGCACTCACGTGACAGGAAACTGTCTGAGCGATCGACACAAAAGTAAATATTTGACAATACCCGGTACACGATTTGATTACTGACACAAAATCTGAGTGAACAACAGCTAGGCTGCAAAAGCACCAACCTCATAGTTGTCCATGTACTTTCTCTCTCTGGATTTGTCCTGGACAGCAATGGGTCTTCTCAAATCCCTGAAAATGAGGGAGGGGAAAACATGATTCATGGGAATAGCGTAATAGACGATTTCCCCCCCCCCCAAAAAAAAAGGGAGAGCACTTCATGAAAATTAGAGTTGTTTACCTGCATTACTCGGTCAAATGCCATAGCAACAATGCAACAATGGCGCCGAAGCTTGAAACCGCAGGATGCGAGTCAGCGACTTGCAAACATTTTTTTTGAAAAATTAGGGTTGGCCAGTGGCCACAAACTGATAAAACTTGCAAAATGTGATGCAAAAATATAAATGGCAATTTTTTAGAATGACGCACATTGTTCTAAGTGCTGTATGTCTGCTCAAACACACGACTCGATAGGCTATGAGAGCTGATGGTAGTGACTTCCCCGGTTTGACCGATTGAATTAGGCAAGATCACTCCCACACACCAAGAAATTACTCCCCTTCATTATTTCCGAACAATTCATATTTTCCTTCTGCATATGGCCATAATGGTGGAAGATACGGTTTTCAGCTTTCACTGGTCTCTCTGCCGCATTCAGATATCGGAGGAGCTCATAGGAGAAAATTATTTGGAACACTTATTGTTTTAAAAAGGCGTGATAACGGGTCAGCAAGGCAGCAATGACAGTAAGAAAAGGAAAAAGCAGAATGAGAGAGTTATAGATAAGAGGAAGCTGCTAGCAAAGAACTTCCAGAAGGTGGGGGAAATATTTGTACGAAAGACTCCCTGGTATCCCCACGGGGAGAGACTCATGGAGGGGGCGGGGTCATCCAGCTCCCCATATGGAGGCACGAGGCATCCACCCACTGCCGAATTGTTCCTGGCAAGATCATAATTACTTCAAGCCCCGATTTAATCAATTACAATGTTCAAAAGAAAAACATATCTAGTCAACAGCCGACTTCAAATTTATGTAATAATATTTATCATCTGTTAAAATTATAATTATGTAAAGTAACAAATTGACATACAAATTTCAGTCTGTTTTGTATTATTTTTTGTTGTTGACAAATTGACAGCAAATAATGTTCAGTTCAGTGTAGTTTATGTGTCACAAATAGTTTTTAAAAAAAAAGTAACACACAAAAAATACATAGAAAGAGTAAAACCATGACAACTACTGACCGAACCAAAGTACAAATTCTCCACCCCACACACCCCTCCTTTCTCATCCTCATTACCTGAACGATGCAGGGTTCTCCAGGTCCAGCTCTTCACTCTCATAGTCCCTGAGCACAAAGGGGGAGACAGGGTAGTGCATGAGGTCACTAATCTCCCTTCTCTCCACCCCCCTCCTTTCTCATCCTCATTACCTGAATGATGCAGGGTTCTCCAGGTCCAGCTCCTCACTCTCATAGTCCCGGAGCACAAAGGGGGAGACAGGGTCACTAATCTCCCTTCTCTCCACCCCCCTCCTTTCTCATCCTCATTACCTGAAAGACGCAGGGTTCTCCAGGTCCAGCTCCTCACTCTCATAGTCCCGGAGCACAAAGGGGAACACGGGGTAGTGCATGAGGTCACTAATCTCCCTTCTCTCCACCCCCCTCCTTTCTCATCCTCATTACCTGAAAGACGCAGGGTTCTCCAGGTCCAGCTCCTCACTCTCATAGTCCCGGAGCACAAAGGGGAACACGGGGTAGTGCATGAGGTCACTAATCTCCCTTCTCTCCACCCCCCTCCTTTCTCATCCTCATTACCTGAAAGACGCAGGGTTCTCCAGGTCCAGCTCCTCACTCTCATAGTCCCTGAGCACAAAGGGGAACACGGGGTAGTGCATGAGGTCACTAATCTCCCTTCTCTCCACCCCCCTCCTTACCTGAAAGATGCAGGGTTCTCCAGGTCCAGCTCCTCACTCTCGTAGTCCCTGAGCACAAAGGGGAACACGGGGTACTGCATGAGGTCGTTGAAGGAGCGGCCGGCCAGCTTGTTGAGGAAGGTGAGGTAGTCGAAGTTGGTCAGTGCCCCGTCCAGCCACAGTTGCTGCACGTGGCCCGCCGTCTGCTCCCCGACACCCTTCGGCCACTCCAGCTGGGCCTGCAGCGAGGACACCACCTGGTCGCGGTCCTGAAAGTCAAGTAAAAAATTATGGATTATCTCGTTAAGAGCGGCCAAGGGTCCTTGGCTATTCACTGTGTCTGTACATGTGATGCAAGTGAAATTGACCCATGGCCAATATTAAAATGATACGGCTGTGCCCAATGGAAGCTGTCTTTACCAGTGGCAGTTCTCCCTACACGCCGTCAAGAATTGTTGGTTGTTGTCACTCCACGGGTGGAGTGAATGTGTGGGTAGCTCCATGAATGGAGCGAAGTCCCCTGAAGTCGGAGTATGGCCGCCCATGTGGCGGGGCCCTTTAAAAGCAGCCATACATGTAATCTACCCACCCAAGGCCATGCGAAATGTTCACATGGCACTGGTGGGTGTGCCCCCAGAGCGTTTAAGCTGGGGAACGAAAACACAAATCTCGTTAAGAGAAATTACAGTGTGATCTCAATCAAGCACGGTATAAAACAAGAAACACGTATTCATGCATTAAAAAAATGAAAGCAAAATTAAGGAAAAGAATGGACATATTTGAAGTCGATGTAAGAATCCTTCCCCACACATTGAGAACCGCCCTCTACCCCCCACCATTTAATTCCTTGCATTCGTTTGTCCTTCCCTCCATACTTCACTCAAATATAAGAGTCAGTATAGCAGAGTCCTCATTTGCATAGACAAACTCAAACATAGTAGTTCACAGCACTGTGGAATTGGGGGGGTCACCATGGGCAAATACATCCGCCCAGTACACCACTCTACACTCCCACCAAATGCAAAGACATTCACGGCCAAGCACCCTGCTATGCGTTTGTCTACTTTTTTTTAGTTCCTTTGCTTTTGTGTTGATTTTTAGCTTGGTTTATTTTTCTTTCTGTCGCAACGAACAACGCTGTATATGTGTCCAGTGGGACAGCGCAACGTAGCCAGATTCAGATTCAGAGCTTATGTCACCGTTTCTTCCATTAAAGCAACGTATGCACACTCGAAAAAATAGTTACCCCCCTCTTGTCGGTTGAGATGCAACGGACAACCAAGAACGTATTAAAATACCTGGCGCTAGAAGGAAATCTCATAGGTCATAATCAATATTTGGCAATCTTGTACTTTAGTACCAGCAACAGTGAGAGAGAACGAACGAAACGAACGAAATTTCAGTGGGGGGGGGAGAGAGAGAGAGAGAGAGAGAGAGAGAGAGAGAGAGAGAGAGAGAGAGAGAGAGAGAGAGAGAGAGAGAGAGAGAGAGAGAGAGAGAGAGAGAGAGAGAGAGAGAGAGAGAGAGAGAGAGAGAGAGAGAGAGAGAGAGAGAGAGAGAGAGAGAGAGAGAGAGAGAGAGAGAGAGAGAGAGAGAGAGAGAGAGAGAGAGAGAGAGAGAGAGAGAGAGAGAGAGAGAGAGAGAGAGAGAGAGAGAGAGAGAGAGAGAGAGAGAGAGAGAGAGAGAGAGAGAGAGAGAGAGAGAGAGAGAGAGAGAGAGAGAGAGAGAGAGAGAGAGAGAGAGAGAGAGAGAGAGAGAGAGAGAGAGAGAGAGAGAGAGAGAGAGAGAGAGAGAGAGAGAGAGAGAGAGAGAGAGAGAGAGAGAGAGAGAGAGAGAGAGAGAGAGAGAGAGAGAGAGAGAGAGAGAGAGAGAGAGAGAGAGAGAGAGAGAGAGAGAGAGAGAGAGAGAGAGAGAGAGAGAGAGAGACAGACGTTTTGCACTAACAGAGGTGGAGGTGAAGGCCAGTGACGACAAACATCTCGAGTGCCATGTCCTGCAGCTGATACCAGCGACACTGAGAGTGAGAGAGAGAGAGACAGAGGGAGAGACAGAGAGACAGACAGAGACACAGAGACAGATAGACAGAGACAGACATTTTGCACTAACAGAGGTGGAGGAGAAGGCTAGCAGGGGGCTCCTGCCGGTGAGGACAAACATCTCGAGAGCAGTGTCCTGGAGCTGGTACCAGCGACAGTGAGAGAGACACAGAGAGAGAGAGAGACACACAGACAGAGACAGAGACAGCCATTTTGCACTAACAGAAGTGGAGGTGAAGGCTAAGAGGTGGCTCCTGCCGGTGACGACAAACATCTCGAGCCCAGTGTCCTGCAGTTGATACCAGCGACAGTGAGAGAGAGAGAGAGACAGAGACAGATAGAGAGAGAGAGACAGAGACAGCCATTTTGCACTAACAGAGGTGACGGTGAAGGCCAGCAGGTGGCTCCTGCCGGTGACGACAAACATCTCGAGCGCACCATGTCTTGTATCTGGTATCAGCAACAGTGAGAGAGACAGAGAGACACAGAGACAGACAGACAGAGAGAGACAGAGACAGACGTTTTGCACTAACAGAGGTGGAGGTGAAGGCCAGCAGGTGGCTCCTGCCGGTGACGACAAACATCTCGAGCGCAGTGTCCTGCAGTTGATACCAGCGACACTGAGAGAGAGAGAGAGAGAGAGAGAGAGACAGAGGGAGAGACAGAGAGACAGACAGAGACACAGAGACAGATAGACAGAGACAGACATTTTGCACTAACAGAGGTGGATGTGAAGGCCAGCAGGTGGCTCCTGCCGGTGACAACAAACATCTCGAGCGCAGTGTCCTGCAGTTGATACCAGCGACAGTGAGAGAGAGAGAGAGAGAGACAGAGAGAGAGAGAGAGAGACAGAGATGGACAGAGACAGACAGACAAACATTTTGCACTAACAGAGGTGGATGTGAAGGCCAGCAGGTGGCTCCTGCCGGTGACGACAAACATCTTGAGCGCTGTGTCCTGGAGCTGGTACCAGCGACAGTGAGAGAGAGAGAGAGAGAGAGAGAGAGAGAGAGAGAGAGAGAGAGAGAGAGAGAGAGAGAGAGAGAGAGAGAGAGACAGAGACAGAGATGGACAGAGACAGACAGACAGACATTTTGCACTAACAGAGGTGGATGTGAAGGCCAGCAGGTGGCTCCTGTCGGTGACGACAAACATCTTGAGCGCTGTGTCCTGCAGCTGGTACCAGCGACAGTGAGAGAGAGAGAGAGAGAGAGAGAGAGAGAGACAGAGATGGACAGAGACAGACAGACAGACATTTTGCACTAACAGAGGTGGATGTGAAGGCCAGCAGGTGGCTCCTGCCGGTGATGACAAACATCTCGAGCGCCGTGTCCTGCAGCTGGTACCAGCGACAGTGCACCTCCATCAGGTCAGAGTAGCGCCACATCAGCGACAGCTGGTCCTTGTTGCCTAGCAACATCTGAAAACAACCACCACCACCGCTGCCGACATCAATGGAACAGGAGTAGCACAGACAAACCTCTATTTTAAGACTTCCAAAATGTCCAGAAAAATCGGTCGTAAATCGGATTGCGCATGCGATTTCTGTATGAACTGTGTACGAGGCCTGTTGTTTTTATCACAGATTTAGTTCAATAAATAAAAACCGTAATACATAAAGCAAATCGTCGCTGTCCAACGCTAGCCGTGTATCTACACAATCAGTGATTTTACAGGAGCATCAAAAAACATGTTGTCATCTGCTACAATGTCAATCCCCATTTGATATACGCTTAACTCTTCTTCTTTACCGATGAGTAAATATGTGACACAGTAAAAGTTGCATTAACACCCGAAATTTTCGTGATAATTCAGTTACACGGTTAGTGCAATGTTGTCACAATAAGAGATACGACAGCTGCCGGCAGTTACACGATTAGTGTGACAGTTACACGCTTATCGCGTCAAAACCATCGACAACCAGCCACATACACGATGATTTCCGTGGTATCATGTGACAAATTTGAGTATTTTCCTTGGTCGCAGACACAAGATATTTATAGAAGACCTGTGTGAGGTCACTGGAAGGGGTTTCAGTGAAAAATCTATTTTTGTAAAATTGTGTAGATACGCGGTTAGCGTTGGACAGCGACGAAATATACTTTATTTGAAGTTGAACAAGCACAGAAATGAAATGAACTACAAACAAAAAGTTTCCAGTACACATACAGAACACCCCACAGTGACATACCTGCGTATAGTCCGTGTCTACAATGGCTTTGTCTGCCACAAAGTACAGGTACTGCTCACCTGGGGAGATAAAACAAAATATCCTTATAATCATCCTAATATTTTTGTGACATAAAAACGAACAAACCACCAAATGGGACAGGAGCGAACTATTTCTGAGGACCCAACTTCTTTTGTTGGGGCAGTGGGTGGATGCCTCGTGCATCCATACGGGAAGCTGGACGACCCCGCCCCCTCCACGAGTCTCTCCCAGTGGGGATACCGGGGGGTCTTTCGTAAAAATCGTTCCCCCACCTTCTTGAAGTTCTGTGTTTGTAACTTCCTCTCATCTGTCACTCTCTTTGACTCTGCCTTTTCCCTTTGTTTTCTATCATCTACTATTTTTCTGACTTATTGGCCCATTCTCCTGCCTTTAAAATCCCCCCCACTAATTTATTGCTGTTGTTGAACGCCAGCGTGTGCGCATTTTAACATGCGCACATTTCTGTAGATCTTAGTCCACATGAATTAGAACAAGAATATTTGGGTCAGAACATACACACACAAGATCATAAAGTGTCAATGTGTAGAAAAATGACAGTGCGTAGTGACGCACAGAAGCAAGTTCAAGTTCAAGTATACTTTAATATCTCCAAAAGAGAAATTCAGGTTAGGTGCAACAACATGACAGAGATACAACATAACTGAAAGAACATTAATCAAAAGTGTAAAACACAATTAGAGAGAGAGAGAGAGAGAGAGAGAGAGAGAGAGAGAGAGAGAGAGAGAGAGAGAGAGAGAGAGAGAGAGAGAGAGAGAGAGAGAGAGAGAGAGAGAGAGAGAGAGAGAGAGGGGTCGAAATGTTTAAAGAATAGGCCTTTCTGCCTGTATCATATCGGAGGATGGGGGAGTGAGGGGCTTACAATAAGACAGAGAGAGAGAGAGAGAGAGAGAGAGAGAGAGAGAGAGAGAGAGAGAGAGAGAGAGAGAGACTGACTGACAATGAGAGAGACAGAGAGACTGACTGACAATGAGAGAGACAGAGAGAGAGAGAGAGAGAGAGAGAGAGAGAGACTGACTGACAATGAGAGAGAGAGAGAGAGAGAGAGAGAGAGAGAGAGAGAGAGAGAGAGAGAGAGAGACTGACTGACTATGAGAGAGAGAGAGAGAGAGAGAGAGAGAGAGAGAGAGAGAGAGAGAGAGAGAGAGAGAGAGAGAGAGAGAAAGAGATATACATACAGAGAAAGCACTATACATACCCAGCAACAGTTCCCCTTTGCTCTCGGAGGCAGGCGACACAGCAGAGCAGGCCACAGCTTTGCTGTCACACAGAACACAAAATATCATCATTTTATATAGAACCAGTGTTTCATGGATGTACTGGCAGGGTACAGGGCTGGGGAGGGGGGGGGGGAGTCAGGCGGCAATGCCTCCCTGAAGCTGAAGAAAAAGCAAAATCATACTCAATTTGAAGCTTATTACAGGCTTGTAAAGTGAGAATTCAACACTTTTCCCCCCTTGAACTTTGAATCAAATGTTTTTTGGTGGTCAAAATTTTGAAAAATAGGCGCCGCCTCATATCCGCCTCACATCCATGTCATAATGAAAGAAACTTCCTGTATAAAACAAGCGCAAAATCGCAATAGTTTGTGGCACGCGGTCTATTTTTACCACTCCAATCATGAGTCACCTCCCCTGGCTTTTCAATAATTTTAATCTGTAAACCAGAATGTTATCTCTGCACCATTTCGTAACTTTTTATATCTTTTGGAAAACATTTAAAACTATGTATCCTACTTATACTCATCGAAAGAAGCACCGCATACTCGTCGTGTCTGTTGTAGTGTCTGTATTACGTATGTTTATTATTTTGTACGCTTTTAAAATACATTATTTTAAAGAGCGGCCTCAATTTTTTGAAGTGTAGCCTCGATTTGAAGTGCGACAATTTTGTCAAAATGTGCGACAGTTTTGGACCGACCGACAGACAGACCGACCGACCGACCGACCGACCGACCGACAAAGTGAGTTATAGGTTTGTGGCTTGAGCCACAAACAAAAACCACTGTACTTCACGCAAGCGAAAATACAATGTGACTTAACAAAGCAGTTCTACAGTTTGAATTCTACAATGTTTAATTGATGGATTGGCAATACCGTGGAACCTCCATTATAAGACTCCCTCCCACATAAGACCTACTTCTCTGAGACATTGCCCTTCTTTGTAAGTATTAAAATTAACTCCCTTATAAGACCCCTCCCTTATAAGACCTCATTTTTGGGATGATTTTTGAAGGTCTTATAAGGGAGGTTCCACTGTATACCAAATTAACATACCAACAGAACACTTCACTATGGAAGGAACTTTCTGTGTAATTCATCAGAATGAATGAAAGGTGGTGTTTTACGTCCTCTCGACCCGGGAAAGAAGTGTGTAATTCATCAGAATGAATGAAAGGTGGTGTTTTACGTCCTCTCGACCCGGGAAAGAAGTGTGTAATTCATCAGAATGAATGAAAGGTGGTGTTTTACGTCCTCTCGACCCGGGAAAGAAGTGTGTAATTCATCAGAATGAATGAAAGGTGGTGTTTTACGTCCTCTCGACCCGGGAAAGAAGTGTGTAATTCATCAAACTTCATAGAAGCAAAAATACAATGTGAGCAAGCTTTATTTTGTAGGTGTTTGCTCTTCTTTCTTCTATTCTTTGTTGTAGAAACTAAAGGGGAAAGCCACTGTTGGCCCATGGCTGGTACCCACGTGTCGTCATATCCGGCCACAAGGAGCGCCATATTATGGGAGACCGCCATCTTAGTCCTTACCTTTTTTTGGCTGCTCTTTTCTAACAATGGCTGGTACCCACGTGTCGTCATATCCGGCCACAAGGAGCGTGCCATATTATGGGAGACCGCCATCTTAGTCCTTACCTTTTTTTGGCTGCTCTTTTCTAACAATGGCTGGTACCCACGTGTCGTCATATCCGGCCACAAGGAGCGCCATATTATGGGAGACCGCCATCTTAGTCCTTACCTTTTTTTCAAAAATGCCAGATCGATGCTGCGTATTTGGCTGTTCCAATTCAAAACTTATCTAAACTGTATTTATAACATCTGGATGTTTTCTTTACACATTTAGATAACATTTTCACTTTGCTTACACACAAATAAGGACTAAGATGGCGACACTTCCGTTGGAATGGTCGAGATGCGCACACAGGTGGGTTGGAGCCATATAAACTTACCTCATGAGCAGAGAGTCCCCTTTCTCTATTCTGAAAAGAAGCACGTTTCTAAACTAGCAAGATCCAGTCAATCGATGATTTTTGGAAATAACTAGGAGAAAGCACTTTGTGAAAATTAGAGTTGATTACCTCGACTTACTCGGTCAAAACCATAGCAACCATGGCGGCGAAGCTTGAAACCACAGGATGCCAGTCAGCGACTTGCAAACATTTTTTTTTAGAAAAATAAGGGGTAGCCAGTTGCTACAAAGTGACAGAACTTGCAAACTGTGACGTAAAAATATAAATTACATCAATTTTAGAATGACGCACTGCATTCTACATGCTGTGTGTCTCCTCAAACACACAAAGCGAGGGCTGGGGATTTACCTGATGGTAGAGTAGCTTCCCCTGTTTGACCGATTGAATTAGGCGAGATCACTCCCACACACCATGAAATTACTCCCCTTAATTATTTCCGAACAATTCCTATTGAATCAGGTGATTGTGTTGCCTTGATAGGTGGAAATCCTGGTTCAAAGTGTCCCATGACCACTCACTGCACTCTGTCGTTGGTGAACAGCTTGTAGACCAGGGTGGCCGAGTCCACCTCCTGGTGGTCGTCCTCAAACAGGTACTTGAGGGGCGGAGTCTTCTCCTGGCACGCTGCACACAAAACCACGCAAAGCACTCAGCTAAAGAGCACCCACAGGTCAAACCTCTGCCGCAACAAGGCAGAAAACTCTATGGTCTCTATGGGCCAATTAACGTTCTTGCATTCAAATGCACTTTGCCCTCGTGCAAAACTCATCTTTCATGACTATTGGCCACTGCAACAACCATGTTTTGCTAGAGTGAATGCCCTTGGTAGCGGCTTGAGTACTGACCAAACAAGGGAATAACTCTCACCAATAACCCTATTTGAGGCCACTAAATGGCTGCCTTTCGCAAGAGTGAATTCCCTTTTCAGTACTGACCAACAAGGGCTTCACTCTCGTTGACAAGGGCGTTAATAACCCTAGTTGCAGGGGCCAATATCTGTGGATCTTTTCGCAGGCCCTGAATTGAAGCACCGATTAAACTTCTGGCGGTAACATCATTAACCCTTTCATCGCCACCGTCGCCTCTTGGCACCACAATGATTGAACACCCATGTCACTAAAAGGCATCAAATGAGGGTCTGTTATCTAATGACCTTATGTTCTTAATTTTGGGAGGTAAGAATAGGCCCTATTTCATGGATGTCACAAAGGAATCCCAAATATTACATATAAAATATTTTCTATACCCAGGTAAGTCTTGGCTGAAAAATGGCTGGGGTTAAAAGAGTTAACCCTTTCGCCGCCAGCCATTTTTCAGCCAAAAAATATCAATTAAACTTATCTGGGTAGAGAAAAAAAAAATCTCCAATATTGAGAAATCCTCTGTAACGTGTATAACATTAGGTCTATCCTTACCTTCCAAAATGAAGAAAATAGGGTCTTCAGATAACAGGCTCTGATTTTCTGCTTTTTAGTGACCAGGGACGGTATTCATGTCGAGATAGCATGAGACTTAGCATGATGCTAACTTAGAAGCTCTTCCAAAAGTCCTATTAAATCCTATAGGACATTGGAAGAGCTTCTAAGTTAGCATCATGCTAAGTCTCATGCTATCTCGACATGAATACCGTCCCTGGGTGTTAAACCATTGTGGTGCAAAAATGCGACATTGGCGGTGAAAGGGTTAAGTCAAAACATACGGAGACAGTTAATTTTTTGAGGGTGTATTATCTTTTCCCCAAGCGCCTGGAGCAGCACTGACCTAGCTTGTGGCGCTGGGAGGGCTGCACGAACTTGGCCTGCACGCCCAGGTGACAGCGCATCAGTCGCCGTCGGATACGACCGGGGCCCTCCGTGGGATCCAGCTCCCACGACTGGGGGTAGGACTCCGCATCGTGCCACACTCCCCTGAAAACACACACACACACACACACATGCACAGTTGAGTAGATTCTTAAAAGGTCAGTTGTTAGCATTTTCATTTGTGTACTGTGGGCAAAGACTGTACAGGGGAAGATAAACATCCGGTCTCTTTTCCCTATATGAGTAGTGAGGACAGAAACACTGGTTATGTCCCTTTGAAACGCGACACATTTTACACGTCGATAGGCCAGTTGAATTCTCCGTTCAAGTTCCAGTCCGAGTTTTTGGATAGCCTCCACTGTCAATAGTGTACACGTCCGCACTAACAATAACTCTATCAGCCCGGTTCGCCGAGCTTATAAGTAATCCATCTTACCCTTTTAGAAAATCTTTGCTGTGGGCGAGCCAGGGTGTGCCTGATGTGCGTTAGAGCGAGGCAAAACAAAAGAAAAAAAATCAAGCCACTTTTGAGGCCTACCTCTCGTGGATGAGGCTGTGCACAATGTCTTGTCAGTTCTTCTCGAGGTGGACCAGGTGGGCCATGGCGTGTTTGATGTGATTTAGACTGAGGCGAAACAAGAAATAAAAATCATGCCAATTTCTGAGCCTTACCTCTTGTGGGCCAGGCTGTGCACGATGTCCTGCCAGTTCTTCTTGAGGTGGAACAGATGGACCATGGTGTGCTTGATGTGATAGAGTGTAGAGTGGCACAGTAGTAGCGAGTTCGCTTTGTGTCAAGTAAACCCGAGTTCGAACCTGGGTACAAGGGATTTTTCCTCTCACTTTGCACTAGACCTTACGGTCTGAACGTGGAGTCTTTCGGATGAGATGATAAACCGAGGTCCTGTGTGCCCGTCCATGGTGTGCTTGATGTGCATTAGGGCGAGGCAAAACAAGAAAAAACATGCCATTTCTGAGGCCTACCTCTCGTGGGTGAGGCTGTGGACGATGTCCTGTTGCCAGTTCTTCTTGAGGTGGACCAGGTGGGCCATGGTGTGCTTGATGTGAGTGATGTGACTTAAGAGTGACATTTCTGAGGCCTACCTCTCGTGGGTGAGGCTGTGGACGATGTCCTGTTGCCAGTTCTTCTTGAGGTGGACCAGGTGGGCCATGGTGTGCTTGATGTGAGTGATGTGACTTAAGAGTGACATTTCTGAGGCCTACCTCTCGTGGGTGAGGCTGTGCACGATGTCCTGCCAGCTCTTCTTGAGGTGGACCAGGTGGGCCATGGTGTGCTTGATGTGACTTAAGAGTGACATTTGAGGCCTACCTCTCGTGGGTGAGGCTGTGGACGATGTCCTGCCAACTCTTCTTGAGGTGGACCAGGTGGGCCATGGTGTGCTTGATGTGCCCCACCAGGCTGCTGCGCTCCCTGCCCTGCTGGGCCGTGACCCGCTGCGTCAGCGCCATGGCGTGGCCCTGCACACGCTGCATCAGGTCCTCGAACCGACCGCGCATTCTGACAGGAAAAGGAGCAGGTTTTTTATATTCTTTGTTATTTTAACTGCAAACAGGGCTACCAATGACAAGCAGTAATCATATTGGGAGCAGTTTCCTGTCATAATGAGCGAAGATGCGTCATGCTGCCATTATGCGCCTAACTAAGATATAGTTAGGCCCAGCATGTCCATCTTCGGCTGGAGAAATGTTTTGTAAGAATTTGTAGAAAAAAGATCAGAGATTGAGGCCAGAAAGGCAGGAAGATAGAAGATGCCAGTAAGCAAAAAGGAAAATCAGAGTCAAAGAGAGTGACAGATTACAGGAAGTTATAAGCACAGAACTTCTAGAAGGTTGGTAGATTTTTTATTAATCTTACTATCTATATCATTAAATACTTACCAACACTCAAAACAATTGCATACATACTTATTGGCTGGAAAAAAACTAAAGCGTAAACGCTTAGTTACCATAAAAAACAAAGAGTAAATCACTCTAGTGACCATGGAGTTATCCCCCTTTTACCACTTCTGGTCACGTATTTCCACTTCCTTCCCTATTTATACAAAAGACTCCCCGATATCCCCAAGGGGAGACAAGGGGTTCTAACATCCCTTGTCATTTTTTTTTAAAGTGTTGCTGTGTAAACTGTAATGATGATTTTAGATGACAGAGCAAGATCATACTTACACAAGACCAGTTTAGAGTCGAAACAACAAAATTTATTCTAGATCTAAAATGAAGTTCTAGATATCTTTGTTCCATTCCTTTTATATACCTGAAATGAACAATTCCCTCTGAATGTTTGCAACTCACTCAGTCAAAAGGAACACTTGGTTGGATAGTGTGAGTGAGGCAGCTTTATACGAGCAGAATCCTTTCTCTACATCAATATAACTGTCTAGAAAATTCATACATGTTTTGCAAGTGTATGTAGAAAAAAAAATCCATGTTCCAAGAAACATGAATCTGACTGTTGTGAAGATATGAAGGAAAAAAACTATTACTAAAAAAAATATCTGAAGATATATCTTATTACAAGATTAAGATAAAGTGAATGATTTTATTTAATATAACTATCTATTCTATCTATATACTTACCGTTTCACTACGAATGAGTTATTCCTTCCAATTTGGAGCAAAAAGTTATAGTCTTAACAAGACTAGATTACTTCCCTTGGTCTACACAGCCAATACCACTAAGCTGCCGTGGATCCCACTCGCTACGTCACTTCCGGGGAGGCAACTTTAAATCATGATAAAAATTTTTTTTAAATTATAGCCCCGTCGACAACTAAGGTCATGTCAGGGCTGTCACCACATTAAATCTTACCACGTATATTAAAAATAGATCAAAACATGAGGTAAAAAAACAAGTCAAAGAGTAGTAGTTACAAAAGCTATGAATTAGTGTTGCTACATTTAGAGAAAGAACTTGACAGGAACAGAGTTCCATCAGTTGGAGGCCTATAATACAGGGTACAAAGTGTCAGCAAAAGTATTGTCAGAAAGATTAGGTGGCATTTCAATAGTAAGTTTAGTGAAAACAAGTGGTATAGAAAGATCGAGCTCATGAGGGCACATGCAACCTAGTGAGAAGAAATGAAGGTGGGAAGAAGAGAGAGAGAGAGAGAGAGAGAGAGAGAGAGAGAGAGAGAGAGAGAGAGAGAGAGAGAGAGAGAGAGAGAGAGAGAGAGAGAGAGAGAGAGAGAGAGAGAGAGAGAGAAAGAGAGAATTGATGAGGAAATAGAGAGAGAGGAGAGAGAGAGAGTGTGAGAGAAAGAGAGAGAGAGGAGAGAGAGAGAGAGAGTGTGAGAGAAAGAGAGAGAGAGAGAGAATGTGAGAGAGAGAGTGTGAGAGAGAGAGAGGAGAGAGAGTGTGCGAGAAAGAGAGAGAGAGAGAGAGAGAGAGAGAGAGAGAGAGAGTGAGAGAGAGAGTGCGAGAGAGAGAGAGAGAGAGAGAGAGAGAGAGGAGAGAGAGAGAGAGAGAGAGAGAGAGAGAGAGAGAGAGAGGAGAGAGAGAGAGAGAGAGAGAGAGAGAGAGAGAGAGAGAGAGAGAGAGAGAGAGAGAGAGAGAGAGAGAGAGAGAGAGAGAGAGAGAGAGAGAGAGAGAGAGAGAGAGAGAGAGAGAGAGAGAAAGAGTTTGGACAAAGGCACTTTGCTAGATTCATAAACTGAATAGCATTGCTCAATGCAACTGCTTGATTTCGTTGCCTCATTCATAATTTTCAGCACATTAATAATGAAAAAACAGAAAAAACAAATGGATTAAATGTTCTAGATATAAGAAAAGAATGTGGTGACATAAGAACGGTTGGTGACCAAATCAGATACCGTAAAATGCGGACTATAAGCCGCTACTTTTTGCCTCAACTTTGGCCCATGCGGCTTATAGACTGATGCGGCTTATCTGCATGTTTTTCCATTCTACATTGATCAGTATGACTAAATCTCTTTCTGACCACATTCTTCAGCCTACTTTGAGCTTCTTTAGACTCAAAACTGTTTTTGATAATAAATAGATTCAAATCTCATGCTTAAAGTATCTGAGAGCATTAAAATCTTATGTTCTGCTAGGAGAATTTCTATATTTGTGTTGCTTTGTGCACATATACTTTTCTCTGCGGCTTATTAACTGGTGCGGCTTATATGTGAATAAATACCTACTATTTTGTCAATTTAAGGCATGCAGCTTATATACAGGTGCGTCTTATAGTCCAGTTTTTACGGTAGGTATATCATAAATTACTGTTGGCTTTACAAAAGCCTGTGATGTCACAGGGCCTCTTGCTGCATGCCTTGAAGTATTTGGTTTCTAAGATGGGTGAAGAAGTGAATGTAAGTATCACTGTCGCATCGCTAAGACGTAAACAAAGTCAGACTGGCGTCTAAAACTATTCAACACTTTATTACCAACCGTGATCGTAGAGAGCGGATTGGTAATGTTTTCACTCGTGTCTGAGGTGGTGTTTGTATGTTTGTATGTATCCTCTCTAGCGTTTGAACATCATGTGGCGGTACCATAGCCGATGAGGTTTAATCGAGGCGTGGTTACCGCTACACCTATCTATATTGTTAAAAACTCGGGACGTTACTGGTGTTGCACTGCCTCTGGGCATTGCAGCCAGTATTGTTCCCACCATCTTTGTATTTACAAATGTTCCATATGTGTCTATGACCGAGAGGACGTAAAACATCATTTTCACCATGTCCCATATGTGCCCATCAGCTTAATATCTGATACGCTCCCTATCCGGGGGCTTCGATATTAAACTTTTTGAAAATACAAGTAAAAGAGTAAGTCGGCACGATATGAGGCGCACGGTTGGTGATTTAGCGTCTTAACGCTTTAGTTGAAGAACACAAAATGTTTGTAAGATCAACGTTGTCAACTTAATTACGTTTACTGACACAACAGTGAGAAAACATCAAAATAAATCATTTGGGACAACAGAATACTAGGAACCGCTGTGTGGAGGTTGAGCAGTTGGGGGACCGGAAGTGACGATTTGCTTACATAAGCTATGTGACACTGAAGAAATATTTTTTTTTAAAGTACATTAAAACTGTTTGTAAGTTCATATTTGTTCCCTATACAGATATTATGAATGCTTAAGAGCAACAATAAAAGAAAATAAACAATCATTTAAATATGAAAGTGGGATAACAACTAAACGATAACATTGACAATAAAAGATATGGATTGGACTTGAAGCGACTTTGACAAATATTACAGGTGATGAAAATCTGCTTTTGTTAAATGGTCTTTGTCCTAACTGTATTTTCGTGCGACTAAGATTAGTACTGTTTAAAAGTTGGGTAAGTTAGTTTTTTTGTGCTTAGGTGCAAAAACAATTAGGTGCTCCTACCAAGATGGAACTTGCATAAAGTGTTAATGGCAGGTATACTACTTCATATTACTTGCAGTACATATTTCATTTTTTGGTACAGTTAATAACATTCTTTGAGAGAAAAAAGGACAAGTATGAACACAAAATACTTCATAAATGTGCATAGTGATAACAGTGAGAATCTTTATCATCTGTTTCTTTTCTTCTTTTTTGTTGCTGTTTGTTTCCGTTTTCATTACTTTAATAAAATCATAGATCTAATATGACGATGAAAACGTATTACTATCTGTGGACGAAGTAGAGTAGAGTGGCACAGAGGTATCGCGCTCGCCTCGTGTCAAGTAAACCCTAGTTCTAACCTGGGTACAGAGGATTTTTCCTCTCACTTTGCACTAGGCCTTACGGTCTGAACGTCTTTCGGATGAGACGATAAACCGAGGTTCGGTGTGCCCATGCACTAAGCACACGTTAAACCCAGAGGCAACGAAAAAGTTGTCATTTGGTAAACAAAATTAGCCCCCTCCCTTTCCTTCCTCATCAGTCACACAAAAATCGCATGCAAATTTTTATTTTTAAATTGGGTGGCTGCGACGCGCTCTCCAGGTGGGAGCAACCCGAATTTCACAGACGCCTCTGTGACCAAGTATAAAGTACCTAATACCTAAAAAAAAGTGCAGATCAGTCACAAGGCATGCATGCACTCTTGCTGCATACGAAACCGTTGTTTGCTCTGTACCTAAAAAAGGGATCCCATGGATTCAACATGGAGAAAAACAAACGGGTTCTTGGTCTGGCCATCCTGGATCATTCAACATGAATTCATCAGTTAAAGAAAATGATCTTCATATTCATTTTAGGAATTAATGAGTCCTTCAGCATATACTTCCTAAGATAACACACACACACACACGATGATGATACTTAGGATTTTACGTCCTCTCGGCCCACAAGGGCACATATGAGACATACACACACACACACACACACACACACAAAATATGTGAAAGCTAGGGGGGAATAAATGAATGCAAGGATATAAATGGTATGAAAGAGGGCAGTTCTTAATGTTTTGATAGTTGCTTGTATCGACCCTAACTATGTCAACTTCTTGCGAAGCATGATTTGTCGTCCATTTTTCCTTAGTTTTGTTTCCATTTTTAATGCATGCAAATGTGTTTCCTTGCTTGTGTTGTGCTTGTACGAGACCACACTGAAATTTCACCTAACATGATAATAAAGTATTTTTGACTTTGACACACACACACAGAGTTAACTGTAAACTGCTGCATATTATACATTCTACATAATTATATTGTTTTGCATCAGACTGTAAAAGGCCAGCCACACGTCCACTAAAATCGCACGACTGTACGATACGATTCGATCATGTGGTCTCCAAGAACAAATGGGATTTGCGCTTCGAGATCACGTGATCAAATCGTATCGTACAGTCGTGCGATTTTAGACGACGTGTGGCTGGCTCTTAAAAGAAATAAATTATTAACGTTCTTCTAAATAAAACTGTTAACTCATTCCATGCTGGCCAGTTGCTTCCCTTTGCAAGCGTTCTGTACTGGCCGATTTGCATAGGTTGCAAAAAAAATATTTTCTAAATAATGGTAACAGATACAAACGTGACATTTAGGCAATATGTACACAATATACAGTACTAACACCTGCAACAGTTTCAAAGCATCCACTTGATTAGTTTTGATTTGTGATATTTTAAAATAAATGCATGTTTTGTCAAGCCAGGCACACTCATAATAGCGAAAATATAATTTTAAGGTCCCAAAATAACCGGCAGCCAGCCAATCAGTGTTAGAGGCATGAATGAAACGTAGTAGTAGCCCTCTGAGCCACTTTGAAGCACGCATGACTGTTAACCTATTAACTATGAATTTTTAAAGTTCACATGCGATATCCCGTTACCTTAGTAACGAGGCGTTGTGCGCATGCCCTGCGACGAGAGCGCAGGTTAGTATAGAAAGAGTTAAAGAAATAAATATCTCTCCCATCACTGAGTATGTTGCTTCTTCTTCTGCGTTTACAGACCATAAGGGTAAGGTACGGCCTTACTGATTACACAAAACAGATGCTAATATGATGGTATCAAGCACTAGGACACAGGAAAGTAGAGGGAGGATAAGAAAAGGCTACGGGGAGAAAAGGGGACAGGGAAAAATAGTTTAACCCTCTTGTGCCTGACGCTCTGTGCTCTCAATCACCTCTGAAATCCTAACCCAAGGGACGTCACTCCGTACAAAAGGCGGGGTAGCGTCGGAAAAATAATAAAATAAAATATACCCTACCAGATTTTGTGTGTTTTTTTGCTTTGAATGTGTTGCCGAGATGTCTGTCTGATTTGCAAAATGAATTTCAAGATGTTATGGGGATGCATGGCTCCACAAAAAAAATCCAAAATGCCAAAGTGTATTCGCAAACTGCATTCACTAGTCATTCACTGCCTACTTTTGCAGACTGTTGAAGCCTAAGACGACTGAAATGGAAATGTAGATCAAAACCATTCACTTACCCTTTCAGTAAGTTTCACTTCACGATCTTATAATTCCTATCTTTCACAAAAAAGGGAATTTTCATCGCTGTCATCACTCAGTGGATGCAACAACGACTCATCATCCATGATGTAAAAGTCGGGAAAATGCCGATGTCAGTAACACGACTTCAAAAATTCGCATCGATCGAACAAACACAAGCTCGCTGCCGAAATAGGTCAGAATACACTCCTTACTCATCACTTCGCGATCTCATAAGTCCCATCTTTCACAAAAATAGGACTATTCATTGCTTTCCTCAGTCAATGGACGCCATAACTGTTCGTCATCCATATTGGAAAAATCGCGAAAATGCCGAAGTCGGTCACTAATTTTCAAAAATTAATATCTTTCAAACCAATCGGCCTAGAAGCCATTGCAAGCAACAGGACGGAAGTGTAATCTATAGCGAAAGCGAGGCTGAAGCGCTCACGTGACTGCCATGTGATAGAAACAAAATGGAAGCGCCCAAACCGGCCACGTGGAATCCGTACGTTCCCGAACGTTCTAGACGTTTCCGATCCGATTTTTTTTGAACGTTCACGACCGTTCACCGCACAAGAGAGTTAAAAAAGAAGAAAAAGATTGATAATAAATAGAAAGTAAAAAAAAACAACCATTAGAAAAGATTATAAGGTCAAAAACTGGATACCAAGAACCAGAATAAAAGGAGTATACAACGAAAACCTGATGATCAAAGTGATAGGAAAGAAAATAATAATAGAAAAAATAGAAAAGCACTAGAATGACGAAGTACCTTTCTTGGTGTGTGATGCGTCTGGATCGCCAGGTTTGCTGGTCCCTCATCAGGCGAATCTCCAGGGCTCTTTTGTGCTGGAAGGAAAGCAGGCGAAGTAAAACATGTGGGGATATTAGACCCTAGGGAATGTATCTCAACTACAAATCCATTCCAACCCAGCTTTCTAGAACAGCAGTCACCTCCTCTGCTATCTGGCGTTGATGGCCAGGCACAACTGACTGACTCACACTCAAGATAATATTGTTCGGAGTCGATTTGAAGTTATTACGAAGATTCCAGTATAAAGTAAGTGCATTTAACCTTCTGTAAAGTTTTTAAAATGGGTGTGCAGAAACATTTTACCAAGCAGTAATGCATAAATGCATCAGTTTAACCCAATGACTCCCAACCATTCGAACCGGGAATCGATCCCAGTTCCCGAGAGATGGGAATTAACTCAGAACGTCACACCAAATATTTTCATTAAAAAAATCACCCAGAATAAAGTCTAACTCACATTTCATTTCTGAAAGATGCATATTGAATAGCAATGATGATATTATTATTCCAAAGCTAACACACTGTCACACAACAAACCATGAATTGGAATATAAAAAAATCCGTAATGGCACTCCAAGCATCGCTTTGTCTGCGTCACATCACGTGGAAAGAAGACAAAAATTTGGGGTCACTTCAAAAAGTCCGTTCAAAAAGACTAGTGGATGCTTTCCCTTGCTGTAAGAACCAAAAACGGAGCAGCGAGAGTCAGTAGGGAGAAAGTGAAAGTGAACGTACTAGACCTGGCGTTCAGCGGGCGCAATCGGCGCATACGGGCTGCATGAGTTGACAAAATTCGGTCGAATTTGGTGTCTGTGTCCTAGAGAGGGTTAAACTGTGCTCTTATACAAACATGTATCGGTTACTTTAGTACCCTGCACATACAAATTCCTACGCAGTCAAATATTGTCAATCTCGCTTTCTCTTTCACATACCCCTGCCTCTTATTTCTTTCTTTTTTCTCTCTCTCTCTCTCTCTCTCTCTCATTGACGATGATTGTATACACGTCTGTATTGTTAAAAAATCGGGACTTTCCTGGTGTTCCACTGCCTCCTGACATTGCCTCCAGGATCGTTCCCACCATCTTTATATCTACTACTGTCCCATATATGTGTCTGTTCCAGACCAGAGGACGTTAAGCAGAATTTTCTCTCTCTCTATCTCTCTCTCTCTCACACACACACACACACACACACACTCTCTCTCTCTCTCTCTCACACACACACTCTTTCTCTCTCACACACACTCCCTCTCAAACACACAAGAAAAAAAGCTTCTTGTATTTGTTATCTCATTACCCTGGGTAAATAAAATTTTGTTTCTTCGTTCATTTGTTCATTCTCTCTCTTTCTCTCTCACACACAACGTTACAAACATTTCTAGTTTCTTGCAGACATTCCCGATTGTTGCCCATCCTGCATAACTATCAACATCAAATCAGAACAGTACATAATGGCCCGTAGAGAACAATGACAGGCAGCATGACAGCCACAAGACCCCCATCAAGTTTGGGGTTGATCTAGTCATGCTACACCAACAGCAATGGGCTCAATGCACGTCAACATTTTTCACTCTGAAGGGTGAGACCTTAATGAGTAAATGTATTGAGACCTTACGGAGAAATAGTTTTTCCCCAATCCCCCCCCCCCCCCCCCACCTTCACCCCTCCGACCCTAAAGAAAAGGGTACGCTGCATTAGCAACGACACTCTCTCCAGGTGGGAGCAGCCAGAATTCCACACTAGAAAATATTAGGTATCTGGAATATTCTAGGCACAGACTTATCTCTGTGAAATTCGGGCTGATCTCCCACGGAGAGAGGGTCGCTGCAAGCGCAGCGCCTACCTTTTTTTTCTTAGGGGGGGGGGGGGGGGGGGGGGGGTAGAGGACAGGGTGAGGAGAGGGTGGGGGCAGACTTGGGAAACCTAGTTATCCATTTGGTCATACCAGGCAGCAGGATTTGTCCCTACTCTTACCACCTTTTAACCCTTTCGCCGCCAGCCATTTTTCAGCCAAAAAATACCATTAAACTTAACTGGTTAGAGAAAATAAAATATCTGCAATATTGCGAATTCCTCTGTGACATATATAACATTAGGCCTATCTTTACCTCCCAGAATTAAGAAAATTGGGTCTTTGGATAACAGGTCCTGATTTGATGCCTTTTAGTGACATGGGTGTTAAACCATTGTGGTGCATAAATGCGACATTGGCGGTGAAAGGGTTAACTGCCGTTGAATTTTTACATGCGTAAAATGCACGGGTCATAAGGACTCAACGTTCAGTTCAATTTCCCTGTTGAACTGGAGAGAAAGGGCGAGGCCAGGATTCAAACCTGGGACACTCACGCTGCAGTCACGCATTGAAATTGGCAGGCGAACATCTTGACCAATGCGACACCTCCCTTGCCCATGGGTGCAATTCCCCAAAATGAAATAAAATGAAAGGCGGGGGTCCGGGGACCCATGGCCCCGGCAGGGTACAGGGGCAGAGCCCCATTGGACGATTCAGGGGGTCAACTTAGAGAGAGAGATAACGAGATAGACAGTTAAAATGATAAACAGAGACAGTTTGAGTCTGATAAGCCTTGTAAAATTATACTATACATTGCCTTTGTAAACTTCCAAGGTAAAACCACTAAGTTCAAAACGCCCCCAAATCGCTTCCGGTCAAATTTGTTTTCTTTTGATGAATTAAAAAAAAAAATGAAGTTCAGTTTCTGGTAAAATTAAAAATACTGAAATCCATGTAAAAATCAAAAAGTAACACCCTTGCTTGCCTAATGAAAGCACGGCAGGCAATGACTGACCTCCCTGAAGGTCTCTGTGTGCTCCGTGGCCACGGGGAGGTCGGGGGAGGTGATGGAGCACCCGCACTGACGCAGCACGCTCAGGAAGATCAGCACCAGGTCACGCTGGCTGGGGTTGAGCCAGTCGCGCCACACCAACAGCAAGTCGTGAACATGAAGGCCTAGTTCTGTGCACTGCACACCCACATTACTTTATCGTCAGGATATGCATGTGCACGCACACACACACACACTCACACACAAATACAGAATGGTCAGAATGATAGATCAGCACCAGGGGTATTTACCAGAAAGTAACAGCACAAAAAGAAATAAAGAAGGCAGATAGCACCTTCTGGGAAATACCCCAGGGCCTGTATTCACGTTGAGATAGCATGAGACTTAGCATCATGCTAACTTAGAAGCTCTTCCAAAAGTCCTATTAAATCCTATAGGACATTGGAAGAGCTTCTAAGTTAGCATCATGCTAACTCTCATGCTATCTCAACGTGAATACAGGCCCTAGAAATTATCTCAATATGGATGAAAATATTGACATACCCAAAACACGTATCGCGTTCACCTCGTGTCAAGTAAACCCAAGTTTGAACCTGGGTACAGGGGATTTTTCCTCTCACTATGCACTAGGCCTTGCGGTCTGAATGTGGAGTCTTTCGGATGAGACAATAAACCGAGGTCCTGTGTGCCCATGCACTTGGCTCACCCCAGTGGCAAAGAAAGAGTTGTCATTTAGTCAAAATTTGCACACACACACCCCCTTCCTTCTTCATCAGTCACAAAGATCGCATGCACACAAAAATAAAAAATGGGTGGCGTGCCTCTGGCTGCGACACGCACTCCAGGTGGGAGCAGCCCGAATATCACAGAGACGCCTCTGTGACTATAAAGTACCTAATACACAAACAATCACAACTTGATAGAGAAGGGACAGAGAGCTAAAACTAAAGCCAAGGCCTACCACGTGTTGCGCCCCGGCCAGGATGCGTAGCACATCCCTTCCCCCACTCTCCCCAATCAGGTAGGACACGGTGAAGATCCTCTGGTCAAAGTCCAGGCGGGGGCTCATCATGCACGTCAGCAGCCGACCGCACTGAAACCACAGCGGACATTAAGTTAGTCTATTATAGTCCCGTCAACAGCTATGGTTATCTCAGGACTGTCACCGCGTAAAGTTCAACCACGTATAGCAAAACACACAAATCCATGAATCTTAACCCTTTCACTGCCAATGTCGCATTTTAGCACCACAATGGTTTAACACCCATGTCACTAAAACTAAAAGGCATCAAATCAGGTCCTGTTATCCAAATACCCTATTTTCTTCATTTTTCAAGGTAAGGAAGCCTAATGTTATATACACTACTCACAAAAAGTTAAGGATCACTATGAGAAAACAGGTGCGCAATAAACTCCGTTCGCTCCTGTTATTTATTTCTCAGTCAAGCCAAATTGTTATGAATTCTTGTTCAGCTGTAAGTGGGCGATGTTGTGTTAGTGGAAACATTGCACGTGATTCTCTATTACTGAGCTTGGCAGCAAAAGAAAAAGCGGAAACTTGCGAAAAAGGACCTTGTTTTGGATCGTTCTGCATGAACACATTGCACAAGCCAGATGGAAAAACCATTATGCACGTGCAAGCACTGCTGTTTATGTGTGAGATGCTGTCTCTTGCTTGGCTTTATAAGAAGACATACCACCAGTATTAGGCCTGATTTGACAATGCCTCCACGACGAAAATTGAGCGAGTTGGATAGGGGACGAGCTGTTGCATGGTTCCAAGATGGTGTTCCCAAGCGAGAAGTGGCCAGGCGACTTCAGGTGTCCATCTCGGTCATTGTCAGACTGATTCAACGCTTCACAGCCACTGGGAGGGTCCATGAAAGACGCAGATCTGGTCGACCGAAGAAGACAACTCCACGTGAAGATCGTCTCATTGAACGACAAGCCCTGCAGACAAGAACAGCCTCTTCCAGCATCATTCGAAGGCAGCTGAGGGTGGCTACTAACATCAACATCAGCCAGCAGACCATACGGAACCGCCTTCATGGGTTTAACCTCCGTTCTCGTCGCCCAGCTGTACGGCCACGCTTAACTCCAGCCCATAGGGCAGCACGCCGCGCCTTCTGCAGACGTCACGTGAGGTGGACACGTCAGCAATGGTCCCAGGTCCTGTTCAGTGATGAATCACGCTTCACCCTGAACCACAACGACGGCCGACTGAGGGTCTGGAGGCGCCCAGGGGAACGCTTTATTGACGCCACTGTCCAAGAAAAGGTGGCCTTTGGTGGAGGTTCTGTAATGGTCTGGGGGGCCTTCAGCCTTCACCACAGAACACCCTTGTATCATGTACAGGGTAACCTGACTGGCCTCCGATACCGGGATGAGATCCTTCGACCGCTGGCTGTGCCTACACTGCAGCAGATGGGACCGCCGGCTGTCTACCAGGATGACAACGCTCGCCCCCACAGGGCAAGGGTGGTCAACGACTTCCTGCAGCAGTCTGGAGTCAACAGAATGGAGTGGCCAGCATGCAGTCCCGATCTCAACCCGATTGAGAACCTCTGGGATGAGCTGGATCGCAAAGTGAGGAGCAACCACCCCCCTCCCAGGGATGCCCAGCACCTCTACCAGATGCTGCAGGCTGAGTGGCAGGCGCTTCCACAGAGGATCTTCACCACCCTGGTCAACTCCATGAGGACTCGCTGCGTCGAGTGCCAGAACAGCCATGGCGGATACACGCATTACTGAACTTTTGGGAGCATCAGAATGCCCTGTCTTGTGATTTCAATGACTTTGGGAAATCAAATTTCGATACGTACCCACTTTGATCAAATGTACAGACCAAACGATTGCTCGAAATTGAAGGCAATTGTGCATCGTTATCACTAAAGCATTGAATTAAATGTTGGCCAAAATTCAACGCATTGGCTTTCTTATTTGGAAAGTTATGAATTAGTTTGCAAGTGATCCTTAACTTTTTGTGGATAGCTTATATGCCACAGAGAAATTCGCAATATTGCAGATATTTTATTTCCTCTACCCAGATAAGTTTAATGATATGTTTGGGCTGAAAAATGGCTGGCGGCGAAAGGGCTAACAACGTACAAAACCTGAAAACATTAAAAAAATATAGTACAATTCATAACATTGCACCCTATAGCACACAATTCCAGACAGTGCTGGAAACGTAAGCCATTCCGCTCTATTTATCAAGTCCAGGTTAAAAAAAACAGTAAAAAAGGATAACAAACATATTCTAGTGAGCTAAGATGCATTACCAGAGATGAGATTCTCAGAGAACCAAAAAGGAGGGAAAAAGAGGCGGGTCCGGGGACCGGCACCGGCCTTCGGTGGGTCCAGGGGCAAAGCCCCTAATGGGGGTCCGGAAAGAATGCTGAAGAATGTTTGTGTTTGAACCTGTAAAAATCAGCCTCCAAGAGGGCAAATTTATTTTTTAAATTAGAAAATTTAACCCTTTCACCGCCAAAGTTGCATTTTAGCACTACAGCGATTCAACACCTATGTCACTAAAAGGCATCAAATTGGGGTCTAGTATCCAGACTCATATTGTCTTAGTTTTGGGAAGCAAGGATAGACCTTATTTTATATACGTCACAGAAGAATCCCCAATACTGCAGATGGATTTTGTTCTCTATCCAGGTACATTTAATGGAAATGTTTGGCTGAAATATGGCTGGCGGTGAAAGGGTTAATCTTCTTGATCAGGACTACAAAAATGTGTGAACTTATCAGGGCTCCCAGGGACCCCCATCTGGGGGTCTATGAAGCACTAAAATTCTTAAGGACCCTCTACAAGAATGTGCAGGGGGTCCCTGGGATGCACTAGAAAAATTCTTTTTAGAATTCACAATGCCACTGGGACCCTCTATCCCGCCTCTAGGACACTCTATACTGTAAGTGAAGGAGTCCCTGGGACTCCTTGTTTTGTGGGACGATTGGGAGCCCTGCTTATATACACCATTGGCTCAGGGCCAGTGATTGTTTTTAGACAGAGACAGACAGACAGACAGAGAGAGAGACAGACAGGCAGAACGAACCAAATAAGAAAACAATATCAACCTTTTCACCGCATTTTCGCTTCCACACAAAACATGATCCTGTAAAACTTTGCTCAACAGGTTTACACTGATCTGAGAAATGACTCCTGGGGCATTCCAAAAAGGAGGAAATCCTCCAATTGGAGGGAAAATCTCATCTCTGATTACTCTTGCAGTTTTCCACACTTGGAAATCATTTTCTTAACAGCCGTTTTGTTATCGAGTCAATTTATCTTAATCCTTTTGCCGTTTTCTAACAGTAGTCATCAGATGGGCAGAATAAAACATATAATTTACGATATACTGGCATGATATGGAAACAGAAAGCACAGACACTCATTCTCGCCTCTGTCATCAACATGAACTCCAGGTGAGCTCGAGCCTTAAAGATACACAGACACGCCACGATTAAGTCCCTTGTTTTTTTCTGGGTAGTTGTGACCCACATAGAAATGCCCCCATGTTCAAATTGAGGCTGCTCTTTCAAATGATGTATGATTTTGAATTTGGGGGCATTTGTATGGTAGTGAGACCTGGTCAAAACAAGATTTCTTTCCAACTATAAGAGGGAAAACACGTGAAACCCGTGATTTTGACACGTGACCTGGTTGGGTCTTTGACTCATCTATATTCCATACTCAAATAGAAAGACTACTCCTGACACTGTGAGAGGCGCGTGAAATATTAAAATTAACGTAACGCATTACAAAAGAAAATCCTTCCTATAATGTCGGCCATCTTGTACTTTAGTCACCCCCCCCCCCCCCCTCACATTTTCGTAATGAAGATTTTCACCGAGAAGCAACATTCTGCTATTTTTGGAAAAGGGGTAGGGTTAGGATCAGCCTAGGATTGTTTTCATAAAAATGAAAGCAGACTTTGAGATTAAGGATTGTAAACCTGTGGGAGGAGGGTGTGTGTGACTAAAGTGCAAGATTGCCCATGTACTTATTCTTATTTCTCCTACTTCTTACATATAAACGACACATCACAAAATGATCAGACTTCTTCTTTCTGCGTTCCCAGGCCATATGGCCATAATGGGTAAGGTATGCATGTGTCCGGTTTTCAGTTTTCACTGGTACTCCCTGCCGCATTCTGTCGACACATTCCGATTTCGGAGGAAGTTCGGACGTAGTTTCATGAAATAGTGACGCACTACCAACCTGCACCCGCAGAACATCCTTGGCGCTGAACATGATCTGGTTACGCGTTCTTTTGTGGTACTGGTCCTTCACCTGAACACACAGGAGGGAAACAAATGTGGTACACAAACGACAGAACATCCTTGGCGCTGAACATGATCTGGTTACGCGTTCTTTTGTGGTACTGGTCCTTCACCTGAACACACAGGAGGGAAACAAATGTGGTACACAAACGACAGAACATCCTTGGCGCTGAACATGATCTGGTTACGCGTTCTTTTGTGGTACTGGTCCTTCACCTGAACACAGGAGGGAAACAAATGTGGTACACAAACGACAGAACATCCTTGGCGCTGAACATGATCTGGTTACGCGTTCTTTTGTGGTACTGGTCCTTCACCTGAACACAGGAGGGAAACAAATGTGGTACACAAACGACAGAACATCCTTGGCGCTGAACATGATCTGGTTACGCGTTCTTTTGTGGTACTGGTCCTTCACCTGAACACAGGAGGGAAACAAATGTGGTACACAAACGACAGAACATCCTTGGCGCTGAACATGATCTGGTTACGCGTTCTTTTGTGGTACTGGTCCTTCACCTGAACACAGGAGGGAAACAAATGTGGTACACAAACGACAAAAAATACAACACACCACATTTCTAAGAATGCGTAGATATTTTATTCTTTCACATCCCTCCTCCTCTCTCATTCCCAGTCTCTCCTCTACTTCCCATAATAATAATAATAATAAATAAAGCTTCTATAGCACTCTTCGATGATAACAAAAAATCATCTTCAGAGCGCTTTACAAATATTGCGAGAGAAAACAATCAAGAACAAAAACATTATTACAAAATACGAAGAAGTATATAACAGTGGATTCTTCTTCTTCTTCTGTGTTCCCAGGCCATATGGGCATAATGGGTGAGGTATGTATGTGTCTGGTTTTCAGTTATAACTGGTCTCCCCGCTGCATACAGCCGACACATTCCGATTTTGGAGGAGGCAACAGCGGATGCAATCAATTATCTGTGATCCTAAATAACACCATGCTACGTGCTTCTGACAAATTTCTTTTAAAATACACATGGCATGTAAAATTAGACAAGAACTGCCAGCCATTATGATCCATTCAAATTGAAACTCATCTAAAAACAAACCAATCAGGGTTCGGGGGAAGAAATAAAAGTTGAGAGAGAGACACTTGACACTTGACAACTTTATTACGCAAGGATTGAGATTTTAGGCCAGGCCTATTCTTACAATCTGTCCTTGAGACGGAAACGAGAGAGAGAGAGAGAGAGAGAGAGAGAGAGAGAGAGAGAGAGAGAGAGAGAGAGAGAATGTGTATGAGTGTGTGTGTATGTGTGTGTGAATGTGATTGTGTGTATGTGCTTGCATGGGTGCATGTGTGTGTGTGTGTATGTGGGTGAATGTGTGCGCATGCATACATGCATGCATGCACATGACACTGGTTTCTCGCCACTGTAATAGCCAAGGCCTGGTAGACATTGTTGAACAGATGTGTGTGCGTGTGTGTGTGAGTGTGCGGATGCATGCATGCATGTGCATGCCACTGGTTTCTGACCACAGTGATGGCCAGGGCCTGGTAGATGGTGGTGAACAGATGCTTGAGGAAGCGGTCATCCAGACTGGCGATGCTGGGCTCAGCCAGGAAGTTGAGCGTGTGCTGGGTCTGAGGCTTCACCTTCTTCTGTCGATCTGCACACACACACACACACACACACACACACACGTATACACACACAAGGCATGTTTTGCTTATACAATGTTCCCATCTGGAAATAAAATTTTGACTTGACTTGACACACGTATACACACACACACACACACATACACACACACACACACACACACACCACAACACACATACACACACACAGATTGACAAGGTTATATTTCTATAGACAGTCCAGCACAGACGGCTTCGGAGAACACACACACACACACAACACACATACACAACACACACAGATTGACATGTTTACATTTCTACAGACAGTCCAGCGCAGACAGCTTTGAAGTCAGGAACAACCACAAACCCTGTCTTATATAAAGTCCAGTACCAGTGCATGTTAACGGCAAGTATGAAAAATGGCTACTGTATGCCAATACTTTTACTGTTGTAAAATTTAATTTCTCATAAAAAAAAAGAAGGAAAAAAAAAGTCCAGTACGATATAGATAGCTGCCAATGTTCACACACACACACACACAGACAGATCTTTCACAATTTCATAGAGTCCAGAGCAGACAGTTGGAAAAGTGCACACACAGACCCTGTCTTCTTTCAAACGAGTCCAGCCTAAACAGCTGCAAAGCTCACACGGACCTAATTTTGTTTTTGTCGTACCCTGGCTAAAAGATTCCAGGGATCATCCCAACAGCCAAAGCACTTGAACACTATGGTACAAATGCACCAACTAGGGATGAGAACATTACGTGTGTGACAGCTTCTGATTACCCCACCACAATGGGCAGCCACACTCCGACTTCAGTGGATACACAGACCTCATTTTGTTTAAAGTTTTATTTTGGGGTTCCAGTGTAGAAGGTTTCAAAGTTCACATAGTGATGCTGATTTGAGCCTCCAGTCCAGAAGTCTTTAAAATCAACAACATTAATAACTACCCCCCATTTTATGTTCCCAAAACAACGTCTCAAACATCAATGCATGGCAACCAGATGCCACATATTATCTCAGCATATTGAAAATGACTAGCACAAACAGGACATAACACTACCAATCGCTAAATTCCAATGGTTTTTTTAAAAATTCCAATTACAGTAGTACTCCTCTAATAAGACGCTCGCAAATGCGACTTCTCCTCACATACGACTGATTTTTTTGTTCCCGAACACATTCCACTATATATCCTATGCCGCAAATACGACTTTTCCTGAGTTCCGGCTTACGACCCAATTTCAGGGATTGAGATGCGACCGCAATCTTATCTTTTTGCAGTCAGTTTCGTGCAAATCGATCTCTCGATGAAAAGTAGTCAGAAATGTAAACATGGAATTTCCATTGGAAGCGCGCCCCCTAACTTTTGCTTGGAGAGTTACGCCCCGTGTACTCATGCGACTTGTAGAAGGGCCCGCTACTCTCTGTTCTTCAAGTCAGTGATCGATATGGCGACTCGGAAAAGAAAACAATTGACATTGGAAGAACGCGTCCGTGTTGTGGAAAGAAGTGAGAAAGGGGAGACTGCGATCGCAATTGCGAACTCACTCAGTGTCGGCAAAACACAGATCCAAAACATAATCAAGGATAAGGAGTCGATTAAATCACGATGGGAAAGTGGCGAGTGTGGGGGCAGGAAACTAGCGAAAGTAAGGAAAACAGAAACCATGGTCATCGACGAGAAAGTTTGGGACTGGTTTTGTGCTTGGTTCTCTAATAAGACCACCCCTCAGATAAGACTTTTTCCCCACCGCACTTTCAAGGTCTTATTAGAGGGGTACCACTGTAACTTAATTTGAAATAAAATGTACTACAAAATGAATTTGAAGAATCGGCCTCATTTGATAGGATTTTAGAGGACTTTGTCACAAAATCATAGAATATTAAGAGGATGTTTGTTTGGTGTATGAATTAGCTTGCAATGCGTCTTCATTCAGTCATTCACTGAGCAAACAGGAAAAACGATGATTGTTTGGTGTATGAATTAGCTTGCAATGCGTCTTCATTCAGTCATTCACTGAGTAAACAGGAAAAACGACAACAAAATCTGAATGTTATCATTTGAAGCATCTACAATAGAATGCAACTTATGCAGCGACTCTGACAGATTGCCAGACTTTTTAAGATAATAAAATACATACTATTAAAGGCCAGCCATACGTCCACTAAAATTGCACAACTATACGATACAATACGATTCGATCACGTGATCTTGATACGCCAATCACATTTGTTCTTTGAGACCACGTGATCGAATCGTAGCGTACAGTCATGCGATTTTAGTGGACGTGTGGCTGGCTCTTTCCGTTTCCCTTCCAAGGAGACAAAAGAAGTCACTCACTTGGATATTTCAATCATATCATATGGTTTATTTCAATCATATCACATGGTTTATTTCAATCATATCACATGGTTTATTTCAATCATATCGCATGGTTTATTTCAATCATATCACATGGTTTATTTCAATCATATCACATGGTTTATTTCAATCATACCACATGGTTTATTTCAATCATATCGCATGGTTTATTTCAATCATATCGCATGGTTTTCATCTACAATCTGAGGCTTGGGTGTTGTTGGCACTCAGACATGTTTCCCGATACATTATGCTTAAAGATCAATATCTTAACACTTATTCTCCAAATTCATGGGTGCAACTACACAAAATGAAAAAACCTGATAGGGGTAATGTCCCCCTGCAGCTGAAGAAAAAATTGATTCATGAAGGTATTTTAGTTTTCTTTTTCCACAAAACATACAAATGCTTATTTTAAAGTGTTTGAAAAATACAGTAGACACACAAAAATCTTGCTTGACAAATCTAAAAAAAGGAAATTCCTTTTCTGGTAAAATTCAAAAACAAGAAATCCTTGTATACCAGGAAAAGTTGCACACATGCGAATTCCAACCCGGCTTTGGGAATTGCTAAAACAGGACCAGATCGTTCAGCGCACCTACCCTGAAAGACGGCCAGATCGACGGCCATGACCAGGAACTTCTTGAAGCGCTCCAGGAGCTCCGACTGGTTGAGGGGGATGAACTCCAGCTTCTTCTTGCGGCCAAACAGCCGCTGCAGCAGGCCCTGCTTGCTGCCCTCCTCCGACGTGGACCGCGAGAACGACGAGCTGCTGCCCCCTGCGCCTGCAACAAGGCGGCACAGTGCTTAACATCTACGTTTATTTCAATACTTATTATTTGTTTCTAACTTGCTTTGGCTTGGCTGTGCGCACGACCATCGTTTTTTCTTTTCTTTTTTTCTCTCCAACATCGGCAGAATCTTCAAGTTGATGAAGGAGGCCGATCAACGGGAAGAAGAAGAACACCTTCACCTGCCAATTCAATGCGCTGAGTGACCCAGGGTTCCAATCCCAGCCTCGCCCTTTCTTTCCAGTTCGATGGGAAAATCCTCGTCATCCTCGAAAATGGAACTGAACATCGAGATCTTCAGATGAGGACTTAAAAGCAAAGTGTGACCCGCATGCTTTACGCCCGTATAAAACCCACGGCAGTTAAAATTTGATAAGAGCAGGGAGAAATCCTGCTGCCTCATACGAACCAAATTGATAGCTAGGTTTCCCCAAGTCCGCGTCTGACCTCCACCCATTGTGGCTCATCCATTTTACACACACCCCTCCCCCCCAATGAAACATTCATTCCAATTCGGCATTCAAATTCCTATACAGTAGAACCTCCCTTATAAAGACCTCCCATTATAAGACTCCCTCCCACATAAGACCTACTTCTCTGAGACATTGCCCTTCTTTGTACCATATTTTTCAGACTATAAGGCGATGCTTTTTCCCAAGACTCAGAACCCTGCGCCTTATAATGCGACTGATAATATAGTAAGAAAATCTGAACTTTGGGTAAAATTTGGGGGGTGCGCCTTATAGTCTGAAAAATAAGGTAAGTACAGACAAACCCCTATTTTACAACCCTCTGTTAAGCGACCACCTCTCATTTGAGACCGGATTTGTTGGCACGGATGCATTTTACTATGTAAACAACCTCTCTTAAACGACTTCCTCTAAAACGCGACTTACGACCGCCATTTTGTTGGTTTTTACGACCGTTGTTGTCGTCTGCATAGACTTCGAGCAAAGGGAAACAACCACGGTCAAGGGCCTGAAAGCGGAGTCGCTTCCCTTGTTGTAGAAAAGATGGCGGAAAGCGTAGGAAAAGCACGAAAACCACTGACTTTGAAAAAGAAAACCACTGACTTTGGACGAGAGTGGAGGTGATTAACAGAAGTCGGCGAAGTGAAACTGTAATACATCGATTGCACAATCCTATGGAGTTGGAAAGACCCAAATCCAGTTTTAATATGTCATTGTATGTGTGCATGAAGAAGAAAGTATGAACTGTGCTGAACTTTTTCTTTCTATTGCTGCCAGTGAAAACCTCCGTCATACGACCGCTCCAATTTACGACCGATTTTTCCGGACATTTTGGAAGTCTTAAAATAGAGGTTTGTCTGTATTAAAATTACCTCCCTTATAAGACCCCTCCCTTGTAAGACCTCAATTTGCATGATTTTTGAAGGTCTTCTAAGGGAGGTCCCACTGTACCTCCAGACAGATCCTCGCTGGAGCGGTCCACGCTGGTGTACAGGCTGTCAGCGTTGGTCAGGAAGGCGGCCAGGTGTGGTACGGAGTGCACGGTTCGAAGCCCGGCAGACGAGGACAGGTTGAGGCGGGGCAGGCTGGCCTTGTGGCCTCCCCCCCACTGGGCCATGGACAGCTGCTGGACCGAGGATGCGCTGACCAGGCCCGAAGAGAAGCCCTTGACCACACTGCCCGATGTAGGGGCTGCGACACAAACAATTGCCAAGCACTTACATACAGCAGACCTGTTTACCCCTATTTTGCAAAGTTTTAATTTCTGAAACAAAAAAAAGTAATTTTGAAAAAAAACTGTAATCCAACGCGTGACCAATGAACGTCGATATCGTACTGACCTGAGTGTGCAATACTAATGTCCGTCGAGCAGTAGACACAGAACACATGCTCGTCACCTAGTGCTGAACTGGAATTTTGAGGTAACTTTCCCAGAATTTCTGTGCCACTTTTGATATCTTTTCTTTTGATTTTCGACCAGAAGATACTTAAGCTTCGGAATGCACTCGCTTGGACGCCATTTTGAAACAGGAAATGGCGCGAAATGATTTTTCCTGCATCGTTTCAAAAGCTTTGCTTATCGACGCAACTGTAGTGGGGTTTTTTTATATTTAGGATTTTTTTTCCCCGTATTTTTTTTCTGTAGCCGTAATTACCGTAATTTGACTTTTCCCCCGTAAAGTTTACGGCAAAATCGGGATAAACATACAGACCTGTTTACCCCAAATCTTCACTGTCAGTAATCCCAAGCTCTGAAAACAGTAATTTCAGGTATCTGTCCGTATTTTTGCTGTACGAGAAATCATTTCACCAGAATTTATCGCTGCCATCAAACCTAAACTGCCGAAATTTTGCACTTCGTACCTAGAAAAATGGCGGCATGGAGAAATAAACTGGAAGTATTCATTCAAGGGACATCACTCGAAGCGATACCTTTGATAGTAGACGACACAGTAGCGAGTACGGCTCAAACGCCATGCCTTCTTTTGATTTCTTTTTTTTTAATTCGCACTCGTTCAGCGGAAATGCAGATTTTGTTGTTGCTGACCGTAACAGCGTAATCGGAGGTCTCAAAATGTAATAATTACGGACAAATCCGTGGGGAAAAAGGTCTGTACATAGCAAGTATGCGAACGAAGGTTTACATTGTTTGCAACAGCTCAACTACAGCGGTGAAAGAGTTACTACTACGACGGACCTTTGTCCAGCAAGGCGCTTGCTCTTCCAGTCTAAACTCAGTGGGATTTGTATGGCTGTAAAGACCTTACGAAAAAAAAGGTATACAGGGAAACCCATTTAGTACGAGTACGGTTTAAACGAGAGCCCGTGTTTAACGAGTGGTTTCAAAATTCCCGACCACAAGCCTTCTTTTTCCTTGTTAAATAATTCTGCATACAACGAGCTCGCTACAACGAGCAACTTGCATATAACGTACAATTTATTGACTCCCAAAGTTAAGCTTTTATGCAAAAACTACGCGGTTAGAACGAGAACGCACTTACAACCACACTGCCATCCCAAAGTCAAGCTTTCTTGCACAACTACCTGGCTAGAACCAGAACACACTGACAACAACATCGCCATCTTGACTGACCCCTCGATATGTAAGCGGCATTCTGATTGGACGATATAACAACTTGGGTGTCTGCAGCGCAAGCAGACGACACTGGACTCACTCTTTGCGCACTGATCTTGTGACTTCCGGGAAATTTTAACTTTCTCTTAAAGCGCGTGTGTGGATTTTATGTTTTTGATGTTATCGTGTGTTAATAAACTGTTTTAAAGTGTATGTAATCGGCATTAAAAACCCTATGGATACAGGATACTGGGCTTACAACCATGCTTTGTTGGGTAAGTGTGTTGTTTCCGTTTTTCTGTCTTTTTCACACTTTACCAACACGCACATCACAGTAGATGTGAGGACCGATTGATAGGTTCGTCAGGGTTGCCAAAATCGATAAAATGGTTTGAACGAGCAATGCTTACAACGAGTAAATTGGCCCTCTCCCCTGGAATTCGTACTAAACGGGTTTCACTGTACTACTCAGTTCAAATCCACAAATAATTAAAAAAAGGCTTGAAATGTTGAGAGTTTTGTAATCATACACACACACACACACACACACACACACACACTGATTGACTGCTATAAGTTAATAATGGTTATTGATCCTCTCTCTCTCTCTCTGTTTTAAATGTGCACATTTCTAAGTTGATGTAATGAATTTTAACCCCTTCACTGCCGAACCCGGTTCTGGTGCAACTATTTGCCAAGCTGTTTTAGGTTGCCGAGTCTATCGCAAAATTTTCTGAATAAAAGTGCATATAACTTATGCTTTTCTGAACGGGGATTGAATATACTATCCTTTGAGAACACTCTCACATGCATTCGAACACACTGCGAAAAGCGTATGGATAGAAAACGGGAAACTCTTAGAATAACCCTTTGACGGATATTTCCGTGACGGGGCAGTTTATAGGTTACCGGAAGTTGACGGAAATATCCGTGACGGGGCAGTGAAAAGGTTAATGATAATTATTTGGTTGGCATAATTTCGTTTCACACGTTTGATTAATGTTCTTTCAGTTATGTTTTAGGCCTATCTCTGTCATGTTGTTGCACCTAACCTGAATTTCTCATTTGGAGATATTCAAGTATGTATACTTGAACTTGAACTTGAACTTGAACACACACACACTGACCTTTGGCCTGCAGGGAGGGGGTTGACTGCGTGGTCAGCCAGGGGTTGGCGGCTCGGCTCATGTCCATGGAGAGGGACTGCACGCAGTCCAGCACGCGCACCACCATGGCAAACTGCAGGGCCCGCGCCGTCTCTGCCCTCTTCACCCCGCTCTCTGCAAGCGTGTGCAGAATTTCACATAAACACTTTCAACATTCTGTTGGCATTGATAATGAAACAAAATGCAACACCTTTCCAAATTGTTTTCAACAAATCAAGAATCTTGACAACAGTCCTATATCATCCATTACAACCTAAAAATTATTTAAAAAAATTAGAATGACAATGTGTTAGCCGTATCTTGACAACAGTTCTATACTATGAATTACCGGCTAAAAAGCCTGATGTATTTTACAATAAAAATGCATGTGCCGTATCTTGATAACAGTTCTATATACCATCAATTACAGACTAAAAAGCCTGATGTATTAATTACTGGCTAAAAAGCCTGATGTATTAATTACAGACTAAAAAGCCTGATGTATTAATTACTGGCTAAAAAGCCTGATGTATTAATTACTGGCTAAAAAGCCTGATGTATTAATTACAGACTAAAAAGCCTGATGTATTAATTACTGGCTAAAAAGCCTGATGTATTAATTACTGGCTAAAAAGCCTGATGTATTAATTAGACTCAAAAGCCTGATGAATTAATTACAGACTAAAGCCTGATGTATTAATTACAGACTTAAAAACCTTATGTATTATTTACAGACTAAAAAGCCTGATGTATTAATTACAGGCTAAAAAGCCTGATGTAGGTTACAATTAAATGCATGTGCCGTACCTCCCCGTGTCTTCTCCCTGTCCTCCATGGCCTGGAGGATGGTGAACAGGTACTCCACCTGCTGGTAGTGGGCCACCCCACTCCAGCTGAAACACACGTTAGTTAGTTAGTCTGTTATAGTCCCCGTGTCTTCTCCCTGTCCTCCATGGCCTGGAGGATGGTGAACAGGTACTCCACCTGCTGGTAGTGGGCCACCCCGCTCCAGCTGAAACACACGTTAGTTAGTTAGTTAGTATAATAGTCCCCGTGTCTTCTCCCTGTCCTCCATGGCCTGGAGGATGGTGAACAGGTACTCCACCTGCTGGTAGTGGGCCACCCCGCTCCAGCTGAAACACACGTTAGTTAGTTAGTCTATTATAGTCCCATCAACAGCTATGGTTACCATATTTTTAGGCTCATTAGGCGCTGCTGTGTATAAGGCGAATAGGGCAATTTTCAAGAAAAATCTGAAAAAATCCAAGTAAAAGGCGCCCTCGTTTATAAGGCGATACACACCTCGCAACAGAAAGTCGAAGTTTGAAGCCTGTACACGTCCTGTAAACGATTACCGACCGCCATTATTGTTGTCGTAAACGAGAGTTGGCTCCCTTCTCAAATAATCGAAACTTCCGTTTTTGCGACTTCCGGTTGTTGTGTTTGGCCAATTCTTCGCGACAACTGGTAGAATTATGGCATTTTAAGCTCTACAACGATGCTTTTTACATCCAATGAAGGGTTGTGGCATCTGTTGGATGGTATCTCGGACGATAACAGGGATTTTGAAGCATTTTAACGTGAGTATTCATCGTATCGGCGACTCGTTACCACTTTCGATGTTGTGACTCACAGTAGACTGTACTGAGCACGGCAATCGTTGCCTCTCTTCTCACGATTTTGTTCACTTATAGGGCGCCCTCGTTTATTAGGCGCATAGGTCGAAATTGGAGACAAAAATATCGCCTTATAGTCCGAAAAATACGGTATCTCAGGACTGTCACTGCGCAAAGTTCGACCATATAACAAAACAAATCCATGAATATTAACAACGTACAAAAACATAAACAATATAGTACAATTCATAACATGACACTTCCATCATTGTACCCTATTGAAATACATGCACGCATGCACAGACCTGCCAACCCCCTAACAGACCAAAGAGGAATATTTGTAGCAGGAAAGAGGAATTTTTGGGAGCTAAGAGGAATTTTGACGCGGCATCTTACCTTTCTCAAGTAAACATAATTTGAAGCAAGCAATTTTCATCCTTGTGAACTTGTCTTGTTTAAAACTAGTCTTGTCTGGAAGTGTCACAACTATTCCTAACACAATAGAAGCTTTTGGTTTGTTCCTCTGTCCTTTTTATTTGGGCAGACCAAGACGGTTGGTGCCATAGATGACTTAAATAATAAGACTTGGGAGGAAGATAATGAATCAATTTAAGTTCGTCTTTGTTCTCCTTTCCTTCCGTTGGCTTGAAAAAGTCGGTAACCGTGGAAGACGAAGTCTGGGAGTTTGCAGTTTCGATAAGACGATGAGAAGTAATGTGGCATTTGATGTCTTGACACCCTCCATAGGAGACTTTTAAGTGTAGTGAGCACATCATACATTAAGCATGATGCACACTTTCTTGATCTCTGAATGCACAGATACTTTTCCATGTAATCTTGGCAGAAATATTGGTCTATTCTCTTTCTTTTCTCCCCAGAGTCTCACACACATCGATGTGTCAATCGCCATCTTGACGGAAGTGTGCAAACAGAAACTGGAAAGTCGGCTATACACACAGCACATGTGCTGCTCTGTATATAAGACGATGAATTTGTGTGTTAAAAAACACTTTTTTTTAAAGTTTTGAAAGCGGAATTTTATGGACTTGAGCGGAAGGGCGGAAGAAATGTAGTCTGAGCGGAAGAAATTCCGCTCAAAGCGGAAAGGTTGGCAGGTCTGAGCAGTGTTCATGTTTGTCAGTGTGATAGGCCCCTCTATTTGTAATTAAACAGGAGTGAGTCATGGTCGGAGTGAAGTTGTTACAAAATAATGGAATGATTGAGAGCCTCTTTTTCTGCCTAAAAATTGCTGGTATTTGATGTGCAAGTGCAGTCAATTCATCATGAAGCCTGATGAAGCATTGTAATAAATATGAAAGCTTGCAATGAACAGCGTTGTGTTTTGGTGATCATCTTAACTCACTTGGGATGAATGAGCCGAAGCCGGCTCATGGCTCGCACAACCGTTTAGGATGAATGGCCCGGATCCGGCTCATAAGAGTTTTTGATTTCTGGCGTGTAACCAGCTTTCCGGTGGGAAGTCATAACCTATTTTCATTTGCTTTGACCTTGCCTCTCTTGAAATCAACCAATCATTGCAGACTTTATTTTCAACTTTGGTTGTAGAGGGAGGTCAATGATCGAAATGTGAAATTTTCCTTCTTTCTATGTGTTAGCTGTTTTTGTCAATAGGAGACAAACAACGAAGGTAAGGAATCTGATATTTTACGATCGTTTAGTGCATGGCGCTGCTAATCTCTTCTGAAAATATTGATGCCTAACTCTTCATAACTTGGTTTTGGTGATTATTTTACGAGCCTAGTCAAATGCCCAGTCCCCACAGAACAAGGGGAAATAATTTGGCCAGTCCCGAGTGAGTTAAACAACAGTTCTTCATCCAGTTAAACATCCACAATTCTGTTTGTACTATGAGTTGTCGAGTTCTTAGCTTGGCACATCACACTATTTTCTTTTGACTTCAGAAGCCTGTACACACGTTACCTGTGCAACCCCTCACCTGAACTGCGAGACGGCCAGCAGGCAGAATATGTTCTGGACGTCCAGCAGTATCAGCTGCCCGCTGTCCACCCCCTCCAGGTCAGTGGAACTGCACACACAGCACTTCATCATGCACACGTGAATCCAGATAAACATGTGGCACTGCACACACACACAGCACTACACCAGGCAAACGTGAATCTGGCTTATTAAACAGGTACCGTATTTTTCGGACAATAACTTATTTTCCGAAAAATAATTGAATAAGGCGCACAAAAATTTTACCCAAATTTCAGATTTTGTTACTATATTTTCTTACTATTTCATCAAAGGCGCAGGGGTCTGAGTCTTTCAAAAAAGCATCGCCTTATAGTCCGAAACATACGGTAGTTATTATGCCCACTTCAATCTAGGTGGGATATTAATATGTACGCTTAAACTTAGCAATAACCAAAATAATTAGAATGCAAACATTTGGATTTATATAAACCATTTAATAGTTAATAAATTCCTGAAGAAAAACCCCATCAATAAAATATTCCCATAAGAAGAGCAGATAAAGCTAGTTCTCTTAAGCATGGATAAATTAAGCTTACTTGATAACGTAGCTTTCAGAAGCTTCAGAAATATTCTCCCAGCTCCAACAATAACCAGTAGTTCCTTTTTTTTGTCATAATATGCGCTATTAAGACTTTGCAATGTGATATTGCTTTTAACCTATCTTGAGAGACCCTGATGTTTATCCCCCACTACAAAGTCAAAATAACATATCATATATACAGATTTTTACCACTTTCAGATAAAATCAGCTAATAATCAAACATGCAATATAAGCGAGATACATCTCCATGTAGATCTAAATCATACCAACCGCAAAGATTACATTAATGATATATAAGGATATGATTTTTTTATCACATGCTTCGTAGCCTTCTTTATCTCTGTTGACGATTGGAATTATATACATTTTCATTTGATTTTCAAATATACATAAATGTAAATCAAGAGAACAAAACAAGCTTATAATAACAGCAACAACACTCAAAATCAATACACAACCATACATAACACATAAAATAACAAACAACAACAAAAGCAGCAACAACATTTGACAACATCAAATGTAGAAACATGTTATCCGACATTCCAAAGGCATTTTCACAATGTTACAAATGCTAATGGGTACAAGTATTATAACTATTGATAATGTATTGACAAAAAGAAACCCCAAAAAAACAATGATGTAGAGCAAGATCATTTCGAGGGGCCTGGTCCTCTTTATCAACCCATGGACTGACGCTAATGATAATGTGTTAGGTGTCATCGTGGAGAAATAAAGGCTCCTAGAAAGTCCACTCAAAATGGTGTTTCGAAATCGCCAGCAGTTCTGATCACATTTCAAACTTTCCCAAGGCTACATGAGTTGTGTGCAGTGACTGAAAACTCATTTTGGTATATTCAGATCTGTTCTACCTGAAGAACACACTATCGGCATGTCTGATACATATACTAATTGACTAATATTAACACTGTTGTACAAACCAGAGCCTATTACACACAGAGAGAAGCACCCAGGCCTACGCAAACAGTGTTCAGTAGCCCCGTACCTGCTGTAGTAGCGCTGCACGGAGTACAGAAGGTTGCAGAGCGTGTCGGGCAGACCCAGGTCTATCAGCACCTTGCTCATCACCTGGCTGTTCTCCAGCACCTGCAATCAAACCAGCATGGTTCAGACCCAGGTCTATCAGCACCTTGCTCATCACCTGGCTGTTCTCTAGCACCTGCAAGCAGAACCACCATGGTTCAAACCCAGGGCGTATACTTCCCACCGGTAATAATCTTCTCACCTGAGAAGTGATAATCTATCTATCTATCTCACCTGACAGGTTATAATCTGACTCACCTGAGCGAGGACAGTGAGGGTGTTGTGGCAGAGGGGTCGGTGGGTGGTGGGGGAGGGGTTTGGGGGGTCTGGCAGGGTGCACTGGGTGTATCTCACCTGACAGGTGACAATCTATCTCACCTGAGCGATGACAGTGAGGGTGTTGTGGCAGAGGGTGACGTCGGGCAGGGTTCCACACAGCATGGACAGAACCAGCACGGGGGCCACCTGCTGAAGCTCTGACACCTGGCCCAGGTCACCCACCGTGAAGCTGTGGTATACCAGACACACAAACGCATCATCAGACAGATAGGCAGACAGACAGACAAAGGCAGACACACATGCATAAGCACGCACACGCACACACATGCATAAGCACGCACACAAATACACACACAAATGCATGCTTGCAAACATACCGACACCCAAATTTATGCAACCATGTATGCACAAACAATGCGTGCAAACGCTCACAACAAACATCCACACACAAGCATGCTAATGCACAGGTGCGCGTGCACACACAAATGTATGCTTGTAAGCACACACACACACACACACATACTTACACAATCATGTATACACACACACACACACATACTTACGCAATCATGTACACACACACACACACACACACACACACAAAAGCATGCTTGCAAGCACAGACACACACATACTTATGCAATCATGTCCACACACACACACAGACGGTTCAAGAAAAATTAAAGATAGAACATGAGTAAATGTGATTCAGTTATCATCAGGTACCATATTTTTCGGACTATAACTATAAGACACACATTATCATAAGCCCCCCTCCAGGTATTGATTAATCCTTTCGCCGCCAGCTATTTGCTTAGCCAAAAAATACCATTAAACCTAACTGGGAGGAGAAAAAAACCTATCTGCAATATTGGGAATTCCTCTGTAACATGTCTAGTATTAGGCCTATCTTTACCTCCCAAAATTAAGAAAATAGGGTCTTCGGATAACAGGCCCTGATTTGATGCCTTTTAGTGACATGGTTGTTAAACCATTGTGGTGCATAAATGCGACATTGGCGGTGAAAAGGGTTAAGGTTGATTCAACAGTAGCATACTTTTCTGCATTGTATTTTCACCCCACCCCCCACCCCAAATCTTACACAAAACTCAGATTTTTAATTATATTTTCTTACTATATTACAGTGGAATCTCCCTTATAAGACCTCCCATTATAATACTCCCTCCCACACAAAACCTACTTCTCTGAGACAGTGCCCTTCTTTGTAAGTACTAAAATTACCTCCCTAATAGTAATAAGACCCCTCCCTCATTTGACCTCATTTTGGATGATTTCTGAGGGTCTTATAAGGGAGGTTCCACTGTATTAGTCACATTATAAGGGGCAGGGGTCTCAATCTGAGAGAAAAAAAAAGCACGGCCTTATAGTCTGAACACTACGGTAGTCCCCCTCACTGGTGGGTGAAGGTGAAGGAGTGCTGGAGCATGAGGGAGAGGGCCACCTCCACCTGCTGCTGACACACCGGGTAGGCGCTCAGCTGGTTGGCCAGCAGGAACAGCCCGTCCTCCTGAAGGAACTCGTCCAGCATCTCCACAGGGGCGCGCCACAGGTAGGCACTCACCACCTGCAGTATCAGAGAGGAGATTCTCAGAGAACCAAAAACAGGGTTCCCAGGGCTTTCAGCTATCCCCAAGTAAGGACCTTGTAAGGACCTGTAGGCCTAAGGATAATCTGCATCTTTTACTAGTTTTAGTCAACGATCTTGAAAGGAACACTTTCCCAGCATTGTGAACAATGTCTAAGCAGATACAAAAACTATGGCTGACACAGATATACGCGTTTTCTCGCAAAACGACACCAGGATAAAGAACGAGATTTTAGTCCAATTTCTCTTGACAACTCGCGGTGCATCGTTCGTCTACTAAGCGGTCAGTTGAAATGGGAAGGTGGGGGAGGGGGGTAAGGTGGAGTAGGTGCTGAGCGATGTTTCTCAAGTGTAAAAGTTCTGCTTCTGCGATCTATTTTGAGTATGGTCTTGCTGCTCAGGGCAGTTTTTGGCAGCTGTCAGGACTTGTAAGGACCTTGAAGTGAATGTAAGCACTTGTAAGGCCTTACTTGGAGATTTCAATTGGTGAAGACTTATAAGGACTGGTAAGGCCCCTATGAACCCTGAAAAAGGAGGGGGGGGGAAGGCAGGACTCTGGGTGCAGACACAGGCCCTCAGTGGGGTCCAGGGGCAAAACCTCTGATGGGGGTCAGGGGAGCAAAGCCCCCTGAGGCTGAAGAAGTTTTGCATTTGAACTTGTAAAAATCAGACTGGGACAGCAAAATTATTAAAAATTTAATTTCCTTGATCCTACAAAAATGTGTGTAATTATGAAGACCATTCACTCAAGGCTAGTGATTTGCTTAGGCAGAGACAGAGAGAGAGAGAAACAGACAGACTGAACCGACTGAGAAGAACAATCTATCGAACTTCTCACCGCATTTTCGCTTCAACACTTTGCTACTGCATCTCCCCCAAATTTTCTCAACAGATTTACACTGATCTCAAAAATGACCCCTGGGGCCATCAAAAAGGAGGAAATCCTCCAGTTGGAGGAACAATCTCATCTCTGAGTATTATGAACAGATGTGACCCAGCACCACAAAAGGGACATTAAGTGTCAACCTGACCATTCTGAGAAAATTATACATTTGAAAACTTCTGACAATTCTCTTTCTAATGATACAAGAACCATTCATGGTGGTTTTTTCTCTGTTCCAGAGTTATGAGCATTTAAAGTCAGTAGGGTGAGCGTCAGCCATTTTGAGAAAATACAGTCTTAATGTTTAGCCTAGCTGAAGAAAATGCACTGACCTACTCGTTTTAAATCACTTATAAGACCATAGTAAAGATTATCCTTTATAAATATGAAAGATAAGATGTTAGAGAACACAAACATACCCATAACTCAAAATTGTACCCCAAAAATGAGATTTTTGACTTTGCAAGCTGGTTGTGAGAAATTAGCTCAGCGACTTAATGTCCCTTTCGTGGTGCTAGGTCACACATAGCTCATATACAGTGGAACCTCCCCTATAAGACCTTGAAAAATCACCTCAAAATAAGTGGCAGGGAGTTGTAACAGGGAGGTAATTTTAATACTTACAAAGAAGGGCAATGTCTCAGAGAAGCAGGTCTCAAGTGGGAGGGAGTCTTAAAAGGGAGGGTCTTATTAAGTAGGTTCCACTGTACTTTGAGCATTACCATCACTACAAAGTCTCAATCATGAAGTGATTGGCGCACACAGTCTTAGAAAAAAGCCAGTGATAGGCTGAAACATTGACAAATGTTGAGCTTTTTGCTTTGCTTCTTCCCCCCTCAGATCCATCTCTACAAAGGTGTAATTGAGGTGTGTAACCACCCCCTAGTGATGACACGAGCTCCCACAATAGCTACCCTGGGAACTCCACTACAGCAGACAATTGAGTCCCTCCCTTTCTCTCTCCTTAGGGGCCAGCCCTTATGGTAACTAGACTGTGGTGCTGCTCTGGCACTCTTATTAAACACACAGCCATCATAATTTTTTATATATAAAGCTTTCACACGAGGCGTGCGCCATCATTTCAATCACTGCTCGCGACAGAGACGGTTCAACCGTTCTTTTTTCCCTGTTGCCCGAGCCACTGCGAGGCAGAACTTCGCAGCGACTAGCCTAGCAGCTTAGACAGATCCCTGGGATCGCTTGTTTTGCCTTTAACTGTACATGATACTTGCAGAGCTCAACTAAAGCCTTGTCTCTGTGGTTCCATGCCTATTCTGGAATAGAATACCCAATTTAAAAAATAATAATTTGCATGGGATTTTTGCGAGACTGACGAGGAAGGAAACGGGGTTGAGGGTGAGGGTAAATTTTGACCAAATGACAACTTTTTCATTGCCACTGGGATTAAGGTGTGCTAAGTGCATGGGCACACGGGACCTCGGTTTACCGTCTCATCCGAAAGACTGTCAACATGGAACACTCTGTGACGGCAAGGTGTCTCTGTTCACCTGAGTGACGGCAAGGCGTCTGTTCACCTGAGAGACGGCAAGGCGTCTGTTCACCTGAGTGACGGCAAGGCATCTCTGTTCACCTGAGTGACGGCAAGGCGTCTCTGTTCACCTGAGTGACGGCGATGCGGATGGGGGAGGATGAGCTCTGGGCCAGCACCAGCAGGGCGTGGGGGTTCACCACCTGGCAGAACACGGGCGTGACACTCTGAGGGGGCTGCTCCATCACCACCTTCCACAGGTACTGCAGCAGACCTGAAACAACCACAAATGACCATTCTGATAAAATGGTACAGTAGAAAACTTCAGACAATTCTCTATCAAATGATATAAGAACCATTCTTGTAACTGTTCCCATTTTAGAGTTATGAGCATTTAAAGTTGGTAGGGTAACTGTCGGCCATTTTGTGAAATCACTGTCTAAAGTTTAGCCTAGCTGAAGAAAATGCATCAACCTACTCATTTTAAGCACTGTTTGGAGTATTTAGAGACCATAACAAAGATTGTCCTTTATAAATATGAAAGATGAAATGTTAGAGATATTCTCAGTGCGCTCTCCCAGTTCCGTCAAGTGCATAGCCTTCATAGGCTCCTTTGACGTATGGAACCAGATCCAGATCCAGAGATGAGATTTTTGACTTTGCAAGCCTGTTGTGAGAAACTAGCCTACTGTCCTGGGTCACATATATCATTGAGATAATTCAATATGATTATGATCACAAATGATAACCATCAGCAGCATTATTTCATGTCAATGTCATCATCAAGAGATGAAACACTGAAATGGACTACAAGGCAATATTTTCCCCCAAAACCCCTGCACCTTATAATAACAGGACTAATAATATAGTAAGAAATTATAATAACAAAATGTGTAAAACTTGGGGGGTGCGCCTTATAATCACATGCGCCTTGTAGATCGTAAAATACAGTAGGATCAAAGGAAAAGACAACGTACTCAAACACAAGGTCTCCAGGCCCTCTTCAGAAAAGGTAGCGTCGTTGAGGAGCTCAGCGGAGTTGTGTGACAGCGAGGTAGAAGACCGATCGGTGCCGGAGCCCTCCTGGCCGCCCTTGGCATGGCTGGAGGCAGCGAGGGAGGCGCGCTCCCTGCCATCAACACCTCCAGCCGGCTGCCTCTCTACCTCCACCACACCAGAATCCGGCAGAGGTGAAGACTCGCGGGCGCTGCCAGTTCCGCTAGCCATGTCCAGATCAGCACCACTTTCTTCTGATTTCTGACCATTGGGTCCACACTGGCTTTCCTCACTACAAACGTGGGTCCTCGGCTCACTGTCCATTCCCTCTTCAACCTCCTTCCCCGATGACCAAGCCTGCTTCTCTGTTTTACCGGCATCTCCGAGGGTCTCGCTTCTCTTTCCTGTGTCAGAACTCCGATGCTTCTTCTTCTTGTCGCAGTTGCTTTGATTCAAACTTTGATGCGGGCCGGATGACGTCGTCGTTGGCGAATCCCACTCGCACGTCGCTTCCGAGACGGATTCGCTGTCAACGTCGGAGACGGCGGGGGGTTCCAAGCCTTCCAAGCAGAAGCTGCGGGTGCGGAGATCAGGGGTTGCTTCCAGCAGGGGGTACGAAGGGGAGCTGCTGGTCTCCCGCGCGCCTAGCTCGTTGTCAGAGTGTCCTGAGCTGGTGTCGGTGTCCCAGGAGGCCCCCGTGGACCTGTCTTGGTGGGGGTTGAACTGCACGTGCTCCATTTCTTTCTCTGCAAAACAGGTAAACAGTGCAGTTTACTCAAGAAAAAAATCACTGTTGGTGGGATGGAAGAGAGAGTGTAAGCAGGAATTGCAGAATGAATGAAGAGAAGGAATAACAATTATTGAATACCAAGAAGAAATGTTACGTCCTCTCGGCTGCAAACAGCACATGTGGGAGAAAAACCATCAACCAGCCATCATTGAAAATAAATGTCATTGCAGCTTGTTCAAAATCAGTGGTGAGCAGGTTGACATAGTTGTAAGGAACTAATTGATTGAGTGACAGCGACACGGAGAAAAACAAACACACTGCAAAACACACAACCTTGTTTGATCTGTTACATTTAAGCATGGTTTTAACATAGCATAATGGAAGAACAATTCAAGAAATCTTTCGGAAAAGCGATTAACAAACATTTTATCTTCATTTCAGAAAACACACACACAAACAATTCAACATATACATAGTTTTGCATTATACAATGTATGACTCCAGTCAGAATGCTTAAGACAATTAGAACAGCACTATCAATGAGAAAAATAAACAAAATGGCAAACACTTTGCATGCACACACACACAAACACACACATATAAATAAAATAAAAAACATGCACACACACACATACACACACACAGTGACACACACCACACCACACACACACCACCACATCACACACACCACACCACACCACACCACACACACACACCACACCTCACATACAAAAACACACCACACCACACACACAGTCACACACACACACACACACACACACACACACGCACAGTCACACACACACGCACACACACGCACACAGCCACACACACACACACACACACACACACACAGACACACACACACGCACACAGACACACACACACGCACACAGTCACACACACACAGCCACACGCACACAGTCACACACACACAGTCACACACACACAGTCACACACACACACACGCACACACAGCCACACACACACACACACACACACACACACAGACACACACGACTCACCATTGTCTGATCCCTGTTGGACACTGTCCAGCCCCTTCCCTCTCTCCTCTCGGTGTTCCCCGGTCTTCCAGGCACCATCCCTCACCACACCACGCCCCCTCTCCTCCTCCGACACTGGTCAACAACAACCACAACTGTCATGTTTGGAAGCACAGGTTACAGCTAACAAACAGCAACTTTTTCTTTTATAAAACAAAAACAACCAGCCAACAGTGTACAGCTATTTTTAATGTTTATTTAAGATAGTGGGTACTTTTCTTTCCACTCAATAATTGATTAAAACAAAATATCATAAGTTCAATCTAGATTATTAAATTATTTTATCATCTGTTAAAGTGATTTTCTATGCTTGTCAAGTCAAATCAAAATGATCTTTATTGATGATAATGGAATAAGCTAAACAAAGCTTTTTTTCATCCTGACGTCATAAATAAATCAGAAACACAACAGAAGCAAGCAAGATGAAAAACAAAACCTGTAAAACAAAATAAAATCAATTTGCAATGAAAAATATGGAAAAAATACACATATGTTCCTTCTTCTACTTCTTCGCCTTAGGCAGACAACTTCATCACGCTGAAGATTCTGCTGCACTTTAGGGGATAGTACGAAAAAGAAAGAAAATAAGTTCAGCAAAGATAGGGTAGATAGTGAGATAGGATTAAATATTATTGGGAAAAGATAGAGCCAAGATAGTCAGGAATTTAGTATTATGATACTCTGTTTGCTATATCATGTAAAAGGATAATAATTTTGTGAAATAAATTTATAACTTTAAGGAAATCAATTTTATAATGGGGGGGGGGGGGGGGGGAGACATGTGAGGGAAAGACGAGATAAAAGTCATACACAACCGTTAAATGCCCCGGTCTAGCCGGAGACACCCGGGCCCCGCATGATGCATGCAGAATGCATTCAGATTTTCAGCATTTATTTAACATTCCGCTTGTATGTGTGTGTGGGCGAGTCTCAGTGTCAGAGTGTGTGTGTGTGCTTCGTTTTCAAATAAATGACTTAAGTCAATCGGTCGGTCAAACTAAGTCATGGTTTTTTTTAGTCCGACCGACCTTGGCAGTCCTGCATGTTCCCGTCAGCATTGTAGCATTGTGACCTTGGCCTTTGAGTGTGTGTGTGTGTGAAAGAGAGAGAGAGAGAGAGAGAGAGAGAGAGAGAGAGAGAGAGAGAGAGAGAGAGAGAGAGAGAGAGAGAGAGAGAGAGAGAGAGAGAGAGAGAGAGAGAGAGAGAGAGAGAGAGAGAGAGAGAGAGAGAGAGAGAGAGAGAGAGAGACAGAGAGAGAGAGAGAGAGAGACAGAGAGAGAGAGAGTGTGTGTGTGTCCGCATGTGGAAACGCGCATTTATCCAAGATATGCAGAAAATAAATTCCTGTGTAATAGATTGTACACTTTGTCACATTAAAGGAAAACAAAAATCCCCTTACAGCCCAGTTTAACCCTTTCACCGCCAGCCACATTTCAGCCAAAAATGTCCATTAAATTTACCTGGGCAGAGAACAAAATCCATCTGCAGTATTGGGGATTCTTCTGTGACACATATCAAATCCTTACTTCCCCAAACTAAGACAAAAGGGTCTTTGGATAACAGACCCCAATTTGATGCCTTTTAGTGACAGAGGTGTTAACTAACTGTGGTGCTAAAATGCGACTTTGGCGGTGAAAGGGTTAACAACACAATAAAGCATCAACTCAGACATGCACCCTCCCCCATGGGGATACCGGGGGGTCTTTTGTATAAATAGTTCCCCCACATTCTGGAAGTTCTGTGCTTGTAACTTCCTCTAATCTGTCACTCTCTTTGACTCTGCCTTTTCCCTTTGCTTACTGTCATCTACTATCTTTCTGCCTTACCAGTCCATTCTCCTGCACTTTTTTTCACGAAACATTTCCTCCCGCCGAAGTCGGACTTGCTGGGCCTAACTGTTTCTTAGTTAGGCGCATAACGGCAGCATGACGCATCTGCGCTCATAATTGACAGGAAACTGTCTGAGCGACCGAAGAAGAAGAAGAAGAAAACATGCAGCCAACGAACGTCCCTTGGCTCACTCACCCCAGAGGGGGTGCAGGTAGAAGGCGGAGGGGGTGTAGTTGATGAAGCGGGTGGAGGGGGGGTAGAGCTGCAGCAGGAAGTCAGTGACGGTGGCCAGGAGGGCCAGGTCGGGCGGGCGGCCCACCACACTGGCCACGATGGCCGCCACATGCCGTCCGCACGCCCCCGACAGCGCACCAACGTCGTCCTGGATACGCTCCTGGGGAAGAAATAAAAACAAACATAAAACTGGAGCGTGAAAACGCTAGATCACCAGCCGCGCCACAGCATTTTCGGCTTCACCTTTGACTAATGATCTTCATCTTCGAACTTGGCCTAGATATCCTACCTAACTACCCGCACATTTTTTTAATTTTTTTTTTTTTAAAACACACCACAAAATTTCAGCCTACCAGGTTCTTCAGTTCAAACGCTATCATTATAACATACATATACATATACATATTTGTAAAACTGAGAGGATTTTAAGAAAAAAACATTTTGTTGTTGACTTACCCTGGCTAAAATACTCCAGGGATCATTCCAACTGCCGAAGCACTTGAACACTATGGTACAAATGCATCAGCTAGGGATGAGAACATTGCATGAGTGAACGTTTTTTGAAAAACATTTTAAAGAGAGGTAAAAAAGATGGCCGAGTCGCAATGTACTTAACTGCAGACATTGCTTGCCAAATGGAGAACTTTGTATCAGGCTTAAAGGCGTATGCTAAGATCGTAGATGAAAGACATTCTGTCCCAAAAAGTGACCTACCCAAATCCAGACTGCTCAGACTTAGATGAGGAAGTAAACCCTCACAATGAGTATGAAGCTGACCTCGTGTATGCTAAATCGCAAATTGAAAGATGCCTACAGGGACGTGTCACTATGCTTAATCTAGAAACCCTTCTGCGAAACAGAAAGGAACTTACAGACAAAGAGGCATTCAGCTATGAAGGAATTGATTGCTGCATATATTTTATACTTCCCGTATAATTTTGAGCCGGAAGTGCCAACCGTAAATACCAAAATTTCAATCCTGAATAACTCGAAAATGGCTGCACAGAATGCATTCATACTTTTCAGCATTTATTTAACAGTAACATTGGCAACACTCCCGGTATAATTTCAAGCCGTAAGTACCAACCGGAAGTGGGGGAAAGGAACGGTTGGTGGAGGGGAGAAACCTGTCATGTTTGCTCTGAGAGGCCAACATAAGCAGGGCTCCCAGGGACCCCCATTTGGGGGTCTATGTCACAAAAGTGACTTTTTTGTTTTACAGGACCCTCTAAACCAATGTGCAGGGGGTCCCAGGGATGCACTAGAAACATTCTAGCATTCGCTATGCCACTGGGACCCTCTATCCCACCTCTAGGACCCTCTATCCTGTAAGTGAAGGAGTCCCTGGGACCCCTTGTTTAGCGGAATGATTGGGAGCCCTGACAAGCCTTCTGCTTATCGGTGCCTCACCAGGTACATGTGGAACAGCAGCTTCACCACCCCGGCAGCCTGCAGCTGCTTCACGTTGAAGGCCAGGTGGGGGTGGTCCGGCCTGACCAGGACCACCAGCCCCGACAGGATCAGCTCCATGAAGGCATGTAAAAGTGTTCGGTATAAACCAAACAGTAAGTACCAACCGGAAATGGGAGCAAAAATTGTCAAATTTCAATCTTGAATAACTCTAAATCGGCTGCACGGAATGCATTCGTATTTTCAATAATTATTATAAAGTTGCAGAACTTCCGGTACAAATTTGAGCCGAAAATGGCAACCGGAAATGGCCAAATTTTATTCTTGAATAACTCGAAAATGGTTGCACAAGAATGCATTCATATTTTCAGCATTTACATAACAGAACGTTGGAGTAAGTACAAACCGGAAGTGGGGAAAGGAACGGTTGGTGGAGGGGAGAATCCCGTCATGTTTGCTCTGAAGTGAAAGGCAAACGCAAGCCTTCTGCTTATCATTATCACATTATTATTTTGACTGAAAACACTAAATTCACCAAGAAAAATGTTGCATTATTTCTCGGTGCCTCACCAGGTACATGTGGAACAGCAGCTTCACCACCCCGGCGGCCTGCAGCTGCTTCACGTTGAAGGCCAGGTGGGGGTGGTCCGGCCGGACAAGGACCACCAGCCCCGACAGGATCAGCTCCATGAAGGCGTCGTCACCGCCGGCGGCGGTGGCGCGGTGCCACACCTGCCAGCACAGCAGCAGGTGGCAGATCACGGCCACGTCGCGGATCACGCCCTCCGAGGACGGGCGCAGCAGCAGACGCCCCGACATGGCGTCCACCTTGAAGATGCTTTCTGAGGTGGCCGCGTCAAACAGTACCTGCATTGTGTAAAAATGTTGGGAGATTTTTTAAAAAACAGTATACAGCCTTAATTCCATCTTCGTAAATCAGAAGTCAGAATCAACAAGCAAAATATGTTTCCACATTTCTAATGGATCACCTGGACATTTTAACAGGGTCTCTTTATAATTTCTTTGATATTCTTTTAAAAACAGTAGATCAGGTGAAAGTTTGTTTAGTGACGCACTGGTCTGAATCTCCGTGCGGCAGTGGGTGGATGCCTCATGCCTGGACGACCCAGCCCCCTCTAAGAGTCTACCCCCGTGGGGATACCTGGGGGTCTTTCATGAAAATAGTTCCACCTTCTGGAAGTTCCATGCTTGTAACTTCCTCCAATCTGCAACTCGCTTTGACTCTGCCTTTTTCATTTGCTTTCTGTCATCTACTATCTTTCTGACTTATTGGCCCCATTCTCCTGCCTTTTTTCTAAAAGATTTTCCAAATAATTTTTCTCCTTTGAGCTCCTCAGTGTCAACTGTACGCAGCGAGGAGACCAGTGAAAACTGAAAACGGACACATATGTACTTTACCCATTATGGCCTTTTGTCCTGGGAATGCAGAAGAAGAAGAAAGTTTGATTGAGATGACAGCTTTAAGCTTTATAGGCACACATAACTGCATCGACATTAACACTCTTATTAATGGACATTCCGGGCACTTTTTTGAACTCATGTACCTTACATCAAAAAGCATTACATTGCACAATTGTTTTTAAATCAGTCATAAACTGTACAGTACGTGAATTCAACCTGCAAGTTTAATAACAAAAGGAATTGCATATGAAATGAAACAAATAAATACTCACATACATAGACACAGACACACACACAGAGATACTGAGAAACAAACCCACATGGGGTTAATCCTTAACTAAGGCATGAAGCATGCTAAAATAAAAAAGGAGCACAAAAAACAAATAAACATGTAAAAGGGGAAACGGATAAATAATTCTTCTTCTTCTTCTGTGTTCTACAGGCTACACATTGTATCTAATATTTAATGCCTATCTGAACTTATAAATATATACCCAACCAAATTACTCTCTTCATATCCTGTCAATATCAATGTAAACATCAAACGCTTTTCTATTATCTAACATATTTCTCAAATCCTATCTCATCCCGTGCTGCGCATCTTTGTCTTTGAACCCCTGTATATGTCAACAATTGCCGATAAACGGCAGGTGGACATTACTGGAAGAAGAAGAAGAAGATGATTTAAGATTATTATTATTATTATTCTGCGTTCAACAGGCTACACATTCAAAACCTTAGACCAACTGCTGCCGCAACCTGGATGTTCGGTGAAGGTCATTTGCTGTCCCCCAGAGTTTGATTCTGAGGTCTGTCCCTCCAGGCCACAGGGCCTGTATTCACATTGAGATAGTACGAGACTCATCATCACGATATCTCAGAAGTCCGTCCTAAAGTCCCATTAAATCCTACTACTTTATCATGATAATAAGTCTCATACTATCTTAATGCGAATACAGGCCCAGGTCTGTCGCCGCTTCTCATCGTACAGAGGGGTCTAAGATTAAGACACCACTTTCAACACTGGCCTGTACCACAGAAGAAAGTCTTAACAATTTGTGACGGTGCATGGGAAAAACCTACATAAGTCACTCAGAATGTTTTGAGCAAAAGCCAAAAATAGTTAACCCTCCCAAAAATATCAATTTTCCATTTAGGGCATATCTATGTCTATTTTCATGTATTCTGCCAGTCTCCACAACATGAAAGACAATATTGAATGATTTCTTTGAACTTTATTTGATTGTTTTCTAAATCAAGTCAATAGAAACAAAGAGGCAAAATTGTTATCTTCTATGCCCAATTTCTGCAAATGTTCTATTTCGAATGCCAAACTTCAAATAATAATAAAATAAACACTAGACAAGATGACTCAATTCGGTTTTCTGTGTATTAACAAGGAATCTTTGCTCCATCATGCAAAATTAACCCCTTCGCTGCCGCCTACTACTTGCGCATGCACCGCCGGCTTGCTTAAACGCGGCAATATCGCTACTTAGCGGCGACATATACATACGTCGGTGGCAAGTACTAAAGCGCTATAGAGGACGTATATATACGTCGGTGGCAAGTACTAAAGCGCTATAGAGGACGTATATATACGTCGGTGGCAAGTACTAAAGCGCTATAGAGGACGTATATATACCTCGTGGGCAGCGAAGAGGTTAAAATATCAATTTATGCCAAACTTTCATTATGTCTGGGTTTTTCCCATGCACTGTCACATCTGGGCAGAGCCCACTCAAAGCACACCTTGATTAGGGAGTAGCCGACAGGGGAGCGCGAGGAGCGCAGCACGACCGCCAGCATCTCGTAGCCCTGCATGTGGGTGAAGGTCACCGTCAGGGGAGGGAAGCGGTGCAGCAGCGTCAGCAGCAGGTGGACCGCCTTGCTCTGCACGTCCACGCCCCTCCCCCGACCACTACCCGCCTCCTCCTTCTCACCCTCCTCCGTTTTCTCGGGGCTCTGCTCAAATACCTGGTGCAGACACAGAAGTGGAAGTTGAAAATGGCGACTGCCGGGTCCAGTCGCAAGGATGAAAAAACGCAAGATGGGAAAGAAGTTCTGACCTGTTGCAGGGATGTGAGAGGGCCCCAAACAAAAAAGCGTAGCTGATGGTATCGTCAAAGTACTCAAAAACTTTGCCTCTGATATCAATTTTTTTTCGCTGCTCGCCTACACGGATCTTACTGTCCGTTACAGTTTCATTCAGCCAAGCCCTGTCAAATTTGTGTTGGCATCCATTGTCGATCTCCTCTTTCCTGACATTTATGGTGTGATAAATAACTTTTATGGTTGATGATGAAACAAAATCCTCCTTTGAAATCATAGCCGAACATATAAAAATGACGCATTGCCATTGGACGTAACTGGCCAACCACAGAGAAGCTTACAAAATTCAGTCAAGTGACTGTACTCATGCTACTAACTGCTTTCGTTTTCACTGTGTGTGCGCGCAAAGAAAGGCTACCTAGCTTGACAATCTCTCTCGATCTGTACGTTTTTTTGTTTGTTTTCCCAAATAGAAAAAACGCATTTACGCGCATCTCTCACATCCCTGCTGTTGTAGGAGACATTGAAGGGAGCTTGCGAACGTAGGTTCTTTGTCAGCCTTGTTGATAGGTGTGTGACATAGAAGTGTTGTTTGTGTGATGCCTTTTATCTTCATGAAACATGGAATTTATTATGTTATATTTTAACATGAATACAGGGTGTTTGCTACGTAAAGGCACACTTTTTTGTTGTTGGGTAACCTAATTAAAAATAGTGTATTCACAGTTCATACATGTACGACAAGACACAGCCAGATTCAGACTGCATTTTCACAGTGCAAGATTGCTTTGAAATGCACAGACATTGACACAGACAGACGGAAAGGAAGACACACACAGTATGCACCAGCAAGGCCATTCCTATCCCCACCCCCCTCACACCACATAACCAGACCTGTTTACTCTACTCTTTTCGAGTAGTATTCTACTCAAATTGGATCTCTACTACTCTTCAAAATTGAAAATAATGCTCTTTAATTCTTGATTACTACTCATTTTCAGTGAACATTGTTTGATGGTTTAATGAATAAAACTACACATTTTGCACCAAAACTACTCATTTCAGCTATCCAGACTACTCAAGACTTGTGTAGAGGGTAAACAGGTCTGCATAACATACAAACACATGACACACATTTAGTTAGTTAGTTAGTCTATTATAGTCCCGTCAAACATGACACACATACACGCGCACCTACACAGATACAGATGTGCACACGCACACACACACACAGACACACAACATCCTCAGCCACTAGAAAGAGCAGTGCCTGCATGCTGCATAGCTGTTCTGGGACCTATGGCAAAACACACAGACACACAACATCCTCAACCACTAGAAAGAGCAGTGCCTGCATGCTGCATAGCTGTTCTGGGACCTATGGCAACACACACACACACAACATCCTCAGCCACCAGGAAGAGCAGAGCCTGCATGCTGCATAGCTGTTCTGGGACCTATGGCAAAACACACAGACACACAACATCCTCAACCACTAGAAAGAGCAGTGCCTGCATGCTGCATAGCTGTTCTGGGACCTATGGCAACACACACACACACAACATCCTCAGCCACCAGGAAGAGCAGAGCCTGCATGCTGCATAGCTGTTCTGGGACCTATGGCAAAATACACAGACACACAACATCCTCAACCACTAGAAAGAGCAGTGCCTGCATGCTGCATAGCTGTTCTGGGACCTATGGCAAAACACACAGACACAGAGGAGGACAGACTGAAAGAACAGGTGCAGGATGGTGTCACTGACTTTGCCGAAGCTTGCGGAGAAAGAAACGTCGCTGACTGGCCTTCCTGCAGCAGGTGTCGATGTTGGGGGTCCACCCCACATACATTTTGGACAATACATTGTGTGACTTGTGACTTATGACACACACACACACACCAACCTTAGCCACCAGGAAGAGCAGCGCCTGAAGACTCCCCAGCTGCTCCAGAGCCTGGGGCAGGTTGAGGTGCTCCATCAGCCTCATGTCTCCGCTGACGTTGCTGGAGGCCACCAGGGGGCACTGCTGCAGCAAGGGGTGGGCGGCGGACGCGGAGGGCACCAGCCCCAGCAGCGAGGATCCCCCCCCTCCACCTGCCCCCCGCTCACCCCCTGCCTGCCCCCCGCCATAGCTGCAGTAGGTCTTCCAGGTGTGGGGGTCAAAGTACAGCAGCTGCTTCGTCTGGGTTAGGAAAAAAAAGTAAATAAGAGTGTAGAGTGGCACAGTGGTAGCGCGTTCGCTTCGTGTCAAGTAAACCAGAGTTCAAACCTGGATACAGGGAATTTGTCCTCTCACTTTGCACTAGGCCTTGCGGTCTGAACGTGTAGTCTTTCGGATGAGACGATAAACCGAGGTCCCGTGTGCTCATGCACTTAGCACACGTTAAACCCAGTGGCAACGAAAAAGTTGTCATTTGGTCAAAATTTACCTCTCCCTTCCTTCCTCATCAGTCACACAAAAATCTTTTTTTAAATTGGGTGGCGCCCCTCTGGTTGCGACGCGCTCTCCAGGTGGGAGCAACCCGAATTTCACAGAGATGCCTCTGTGACTATAATGTACCTAACCTAACCTAACTCATTCGCATCGCAACGATTTTGAATTATTCAAAGAACTCTCATAAATCACTCCAGCCATACACACAAACAAAACATACGTAAACGAAAGGAGAAATGAAAGAAGATTACAAGTTTTGACTTCAGGTTTAGACATAGGGAAGTGGTAGATCAGACTTTTTTTTATATAGACTTTATATAGAAAAACTCTCTACACCAATTGGATTCCCCACAACAAACCACTACAAAAGCAAAGTCAGAGGCAAAATTGTGGTCTAAGGGAGCGAAGCGAGTTTAGAAGTGACCAAAGTATGGTCTGCACACAGATTTACTTCCCTTAAAGCAAATGCATCAAATTGACAGCTATCTATTAATTCTGCACATATGGGGCTGGAATGACTTGAATGAGTTAAATAAAAATGCAATCTGTTCCGTGTACTCAACATACTATGCTAAACAATGGAACTTTCTATAATTTTATCCTATTCTTCTACTATCCTATTTATCCTAGTTCCATCACGACTGTCATCAGAAACGGCGTCTGTGACATACAGCACAGTGGAACCTCCCTATTAAGACCTTCCCTATTAAGACTCGCTCTAAGATGTGACTCAAACAATTTTCACCTATTTTTTCCCCACCTCTCTCTATTAAGACCTTTTTGGGGGCTGATTCTTCTTATTCGATCGCTCAGACAGTTTCCTGTCAATTTTGAGCGTAGATGCGTCATGCTGCTGGTACACGCCCAACTAAGAAATAGGCCCATCAAGTCCGACTTCGGCTGGAGGAAATGTTTTTGAAAGTGTTTCGTGAAAAAAGGCAGGAGAATGGACCGGTAAGGCAGAAAGATAGTAGATGACAGTAAGCAAAGGGAAAAGGCAGAGTCAAAGAGAGTGACAGATTAGGGGAAGTTACAAGCACAGGAACTTCCAGAAGGTGGGGGAACTATTTACACAAAAGACCCCCAGGTATCCCCACGGGGGGGTTGGGGGCTGATTTTTCAAGGTCTTGTAAGTAGCAGGGCTGCCTACCCCCTGTTCCAGTTTCCAGGGACAAACTGCTTCAAAACCAGGGACAAACTGCTTCAAAACCAGGGACAAACTGCTTCAAAACCAGGGACAAAATGCTTCAAAACCAGGGACAAACTACCAGGGACAGAGACTCATTTCCAGGGACAAACACCACAATAGCATGCATCATGAAATATATTTCCAGATCTAGCAACATTTCTACAAGTCTGGGTATTTTGGGTAGTCTTCATGTTGCTTTTCGGTGCCAACATGCTGCTATGTTCAAGATCTTTTGGAGTTCAGTAACCTAACAGAAAGAAATGTTCAACAGTGCCTGTTGTTTGGGGTTGTTCCTGTGTTCAGTAATAAGGTTAGCAAACTTCTTCTTCTTCTTTGTTCCCGGCCATATCAGATGCTCAGTCCAGTTTGTCAACAGCAGCAACTCAGCAGGACCCCACAGCTTGTCACGGAATGCCACAGGCCTGGGCCAGGTCTCACATCTCAGGGTGTCGAAGGTAGGGCAGTCCTGCAAAATGTGGTCTGGTGTCTGCAATCCCGTGCCACACGGACATTTATCCGTGTGGGAGATCTTCAGACGGTAGAGATGGGAGAGGAGCTGACAGTGCCCAGTTCTTAGTGTGAAGATGGCGCCCTGCTGTGCACGGTTCAGCTGGTGGGTTAGCAAACAAAACAAGAGACTGCTCTACAAAATTTTGATTCTACTCAGTTTCCAGGGACGCTAAACAGAAAAAAGTGGATTCCTGGGACAGGGTGCCATTTTTAACCGTTTCCAGGGACAAATACCCCTTAGGGGGGGGGGACGGTAGGCAGCCCTGATGTAGGTTCCACTGCACATGTTCCTGAAGAGAGTCCACCCACCAGGGCCTTCTCCATGTCCACTACGGGCGCGGCCCCAGCCAGCACGTCCTGGCTGAGGGAGCAGTTGCTCAGCAGGTCCCTGGTCAGCAGGCCGGCGTAGCTGACCCGCGGGTAGCCGCAGTCGCACTTGCCCAGGCCTCCCAAGGTGGGGCCCAGGGCGTACAGGTGGAACCACCACTCCGAGCTCAGGCCGCAGTCTGCACACACGCACGCGCACACACAACCTCTTTATTCAGGCATGGTAGACATCCGCGAAAGTGAAAATTTGACAACAAAAAAAGCTGGGGTAGAAATTTTTTTTAGGTATTATTAGGTATTAGGTACTTTATAGTCACAGAGGCGCCTCTGTGAAATTCGGGTTGCTCCCACCTGGAGAGCACGTCGCTGCCAGAGGCGCGCCACCCAATTTTTTTATTTTTTTATTTTTTTTTGCATGCGATTTTTGAGTCCACTGATGAGGGCAGGGGGGGGGGAATTTTTACCAAATGACAACTTTTTACGTTGCCACTAGGGTTTAACGTATGCTAAGTGCATGGGCACACGGGACCTCGGTTTAATCGTCTCATCCGAAAGACTCTCACGTTCAGACCAATTAAGGCCTAGTGCAGAATGAGAGGAAAAAATCCCCTGTACCCAGGTTCGAACTCGGGTTTACTTGACACGAAGCGAACGCGATACCACTGTGCCACTCTACACCACAGGTGCTCAGGTGCCTAAAAGTTACGTGCGTTAAAACCTATGCAATCGCTTCGCGGAACCGGATGTGAATGACTGAACAAGCAACTTCCTGCCGAAGTTAGCAGTCGTGCGAGGCCTAGCTCACGCCACACGTTTCCAGATTTGTGATCATAGTGCTTCTTTTTTTTCTTCTTCTTCTTCATTTTGACGCCCAACTTCATAATTTTAGTCTGAGTCGACATCTTTCAAATGAAATGCAGAATCGGTTGGATATTCTTCCGCGAAACTTACTTTGCCCCCACTACCATGCCTGTTATTACAACAGACCTGTTTACCCCCTACTACGCACGTCTTGAGTCTAGCTGAAATGAGTAGTTTTGGTGCAAAATGTGTATCATATTTTACGGATTATAAGGCGCACCCCCCAAATTGTACACAACATTCAGATTTTGTTATTATAGTTTCTCACTATATTATCAGTCACATTATAAGGCACAGGGGTCTCAGTGTAGGAAAAAAGTATCGCCTTATAGTCTGTAAAATACGGTAGTTTTATTCATTAAGCCATCGAATGATGTTCACTGAAAACGAGTAGTAATCAAGAATTAAAGAGCATTATTTTCAGTTTTGAAAAGTAGTAGAGGTCCAAATTGAGTAGAATACTACTCGAAAAGAGCATAGTAAACAGGACCTGTATTCACGTTGAGATAGCATGAGACTTAGCATCATGCTAACTTAGGAAGCTCTTCCAAAAGTCACTTATTAAATCATATAGGACATTGGAAGAGCTTCTAAGTTAGCATCATGCTAACAAGTAACATGAATACAGGCCCAGGTCTGTTACAAGATAGAACATCCCCCCCGTGGGGATACCGGAGGGGGGGGTCTTTTGTACAAATAGTTCCCCCATCTTCTGGGAGTTCTGTAACTCTCTACACCGATTGGTTTCTCTAATCTGTCACTCTCAGAGACTGCCTTTTTAGAAGTGACCAAGCTTGCTGTCATCCACTATCTTTCTACCTTACTGGTCCATTCTTTTGCCTTTTTCGAGAAACACTTAAAGATTTTCTCCAGCCAAAGACAGACAGGCTGGACACAACTACTCGTTAGTTAGGCGCATAACAGCAGCATTATGCATCTGCACTCATATGACAGGAAACTGAGCGATTGAGGAAGAAGAAAATATGACATGTTGGAAAGAATGTGATTCTCTAGTGGGCTACTAACAAACAAAAATGGCACGAAATTTGTGTTACTAATGAGGAAGGAAAGGGATGGGGTGCTAAATTTTCGTTGCCATTGTGTTTCACATGTGCTAAGTGCATGGGCACATACAACCTCAGTTTATCGTCTCATCCTATATAAAAAATCACTATTATTATTATTATTATTATTATCCGAAAGACTCCACGTTCAGACCGTAAGGCCTGGTGCAAAGTGAGAGGGAAAAATCCCCTGTACTCAGGTTTGAACTCGGGTTTACTGGACACGAGGCGAACGCGCTACCACAGAAAGGTGTGTAAAGCAGTGTGTGTGTGTGTGTGTGTGTGTGTGTGTGTGTGTGTGTGTGTGTGTGTGTGTGTGTGTGTGTGTGTGTGTGTGTGTGTGGGGGTGTGTGTGTGTGTGTGTGTGTGTGTGTGAGAGTGTGTGTGTGTGTGTGTGTACCAGTATGTGTGGGAGCGTGTGTGTGCTGTGTTTGTGTGTGTGTGTGTGTGCACACATATGTGTGTGTGTGTGTGTGTGTGTGTGTATGCGTGTGTGTGTGTGTGTGTGTGTGTGTGTGTGTGTGTGTGTGTGTGTGTGTACTTGTATGGGTATCCTCTAAAGTTTGTGTATGTGTGTTGGTGTATGTGGTCAGTCCTTGCAACTTAGTTGCTATGGTTTACTGAATGAAAGATGAACAATGAGTCTGTGTCGATAAATGTGTGTGTGTGCGTGTGTGTGTGTGTGTGTGTGTGTGTGTGCGTGCAGTGTGTGTGTGTGTGTGGTGTGTGGGTGTGGTGAGTGAGTGAGTGAGTGAGTGTGTGAGGTGAGTGCGTGCGTGTGTGTGTATGTGTGTGTGAGTGTGTGTGTATGTGTGTAGTGTGTATGTATGTGTGTGTGTGTGTGTGTGTGTGTGTGTACGTGTATGGGTGCCTGCGTGTGTGTGTGTGTGTTGGTGTTGTGTCAGTGTGACGTACCAGCAAAGAGGATGACGGGCCCCAGGCTGTAGTGGCCCAGCCGGTGGTGGGTGGATCTTGTGGCGGGCTGAGTGGCCCGTGGGTGTGGAGGGTGTGTGTATGTGTGTTGGACACGTGTGTGTGTGTGTGTGTGTGTGTGTGCGTGCGTGCGTGCGTGTGTGTGTGTGTGCGTGACGTACCAGCGAAGAGGATGACGGGCCCCAGGCTGTAGAGGCCCAGCCGGTGGTGGATCTTGTGGCGGTCCGAGTGGCCCAGGTGCAGGGAGGGGGTGGCGTTGGACACGGCGCAGTGCCACACGCTGGCCGGGTGGTCCAGCACGCTCTCATGCCGCACCAGCCCATCCACACGCACCGTCAGCTGCACACAGCACACAGTATACTAATTCCCCTCATTCTAGCTCCTTTCAGTTTTCCACAGAGAGCTATTTGTTTCAAGTTATTTCTTTTAACAGAGGCAAATATTCTTATCATTGATTGTGGTTAGGGATAGGAAAAGACCTTACAAGTGGTATGCCACCATAAAACAATGTAAGCCTAATGGATAAATCACTTTAACCCTTTCACCGCCAGCCATATTTCAGCCCAAAATTCCATTAAATTTACCTGGATAGAGAACAAAATCCATCTGCAGTATTGGGGATTCTTCTGTGACATATATAAAATAAGGTATATCCTTACTTCCCAAAACTAAGACAATAGTGTCTTTGGATAATAGACCCCAATTTGATGCCTTTTAGTGACATAGGTCTTAAATCACTGTGGTGCTAAAATGCGACTTTGGCAGTGAAAGGGTTAAATTGGTTTATGCAGGTGAGTGTTAGCAAAAGGCGTGAACTGAAAGGAGCTGAGAAAAACTACTGTGAGCACACAAATCACCAGGGTTCAGGGCCGCCTACCCCCTTTATTCCAGGAACAAACTGCTTAAAATCCAGGGACAGAGACTTATTTAATTCCAGGGACAAACATTGCAAAGACGAGGAAAGTTTTTTTTTAATCAAATGCACTCAGTTCTTACAAACTACTCTGACAACTTAATGATAGCTGGTGATTTTAACACAGTTGTGTCTAATGAGCGGGATGTAATATCAGGAAACTTCCATTGTCAAAGCAATGTAAATAAATTCATAGATGTCGTGAGTAAACTTGAAGTCACAGATATTGGCCACTGCAACTAGGGTTATTAACTAGGGCGTCGACATAAGAGAGCACCAGGTGATGCCAGTCCAGTGTGTGTGTGTGTGTGTATTAGGTATTAGGTACTTTATAGTCACAGAGGCGTCTCTGTGAAATTCGGGTTGCTCCCACCTGGAGAGTGAAGTCGCAGCCAGAGGCGCGCCACTTTCTAAAAAAAAACTGATTTACTGAATTTAGAAAGTTAAGCATGCATATTTTTGTGTGACAGCCAGAGGAGCGAAATTTTTAAAAATGGCAATTTTTGGGGGGGGGGGGGGGGGGGTAAATTTTGACCAAATGACAACTTTTTCGTTGCCACTGGGTTTAACATGTGCTAAGTGCATGGGCACACAGGACCTCGGTTTATCGTCTCATCCGAAAGACTCCACGTTCAGACCGTAAGGCCTAGTGCAAAGTGAGAGGAAAAATCCCCTGTACCCAGGTTCGAACTCGGGTTTACTTGACACAAGGCGAACGCGTTACCTCTGTGCCACTCTACTAAGTGTGCGCATGTGCATGCATGCGTGAGTGAGGGGGGGGGGGGGAAACATGTGTGTGTACCTTCCCCAGGGACGTGCTGCCGTCCAGGGTGTCCACATAGGAGAGCACCAGGTGGTGCCACTCCAGTGTGTGTGTGTGTGTGTGTGTGTGTGCATCAGTGTGCGTGCGTGCATGCATGTATGTGTACCTTCCCCAGCGACGTGCTGCCGTCCAGGGTGTCCGCATAGGAGAGCACCAGGTGGTGCCAGTCCAGTGTGTGTGTGTGTGCGCGCGACGTGCATGCATGTATGTGTACCTTCCCCAGGGACGTGCTGCCGTCCAGGGTGTCCGCATAGGAGAGCACCAGGTGGAGCCACTCCAGTGTGTGTGTGTGTGCATCAGTGTGCATGTGTACATGCATGTATGTGTACCTTCCCCAGGGACGTGCTGCCGTCCAGGGTGTCCGCATAGGAGAGCACCAGGTGGTGCCACTCCAGTGTGTGTGTGTGTGTGTGTGTGTGTGTGTGTGTGTGTGTGTGTGTGCATCAGTGTGCGTAGGAGAGCACCAGGTGGTGCGTGCATGCATGCATGTATGTGTACCTTCCCCAGGGACGTGCTGCCGTCCAGGGTGTCCGCATAGGAGAGCACCAGGTGGTGCCAGTCCAGCAAAGACATGTCCAGCCCCAGTGCAGACTCCCTCAGCACGCTGCTGTTGCACTTCAGGGAAGTCAGCCTTATGAAACACAAAGCATACAATGAATAATAATACAGTGGAACCTCCGCTTAAGACCTCGAAAATAAATCATCCAAAATAAGGTCTTAAGTGGGAGGGAGTTGTATATGGGAGGTAATTTTAATACTTACAAAGAAGGGCAATGTATGGAGAGAAACCCCCCCACAAAAAACACCAATTACATAGAGCATAGAGGGAGATCATTTTATTTCGCAAACACAAGAACACACACAAAAAACAACAACACAAAGGCGCACACATGTGCAAAGGCACATCTCGACAATCACAAATGTATCTTTTTAAAAGGCCATATAGGCAAATATGCACTGCAGAATGGACAACAGATGCCCACTCAAGTGCGTAAGGTCTCACTACTGTAATTTATATAAGGCGACACAGCGCATAAGGCGCACCCCCTGCTTTTTAAACAAAATCGTAATTTGAACAAAGATAGGGCGCATACACCCGATAAGGCGCAAAGAAACCAAAGAAATTAAAAAAAGGAAGAACGAAACGATCAGGCGAAAGTAACATCATTACAGGTGTATTGCTGTGTCCGATTGTGATCACGGAAGAGATACGATCGTGAAGCGAAAGTGCAATGTGAGTGAACTGTTGTCAGTTTGTTGTGGAAGCTACCAGAGCATGGTGAGTTGTTCATTTCAACTCTCGACCCCCTTACTTTTTTCTGTTTAGAGTATAGAAAGGGTGCATGCGCCGGATTGGGCGCAGGGGTCAAAGTTCAGTCAAAACAAAGTTGCGCCTAATAGGCCGTAAATTACGGTAGATGCCAGTGAACAATTAAAAAAAGCTGGCATGTCATAAATTGTAAAAAGAGAAAAAAATGGGGAGGGGGGGGGGGGGGAATGGACCAATTATAGAAAAAAGACAGGAGAATGGACCAATAAGGGAGAAAGACAGAAGATGACAGAAAGCAAGAAAGATGGCAGAGTCAAAGAGAGAGACATATTAGAGGAAGTTACAAGCACACAACTTCCAGAAGGTGGGGGAACTATTTATACAAAAGACTCCCCAGTATCCCCACGGGGAGTAACTCATGGATTGCGGGGTCGACCAGCTCCCCGAATGGAGGCACAAGGCATCCACCCACTGCTGCGCTCCTCTCCGTAAGCCCACCCCCATCATGATAGGTGGAAGCCCTCGGGGGTGAGGGGGGGAGACCCTCTAGGATTCAGTCTTATCCCCCAAAACTGTGAATGCTGAATGCATGTGTCCAGAAATGCCCCAGTCCACCCTACAACCTTTTCTGGGATAAATTCGCAGCAAAGGCTGTGCCAGACTCCACGTGGGGGGTCAGACTTCATCTCAGACTTCATCTGTGTTGCGGGAATGAATTACTCTTGATATTTCAAAAATCAAAGAAACACCCTTTTTAACTTTAAAAAAATTCACAATAATGCAAAGGACTAGGCAAGGTTTAATGAATGAATCCAAGAAAGGTGAAGAACTAACACATTCACACATGCGTTTTATTTCATGAGGACAGAATGCAAACAATCTGTGAAAGCTTGCCGTATTGTAAGACGCACCCCCCAATTTCACACACACACAAAATATGGATGTTATTATAATTTCTTAGTATTTTTTTGGTCATGGCTTTATCCTCAATAAAGATCATTTTGATTTGACTTGACTTAACCTGAAAATGTCCCACGAAGACGGAGTGTGGCTGCCCACATGGCGGGGTATTCAAAAACGGTCAAAAAGCGGAAACCCATGCGCAATCCGTAAATAAGTAAAAGAAAGAAGGGAAAAAAAGTATACACACCTGTCCGAATTTCCCCTAATCCGAAAATTTGTTTCCTTCTTTCTTCTACTTATTTATCATTTCCGCGGGCGGAAAATCCGGATGAACTGCGTAGCAGGCCGTACCTGAAGAGCAACGTTGCCGAGAGCACGTGGATCCAGACTTCAAACATCTTGGTGCTGTCTCCCAGTGAAGCCAGGTGCACGCAGTCGGCCAAAGGGGGTACGAACGATGACGCTTCTCTGTCCGGGGGGACCCCTGAACAACACCAAGCAGCGTCAATGGTGACACACACGTGTGACCCAGCACCACGAAAGGGACATTACCTCATTCGCATCGCAATGATTTTGATATATTTTAAAAAAACTCACAAATCACTCCAGCCATACACACAAACAAAGCAAACATAAACAAAAGGATAAATGAAAGATTACAGGTTTTTACTTCAGGTTGAGACATAGGGAAGTGGTAGATTAGACTTTTTGTTTGTGGCTCAAGCCACAAACCTATAACTCACTTTGTCGGTCGGTCTGTCGGTCTGTCGGTCTGTCCTTCCAAAATTGTCGCACATTTTGACAAAATTGTCGCACTTCAAATCGAGGCTACACTTCAAATTGAGGCCGCTCTTTAAAATGATGTATTTTAAAAGCGTACAAAATAATAAACATACGTAATACAGACACTACAACAGACACAACGAGTATGCGGTGCTTCTTTTGATGAGTATAAGTAGGATACATAGTTTTAAATGTTTTCCAAAAGATATAAAAAGTTACGAAATGGTGCAGAGATAACATTCTGGTTTACAGATTAAAATTATTGAAAAGCCAGGGGAGGTGACTCATGATTGGAGTGGTAAAAATAGACCGTGTGCCACAAACTATTGCGATTTCGCGCTTGTTTATATATAGACTTTATCTGAATACCCTAATTTCTTAAATTTGGGAGGTAAGGATAGGCCTAATTTTCTACATGTCACAGACGAATTCCCAATTAGACTTTATATAGAAAAACTGTCTACACCGATTGGTTCCCCAGTGAGCGAAGCGAGTTTAGAAGTGACCAAGGTATGGTGTGCACACAGATTTACTTCCCTTGAAGCAAATGCATCAAATTAACAGCTATCTATTAATTCCGGACATATATGGCCGGAACGACTTGAATGAGTTAAGTGTCAAACTGACCATTCTGAGACAATTATACAGTTTAAAACTTCAGACAGTTATCTTTCTAATGCTACCAGAACTGTTCTTGTCTCTTTTTCCATTCCAGAGTTATGAGCATTTATGGTTAGTTGGGTGAGTGCCGGCTATTTTGAGAAAACGCAGTCTAAAAGTCTAGCCTAGCTGAAGAAAATGCATTGACCTACTCGTTTAAAAGCACTTATTAGAGCATTTTGAGACAATATTAAAGATCATCCTTTATAGATATGAAAGATAAGTTAGAGAACACCCACAACTCAAAACTGACCCCCAAAACCGAAAGCCACAATTTTTGGTACCCCCAAAAAATAAAACTGGGTTTCCGGCATGTTCTGGAAAACTGGCACCCGTGCATATACACATACATCACACAATAACATACACAGTCTCTCACACATTAACCCTTTCACCGCCAATGTTGCATTTATGCACAATGGTTTAACACCCATGTCACTAAAAGGCATCAAGTCAGGGCCTGTTATCTGAATACCCTATTTTCTTAAATTTGGGAGGTAAGGATAGGCCTAATTTTCTACATGTCACAGACGAATTCCCAATATTACAGATAACTTTTTGTCTCTACCCAGTTTAGTTTCATGATATTCTTTTGGCTGAAAAATGGCTGGCGGCACACACACACACATTTAAGCCGTGTGTCCCCCAGCAACAGACTATCTGACCTGCGTGTGCATCCCTGGCTGTGGAGGAGGAGGAGGAGGCCATGGACTCCAGGGACAGCCACAAGGACAGGGAGAAGCCCGCCTCAAAGGGGGGCCACTGCAGGTTCTTCACAGCACACTGCACTGACGACACGCTCCACGCCCCCGCTACAGACTGGGTGTCTGCACACACACACACACACACACGTGCACACATATGCATGCGCACATACACACACACTCATTGCACATCTAAGTCATAATGGCAAAGGAGTTCAAACTAAAATTAAAAAGCTCTCACACACTAACCTAGGATTTTAAGGGAGGAAACTCCTCTTGGTTTCCTCCAGGGCGAGTGCCATTGATTCAGGAACAGCAATAATTTGCTTCTTTTTTTTTATTACGCAGGCAAACCTACCGATGGGCAAGCTGTGGTCCAGGTTCGAGTACCACCGCACCTGTTGGCGTTGACGGGGAAACACAGGTAGGAGGGGTCATTTATTATTATTATTATTATACAGGTAACCTACCGATGGGCAAGCTGTGGTCCAGGTGCGAGTACCACCTGTTGACGTTGACGGGGAAACACAGGTAGGAGGTGGGGGCCACCCAGCTGTTCTCCACGATGGACGTCAGGGTGGACAGGATCGAGTCCTGACAACCACAGGGATAGAAACGTCATGCTAAACACTACACAGGCATCAGAATAGTCTGAAGTCCAATCCTCTGAAAACTGCAGTTTCTTCTTTCTTCTTCTTCTTCTTCTGCGTTCCCAGGCCATATGGCCATAATGGGTCAGGTACGTATGTGTCTGGTTTTCAGTTTTCACTGGTCTTCCCACTTGCGTACAGCCGACACATTCCGATTTCGGAGGAGCTCAAAGGAGAAAATTGGGAACATTTTTTTGAAAAAAAGGCAGGAGAATGGGCCAATAAGGCAGAAAGATAGTAGATGACAGAAAGCAAAGGGAAAAGGCAGAGTCAAAGACAGTGAAAGATTAGTGGAAGTTACAAGCACAGAACTTCCAGAAGGTGGGGGAACTATTTGTACGAAAGACCCCCGGTATCCCCACGGGGGGAAACTGCAGTAAAGGAGCCATCAAGGCTCTAGACTGAAGAGGGACAACACTGAAATGAGTTCCCAACATCACCAAAAAGGATTAATATAGTGATAAATCGCTGTAAAATGCTATTTAACGTTTTAAGCCCCTTATAGCCTGATTCCGCCCATGACATCCATTACTTTCTCCTACCAAGCCGTCTAAAACCGCCCCCGTACACCCACTTCGTTATGTATTTTGGAGTTAAAACTGCAATATCAAAAAATCAAAAATATCACATAACAAAAAAACCATTGCAAGTTAAACATTCTTCATTTATACACAAACCCTGAACATTTGAAGTCAATCCATCAAGTAGTTATTTTTTAATATATTTTTAAGCAAAGTACCCCATTTCGGGCCCAGTTTACCAACATTAATTTGGTGGTTACAGGGAGTAGAGTCATCATTTTAATCGGGGTTACAAGTGTTAACACAAAAGATAACACTCAGTAAAAAGGCAAAACCACTGACAAGAGAAGCCAATCCAGGCATGGGAATTAGAGAAGACAAAAAAGACCGAAAATTGGGGTCTGGAAGCAGGCATAGGAACAAGGAATAAAAAAAAAAAACCTGAAAACCGTGTGTTGGGATACAGCCCCCAGAAAATGAAGCTTCTTCTGTTATCTAAGCCTTAAAAACAGTATTAGAGATAAGACTGATATATTTAGTTCATTTTGCATTCATTTATAACCAATAACTTAAGTTTTACTCATTGGGTTTCTTTTTTTTTTATCTCATAAATGTCCTCTTGGACCATCAAAAAAGCTGAAACATACCAAAAAAAAGACTGAAGAGGACCATCAAAAAAGCTGAAATTTGCCAAAAAAGACTGAAGAGGACCATCCAAAACAATTCCCATGCTGAAATTTGCACAAGAAAAGACTGAAGAGGACCATCCAGAAAATTCCCATGCTGAAATTTGCCAAAAAAGACTGACAAGAGGACCATCCAAAAAATGCTGAAATTTGCTGAACACCAGACTGACAATTCCCATGACTGAAGAGGACCATCACAAAAATTCTGAAATCAGCCCAAACCAGACTGACAATTCCCATGCCTGGCATCATTTGGTGTTGATTCTGACACACCAGACTGACAATTCCCATGCCTGCAATCCTCTGTCAGAAATTCTTAATCCTCTAAAACAATCTGATGCCTGACAATCCTGATGCCTGACAATCCTGATCCACTTCAATGATGCCTGACAATCCTGATCCACTGACAATTCTGATGCCTGACAATCCTGATCCACTGACAATTCTGATGCCTGACAATCCTGATCCACTGACAATTCTGATGCCTGACAAAAATGCTGAGAAACAGGGTACACTTGCGCATAATTAGGCATGGGATTGAGGAATCGTGAATAAATCAGAAAAGCGTGACTGTGTCAGAGAACAAAGCCCCCTGAAGCTGAAGCTTTTTTTTGGTGGTATTCTAACTCATTCGCATTGCAGCAATTTTGAATTATTAAGAAAACTCACAAATCACTCATCCTTAACCCTCTCATCGCAGCAATTTTGCTGCATACGCCAGAATCTCACACCGATTTAACTTTCGGATTTACCATTGGAATCCCGTATCACTCCCTTAATTGCGCCCGCTGAACGCCCACTCATCCTTAACTCATTCGGATCGCAGCAATTTTAATTGTTAAGAAAACTTTCACTCACTTTCACTTTTTGAATTACCCAAATCAATGCAATATCGCACTAAGTTAGTTCTTCACTGTTCCTGACTCTCAATTGGTCCGTTTTTGGTTCTTACAGCAATTTTGAAAGGAAAACCACTAGTCTTTTTGAATTCGATTTTTCGAAGTGACCCCAAATCACTTTCTTCTTTCCACGTGACGTGAAAACTCACAAATCAGTATTGACTCGGCGCGATGCTTGGAGCGCCATTACGGATTTTTTAATTAAAAAAACCAATTCATGGTTTGTTGTGTGACAGTGTGTCCTAGCTTTCGGATCGCAGCAATTTTGAAAATATCATCATTGCTATTCAATAATGCATCTTTCAGAAATTAAATGTGAGTTAGACTTTATTCTGGGTGATTTTTTGAATTATTAAAAAAAACAAATCATTTGGTTCGGATGACGTTCGGATTATTTACAAATCCCATCCTTAACTCATGGTATTTTGAATTGTTAAGAAAACTCACAAATCAATAACTCATTCGATTCGCAGCAATTTTGAATTGTTAAGAAAACTCATTGATCAGAGTCGAGAGGGTTAACTCATTCGGATCGCAGCAATTTTGAATTGTTAAGAAAACTCACAAATCACTCATCCTTAACTCATTCGGATCGCAGCAATTTTGAATTATTAATCACAAATCACTCATCCTTAACTCATTCGGATCGCAGCAATTTTGAATTATTAAAAAAACTCACAAATCACTCATCCTTAACTCATTCGGATCGCAGCAATTTTGAATTATTAAGAAAACTCACAAATCACTCATCCTTAACTCATTCGGATCGCAGCAATTTTGAATTATTAAAAAACTCACAAATCACTCATCCTTAACTCATTCGGATCGCAGCAATTTTGAATTATTAAAAAAACTCACAAATCACTCATCCTTAACTCATTCGGATCGCAGCAATTTTGAATTATTAAAAAAACTCACAAATCACTCAAACTCATTCGCATCCAGCAATTTTGAATTATTAAAAAAACTCATCATCGGATCGCAGCAATTTTGAATTGTTAAGAAAACTCACAAATCACTCATCCTTAACTCATTCGGATCGCAGCAATTTTGAATTATTAAAAAAACTTAACTCAAACTCACAAAATCACTCATCCTTAACTCATTCGGATCGCAGCAATTTTGAATTATTAAGAAAAAAAACTCACAAATCACTCATCCTTAACTCATTCGCATCGCAGCAATTTTGAATTATTAAGAAAACTCACAAATCACTCATCCTTAACTCATTCGAATCGCAGCAATTTTGAATTATTAAGAAAACTCACAAATCACTCATCCTTAACTCATTCGGATCGCAGCAATTTTGAATTATTAAAAAAACTCACAAATCACTCCAGCCATACACACAAACAAAACATGCATAAACAAAAGGAGAAATGAAAGAAGATTACAGGTCTTTACTTCAGGTTTAGACATTGGGAAGTGGTAGATCACACTTTTTTTATATAAAGACTTTGGTAAAGGTAAAGATGTGCCACCCCCCCTGCATTTCTCGGTTAATTCCATTTTTCTGTTTTTGCCTTTCTTACCAAACATAAAGCTGTATTTTATTAACCTTTTCAGCTAGTTATCTTTTTTGAATAATAACCCTAACCCTACACCCCCCCCCCCAAATAAGACGGAAAGACGCAATGAACCACGACTGTGACAATTGCTGCGGTGTACTGCAGTACATGGCCTTTATCATGACTGCAATTAATTATTGAACTAAGATAATTAGCTGAAAATGTTCATAAAATACAGCTTCATGTTTGGTAAGAAAGGCAAAAACGGAAAAATGGAATTAACCGAGAAATGTAGGGGGGGGGGGGGTGGCACATCTTGACCTTTACCAAGACTTTATACTTTAAAAAAACTACACCGATTGGATTCCCCACAACAAACCACTACAAAAGCAAAGTCAGAGGCAAAATTGTGGTCTAAGGGAGCGAAGCGAGTTTAGAAGTGACCAAGGTCAAAAATTTATATTTTATTATATTTTCTTACTGCATTACTAGTCACATTATAAGACGCAGTGTTCTCAATCTGGGAGATAGTATCGCCTTGTAGTCTGAACAATAGGGTACGTTTCAACTCAGTGTGGCACAGTGGTAGCGCATTCGCCTCGTGCCAAGTAAACCCGAGTTCGAACCTGGGTACAGGGGATTTTTCCTCTCACTTTGCACTAGTCCTTACGGTCTGAACGTGGAGTCTTTCGGATGAGATGATAAACCGAGGTCCCGTGTGCCCATGCACTTAGCACACGCTAAACCCAGTGGCAACAAAAAAGTTGTCATTTGGTCAACATGTACACCCCCCCCCCCCCCCCTTCCTTCCTTCCTTATCAGTCACACAAAAATCACATGTCCCTCCAAAAAACGGTGGCGGCAACGCGCTCTCCAGGTGGGAGCAACCCGAATTTCACAGACGCCTCTGTGACTATAAAGTACCTAGTACCTAATACCTCAAGGCAGCACTCACCACTTGATTTGTCTGGAGGAAGAACTTGAAGAGAAAGCCCAGTTCAGCGGAAGATATTTCCACCTGCCCCAGAACCTGCACCGTCGTCAGCAGGATTTCGTACAGAGCCGGGCCTGAAACAGAGCGTTTGTACCATCTACATTGCATTGTTACTCAGCTCCACCAACACTTAAGGTTCCAAAGCAGGGGAATAAGATTCACTATATGGAAATATTTTTTAGTCTTCTTTTTGTGTGGGGGGATGTCCCCAAACCTGAAACTAGAATTCCTGAAAACTCCAAAACCTGAAACTGAAAAATTGTGAAAACCACAAACCTGAAACTGAATTTCACATCATTTCTGAAACATCCAAACCGGGAAAAGCTCAAACAGCAAAACTCTGTGTGTGTGTGTGTGTGTGTGTGTGTGTGTGTGTGTGTGTGTGTGTGTGTGTGTGTACTTTGTTCTTATATGCATCGATTCAAGATTGGTAAGATTCCTAAGAAATTCTGTTGTGCTTAGCAGACTTTCAATACACATTTTTTCCTGACTTCACAGATACAAAATGACCTTGAAAAAAGAGTCTATGCCTTACCCTTTGACCAGTCAGACCCCTTATCAGGATTCTCTTGTATCAAACAATTTGCTAATGTACACATAGATTGATAAGAGTTATTGCATAAAGTTGGACTGATATAACACCTGGCAACCTGGATCAATCACTTGAAGCAAAAATTAGCCACAGAAAAAAAGTGTTCAGTTAGGTTTATGTGTTCTCCCCAATTTTTCCCCTGTTGGCGTTTACATCCAAAATTGGATCCTGGCGACGTATCGCATCAAGATCAAGATCAAGATAGAAAGCAAAATACTTTTCAACATAATCATAAATCCTGTTAATTGAAAGCAAGTCAAAATCACACACACACGTGTGCGCACACACACACACAAACAAACATACTCAAGTGCTGATATCTATCCAAAAGAAAACAAAATTCTCATAATTATGTGCATTCAACTCACACTGCTGCTGTTCAGCTGGTTGAAGGAATACGTTTTGGAAGCCCTTCAGTATCAATTCCAGCATTCCCTGAAAAATTCACAACAAATTAAAACAAAAACTAATCTTAAGCTATTTGAACTTGCTGTGCTCACAATAAACCTATGCTCAAATGGCTTTTATCATTGGTTGACATTAGCCTGTAGTAGGGGCCAACAGTAACATGAGAGCTGTACAATAGATGATTTTCTACAGTCATGGAAAACCATGGTACAGATTAGTCTCTTGAGGAAGACTACGACTCTCGAACGAGGGGGCTAGCGCCTTTGCACTGGCTCTGGTGCTGCAGCCAAATGGATGGGTTGGCCTTTGGGGACCTTCATCAACGCCAGCGGTGTCCTCAAATCCCTTTGGCCGAGAGTGGGAATGTACCCTGGGCAAGGCATCTCTACAATAAACAAATTCTAGCCCAGCCTGCCGGAATAGCATCTGCCCCCTCTACTATCTGGCAGTCATGGTCGGAAACGACTGACTGGCATACACAATTCACAATAAACTATTCACAAAACAGCAATGGAAACATGTTTCATCAAACAATGCCAAAAAATTAAACAGAAACATTCTCTACTAAGACCCCCCTCCAAATATTCTCAAACTGATATTAACACTGAAGAGTACGGAGTCTTGTTTCCTTACTATAAAAGTACACTATTTCAAATTAAAGTTGTCTATGCTGTAAACTCAACAAATAATGCAACTTAGCATCTTTGTGTGTGTGTGTGTGTGTGTAGGGTGGGGTGTGTGTGTGTGTGTGTGTGTGAGCCCGCGCACGCGTGCATGTACACTTTTAGTATTTTAAGGGGTTAATAAATACTGGAAGAAAAAGACCCAAGCGTTTGGCAGACCTGCTTGCATGCAGCAGTGGCGGTGGCGTGGGATGAACGCAGCATGTGCAGCAGCCTGAGCAGGACAGGGATCAGCACGCTCTGTCCTGAGGCACTCCTCTGGCTGGCCACCAGCAGCTCCACAAAAAGCCGTAGCACTGCGGGGAAACACTGCGCCGCTGGGCTCACCTGCCCGGACCCTGAACCGCTCCTCGTCCGGCCCTCCATCTCTGCCACAGTCAACATTGACGTAGGACCCGACATCAAGTTCAAGTATACATTATTTCAACAGAAATACAAAGTTCTCCGAAGTCGGGGTGTGGCTGCCCACGTGGCAGGGTAATCAAAAACGGTCACACACGTAATGTTCTCTCATCCCTAGCTGGTGCATTTGTGTCATAGTGTTCAAGTGCTTCGGCTGTTAGGATGATCCCTGGAGTCTTTAAGCCAGAGTAAGACAACAACAACAACAACATACTATTCACCTGCGTGCCAGTCGTCCTGTTGGTTGGCTTCAGTGTCCGCCTCGTATCCCGGCTCGGTGTAGACGCACTCAAAGAAACTCATCACTCCAGTAGTGGGCGATTTATTGCATCATGTATGAAGATTAGACATACCAGGAATGAAGTCATTTAGTTGCTTTTACACTATTCACCCATGCCTTGGCATGAGGCTGTGTCAGACCAGTTGACATAAGCTAGAACGCCAAGGCTACATCCAAATATGTTCTGCATGGGATTCTCTTAAACAATGACAAGCTCCTAGCATAACAGCATCAGTCAAAAATCCTCTGAAGTCAGAGTGTGGCTGCCAACGTGGCGGGGTAATCAAAAACGGTCACACACGTAGTGTTCTCTCATCCCTAGCTGGTGCATTTGTGTCATAGTGTCAAAGCGCTTCGGCTGTTGGGATGATCCCTGGAGTCTTTAAGCCAGGGTAAGACAACAACAACAACAACAACATCATACTATTCACCTGCGTGCCAGTCATCCTGCTGGTTGGTTTCAGTGTCCCCCTCGTATCCCTGCTCAGTGTAGAGGCACTCAAACTCTTCGTCGCTCCAGTGGTGGGCGATCTTTTTCACCTCATCCTCATCATCCAGCTCCTCCACATCCTGCTGGTTCTGCCATCACCAAGGACAACATATTGATACAGTGGAACCTCCCTTATAAGACCTCCCATTATAAGACTCCCTCCCACATAAGACCTACTGTTCATACTCATGCCCCACATGGCCGAAAGGCCGCAGAGGGCGTGAAACCTTATTTCTTCGACCTACTTTTCTGAGACATTGCCCTTCTTTGCAAGTATTAAAATTACCTCCCTTATAAGACCCCTCCTTTATAAGACCTCACTTTGGATTATTTTTGAAGGTCTTATAAGGGAGGTTCCACTGTATAATTAAAGTGATTTATCTTAAAACAGTAATATTTTCTGTGCTTTGTTTTAAAATGTTTATCATATTGGCAACAGGTTTTGTTTTAAGCACTGCTGTTTTGTTCTCAAGTGATAATTACCATCATGTGTGTTTCGATTTAATGGTATTGTCATTTATGGTTTTCAGGCACGTCTTGTTTTTAATGTATATTATATGCCATAGCCGATGAGGTTTAACCGAGGCGTGGTTACCGCTACACCTATCTGTATTAATAATAAAAAATCGGGACTTTACTGGTTTCGTACTGCCTCCGGGCATTGCCTCCAGTATTGTTCCCACCATATTTGTATTTACAAATGTCCCATATGTGTCTGATTCAGACCAAGAGGACGTAAAACACCATTTTCGTCGTAATGTATATTATATTCACAATATATCTTGAATACCTTTATGTGTACTTTTACTTGTAGCGGTGCCATAGCCGATGAGGTTTAACCGAGGCGTGGTTACCGCTACACCTATCTGTATTAATAAAACAAAATCGGGACTTTACTGGTTTCGTACTGCCTCCGGGCATTGCCTCCAGTATTGTTCCCACTATATTTGTATTTACAAATGTCCCATATGTGTCTGATTCAGACCAAGAGGACGTAAAACACCATTTTCGTCGTAATGTATATTATATTCACAATATATCTTGAATACCTTTATGCGTACTTTTACTTGTGGTGGTGCCATAGCCGATGAGGTTTAACCGAGGCGTGGTCATCGCTACAGCTATCTGTATTAATAATAAAAAATCGGGACTTTACTGGTTTCGTACTGCCTCCGGGCATTGCCTCCAGTATTGTTCCCACCATATTTGTATTTACAAATGTCCCATATGTGCCTGATTCAGACCAAGAGGACGTAAAACTCCATTTTCTCTCTAATGTATATTATAATAAGTCTTGTTTTAACTGTGTCAATCGCAGACATCACCGCTCTTAATTTCTCAAACAAGAGATAATAAAGTTGTTTGAATTGAGTTGAGTTGAGTTGAACACAATTACACACTATCGACACAGCATAGCTAAACAACTTCAGGGGGAAAAGTGGATGTCTGTCTTAGCAAACTTGAGATCATCCAGTTCCTCATATCCTGTTGATTCTGCCATCATCAAGGACAACACAACTACACACTATCGACACAAAGTACTGTATTTTTCGGATCTTTAGGCACTGCTGTGCATAAGGCAAATAGGGCAATTTTCAAGACAAATCTGAAAAAATGAAAGCAAAAGGCGCACTGGTTTATAAGGCGATACTTGCAAAAGAAAGTCAAAATTGGAAGCCCGTAAAGGCTTGACGACCGCCATTACTGCTGTCATAAACTTGAGTTGGCTCCCCTTTCAAATCATCGAACTTCCGTTTGTGCCACTTCCGGCTGTTGTTGTTTTGACAATTTTTCTCTTAAACTGGTAGAATTATGGCATTTTAAGCTCTACGACGATGCTTTTTACATCCAATGAAGGGTTATGGCATCTATTTGACAGTATCTCGGACGATAATAGGGATTTTGAAGCATTTTAACATGAGCAATCGTCGTATCGGCGGCTCGTGACCACTTTCGATGTCTAGATTCACAGTATACTGTATTGAGCACGGCAATTGTTGCCTCTCTTTTTACGATTTTGTTCACTAATAGGGCGCCCTCGCTTATTAGGCACATAGGTCGAAATTAGAGGAAAAAAATATCGCCTTATAACCCGAAAATTATGGTAGTTAAACAACTTCAGGGGGGGAAGTGGATGTTTTAGCAAACTTGAGATCACGCACGTTAAAGAACACAGTGGCAACGAAAAAGTTGTCATCTGGTCAAAATTTACCCCTCACCCATCAGTCACACAAAAACCGCATGCAAAAAAAAAGGTGGCACAGCGCCAGCTACGACACGCTCTCCAGGTGGGAGCAACCCGAATTTCACAGAGACGAATCCATGTGACTATTAATAATAGCAATACCAATTCAATTATCATTGGATTATGTGCAAAGACAGAAATAAGGCCATCATGTTGTCAAGTAGAATTGGAAATGGTCACCCCCTCTAATAACGCACTAAGTTCTGGCTTGTTATACACACACTATGAAGAAGCTTCTTGCTTGCAGTGATGTGATAGTAGCTGTACGGCGCTCTGTGTGCTTCTAAAGACAGACTTTCCTGAAAATGTCTGAATGAATCTGAACACTAGAAGTTTTGTCTATAAGTAAATGAGAATGCTTCTATTTGTCCTGAAAATATATATAACTATTCATGTAATAATTTGCTGAAAGAATTGGATGTTTGTTTATTATATTATTTGTTTATTTATTAAATGTAAAGGATGGAGTATTATATATTTCAGTTGTCTGTGTTGTAAAAAAGAATTGTGTGCATGCGGAGGTATGCTAAAGTAAGCAGTATGACATACACACATGCCAAGTTCACAGGTCTACACACACTATGAAATACACCCAGATGCACTCAAAAGTCAAAGAATGTCGAGTCAAAACAAGCTATAAATGTCACATACATAATGATATACATACCTACGCCTACACACACACACCTACACCTACACACACTCATATTTTTTAATGTTCTTGTTCAGTTTCCACTGACCACATGCAATGAGAGTTCTTGAAGCGTAATCAGGAACACTGGATGATGATGATAATGATGAAGATGACAATGATGACGACAACGATGACAATGATGATTACCAGCGTGGTTGTGATCTGGGCGTAGGACTACTCCAGGATGGAGGGCAGTTAGGGCTGGGCCATATTCAGTTACACATAGATAATAATGATGACAACGACGACGATGATGATGACAATGATGATTACCAGCGTGGTTGTGATCTGGGCGTAGGACTACTCCAGGATGGAGGGCAGTTAGGGCTGGGCCATATTCAGTTACACATAGATAATAATGATGACAACGACGACGATGATGATGACAATGATGATTACCAGCGTGGTTGTGATCTGGGCGTAGGACTACTCCAGGATGGAGGGCAGTTGGGGCTGGGCCATATTCAGTTACATAATAATGATGACAACGATGACGATGATGATGACTACCAGCAGTTGTGGCTGGGCCATATTCAGTTACACGTAGATAATAATGATGACAATAATGATGATGATAACAACGATGATGATGATGACGACGACGACGATGACGACAACGACGATGATGACAATGATGATGATGACAATGATGATAACGATGATGACAATGATGATGATGACAATGATGATGATGACAATGATGATAACGATGACAATGATAACGATGATGACAATGATGACTATGATGATGATGATAACGATGATGATGACAATGATAACGATGATGATGACAATGATGACAACGACAATGATAACAATTGTGATGACAATGATGATACGATGATGACATGATGATGATGATAACGATGATGATGACAATGATGATGACAATGATGATGATGATGATGACAACAAGGATGATTATCAGTGTGGTTGTGATCTGGGCGTAGGAGTACTCCAGGATGGAGGGCCATATTCAGTTACATATATACAGATAATAGTGATGATAATAGTGATGACAATGACGATGACAATGAATGATGATGACGACGATGATGATGATGATGATGATTACCAGCGTGGTTGTGATCTGGGCGTAGGAGTACTCCAGGATGGAGGGCAGCTGGGGCTGAGCGGCGTTGAGCAGCATGTCGAACACGGCCCGCAGCTTGCTGGGCTCCAGGTCCACGCAGCGCTCCAGGGTCCACTTGACCCGCAGCCACATGTCCTCCTCCTCCCCTTCCTGAGGACAACGAGCAGGCATTGAACATTGAAACATTGAAAATGGTTTATTTGATCTAGGCCATGTGCCCGTGTCAAATGGGAACAGGGGGGTTGGGCCAGAAAATAAAAAGTAATAATAAAGTGAATAAATAAATAACAGCATACCGGCATACAACACGCGGAAACAACCCGATAAATCAATCAAGAAATGATACAGTAAGGCAAATAGTATAGAAACATACAATTCATAAGCATATAAATAAATGAATAAGATAGCCAAATCAAATACATACAAACATACATAAGAACATATATATATATGTGCATACATGTATACATACATGCACATACATACATACATACATATGATAGAAGAAAACAAGCAGGCATGGGAATTAGAGAAGACAAAAAAGACTGAAAATTGGGGTCTGGAAGCAGGCATAGGAACAAGGAATAAAATTTAAAAAAACGAAAACCAGGTGTGTTGGGATACAGCCCCCAGAAAATGAAGCTTCTTCTGTTATCTAAGCCTTAAAAACAGTATTAGAGATAAGACTGATATATTTAATTCATTTTGCATTCATTTATTCTTTACTCATTGGGCTTCTTTTTTTATCTCATAAATGTCCTCTTGTACCATCAAAAAAGCTGAAACTTGCAAAAAAAAGACTGAAGAGGACCATCAAAAAAGCTGAAATCAGCCAAAAGACTGACAATTCCCATGCCTGAACGGACTTATTTACCATATTTTTCGGACTATCACTTCTTCTTCTTCTTCTTCTGCGTTCCCAGGCCCTAAGGCCATAATGGATGGGTGAGGTACGTATGTGTCCGGTTTTCAGTTTTCACTGGTCTCCCCCGCTGCATACAGCCGACACATTTCAATTTCGGAGCTCAAAGATTGGAAGATGTTTTTGGAAAAAAGGCAGGAGAATGGGCCAATAAGTCAGAAAGAGACAGTAGATGATAGAAAGCAAAGGGAAAAGGCAGAGTCAAAGAGAGAGAAAGACAAGAGGAAGTTACAAGCACAGAACTTCCAGAAGGTGGGGGAACTATTTGTACGAAAGACAGTATCCCCACAGGGAGAGACTCATGGAGGGGGCAGGGTCGTCCAGCTCCCCGTATGGAGGCACGAGGCATCCACCCACTGCCCCAGGACTATATAAGGCGATACTTTTTTTTCCCCATGGAGTGAGACCCTTGCGCCTAATAATGCAACTACAGTGGAACCTCCCTTATAAGACCTCCCATTATAAGACTCCCTCCCACATAAGACCTACTTCTCCGAGACAGTCATTCTTTGAAAGCATTAAAATTACCTCCCTTCAAGACCCCTCCCTTGAAAGACCTCATTTGGGATGATTTTTGAAGGTCTTATAAGGGAGGTTCCACTGTATAAGGATATACTTTTTCCCACATGGAGTGAGACCCCTGCGCCTAATAATGCGACTACAGTGGAACCTCCCTTATAAGACCTCGTTTTGGATGATTTTTGGTCTTATAAGGGAGGGGTCTTATAATAGAGGTAACTTTAATACTTACGAAGAAGGGCAATGTCTCAGAAAAGTAGGTCTTACATGGGAGGGAGTCTTATAATGGGAGGTCTTATCAGGGAGGTTCCACTGTACTAATATAGTAACTAAGTAAGAAAATATAACAAAATCTGAATTTTGTGTGAAATTTGGATGGTGTGCCCTATATGGTGTGTGAAAAATACGGTATTTCTTTAGTTTTAATACCGACAACCACAGCATCTACAGGTCTTCCTGAGTAAAACTAGAGATAAATTTACTTATGTTGTTTTAATACATGTACTGACAACCACAACCACAGCATCTACAGGTCTTCCTGAGTAAAACTAGAGATAAATTTACTTATGTTGTTTTAATACATGTACTGACAACCAGAACATCAGCCATCTACATGTCTTCCTGAGTAAAACAGGGGATACATTTACTAATGTTGTTTTAATACTGACAACCACAGCATCTACATGTTTTCCTGAGTAAAACTAGAGATAAATTTACTTATGTTGTTTTAATACTGACAACCACATCATCTACATGTCTTCCTGAGTAAAACAGGGGATAAATTTACTAATGTTGTTTTAATACTGACAACCACATCATCTACATGTCTTTCTCCTCCCCTTCAAGATCAAGATCAAGATTCTTTAATCAGCCAATGCACCGCAATACAAAGGAAATCGTTTTGGTTTTGCACAAGACAATCCAACAACAACAAAAGCATGCACATCGAATGGACAAATTACATCATCATGTATCAGTCTCTCCCTCAGATTCTTCCTGACAAAGCACAAATTTAGTTATTTTGTTTTAACATTAACCCTTTCAACGCCAGCCATTTTTCAGCCCAAACTGTCCATTAAACTTACATGGGTAGAGAAAAGATCTTGTCTGCAATATTGGGGATTCCTCTATTACATGATGTATAAACTAGGGCCTATCCTTACCTCCCAAATTTAAGAACATATTAAAAGTGGACCCTGACGGATCCTGAGTTTTTGCAAGAAACACATCGAGATCACCAGAAAGACAGCCTTTTTAAGGATAGGAACACTCACTGGTTTCCAAGAAATTAAACCGTCAAAATGGCGATTCCTCCTTGGCGGATATGCCGTGGAGAGTAGTCATTTTGGATGGGGTGGGTGGAGGTCACTCATTGTGGTTGAAGCATTTTCTTTTTTTGTAGTGCAGTGAAAAAAAAAATGGAGCTATTTCCTTTGTTGTGAGTGAAACTCCTGTAGATAAACTGCATAAAATTTAAAATAACAAAAATAAAGGCTTGTATTGTGAAAATTTTGTGCAAACGATTTGGCAGCCATTAGAAAAGGGACGGCACATGCCTTTTCTTTTGGTGAAAGAATTTGACTTCCAGCATCTCCGCCAAGGAGGAATCGCCAATTTGACAGTTTGATTTCTAGGAAACCAGAGCAAAGTGAGTGTGGCAATCTCTGTAAAGGGTGTTTTCCTGGTGATCTCGACGTGTTTCTTACAAAAACTCATCCGTCAGGGTGTCCCTTTAAGGTTGATGCCTTTCCAGTGACATGGGTGTTAAATCATTGTGGTGCCAAGAGGCGACAGTGGCGATGAAAGGGTTAATTGGGGGTGGGGGGTTAATTGGGGGTGGGGGGTTAATTGGGGGTGGGGGGGTTACTAGCTGAAGAGGCACATAAAAAAGCTGTCTATCCACAAATACTGTTTCAAAGTGCATGAATCTAAACTTTTGTTTATCAAACTTTTCAAAGCTGTGAACTTTCAAACTTAATTTATTGAATTGTTCATAGATGGGAAATAGCATAAAAACAAAAACACCAACAACATAAACTGACATTGTACTATAGTATAGTATCCATAGAATTGTAAATAGTGTGCCACATACATTATGTTGAATGAAACAGGCTTCCAAACTGGGAGAGGGCTCCCAATCGTCCTGCAAAACGAGGGGTCCCAGGGACTCCTTCACTGACAGTATAGAGGGTCCTAGAGGCGGGATAGAGGGTTCCAGTATCATTGTGAATGCTTAAAAAAAGAATTTTTCTAGTGCATCCCTGGGACCCCCTGCACATTCTTTTACAGGGTCCTGTAGAATTTTAGTGCTTCATAGACCCCCAAATGGGGGTCCCTGGGAGCCCTGCAGTGGGATAAACAATGAAGTTGTCTGATATTTACTCAAATTCGGCATGCAGCAGTAGAACACCACAACACTAACACAACAATAAAAAATTAAAATTAAAACAAAATAGTGGTAAATCAAGTGAAAATCAAGCTAAGGAAAGCAAAGTCTGGGGAGAGAGAGAAAAAGAAGTATGGATGCTGGTTTTCTTTGAATCTGTGATTAAAATTTAGAATGGACGTCTGGCGAAAGCTATGAGTAACTACAACTGGCAACACTTAAGTTGAGAGAAAGTGTTTAAAATCTTCTTCATTAAAATTAGTTTGTCGTCAAATTTTTGAAAATGACAGCTTGGTTGTTGTTTTTATTAAGAGAGGGAATAAATATGTACAAAATGCTTTAAATAATAACAATGTTGTACCTACTGTTGTCACTAAATGGAACAATATTTTTGATAACCTCGATTGGAAATGTATCTTTTCACACTGTTTTAAGACTTCAGCTGATGTCCAACTAAGATGGTTTTAAACTAGACTCTTACATAGATTACTCCCAACCCAAAGATATTTGTTTCAACGTAAAATTATTGATTCTCCAAATTGCAATTTTTTGCAATCAGGAAGAACAAACAATTCCTCATATGTTATATGACTGTGTTGATATTAAAAGATTTTGGAATGACTTTGAAAATATGTTAAAAGACAAATGTCAGCATTGTCACAACATGGAAATAAGTAAGGAATTAATTTTGTTTGGGGTCAAACAAGATACAAGAACTGATAAAAGTTATAGACCTTGCACTTCTTTTGGCTAAATTCTACATTTATAAATGTAAACTCCAAGATGTTCACCCTAACCTGCAGGCTTTTCTCGCTGCATTGAAAAATAGATATAACATTGAAAAATATTTGTCTGTCTTGAATTATACAGCGAGAAAATTTGAAGAAGATTGGTTCCCTTACCTCCCAGTTATTTCTTAACTTTCTCTTAATATTTCCCCTTCCCCAAATATAAAATACTAAATGCATCATTTGCGCAACTTTATGTATGAACATCATAATTCATATTTAACAAACTTGTGTTTTCCCACATGTATGTATACTACCCATTATGCTTAGTAACATACTGTGGTCAGTTTGTTCTGCTATTTTCAGCTTCAAGTGCATACATGTTATTGTTTTTTAATGCCTCTTTCATGTACAATTCAGTATTGGTAATGATGTTTGTCTACCCCACACAGGGATGGGAGGGTGGGTGGGTGTGCGTGTGGAAGAGGGTATACATGTGTGTGTGTGTTTAGTTAATGTGTATTCCTAGTAATTTCTGGATTAATTAGTTATCCTTATCATTAGTGATGTTGTTTACTCACTGTGGCTGGTGATTACTGGTGGTGGTGGGGACAGTGGGTATTGTCAATGTTATTATGGCTATTCTGCCTGCTTTTGCTATTATCTTTTGCTGTTATCATTTCTGTTCTCTTAATTTACTATCATTGATGTTATTGTTTGTATTGCCATTGCTATCATTGATAAGGCTGCTGTTGTCATCATTGTCATCATCATCATCATATCATCATCATCATCATCATCATCGTCATTGTTCTTGCTACCATCATCATCACAGTCACTATTGTTATTGCTGTTGTTGTTGTGTTGCTGTTGTTGCTCGTGTTGTTGTCCTTGTGTCCATTGAGTGCTGTTGATGTTTCTGAGTGTTGTCGTTATTGTTGAATCCAAAATTATCACTATATTCTATACATGTACATTTATAAAAATGGAAAAAAATGTTCAATAAAAATAATAAAAAATTAGACCAAGAGCACACACCAATCTAATAGTACTGTCCATGGCTATATTTAAAAATCAAGCTAAAAAAAAAACAATTTGAAAAAAAGAAAAATCTGGAGGGGAAAAACCGAAAGGGCATAAAATGGTTTTGTTTGAATTTGTCATCAAATGTTTGAAATGAGGTTGAGAATGGATGTAAAAAACAAAAAAGAGCCCACACACCAGTTTGATAGTTCCACCCAAGGCTTCATTTAACAATCATTATTCATGTTCTGGTATAAAGGAATCCAAAATTGGAAGCAAACATAAATTCAAGAGGCCCTTCAGGGAATGTTGAAGCAAAAAGCAAGCGAAAACTTGTCTTCAGGAGGGAAAGAGGTTTAACGGCCACTCGGCTGCAAACAGCACTGTGAGACGAAAAGCAAGCGAAAACTTGTCTGAGTGAAAGTGAGGTTCAACGGCCGCTCGGCTGCAAACAGCACTGTGAGACGAAAAGCAAGCGAAAACTTGTCTGAGTGAAAGTGAGGTTCAACGGCCGCTCGGCTGCAAACAGCACTGTGAGACGAAAAGCAAGCGAAAACTTGTCTGAGTGAAAGTGAGGTTCAACGGCCGCTCGGCTGCAAACAGCACTGTGAGACGAAAAGCAAGCGAAAACTTGTCTGAGTGAAAGTGAGGTTCAACGGCCGCTCGGCTGCAAACAGCACTGTGAGACGAAAAGCAAGTGAAAACTTGTCTGAGTGAAAGTGAGGTTTAACGGCCGCTCGGCTGCAAACAGCACTGTGAGACGAAAAACAAGCAAAAGTATATAGATGTCACTTTGCATTTAATTTAATACTCTGTATAAAGAGATACAGAGATCTCTTCCTATCTTTTGGCAGGTTAAGGAACTATAAGTATTACTGCCAATTATAGAATACATCACAAACCAATCTAGATAAGATTTCAACCACGCAGCGCATGCCTGTAAACTACAGATCATGGTATTGCCCCATCTTACTCAAACCAACTTGACAGGCATTGAATTGATTAATGGCTAGTTTACATTTTCTCTGTTTGCTTTGTTTTTATTTAAGCATCATTCCTTGCGATAAATTCTTTAGAGAGAGCATACACACACACACACACACACACACACACAAACATAGTCACACACACCACACCAGGGGTCGCGCTAACGCATGTTTCTTGCGTATTTGACGCGTTTAAAAAATCGCTGACATTTACGGCGTTTACGCGTAACCCGTACGCAAAATGACGTCCGCTCAAAATCACATCTGAGTCTAGATGGTGAATCAGACATTAGAAGTCCTACGGTCCCTACGCGTATAGTGGTTCTGCTACACTAAACATTGGAACAGACAATAGAAAAGTGCCACTGCTTTCAGAGGAAAGTAGGCGCAGTGCAGTGTGGCGGGAAAATCACTGTATTGGCGTGATCGCCGAAAATGACTGGTTAGTGAATAAAAATGCATGTTTTTGTTGCTGGTCTTGTTTTCATTGTTTTTAGCTTAGATTTATCATTTTGTTCTTTGACGCAATTTTCTGCTTCCCTTACACATTTTTTTGCCGATGTCGCGTAAGCAAAACGCATTTTCAAAAACACTAGCGCGACCCCTGACCACACACACAAACAGTCACACACACCACACACACACACAAACATAGTCACACACACCACACACACAAACATAGTCACACACACACCACATACACAAACATAGTCACACACACCACACACACACATAGTCACACACACCACACACACAAACATAGTCACACACACACACACACACACACAACAACAACAACATACAGTATTTATACGGCGCTAATCTTGATATAAATCAAATCAAAGCGCACACACACGTTAGCATTCATAACGCATTCAAACAAAAATGCAATACAAAGCGTTTTCAAAAACACTAGCGCGACCCCTGACCACACACACAAACATAGTCACACACACACACAAACATAGTCACACACACCACACACACAAACAGTCACACACACCACACACACAAACATAGTCACACACACCACACACACAAACAGTCACACACACCACACACACAAACACAGTCACACACACACACACACACAAACAGTCACACACACACACAAACAGTCACACACACACACACAAAACATAGTCACACACACCACACACACAAACACAGTCACACACACCACACACACAAACATAGTCACACACACCACACACACACACATAGTCACACACACCACACACACAAACATAGTCACACACACACACAAACATAGTCACACACACACACAAACATAGTCACACACACACACACACAAATAGTCACACACACACACACACACAAACAGTCACACACACACACACACAAACATAGTCACACACACACACAAACATAGTCACACACACCACACACACACAAACAGTCACACACACCACACACACAAACAGTCACACACACCACACACACAAACAGTCACACACACCACACACCCAAACATAGTCACACACACCACACACACACATAGAGTCACACACACCCAAACATAGTCACACACACCACACACACACATAGAGTCACACACACACAAACCCCACGAAGCTCTTCAGTTATTGTACCTTATTTTTTGGACTGTAATATAAGGCGCAACCCCCAAATTTCACAAAACATTCAGACTTTGCTATTACATTTTCTTACTATAGATAGTATTAGTCATATTGTAAGTCTCCCTCTGTGAAAAACGAATTGCCTTATAGTCCGAAAAATATGGTAGTTCTAACTCTAAGCAGGCAGAAAGCAAGGATAGACAAGCAAAAGTGCATGGCAACTTGCAAGAGATCTTTTCCAATTTTGTTTTTAGAGCTGGCATGATTGGGAGTGTTAGATTAAAGACTTTGGGGTGGTTAACTGCACAGTATTCATAAATCAGGAGGCTGTTATAACTACAAAGCATGATGAAGCCCATGTTTGCTTGTGGATACTGCTTTAACCCTTTCACCGCCAAAGTCGCATTTTAGCACCATAGTGATTTAACACCTATGTCTCTAAAAGGCATCACATTGGGGTACATTATCCAAAGACCCTATTGTCTTAGTTTTGGGAAGTAAGGATAGCCCTTATTGTTTGTGGCACAAGCCACAAACCTATAACTCACTTTGACGGTCTGTTGGTCGGTCCAAAATTGTCGCACATATTGTAAAAGAGAAAGAAAAGCGTGCCACAAACGATTGCGAATCCGCGCTTGTTTTATATATATATATATCACAGAAGAATCCCCAATACTGCAATGGATTTTGTTCTCTACACAGGTAAATTTAATGGACATTTTTGGCTGAAATATGGCTGGCGGTGAAAGGGTTAAGCAACTTGAAGAACATCGACAGGCTAAGTACAGTGGAACCTCCCTAAATTGTTAGTATTAACCCTTTCGCCGCCAGCCATATTTCAGCCACAAAATACCATTAAACTTAACGGGGTAGAGAAGAACAAGCGCGAAATCGCAATAGTTTGTGGCACGCTGTCTATTTTTACCACTCCAATCATGAGTTACCTCCCCTGGATTTTCAATAATTTTAATCTGTAAACCAGAATGTTATCTCTGCACCATTTCGTAACTTTTTATATCTTTTGGAAAACATTTAAAACTATGTATCCTACTTATGCTCATCAAAAGAAGCACCGCATACTCGTCGTGTCTGTTGTAGTGTCTGTATTACGTATGTTTTATTATTTTGTACGCTTTTAAAATACATCATTTTAAATAGCGGCCAGAAGTGTAGCCTCAATTTGAAGTGCGACAATTTTGGAACGACAGACCGACCGACAGACCGACAAAGTGAGTTATAGGTTTGTGGCTTGAGCCACAAACAAAAAAAATCTGCAATATTGGGAATTCCTCTAAGACATGTATAACATTAGGCCTATCCTTACCTCCCAAAATTAACAAAATAGGGTCTTTGGATAACAGGCCCTGATTTGATGCCTTTTAGTGACATGGGTGTTAAACCATTGTGGTGCATAAATGCGACATTGGCAGTGAAAGGGCTAAAGACCTTAAAAAATCAGCTACAAAGAAGTCTTAATACTGAAATAATAGGGAGGTGGACGCTCAGTAATCCGATTCATGGGGGAAAAACATTTGGTGAAAATATTCTTAGGTCACATCTTAGATAGATTTAGACTTGTTAGAGGGAGTCTTAAAAAAAAAAGAAGGTGTTAATAGTTAGGTTCCACTGTATCAATTTAAGTGTTTAACCCTTTCACCGCCAGCCATCATATTTCAGCAAAAAATGTCCATTAAATTTACCTGGGTAGAGAACAAAATTCCATCTGCAGTATTGGGGATTCTTCTGTGACATATATGAAATAAGGTCTATCCTTACTTCCCCAAACTAATACAATAGGGTCTTTGAATAATAGACCCCAACTTGATGCCTTTCAGTGACATAGGTGTTAAATCACTGTGGTGCTAAAATGTGACTTTGGCGGTGAAAGGGTTAAAGGGTTAACTGATCTTATCCCCCAAAACAAGTACATGCATGCATAGTTTGCATGCAAAGAATGCTAACTACACAAGAAGCAGACAATAAAATCTTTAACCCTTTCACTGCCAATGTCGCATTTATGCACCACAATGGTTTGACACCCATGTCACTAAAAAAAAAAGTAGTAGTAAAAGGCATCAAATCAGAGTCTGTTATCCGAAGACCCTATTTTCTTAATTTTGTGAGGTAAGGATAGGCCTTATGTTATAATTATGTCACAGAGGAATTCACAATATTGCAGATTAAAAAAATTCTACCCAGTTTAGCTTAAAGGGTTAAACTGTTTACACTCCTTTTAGTTTCATATCAAATATTTAAAAGGAAAAATAATCTGCCCAGCAATGGGAAAAAAACAATATTACCAATCTAATACCAATATTTCTACTAACTGAGTTCTTTGACACAATACTATATTATCACAAAACTTGAGCAGCAGGGATGGGTGAAAGGGGGGGTGTTCAAAACAAGCAGAGGAGTGAAGCACAATCACTGATTAGTCGGGATACTAACTCTCCGAGTGGCTTTTCTACGCACGGACACCTTGGAACGGCCTCCTCTCTTTCGCTGTAAAGAAAGTAGCATGAACAAAGCAACACCTATCAAGTCCAGGCATCAGAATAGTCTGAAGTCCAATTCTCTGAAAACCGCAGTAAAAGGGCCATCAAGGCCCCAGACTGTAGAGGGACAACACTGAAATCAGTTCTGAACACCACCAAAAAGCCTTAATGTAGTGAGAAATCACTTTAAAATGCTATATAACACAAAGGATAACACTAAATAAAAAGGCAAAACCTCTGACAAGAGAAGCCAATCCTCTGTCAGAAATTCTTAATCCTCTGACAATTCTGATGCCTGCAAGTCCTTTCCTATTGGCCACTGCAAGTAGGGTTATTAACGCCCTTGGCGTCAAGAGTTAATCCCTTGTTGATCAGTATCCAAAAGGGCATTCACTCTTGCAAAAGGCAGCCATAAAGTGGCCTCAAATAGGGTTATTGGCGAGACTTAATCCCTTGTTTGGTCAGTACTCAACCATCTTCCCCCACCCACCAAGGGCATTCACTCTTGCAAAAGGTGTTCTTTGCAGTGGCCAATAAATTAGCCTTCAGGACAAGGTCTATTCATATCACTTTCAGGAATGTTTTCACATTCATTTCCAAATGTGGACAAACATTCTTCTTCTTCTGCGTTCCCAGGCCCTAAGGCCATAATGGGTGAGGTACGTATATGTGTCCGGTTTTCAGTTTTCACTGGTCTCCTCGCTGCGTACATCCAACACATTCCAATTTCGGAGAAGCTCAAAGTGAAAGGAGAAAGTTATTTGGAAGACATTATGGAAAAAGAGCAGGAGAATGGGCCTATCAGACAGAAAGATAGATGACAGTTCAAGCAAAGGGAATTTTTTAAGTTTTTTAAGTTTTTTGAGTCAAAGAGAGGTACACGTACAGATTAGAGAAACGTTACAAGCACAGATCTTCCAGAAGGTGGGAGAACTACTTGTGTGAAAGACCCAGCAGCTGAATTTTAAATAATGCTTAGTGGAAGATTCTACTCGCACAATTCGAAGAGTACGAAAAGAAAGAAAGAAAAATGTCTGTGGGAAATTATGTTTTCGTTGATAAATTTACATTGCACAGATGAGATTGACAGAAGTTGATGAAAAACTCACACTTCTAGATCAACAATTCATGAACACAAAATGAACTTTTTTATGAAATAATATACATCTCTTTCCAAAATAAAACTACTACTTTATATTTGAAACCAAAAATTAATTGGATATTTAAGTATTTAATTAACTTTTAAAGTAGTGACTTAACTCATTCGGTGAACATTTTACTACCGGGGATTTCCTAACTTTCAACATCAAAAACCGTACATTAACACAACTATTATACTTTAAAAACATTCCAGATTGCCAAAGCTTTATTTTTTTTAATCCAAATTTGATTACAGACAATCCCCTATTTTACGACCCTCTGTTAAGCGACCACCTCTCATTTGAGACCGGATTTGTTGGCACGGATGCATTTTACTATGTAAACGACCTCTCTTAAACGACTTCCTCTAAAACGCGACTTACGACCGCCATTTTGTTGGTTTTTACGACCGTTGTTGTCGTCTGCATAGACTTCGAGCAAAGGGAAACAACCATGGTCAAGGGCCTGAAAGCGGAGTCGCTTCCCTTGTTGTAGAAAAGATGGCGGAAAGCGTAGGAAAAGCACGAAAACCACTGACTTTGAAAAAGAAAACCACTGACTTTGGACGAGAGTGGAGGTGATTAACAGAAGTCGGCGAAGTGAAACTGTAATACATCGATTGCACAATCCTATGGAGTTGGAAAGACCCAAATCCAGTTTTAATATGTTATTGTATGTGTGCATGAAGAAGAGAGCATGAACTGTGCTGAACTTTTTCTTTCTACGGCTGCCAGTGAAAACCTCCGTCATACGACCCCTCCAATTTACGACCGATTTTTCCGGACATTTTGGAAGTCTTAAAATAGAGGTTTGTCTGTACTAGCAATAATGGCACTAGAAATGCACTGGGGGTTTTACTATAAGGTGATACGTTTTCCCCAGGCTAAGACCCCTGCGCCTTATCATATGATCATATACTGCAGTGATGTCCCGAGGCCCCGGTCATAGGCCATTGACCTATCAAAATTGATTGAGTCAGGACATTGTCTTATTGATTTCTCTCGTCTCAGGACAGTTTGTCCTATCACGTTTCGATCCTCGGTACATCACTGTATACATACAGTGCTGAGTGGAATCCTAATAACTCAAAACAACGGGATAACTCACAATTTTTGGGTCCCAGTTTAATAATCTTTATGCTGAAAAGTCTTTTCAACTCAAAATATTGGCTATCTGAGTATCTCAAAATAAAATTTCAGTCCCTTCAATTTTGACTTGAAAGCGATTTTTACTGTATATAGTAAGAAATTATAATAAATTATTTTTGTGAAAAATGTTGGGCTGTATGCACCTTATACAGTGGAACCTCCCACTTAAGACCTCCCATTATAAGACTCCCTCCCACATAAGACCTACTTCTCTGAGACATTGCCCTTCTTCGCAAGTATTAAAAAATACCTCCATTATATAAGAACCCTCCCTTATAAGATCTCATTTTGGATGGTTTTTGAAGGTCTTATAAGGGAGGTTCCACTGTAGTCCGAAAAATACAGGACTTACTGTCCCAAATGTCCAGAGCATTGTTGATAAACCCACCTTTTGCAAGGGCAAGATGGTCTGGCAGGAGAAGCAGACCACCATGACCGACTCGATGAAGGACAGGTGGGAGAAGTGGCAGACGAGGGAGGCCGAACCCTCCTGCTGCTCCTTCATGCACTGCTGCGGAACGGCCCCAGGGGGCGCCACAGGCGTGATCTCCGACAGGAGGCTGAGGGCCAGCACCAAGGTCTCCTGCACGATGTACAGGCAGGGCGAGTTGCGGTAACACATCCGGAAGGTTTCGCTGTTCATGCACAGCTTGGCGCAGGTCTTCCACATGTCCTGAAGAGCCGGCACCGTTTCTAGCATACACTTGTGGATGTCGTTAAAAGAGCTTTGGTTGCGCTCAGGACTTGTCTGAGGAATGGCGTCTGGGTTAGGCTGCGCCGCCGTTTTATTCTCCGACTGCCCAGAAGACGGCGCGGGATGTTTTCTGGGCGGTGGCTTCGAGGAGTCGGATGAGGGGCCGCCCAGCTGGAACTGCTGGAACGACGCGGTGATGGCGCAGGTCTTCTGAGCCAGGGTGTCGATGAAGGTCTGGATGACGATCCCTCCCTGGTAGCCCGCGGCAGACTGGCCGCTGGCGGGGGAGGCGGGGCTTTGCCGGTTCATCATGGTCTGCTCGTCGATCATGATCAGGGCCTCAAACACCCCCATCACCGGCGCCCTCAGCTGCTCGCTGTCCAGGAGCTGGGTCAGGCAGGCCAGCCCCCCCTTCTCCAGGAAGAGCCTCATGACCTTGTCCACCTGCAGCACGTAGGGCAGGGAGGACACACACAGGAGCAGCACCGTGTTGGGCACGCCGCCCATCCTCCCTCCCTCTTCGCTGGACGACAACAGCTCCTCCCTCTCCTTGCCCCCAGCACTCTCGGGCTGGTCCACGTTTCTCATGTTCAGCACGTGCAGATAGATCCCAAAGAACAGCTCCTCCCTGATGCTGCGGTTGCCTCGCACGGCCAGCGTGATCAGGTGCTTGGACACGGACAGGGCGATGCTCTCGCTGGTGGACAGCACATACTTGCGCAGCAGTCGGAGCGACCTCCACCTGGACAGCGACCTCTGCTCGGGGACATCCCCCACCTCGCTGCTGGCAAAGCCGCTGTCCATGTGCAGGCCGCTGACCGGCTTGTCCGAGGAGCACTGAGAGCAGGCCCCCACGCTCTCCACGGCCCCGCCAAACTGCTCCAGCAGCATGGTGTTGAGTGTGTCCAGGGCGTAGTTCTTCATGGCGGGGGACAGCTCGGGGACCAAGGGAGCCAGCACGTTGACCACGGAGGCAGGCTGGAGGCAGCAGCACATGCCCTCGTCCCGCAAGGCACAGAGGATCAGCAGGCGGGTGGCCTTGGCCCGGGCCTTCTTGAGGCAGTCCAGCAGCAGGTGGGACCACTTGGCCATCTGGCACAGGGACGGGTCCAGCAGCTTGCTCTGCATCAGGGCGCTCTCCTCGCTGCCAGACACCACCGCCTCCAGGGGAGCCCCGAAAATGTCGTGGTGGTGGTGAAAGAAGGTGCCGTACTCACAGCTCCTGTGACGCCGCTTCAGGCACTTGATGGCGTGGATGTAGTTGACCTTGACCACCTTCAGACAGTGGATCAGGTTGCACAGCCACCTCACAGGACTGTCGTGGCCTTCCGTCGCGGAACGCTTCTTGTCATCGTGCTGTCCGTCGCTGTCTATGTGCAGGAAGCGAAAATAGTGCTCCCCGCCATGCCGACGGAACAGTTCCATCAGGGCGTTGGCATCTCTGACGAAGGAAGGGTTGAAGGGCAGGTGGTTGAACACCACGCGGAACAGGTCCAGGCAGCCACACACCGCGTCCTGTATGATGCTACGCTCCACCCCCACGCAGGAACAGTTCACGCTGTCAGAGTGCGGGTGGCAGTAGGTCAGCGATGACAGGACAGTGGGCACCACCTTCATGGACAGCAGAATGCGCACTCCATTCTGCTGCGTGGCCATGATCCCGCTCAGCATCAGAACCACCCTCAGCAGCTGCTGCAGCAGCACTAGACTGTCCTCCCTCGACCAAGGCAACGCGCCCAGGTCCTCGCTTTCAGCCGCCCGTCTGTCCTTCAACTGCCCGCTGTCGTGGTAACTGCGCAAGATCTCCAGCAGCACGGGGAGGACGAGAGAGGAGAGGTTCTGACTGGAGCTGGCGTGGCTGACATCCAGCACGGCAAGGTCCCTCAGCAGGTGGAGGATCAGCTGGAACAGGTGTCCGGAGCCCACGGACATGCTGCTCAGGTCGATATGGTCCGTGTGGTCCCCAAAGTCCTCCTCCGAGGCGGACTCCTCCTCCCTGGCCAGAGAGGTCAGCACGTGCGTCCTCATCGACTTCTTCAGCCGCGGCTGCCTGCTCTTCTTCAGGTCGCTGTCTTCTTGATCCGATTCGTTCGTGCCCGGTTTCTGTCTTCCCACAGAGGAGAGCGTTTTCGTGTAGCGTTTCTTGTCTCTGCGCACAAACTCCGAGTTCTGTTTCTTTGGGTTGGCCAGCCCCTTGAAATCGTAGCCGGCTGGCCTGTTGAGCTTGGGAAGGTTTTCCACCAGGTGAAAGCAATGGCTGACCGGCACCTGGGGATCCTCACCTGCAACAGATGATCTTCAACAGCTCAGTCAAACACATACTTGGAAATAGTACTCATATCTTTAAGTTTTCACACTCTCAATTCATTTGTAAAGTATTTCCCATTACGACAGCAACAACAACAAAATGAAGTCTAAGATACAGAAACAGAGAAAATGATGGTAGAAGATGTAGAAATAGCCGTCATAATTATGCTCGTGTACAAAATGTTTACTTCAGCACAGTACCAGAAAGGAGTTTAAAGCATCACAGACACACATAGGAGCATTGACATTAACACAGATAAATTAACTCACTCGGGATGAATGAGCAGGATGCGGCTCATGGCTCGCACAACCGTTAAGGACGAATGGCCCGGATCCGGCTCATAAGAGTTTTCAAGAGATTTTGATTTCTAGCGTGTAACCAGCTTTCCAGTGTGACATCATAACCTACTTTCAGTTTGCTTTGACCTTGCCTCTCTTGAAATCAACCAATCATTGCATAGTTTACATTCAGCGTTGGTTGTAGAGGGGGGTCAAAGATCAGAATGCAAAAATTTCCTTCTTTCTATATGTTAGCTGTTTTCGTCAATAGGAGACAAACGACAAAGGTATGGAATCTAATATTTTACGATCTTTTAGTGCATGGTGTTGCTAATCGTTTCTGAAAATATTGATGCTTAACTCTTCATAACTTGGCTTTGGTAATTGTTTTATGAACCTAGTCAAATGCCCAGTCCCCACAGAACAAGGGGAAATAATTCAGCCAGTCCCGAGTGAGTTAACCGTCGTGACACTTGAAAACTCACCTAGCAGCTGCAGGAAACTGGAATCACTGAGGTTGTGCTGATGCTTCAGGCAGAAGGGCAGCAGTGTCAGCAGAATGTTGCACAAATCGTGCCTGTTGTACACTCCCTGGAAGAAACCACACCACCCAGAATCAAACCAACAACAAGTGGCTCATAGCCTTGCTATTATTTCTGGTACTATACGTCGAAGGAGCCTATAAAGGCTATGTATTCGACAGAACTGGGAGAGCGCACTGAGAATTGAAATATAAAATCTTTTTATTTTATTTTTTAATAAAGAAAAATGTCTTTGTTTTACTGTCTGGTGGTATTGACAGCTTTTTAAGAGTTGACCAAAGGCCTTTTCGCAGTATCCAGGCTGGACCAATCCCGCTAGCGTAGCGCTCACCGGGGACAAATCCCGACCGGCACAGCTCCTGCCTTTCATTTACCACTACTTTGACCTATGGCCCCTAATTCCCTATTTTAATCTTTAGTTTGACAGGTGAGAGCCAGAAAATACTATCACAAACCAGGCGCATAACGGCAGCATGATGCACATGCGCTCTTAAGACAGGAAACTGAAGAAAACGAAGACTATCACAAAAAGAAAAAAGAAGACTGGTGGTACCTTCCGGCTTTCAACGGACAAGTTTCATAAATTTGAAAGCACAGACACAGTGCAAACCTCTGCCAAGAGGCACAATTCAATCTGTTAATAAAGCATGCATGAGGTGAGAGATAAACAAAGGACGCAACTGGGAGCACTAGTACAGTGGAACCTCCCTTATACGACCTTCAAAAATCATCCAAAATGAGGTCTTATAAGGGAGGGGTCTTATAAGGGAGGTAATTTTAATACTTACAAAGAAGGGCAATGTCTCAGAGAAGTAGGTCTTATGTGGGAGGGAGTCTTATAATGGGAAGTCTTATAAGGGAGGTTCCACTGTAATTCTTTCATTAAAAAAAACACGTTTACATAAGGATGTGATCCATCATTAAAACATTCTAACCATTTATTCATTCTGTCGAAGTTTGTCAATTTCCAAACACAAAATTATTGTCAAGTTGCATGGCATGCCCTTCAGAATTGATTTCTAGTACTAGTAGTATATAGCAACACATTCAAAAGAAAACAAATTCCTTGGTCTGAATGACAAAATAGATTGACTAAAAAATGATGATGCAGCCAATTTTGGGGGGAAAAGAAAGAACATTATACATTGAAGAAAAAGAGAAAGAAAAAATTACAACCAAAGCTCATTATAATCTAAGAAATGAAATCACAAATTTATGCTTTCACACCGACTTAATTGCACTTATTGTGGCGGTACCATAGCCGATGAGGTTTATCCGAGGCGTGATTACCGCTACACATATCTATGTTGATAAAAACTCGGGACTTTACTGGTGTTGCACTGCCTCCGGGCATTGCAGCCAGTATTGTTCCCACCATCTTTATATTTACAAATGTCCCATATGTGTCTATGACCGAGAGGACGTAAAACACCATTTTTCTTCTCAACAAATTTATGCTCTAAGGAATTGCTATTTATAAATAATCAACTTCATTATTACGGAAAAATTAATGCATCTTTATTTCTCCCTCCCATCCCTCCCCAAACCTCGATCCCCCCCCCCCCAACTTTCTTTCTTCTTCCTGGATTTGGACAGGGCCAATATACAGCGTTTGATATTTTTCACCCTATCCCTTCTCTTTCTCTCCATCCATGTATGTATGTGTGTGTTTGTGTCTTTGTGTATGTATGCATGTATGTATGTACGCATGTACGTACGTATGTATGCATATGTGCATGCACATGTAAATGATATGCTGTGTTCGTCAGTGTGTGTGCTTGTGTGCATGCGAGCAAGGGTGATTGTTTTTTTGTTTTTTGGCAGCTAGCCTGGAATGTGCGCTATATAAGCTTTCTTTCTTATTATTATCCATACCTGTACGCCCACTTTCTGAATGGTGTAGAGCAGCATCCAGCCGCGGCCCTTCAGCAGGTAGTTCTCCAGGACGGCGACGTCGTCGTCCATGTCACTGGCGTTGGTCACGTTGTAGACATTGTGCATGAACTCTGTGGACAGCTCGTTGGACACGTTCCTCAGTTCACTGCAACGTCACATGGGTAGGTAAGACAGAGGAAGAAAGAAATAATGATTGCAGATCTGGTTACACCCCCTGTTATAGTCCCGTCAACAGCTATGGTTACAATTAATTAATTCTTACAAATGTTTCAAGCTCTTTTTTTGTACAGACAAACCCCTATTTTACGACCCTCTGTTAAGCGACCACCTCTCATTTGAGACCGGATTTGTTGGCATGGATGCATTTTACTATGTAAACGACCTATCTTAAACGACTTCCTCTAAAACGCGACTTATGACCGCCATTTTGTTGGTATTTACGACCGTTGTTGTCGTCTGCATAGACTTCGAGCAAAGGGAAACAACCACGGTCAAGGGCCTGAAAGCGGAGTCGCTTCCCTTGTTGTAGAAAAGATGGCGGAAAGCGTAGGAAAAGCACGAAAACCACTGACTTTGAAAAAGAAAACCACTGACTTTGGACGAGAGTGGAGGTGATTAACAGAAGTCGGCGAAGTGAAACTGTAATACATCAATTGCACAATCCTATGGAGTTGGAAAGACCCAAATCCAGTTTTAATATGTCATTGTATGTGTGCATGAAGAAGAGAGTATGAACTGTGCTGAACTTTTTCTTTCTACGGCTGCCAGTGAAAACCTCCGTCATACGACCCCTCCAATTTACGACCGATTTTTCCGGACATTTTGGAAGTCTTAAAATAGAGGTTTGTCTGTACAACCTTGGTCATTCATCTAAAACAGCAGCATTTGATTTCATATAGAGCATGTAAGTATTACTGTATCTTACGGACTACAAGGCAATACTTTTTTCTAGACTGAGACCCCTGCGCTTTGTAATGTGACTGACAATATAGTAAGAAACTATAATAACAAAATCTGCATTTTGTGTAAAAATTTGGGGGGGGTGCGCCTTATAATCAGGTGCGGCCTTGTAGTCCGTAAAATACGGTACTTTAACAAATTGTGTGCAAGTATGTATATAAATAAGAACATACTGGAATCATATATCGGTGAGCATCCACAAAAGAACTGGGCAAAGGGGCAACAATTTGAACAAGACACCACAGTCAACTGTAATCATGGCCACTTGAAAATTCAAACAATACCACTCATATCATATGGATACAATACGTACCACAAAGTGGCACTCATATCTGAACTGCTCTCGTGCAAAAACTGCAGCAGGAATTTGTCCAGGAGAATCTGCCTCTTCTGCAATCACAAATTATCAGATTCATTATTCAATACCAGCAGTCAGCACACAGGCATCTTTTTTCTATTTAATTCTGTTCAATCATATAGCTTTGCTTCTTTTTGTGCGTGTGTGTAAAATGCTGAAATCTCGTTTGATCGTATTCCCTCATTACAAATTTCAAACCAGCACAGAGATAAATTTATGGCACATTCTTGAATCCAACAGAATAACCATTAACCACATATTAAAGATCCACCAGATCACATTTCAAAATCACGGGTTTCACATGTTTTCCCTTTTATAGCTGGTAAGAAATCTCGTTTTGGCCAGGTTTGGTTGCCATAAAAATGCCCCCCAAATCAAAGCGAAACATCATTTTAAAGAGCAGCCTCAATTTGAAATTGGGGGCATGCATATGTGGGTCACAGCTACCCAGAAAAAACAAGTGACTTAATCGTGGTGCGTCAGTGTCTTTAAATGTTTACATTTGCACAGGAGAAATACAAGAAAAAGAAGGATCATTTAATTATACACCATGTAAAACTGCTCCCCGAAGACTAAACATGGCTAGATCTCGCAAGCAATGACTTCTGGGACTGTAGCCACAGAAAAGAGACAAAAGGAAAGAAAATCCAGTTATACTCAAAGCAGTCAAGGTTACCTGCTGAATGGCAGATGTCTCCTTATCCGGCAGCCTCCGGCAAAGCTGAGCATACGTTTCCCACATTTCAGACAGCATGATGCCAGTTTGGGGGGACGGCTTACAACACCTTATTCCTGAGAAAAAAATGGAAAAAAATAGTATGAATATAACATATATATATATATATACTGGTCTCCAAAATTTAAGGGCCGGAAGAACGATCTTCTCTCTTCTGTCTTGGAGGCATGCTTATTGAGAGCTCTGGTTGCCGCCCTTAAATACACATTCGTGTCTAACTTTTGCTCAGCGGTGTTCACTACAGTCATGCCTTGCACGTGCAATAGGCAAGAAACCTGAATCAGCCCTGATTCTTCAGCGAAAAGAGACCAAACTTTCGTGAAATTCTCGTGAATTTGTCACATTTTAAGCGTACCTGAAAACGCTGTTGCTGTACTGCAATGTCTGCAAAACTGGTTCAGGCACGTGCAACAGGAAGGAAAGTTATTGAGTAGCCTAAGTTTTGCCATTTTCTTCATTGTTGTCTTAGTGTACAATAAATAGATATCAAGCTACTGAAAACAGAAGCTGGCCCTTAACTTTTGGAGACCAGTATATATGGCAGTTATCTTAGTACTGTATTAACCCTTTCACCGCCAATGTTGCATTTTAGCACCACAGTGATTTACCACCAATGTCACTAAAACTCAGTAAAAGGCATAAAATTGGGGTATATTATCCAAAAACCCTATTGTCTTAGTTTGGGGAAGTAAGGATAGACCTTATTTTATATATGTCACAGAAGAATTCCCAATACTGCAGATGGATTTTGTTCTCTACCCAGGTAAATGTAACCCTTTCAGCGCCAATGTCGACTTTTGTCACCACATTGGTTTTACACCCATGTCACTAGAGGGCATCACTCAGAGCCTGTTGTCTGGAGACCCTGTTTTCTTGATTTGGGGAGGTGGGGATGGGCCTGATGTTACATATGTCACAGAGGAATTCTCAATATTGCAGAGAATTTTTTTTCTCTACCCAGTTAGGCTTAAGGGTATTTTTGGGCCGAAAAATGGCTGGCGGTGAAAGGGTTAATACTATAATAGCATCAAACATGGTAAGCCTGTAATACTGTATCCAAACATTGGCAAACAAATAGCCCGTCCTATTACAAAAAGTACAAGTACTGGCTTTAATTACCCTGCTCCGGTTGAGTTTTTTCATTCTTTAAAAAATCACACACAAAAACCAACTTAATTTTCTGTAAACTTGCAGTAGTCAATATATAGATCTGCATCCTTATTTTATATCATGCCTGATGAAAGTAAACTACAGTGGAACCTCCTTTAAAAGACCTCCCATTATAGGACTCCCTCCCACATAAGACCTACTTCTCTGAGACATTACCCTTCTCTGTAAGTATTAAAATTACCTCCCTTAGAAGACCCCTCCCTTATTTTGGGTGCTTTTTGAAGGTCTTATAAGGGAGGTTCCACTGTAGCATCAAGCAAGGTAAGCCTGTAATATTGTATCCAAACATTGGTAAACAAATAGACCTACTTCTCTGAGACATTACCCTTCTCTGTAAGTATTAAAATTACCTCCCTTAGAAGACCCCTCCCTTATTTTGGGTGATTTTTGAAGGTCTTATAAGGGAGGTTCCACTGTAGCATCAAGCAAGGTAAGCCTGTAATATTGTATCCAAACATTGGTAAACAAATAGCCCGTCCTTTTACAAGTATTGGCTTTATCCACCTCGCTCTTCTTTCCTTAAAAAAACAGACCCAAAAAACACTCGTTTTTTGTACACTTGCAGTAGTGAATATATATCTGCATCCTTATTTTATGTCACGCCTGCTGTCAGTAAACTATAAACACTTGAAATATAACTGGGGCAGCTGCAGTGGGACAGTTAATCTTAGAAGAAAGGAGAAAGATCAACCGTCTGTGCCCGCTGCACAAGATCAACAATGGACTCGTTGACTTAAACCCCAGCCAGTACCTACGCCCCAGTGACCCTAGAACAAGAGGGTCACAGAGATTCTTTCAAGAAAGGACAGCACACCCGGTCCTCTCCTATTCCTTCTTCCCTCGCACGCTGAGAGAATGGAACTCACTCCCTACAGCCATGACAGACACCATCAGTCCAGAGGTTTTCAGGGCCGGCCTCGGTGGCATCACCACCAGCCACCGGGCCTCTCTCTGCTAAAACTCCATGCAGAAATGTAAGTAGTTTTAACGCAAGACTTTTAGTGCAGTACTGCACTGTTTTAAAATCCTGTTTTTAATGCCGCCTGCCTAATGTGACCAGTTAGTTGGACTTCAAACGCCCGCGATAGGGCCCTGTCCAGTAATAGGAAGAAGAAGTTCAATCTAGCCATACAAAATATAAAAATTCCTTCGCTAGAACTAGAGTAGAATGGAATAATTGAACTGACACCTCTAATGCAGCTTGGCCTGCCTACGCAGCATCAACAGGGCCAGACGATACACCAGGGCCTGTACCTACCAAAGATTAAATTAGGGGCCATAGGTCAAAGTAATTGGAAGAAAAAGAACACTGTAAAAGAAACGTAACTAATTAACTGGGTCCACATATAAAGAGTATATATTAATTATTATTAACACTTTTTTTAGTAGTTCACAGACAGATAAAACAACAAAGGCATAACTTCCTTGGTGGACATGAGCTTTTATGCAAAAAATAAAATTGTCTTTTTCTGCATCTTATGTCTTAGTTTATAGTTCAAAATATTAAATGTCTTGTCAATTTTAATTTTGTCTGCATGCTAAAAAGTGATTTTCTTCCCTTATTTGAAGACAATAAAGAATTGGAAATCAATACACTTAGGGCACAGACGGTTGCAATCTGCCAAACCCTCTATATAAAAAAAGTAGGAAGTGGATTTAAAACACTTGTTTCTGACATATGCTGATATGGTCATAAGCTTTAAAGCGTAGTAAAATGCTTGTTAAGTTAAAGAAAGAAAGAAGGTATTTGCATAATTCTCAAATAATTGATCATACAAAGCAGAAAGTAGTTCCAGAAGGGGTAGGGGTGGGGGGAGAGAGACTAGAGGGAGCGATACTCAAGACTCGGAAAGACCAAGTATGTATGTAAATGTATATTGAGACTGTATGTGTGTGTGTGTGTGTGTGTGTGTGTGTGTGTGTGTGTGTGTGTGTGTGTGTGTGTGTGTGTGTGTGTGTGTGAGTGTGTGTGTGCTTCCAACTTGTAGCATGCTAAGAATTTTATAGTTCAGTCCGTGGTTGGGTGTATACGATAAAGAATTATTAAAATTCGAAATATTTACGGTTTTAAGTGGACGTTCGGGTCTTTTCATTGTATGTGTGTGTGTGCATGTGCATGCGCAAGCGCGCATGCACATGTATGATGTATGTGCACGTGTGTGCATTACTGCATGCATTTGTGCCTGCAGACGTGTGTATGTGTGAGTGCGTGCGAGCATTTACTCTAATATTTTTCTTCTACCACACAAAAAAAGAAGGAATTCTCTGTGAAACAAACATAACATAAACCAAAAATGACACTACAGTGATGTTTATTTATCTTTGAAACACATATATAGTGATATACTTTCAAAGTCTCCTTTGATTGAAACAACTACATTTTAAAAAGGCATGACAGCAGTTGTACCAAAGACTGTACAGGGGAAGATAAACATCCGGCCTATTTTCCCTATATGAGTAGTGAGGACAGAAACACTGGTTATGACCCTTTGAAACGTGACACATTTTACACATCGATAGGCCAGTTGAATTCTCCGTTCAAGTTCCAGTCCAAGTTTTGGGATAGCCTCCACTGTGAATAGTGTACACGTCTGCACTAACGATAACTCTATCAGCCCGGTTCGCCGAGCTTTTAAGTAATCCATCTTACCCTTTTAGAATATCTTTGGTTGTACTAACTTATCAAGAAAGTTAAAAAAATCTAGCAATATAATTCATAAACCATTACAATTGAAAAATAAGTTAACCTACAACAATTCCAAGGTCCAAACGAATTAATTGTTTCTTCATTTATAGTTTGAATAGTTCCCTTGATAAATTTAACACGACTATCTTTGAAACAGCATGAAAGGCACACAATTCACAGGACTAAAAATAAAAATACTAAATCCTATTATTTTTTTCATGTTAAAAGTTGTACAGATTTCAACAAAATGAAGTCATTTAGGATTGAAAACACTTAACTTGTAGCAGTTTTTAAATGTTCAACGGCTCAGAGTCTAAGAAATGTCAACTATATCTAAATATGAATTGTTATTGGCATAGCAGAATAATCATCACTGATCAATATAACATTTTTTTCTTCTCTCCTATCTATAGATAAAACACTCATAATCAACAGCTTGGTTTTCAGCCACTAATTACAATTTACATCTTATATTCAGTAAATATTTAATTTAAAACTCTTATGTCACATTGACCTTAATTTCCCTTTGCCCCTCTTGCTATATCTGCCCTGGGCTTACGAGGATTAAGATACTTGAGCCAATTTGAGGTCAACACCTCAGTTCAGTAGGTGAACTGTTGAAGGACAGATGTGATGCAACCCATGGATAGCCCCAGAGTACCCTTCTTTCCTTCATTCCGTATAGTGACCACAGTCACTGATGGCTATTATGCTGTAAAAACTTTAGGATGATCTATGGAAAGCGCGAGTACTGCTTGACCCTTGTCGCTCTGGTTCAGGAATTTCATAATTTTTGACGTAGATAAATAGTAGTTGTAGTACCAGACTAGTTATATAAGTACTTATTAATATAACACTAGTATGTATTAGTATTTAAGGTTTAACAACCCATTATTTCAGTCATACACCTTTTAGTGTCAAAGCTGATATTGATAAGTTTGGGGTTTTATGAAGCAAAAATATTCAGCTTATAAAAACAAAACCTGGACGAAATGCGCTGAACTTCTTTCATTTATTATTAAACCTTATTGCTCTTAATGTTAGTTTATTTTAAAGTAACAATGTCATGGTGTGTACCAACAGTTACATAGTCATACTCAGATACTGTCAGTGTCACTACATGCCATTGCCAATGACATTTAAATAATAAATAAATAAACTTATTTCTAAGTTACAACTTTAAATCACAGAGGTTTTTATTTGCCTCATGAAGTCCTTCATTTACATTAGTACAAGATCAACCAGTTTTGCACAGTTTTCCCACACAGTTTTACATTATTTCCACACAAAATAATCACCATCAATGAATAACTTTCAGTTTCACTCAGTGTCAGATACTGTCGACCCATAAACATGACTTGACAAAAAAGTGAGCCATTGGGTCACGTAGGTCTAGGCTATCAGTACTCACTTGAAATTAACTATAATCAACTTGATTAAGAACTTTGGTAGACGAGTACGTTATCTGCAGTTAGAGTAGATCTACATTGTTTAGTTCAGTAGGCCTAGAGGCTAGACGCCTAGAGTAGTCTAGTCTAGTGATTTCGCATTGACAGTTTTACGCCGACCGAGTGTTGTTCGATACAATAATAATAAAACACAGCCAAACTTTATGTGTGCCTTTCACTTGTCTGCCTCTGTCACTTCGGGCCATTTTTATGCATTTACAATTAAGTTACGAAGCAAACAGTACAGACACAGTTTGGTTACTTGCGGTTTCACTCTCAGTCAATATGGAGCGCAGACAACTCCCGTGTTGTTTGCACGTGACAGAATTGTTTTTGGACAGAATAGTATTTTCTTCACACGAGAACAACTTCCGGCTGCGTACTTCACTAGTTTCGGTTTCAACAAAATTAATTCTTCTGTCGATATGTGTCTTTCGTGAAACTTTGTCGCCCATATCAGCTTTATTACATCTTGTGCCCCCTCCCCCCCCCCCCTCTCTCTCTCTCTCTCTCTCTCTCTCTCTCTCTCTCTCTCTCTCTCTCTCTCTCTCTCTCTCTCTCTCTCTCTCTTCACTCTCCCGTCTATCTCTCTCCATCTCTCTTATTCCGGAGGTTCACTATGCATTACCCGTGTATTTAAAACAAATATCAAGTCATCCATCTTTCATGAAACAATTCAAGGATTATATTATTACAAATGATTTTTAAATAATTTATCATTACACCTGACACATGCCTGTATATTCGTCTGTTCATCTCGTCTGTTTACCTATTGTCTGCCAAGCTATCTTATGTTACTTTATAATGTTTTTGCATTATTATTTGTTGGTCTGTTAGTTTTCTTTGTTTGCCCACAGGGCTGAGTGTAAAAAAGTTATGCTTATCTCATTACCCTGTATAAATAAAAATTCGTTTGTTTCTTCTCTCTCTCTCTCTCTCTCTCTCTCTCTCTCTCTCTCTCTCTCTCTCTCTCTCTCTCTCTCTCTCTCTCTCTCTCTCTCTCTCTCTCTCTCTCTCTCTCTCTCCCTCCAGACACTCAAGCGGCACAATATTTTTTTGTTTACACTAACAACAAAAAACTGATGCACATAAGAATGCTACTCGATCAGTTGTGTCCATGTCCTACCCACCTACCTACCTACCTACCCACCTACCTACCTACCTACCTACCTACCTACCTACCTACCTACCTACCTACCTACCTACCTACCTACCTAGTCCGTCCGGTGTATCCCTTATTTATTTTTCCACTGATCTTCTCCAGGTCTGCTTCGGTCTTCTTCTTCTCGATATTCTCTTCCCCCGCGGGTTCCAGGCATAAGAATGTAACAAGAAATTCAATTGATCAAAGATCAACACGAGTCCAAACAGTGTTGACATTATGTAGAAGAGTGTATTGCACTTCAAAAGTGTAAAATATGAACATGTCTTTTCAAAATATCTTCAACGTGATGAAGCTGACTGCCTTGGAGAAGAAAAAGATGAAGAAAAGTTATGTAAAATATGAACGTGTCAAAAAAGAAGTTCAACACAGTAAAGCGACATCATATAGCTCAAAATGTAGGTTTAGTTCTGTAAGCAGATAAGATTCGTCTTCCGAAGTATTTGTGATCCCAAGTTGTTTTTTTTTTAAATACTTAACACGTTTCCAACATTTTGTTTCACAAAAATGTCAGAAAAGGTTTTTAAATGACAAAATGCTGTTTTCGTGAACATATAATGAGCTAGAGTGGCATAAAAAAAAAAGAGCACACTTTGCACATTTTCATGAAACCAGACTGAGATTGAGTTTGAGAGTCGTAAACACGAAGAGGATAGGGTTAGGATCAGCCTGGGGTTGTTGTCATTAAACTGACAAGAACCATGCAGACTTTGAGATCGGTAATCATAAGCATGAAGAGGATATTTAGGGGTAGGGTCAGCCTAGGATTGTTATAATGAAACTGAAAAGAACCAGACTTTGAGATTGACAGTCGCAAACATGAAGAGGATAGGGTTACGATCAGCCTAGGGTTGTTGTCATGAAACTGAAAGAAACCAGACTGACTTTTGAGACTGAGAGTCGTAAACACGAAGAGGGTAGTGTTAGGGTCAGCCTGGGGTTGTTGTCATGAAACGGAAAAGAACTAGACTTTGAGATCGAGAGTCATAAACATGAAAAGGATAGGGTTAGGATCAGCCCATGGTTGTTGTCATGAAACTGAAAGAAACCAGACTTTGAGATCGAGAGTCGTAAACACAAAGAGGATAGGGTTAGGATCAACCTAGGGTTATTGTCATGAAACTGAAAGAAACCAGACTTTGACATCAAGAGTCGTAAACATGAAGATGATACTGTTAAGATCAGCCTAGGGTTGTTGTGAAACTGAAAAGAAGAGAATAGGGTTAGGATCAGCCTAGGATTATTGTCATGAAACTGAAAATAATCAGACTTTGAGATCGAGAGTCGCAAACATGACGATAATAGGGTTAGGATCAGCATAGGGTTGTTGTCATGAAACTGAAAGAAACCAGACTTTGACTTTTGAGATAGAGAGTCGTAAACACCAAGAGGGTAGGGTTAGGGTCAGCCTAGGGTTGTTGTCGTGAAACAGAAAGCAAACAGACTTTGAGATCGAGAGTCATAAACATGAAGAGGATAGGGTTAAGGTCAGCCTAGGGTTGTTGTCATGAAACTGAAACACACCAGACTTTCAGATCGAGAGTCTTAAACACGAAGAGGATAGGGTCAGCCTATGATTGTTGTCATGAAACTGAAAAGAACCAGATTTTGAGATCGAGAGTCATAAACATGAAGAGGATAGGGTTAGGATCAGCCTAGGGTTGTTGTCATGAAACTGAAAGAAACCAGACATTGACATCGAGAGTCGTAAACATGAAGAGGATAAGGTTAGGATCAGCCTAGGATTGTTGTCATGAAACTGAAAAGAACCTGACTTTGAGATCGAGAGTCGTAAACATGAAGAGGATAGGGTTAGGATCAGCCTAGGGTTGTTGTCATAAAACTGAAAGAAACCAGACTTTGACTTTTGAGATAGTCATAAACACGAAGAGGATAGGGTTAGGATCAGCCTAGGGTTGTCATAAAGCTGAAAGAAACCAGACTTTGATGCTTGAGATAGAGTCGTAAACACGAAGAGGGTATGGATAGGGTCAGCCTAGGGGTGTTGTCATAAAACAGAAAAGAACCAGTCTTTGAGATCGAGTCATAAACATAAAGAGGATATGGTTAAGATCAGACTAGGGTTGTTGTCATAAAACTGAAAGAAACCACTTTGAGATCGAGAGTCGTAAACACAAAGATGATAGTGTTAGGATCAGCCTAGGATTATTATCATGAAACTGAAAGAACAAGACTTTGATATCGAGAGTCATAAACACGGAGAGGATAGGGTTAGGAGCAGCATAGGGTTGTCATTAAACTGAAATAAACCTGATTTTCAGATCGAGAGTCGTAAACACGAAGAGGATAGGGTCAGCCTAGGATTGTTGAGTAAGAGTGGTGATTTCTTGATGATAATGATAAGAGTGGTGAATATTTTATATTGAAATGTTAAAGAATTAGTTAGTGTATTATATTTCCAGCCGTCAACAGCCATCGTCATCTCAGGACTGTCACCACGTAAAGTTACGTTCTCTGCCCTCATAGCCAGAAAATAAAATAGGAAAATAAAATAGTTAGTGAGCATAAAATACGGATGTGAAACAATTAACGTTTGTGTGCATGCGAGTGTGCGTGCCCATGCACTGTGTATGTACACGTGCGTGCACGAATGCATTTATGCGCATGGATAAGGTCTTATTCTTACCTCTGAAATATCGATGTGTGAAAGTGCATACGTGTGGGCGTGTGCATGCGCTTACATATTTGTAGGGGAAATGCTAGCATTTTAAATATTTGTTCACTATTATGAAGATGACGATGACGACGATGATAATGATGAAGTGGTGATGGTGATAATTTTTCGATGATGATGATAATGGTGATGATTCTGTGATAATAATCATAAAATAAGAGGGGTGAAGCTTTTTTTATGTGAAGATTTTATGACGATAAGAATAATAACAGGGGTGAAGATTTTTTATATAAAGATTTTGTGATTATGATAATGATAAGAGGGGTGAAGATTTTGTGATAATGATAAGAGGGGTGAAGATTTTGTGATAATGATAACAGGGGTGAATGGTTTTATGATAATGATAAGAGAGGTGGAGATTTGTTGATGATGATAATGATAATTGGGGTGAAGATTTTGTGATGATGATAATAATAGGGGTGAAGATTTTTTGATAACAGGGGTGACGTTTTTGTGATGAGTGGAAAAGTGTTTTTTTATAATAATGAGTGGCAAAGATTTGTTGATGATGATAATCATAAAAGTGGTGAAGATTTTGTGATAGTGACTAGTGGTGAAGATTTGTTTTATTATAATGACGAGTGGTGAAGATTTTTTGATGATTCTAACATTCTAATATTTTTTATATTGAAATGTTAAAGAATTAGTTAGTGTATTATAGTCCCGTCAACAGCTAGGGTCATCTCAGGACTGTCACCACGTACAGTCACGTTCTCTGCCCTCATTGCCAGAAAATAAAATAGGAACTGAAGGAAAATTTAGATAGTGAGCATAAAATACGGATGTGAAACAATTGACGTTTGTGTGCATGCGTGTGTGCATGCCCGTGCACTGTGCGTGTGCGCGTGCGTGCACAAATGCAAATTTATGCGCATGGATAAGGTCTTATACTTACCTCTGAAATATCGATGTGTGTATGTGTGAAAGTGCATACGTGTGAGCGTGTGCATGCGCTTGCATATTTGTAGGGGAAATGCTAGCATTTTAAACATTTGTGCACTATTAGGACGATGACAATGGCGACGACGATAATGATGAAGTGGTGATAATTTTTGATGATCATGATAATGGTGATGATTCTGTGATAATAATGATAAGATAAGAGGGGTGAAGATTTTGTGTTGATGATGATGATAAGAGAGGTGAAGATTTGTTGATGATGATACTGATAAGAGGGGTGAAGATTTGTTGATGATGATAATGATAAGAGGGGTGAAGATTTGTTGATGATGATAATGATAAGAGTGGTGAATATTTTTTGATGATAATAATGAGTGGTGAAGATTTTTTGATGACGATAATGATAAGAGGGGTGAAGATTTGTTGATGATGATAATGATAAGAGTGGTGAATATTTTTTGATGATAATAATGAGTGGTGAAGATTTTTTGATGACGATAATGATAAGAGGGATGAAGATTTGTTGATGATGATAATGATAAGAGGGATGAAGATTTGTTGATGATGATAATGATAAGAGTGATAAGAGGAGTGAAGATTTTTTTATGATGAAAATGGTGAGTGGTCAAGATTGTTTTATTGTGATAAGAGGGGTGAAGATTTTTAATATAAAGATTTTTTGATTATAATGATAAGAGGGGTGAATATTTTTTGATGATAATAATGATGAGTGGTGAAGATTTTTTGATGATGATAATGATAAGAGTGGTGAAGATTTGTTGATGATGATAATGATAAGAGGGGTGAAGATTTTTTGATGATGATAATGATAAGAGTGGTGAATATTTTTTGATGATAATAATGATGAGTGGTGAAGATTTTTTCATGACGATAATGATAAGAGGGGTGAAGATTTTTTGATGACGATAATGATGAGTGGTGAAGATTTTTTGATGATGATAATGATAAGAGTGGTGAATATTTTTTGATGATAATAATGAGTGGTGAAGATTTTTTGATGACAATAATGATAAGAGGGGTGAATATTTTTTGATGACAATAATGATAAGAGGGGTGAATATTTTTTGATGACGATAATGATAAGAGTGGTGAATATTTTTTGATGACGATAATGATAAGAGTGATGAAGATTTTTTGATGATGATAATGATAAGAGCGGTGAATATTTTTTGATGATAATAATGATGAGTGGTGAAGATTTTTTGATGATAATAATGATGAGGGGTGACGATTTTTTGATGATGATAATTATAAGAGGGGTGAAGACTTTTTGATGACGATAATGATAAGAGGGGTGAAGATTTTTTGATGATGATAATGATAAGAGTGGTGAATATTTTTTGATGATAATAATGATGAGTGGTGAAGATTTTTTGATGACGATGATGATAAGAGGGGTGACGATATTTTGATGATGATAATGATAAGAGGGGTGAAGATTTGTTGATGATAATAATGATAAGAGGGGTGAAGATTTTTTGATGACGATAATGATAAGAGGGGTGAAGATTTTTTGATGACGATAATGATAAGAGGGGTGAAGATTTTTTGATGATAATGATAAGAGGGGTGAAGATTTTTTGATGACGATAATGATAAGAGGGGTGAAGATTTTTTGATGACGATAATGATAAGAGGGGTGAAGATTTTTTGATGATGATAATGATAAGAGGGGTGAAGATTTTGTGATGATGATAAGAGGGGTGAAGATTGCTTTATGATACTGATAAGAGGGGTGAAGATTGCTTTATGATACTGATAAGAGGGGTGAAGATTTTTTTATGATAATGATAAGAGGGGTGAAGATTTTTTGATGATGATAATGATAAGAGTGGTGAAGATTTTGTGCTGATAAGAGGGGTGAAGATTGCTTTATGATACTGATAAGAGGGGTGAAGATTGCTTTATGATACTGATAAGAGGGGTGAAGATTGCTTTATGATACTGATAAGAGGGGTGAAGATTTTTTGATGATGATAATGATAAGAGGGGTGAAGATTGTTTTATGATACTGATAAGAGGGGTGAAGATTGCTTTATGATACTGATAAGAGGGGTGAAGATTTTTTGATGATGATAATGATAAGAGGGGTGAAGATTGCTTTATGATACTGATAAGAGGGGTGAAGATTTGTTGATGATGATAATGATAAGAGGGGTGAAGATTGTTTTATGATACTGATAAGAGGGGTGAAGATGTTTTGATGATGATAATGATAAGAGGGGTGAAGATTGTTTTATGATAATGATAAGAGGGGTGAAGATTTTTTGATGATAATGTGTTAAAAATGTTTTTATAATAATGAGTGGTGAAGATTTTGTGATAATGAGTGGTGAAGATGTTTTGATGATATAATTCTTCAATTGGAACCATTTCATATTCACATCGGATGTTTTGTTAAGAAATTAAAAAAAAAACTTTTTTGCCAATCAATATTAGCATTTATCTTTTCATTCCACCTGTGGCAACCTTCTGGAAGACGAGCAGGAGATAATATGTCGTGTTTTGGTATTGATAGTAAAGTGTGAAGAGGAGGTGGAGATAATGTGTCGTTTTTTGGTATTGATAATAAAGTGTGAAGAGGAGGAGGAGATAATGTGTCATGTTTTTGTATTGATAGTAAAGTGTGAAGAGGAGGAGGAGATAAAGTGTCATTTTTTGGCATTGATAATAAAGTGCGAAGAGAAGGAGGAGACAATGTGTCATGTTTTTGTATTGATAGTAAAGTGTGAAGAGGAGGAAATAATGTGTCATGTTTTGTATTGATAGTAAAGCATAAAAAAGGGGGGAAAGATGTTTTGATGATGATAATGAGTTTTTGATTATAATGATAAGTGATTTTTGATAATGATAAAAGTGGTTAAGAATTTTTGATGATGATAATGATGAAGGGTGAAGATTTTTTGATGATGATAATGATGAGTGGTTAAGATTTTTTGATGATGATAATGATGAAGGGTGAAGATTTTTTGATGATGATAATGATGAGTGGTTAAGAATTTTTGATGATGATAATGATGAAGGGTGAAGATTTTTTGATGATGATAATGGTGAGTGGTTAAGATTTTTTGATGATGATAATGATGAGTGGTGAAGAATTTTTGATGATAATGATGAGTGCTGAAGATTTTTTGATGATAATGATAAGAGTGGTGATTTTTTGATGATAATGATAAGAGTGTTGAATGGGTTTTTTATATTGAAATGTTAAAGAATTAGTTAGTGTATTACAGTCCCGCCAACAGCTAGGGTCATCTCAGGACTGTCACCACGTCAAGTCACGTTCTCTGCCCTCATTGCCAGAACATAAAATAGGAACTGAAGGAACATTTAGATAGTGAGCATAAAATACGGATGTGAAACAATTAACGTTTGTGTGCATGCGAGTGTGCATGCCCATGCACTGTGTGTGCGCGCGTGCGTGCACGAATACATTTATGCGCATGATTAAGGTCTTATTCTTACCTCTGAAATATCGATGTGTGTATGTGTGAAAGTGTATGTGTGTGTGCGTGTGCATGCGCTTGCATATTTGTAGGGGAAATGCTAGCATTTTAAACATTTGTGCACTATTATGACGATGACGACAACGACGATGATAATGATGAAGAGTGGTGATAATTGTTTGATGATGATGATAATGGTGATGACTGTGATAATGATAAGACAAGAGGGGTGAAGATGTTTATGTGAAGATTTTGTGGTGATGACACTGATAAGAGGGGTGAAGAGTTTTTGATGATGATAATGATGAGTGGTTAAGAATTTTTGATGACGATAATGATGAAGGGTGAAGATTTTTTGATGATGATAATGATGAGTGGTTAAGATTTTTTGATGATGATAATGATGAGTGGTGAAGAATTTTTGATGATAATGATGAGTGCTGAAGATTTTTTGATGATAATGATAAGAGTGGTGATTTTTTGATGATAATGATAAGAGTGTTGAATGGTTTTTTTATATTGAAATGTTAAAGAATTAGTTAGTGTATTACAGTCCCGCCAACAGCTAGGGTCATCTCAGGACTGTCACCACGTCAAGTCACGTTCTCTGCCCTCATTGCCAGAACATAAAATAGGAACTGAAGGAACATTTAGATAGTGAGCATAAAATACGGATGTGAAACAATTAACGTTTGTGTGCATGCGAGTGTGCATGCCCATGCACTGTGTGTGCGCGCGTGCGTGCACGAATACATTTATGCGCATGATTAAGGTCTTATTCTTACCTCTGAAATATCGATGTGTGTATGTGTGAAAGTGTATGTGTGTGTGCGTGTGCATGCGCTTGCATATTTGTAGGGGAAATGCTAGCATTTTAAACATTTGTGCACTATTATGACGATGACGACAACGACGATGATAATGATGAAGAGTGGTGATAATTGTTTGATGATGATGATAATGGTGATGACTGTGATAATGATAAGACAAGAGGGGTGAAGATGTTTATGTGAAGATTTTGTGGTGATGACACTGATAAGAGGGGTGAAGAGTTTTTGATGATGATAATAATAAGAGGGGTGAAGAATTTGTGATGATATTGAGTGGTAAAAATGTTTTTATAATAATGAGTGGTAAAGATTTGTTGATGATGATAATGATAAGTGGTGAAGATTTTGTGATAATGATGAGTGGTGAATAGTTTTTGATTATAATGATAAGACTGATTTTTTGATGATAATGATAAGTGTGGTGGAAGATTTTTTGATGATGATAAGAGTAGTTTTTTTTTTTTATCATAATGATAAGAGTGGTGAAGACTTTGTGATGATGATAATGATGAGTGGTTAAGATGTTTTGATGATGATGAGTGGTGACATATTTTTTATGATAATGTTAAGAGTGGTGAATTTTTGTATGATAATGATAAGTGTGGTGAATATTTTTTTATATTGAAATATTAAAGAATTAGTTAGAATGATCACAAAATACGGATGTGAAACAATGAACGTTTGTGTGCATGCGAGTGTGCATGCCCGTGCACTGTGTGTGTGCGTGCGTGCACGAATGCATTTATGCGCATGGATAAGGTCTTGCTTGAACTTACCTCTGAAATATGTATGTGTGTATGTGTGAATACTGCATATTTGTAGGGGAAATGCTAGCATTTTAAACATGTGTGCACTATTATGACGATGACGATGACCACGATGACAATGATGAAGAGTGGTGATAATTTTTTGATGATGATGATGATAATGGTGATGATTTTGTGATAATAATGATAAAATAAGAGGGTTGAAGATTTCTTATGTGAAGATTTTTTTTAATGACGATAATGATAAGAGGGGTGAAGATTTTGTGATGATAATGATAAGGGGGGTACAGATTTTGTGATAATGATAAGAGGGGTGAAGATTTTTGATGATGATAATAATAAGAGGGGTGAAGTTTTTTTGATGATGATACTGATAAGAGGGGTGAAGTTTTTTTGATGATGATAATGATAAGAGGGGTGAAGATTTTGTGATGAGTGGCAAAAGGTTTTTTTTTATAATAATGAGTGGTAAAGATTTGCTGATGATGATAATGATAAGAGTGGTGAAGATTTTGTGATAATGGTGAGTGGTGAAGATTTATTTTATGATAATGATGAGTGGAGATGTTTTGATGATGATAAAGATGAGTGGTGAAGATTTTATGATTATAATGATAAGAGTAGATTTCTTATGATAATGATACGTGTGGTTGAGATTTTTTTATGATAATGATGAGTGGTGAAGATTTTTTGATGACGATAAGAGGGGTGAAGATTGTGTGATAATGATGAGTGGTGAAGATTGTGTGATAATGATGAGTGGTGAAGATGTTTTGATGATGATAATGATGAGTGGTGAAGATGTTTTGATGATGATAATGATGAGTGGTGAAGATGTTTTGATGATGATAATGATGAGTGGTGAAGATGTTTTGATGATGATAATGATGAGTGGTGAAGATGTTTTGATGATGATAATGATGAGTGGTGAAGATTTTTTGATGATGATAATGATGAGTGGTGAAGATTTTTTGATGATGATAATGATGAGTGGTGAAGATGTTTTGATGATGATAATGATTAGTGAAGATTTTTTTGTATGATAATAAGAGTGGTGAATATTTTGTAATAATGATGTGGTGAAGATGTTTTGATGATGATAATGATGAAGATATTTTGATTATAATGATAAGTGCTTTTTTATGATAATGATAAGAGTGGTGAATATTTTGTATACAAATGTTAACGAATTAGTGTATTATAGTCCCGTCAACAGCTACGGTCATCTCAGGACTGTCACCACGTTAAGCTACGTTCTTTGCCCTCATTGCCAGAAAATAAAATAGGAACTGAAGGAACATTTAGATAGTGAGCATAAAATACTGATGTGAAGCAATTAACGTTTCTGTGCATGCGAGTGTGCATGCCAGTGCACTGTGTGTGTGCGCGTGCGTGCACGAATACATTTATGCGCATGGATAAGGTCTGATACTTACCTCTGAAATATGAATGCTATGTGTGAAAGTGCATACGTGTGGGCGTGTGCATGCGCTTGCATATTTGATGGGGAAATGCTAGCATTTTAAACATGTGTGCACTATTATGACGATGACGATGACGACGATGATAATGATGAAGAGTGGTGATAATTTTTTGATGATGATGATTATGATGATAATGGTGATGATTATGTGATAATAATGATAAGATAAGCGGGTTGAACAATTTTTTATGTGAAGATTTTGTGATGATGATAATGATAAGAGGGATGAAGATTTTTTATGTGAAGTTTTTGTGATGATGATAATGATAAGAGGGGTGAAGTTTTTTTGATGATGATACTGATAAGAGGGGTGAAGTTTTTTTGATGATGATAATGATAAGAGGGGTGAAGATTTTGTGATGAGTGGCAAAAGGTTTTTTTTTATAATAATGAGTGGTAAAGATTTGCTGATGATGATAATGATAAGAGTGGTGAAGATTTTGTGATAATGGTGAGTGGTGAAGATTTATTTTATGATAATGATGAGTGGAGATGTTTTGATGATGATAAAGATGAGTGGTGAAGATTTTATGATTATAATGATAAGAGTAGATTTCTTATGATAATGATACGTGTGGTTGAGATTTTTTTATGATAATGATGAGTGGTGAAGATTTTTTGATGACGATAAGAGGGGTGAAGATTGTGTGATAATGATGAGTGGTGAAGATTGTGTGATAATGATGAGTGGTGAAGATGTTTTGATGATGATAATGATGAGTGGTGAAGATGTTTTGATGATGATAATGATGAGTGGTGAAGATGTTTTGATGATGATAATGATGAGTGGTGAAGATGTTTTGATGATGATAATGATGAGTGGTGAAGATGTTTTGATGATGATAATGATGAGTGGTGAAGATGTTTTGATGATGATAATGATGAGTGGTGAAGATGTTTTGATGATGATAATGATGAGTGGTGAAGATGTTTTGATGATGATAATGATTAGTGAAGATTTTTTTGTATGATAATAAGAGTGGTGAATATTTTGTAATAATGATGTGGTGAAGATGTTTTGATGATGATAATGATGAAGATATTTTGATTATAATGATAAGTGCTTTTTTATGATAATGATAAGAGTGGTGAATATTTTGTATACAAATGTTAACGAATTAGTGTATTATAGTCCCGTCAACAGCTACGGTCATCTCAGGACTGTCACCACGTTAAGCTACGTTCTTTGCCCTCATTGCCAGAAAATAAAATAGGAACTGAAGGAACATTTAGATAGTGAGCATAAAATACTGATGTGAAGCAATTAACGTTTCTGTGCATGCGAGTGTGCATGCCAGTGCACTGTGTGTGTGCGCGTGCGTGCACGAATACATTTATGCGCATGGATAAGGTCTGATACTTACCTCTGAAATATGAATGCTATGTGTGAAAGTGCATACGTGTGGGCGTGTGCATGCGCTTGCATATTTGATGGGGAAATGCTAGCATTTTAAACATGTGTGCACTATTATGACGATGACGATGACGACGATGATAATGATGAAGAGTGGTGATAATTTTTTGATGATGATGATTATGATGATAATGGTGATGATTATGTGATAATAATGATAAGATAAGCGGGTTGAACAATTTTTTATGTGAAGATTTTGTGATGATGATAATGATAAGAGGGATGAAGATTTTTTATGTGAAGTTTTTGTGATGATGATAATGATAAGAGGGGTGAAGATTTTTTATGTGAAGTTTTTGTGATGATAATGATAAGAGGGGTGAAGATTTTTTGATGATCATAATGATCAGAGGGGTGAATATTTTTTTATGATGATAATGATAAGAGGGGTAAAGAATTTCTGATGATGATAATGATAAGAGGGGTGAAGATGTTTTGATGATCATAATGATCAGAGGGGTGAATATTTTTTTATGATGATAATGATAAGGGGGGTAAAGAATTTCTGATGATGATAATGATAAGAGGGGTGAAGATTTGTTTATGATACTGATAAGAGGGGTGAAGATTTGTTGATGATAATGATAAGAGGGGTGAAGATTTGTTTATGATACTGATAAGAGGAGTGAAGATTTTTTGATGATGATAATGATAAGAGGGGTGAAGATTTGTTTATGATACTGATAAGAGGAGTGAAGATTGTTTGATGATAATGATAAGAGTGGTGAAGATTTTTTTAATGATACTGATAAGAAGGGTGAAGATTGTTTTGATGATAATGATAAGAGGGGTGAAGATTGTTTGATGATGATAATGGTGAGTAGTTAAGATTGTTTTATGATACTGATAAGAGGGGTACATATTTTTTAATGATGATAATGATAACAGCGTTGAAGAGTTTTTGATGATGATAATGATAAGAGGGGTGAAGGTTTTTGATGATGATAATGATAAGAGGGGTGAAGATTTTTTGATGATGATAATGATAAGAGGGGTGAAGATTTTTTGATGATAATAATGATAAGAGGGGTGAAGATTTTGTGATAATGATAATGATAAGAGGGGTGAAGATTTTGTGATAATGATGAGTGGTGAAGATATTTCGATGATAATGATAAGAGTGATTTTTTTATGATAATGATGAGACTGGTGAATATTTTTTTTATTGAAATGATAAAGAATTAGTTAGTGTATTACAGTCCCGTCAACAGCTACGGTCATCTCAGGACTGTCACCACGTAAAGTCACGTTATCTGCCCTCATTGCCAGAAAGTAAAATAGGAACTGAAGGAAAATTTACATAAGAGAGCATAAAATACGGACGTGAAACAACGTTTGTGTGCATGCGAGTGTGCATGCCCGTGCACTGTATGTGTGCGCGTGCGTGCACGAATACATTTATGCGCATGAGTAAGGTCTTATACTTACCTCTGAATATATCGATGTGTGTATGTGTGAAAGTGTATGTGTGTGGGCGTGTGCATATGCGCTTGCATATTTGTAGAGGAAATGCTAGCATTTTAAACATTTGTGCACTATTATGCTGCTTGTGTTGTGAAGCATGGGGAAGGTTTATTATTACATCTAAATAATTGTGTGCTTGTATGTGCCATGTGTATACGTGTGTGTACACGCGTGTGCTTGAATAATGGGTGTTTATACTCATTGATGCGTGAGGTTTGTATGTGCAACGACTTCCAAAGAATTTTTGTAAAGTCTTTACCTATTACTAACCACTCCATCTTGTAGGCTAGATCCGTAGATGATATGATAAAAGGTGGTTGTCATTTTTTTTTTATCGCAGTAATAATGATTTATAGTGACGATAACCTGTTTGATGTTAAGTGGGGATTGACTGTAATAATAGCTACTGGTGCTGATTTTTTTTTTTAAAGACAACGATAAACATTGTGAAGATCTGTTTGATAATAACGATCACGTGCTGATCTTTTTTATGCCTTTGATGGATATGATGATGATCTTTATGATGGCCATAATGATAAAGAATGGGGATAATGATAGTGATGGGGAAAAAGTGGAGACGATCTTTCTGATAATAAAAATGATATAAACATTGACGAGCTGTTTTAATGAGAATGACGATGACGATAATGATGATGATGACAGAGGCCATATCTTATTGATGATGATAATAAGGATAAAGGGTGTTGATTATAATGATCAATAATTATGACGACGATGATAAACTGTGGTCATACTCTTTTTGATGGCGATGTTAATGATAGAGTGGCAATCATTTGGGGGCGATAATGATGAGACAAATGATTTTTTTTTAAAGGTGGAGACTTTTTTTTACCATGATAAGAGTGGTAACAATGCTTATGATGGGTGTAATGAAAAAGAGTAGTGATTGTTTTATGATGATGATGATGATGATGATGATGATGATGATGATGATAAAGAGCGATGATGATGATGATGATGGTAAAGAGTGGTGATAATTATTTGATGATGGTAATAATATAGCGCAATTATTTTTTGGTGATGATGATGACGACGACGATGATAATGATGAAGAGTGGTGATAATAGTTTGATGATGATGATAATGGTGATCATTCTGTGATAATAATGATGGCAATGGTAGATTGTTTATTGTTTTTCTGATAATGGGAATGATGATAAACAGTGGTGATGATCTTTTGGATGCTGATCATGATAATAAAGAACGGTGACGATTTTGTGGTGATGATGATGCTAAAGACTGGCAATGATAATTCTGATAATGATGAATAGAGTGGTGACTATATTTTGTTGTTGATGATGACAAAGATAACATTGGTAACATTTCTGACGATTTAAATGATGAAGAAATACAGGTGGGAATTTGTTCATGATGATACACTGAGGGATACATCACTTTTCGCCGACTTTTATGCCAGAGACCTGTCGAAAGCAACATGGCCTTACAGTTTGTGAAAAGCAAGAGAGGACAGAATTTGCTTTTAAACAATAATTACAAATTTCGTACAAAAAACAAGAAGAATGATAGGATATATTGGAGCTGTTCTGTCGACGGATGAATCAAGGCCTCATTTGACAGAGGAGAAAAGAATCTCATGGAGTTCATTGATGCCTGCTCATACGCCGTGCACATGTGACAGTCCTCTGATCATCGCTGCCTTCATGTGTTGTGAGAGAGAGTGAGAGAGAAAGAAAGTGAGAGAGAGAGAGAGAGAGAGAGAGAGAGAGAGAGAGAGAGAGAGAGAGAGAGAGAGAGAGAGAGAGAGAGAGAGAGAGAGAGAGAGAGAGAGAGAGAGAGAGAGAGAGAGAGAGAGAGAGAGAGAGAGAGAGAGAGAGAGAGAGAGAGAGAGAGAGAGTCCGTGAATATGAGAGAGTAGACCTGCACTGACATTTATTCGATTCTGATATTTTTCTTTTTTAAATATCTGATTCAACCATTAAATTATTGATTCAATTCCCTGATTTCCTTGCATGATATTTGGGCGGAACGTGATGGATGCAAACCGGTGTAATTTCCAATTGGGCGAAAGGTGATTGGGCAAAACGTGATTGGGCGAAAGGTGATTTGGCGAAAGGTGATTTGGCGAAAGGTGATGCACCGGTAGAGAGTTGATGAAGATTTAAATGACCTAACCCGGCCAGTTAGAGCAGCTCAGTTTACTCCAACATGCCGAATCCAGCAGAGAGAAACAAAACGAACTTTTATTTATCCAGGGTAATGAGACAAGCATTGAAAAGTTTGATTTACACTCAGACCGGCCACAATTGCAAGGAAACAAGAATGAACATGAAAAGAAGAGGGAAGCAAACGAGTTATGCACACAACATACATGCAAATGATATATACATCAACGTTCAAAAGTGAAGGAGAGAGAGAGAGAGAGACACTTGACACTTCACATTTGACGTTTTTATTGTCATTACCAAGAGAGAGAGAGAGAGAGAGAGAGAGAGAGAGAGAGAGAGAGAGAGAGAGAGAGAGAGAGAGAGAGAGAGAGAGAGAGAGAGAGAGAGAGAGAGAGAGAGAGAGAGAGAGAGAGAGAGAGAGAGAGAGAGAGAGAGAGAGAGAGAGAGAGAGAATGAAGGGGAGTGGGGGGGGGGGGGTGCGTGTGTGCGTGTGCGTGCGCGTGCGTGTGCGTGCAAGCATATGTGTATGTGCGCGCGCGCGCGCGTGTGTGTGTGTGTGCGAGTGCCTCTGTGTGCGCGCGCGTGTGTGCGTGCGTGTATGTGTGAGTGCGCGTGTGTGTGCATGACTTGGGTGCGTTGGTTGTGTCCGATCATGAGCTCCAAATACTAAAATAGCAAAGTGACAAAAGCTGTTCTTGAACACAATATTTGCTTACAGAGGAGATGCCTCGCCCAAGTAACATCCTCACTCCCTCGGCCACGCGTACTTTCTTCCTCTTCTTCTTCTTCTTGACATTCTACGTCATCATATTGACGGTTATGATGCATTACAAACGGGGGGGGTTCCGGTATAGAAATCAATCTGTAGGGAGTAAACGCTGCCCAGATGATCAGCTCCATGGAAAGGGAAGTGAGGGGGGGGGGGGGGGGGGGGGGGGGAAATCCATGGCAAAAAGTCGATAAGAGCAGAGAGAAATCCCGCTGCCTGGTATGTCCATATTGATAGCGAGGTTTCCCAAGTCCGCCCCCCGTTCTCACCCCCCCCCCCCCCCCCAAAAAAAAAAAAAAAGTGTCGCTGCGCGCTTACGGCGACGCGATCTCCATGTGGAAGCAGTCCGAATTTCACAGAGATAAGTCTCAGTGACTTGAATATATAACCCCTCCACCCAAAAACCAGGCTAATGTTAAGATCAGCTCCCTCCGCTGTTCCAGGGTGAAGGCTTAGGGTTAGGGCCAATCAGCTCCCTCCGATTTACCTTGTCCGTTAAGCTGATTGGCCAACTTCACCATGGAACAGCGGAGGGAGCAGATCTGAACATTAATTTTGCCCAAAACCAACCAAACAAACCAACAACAACAAAACAACAAAAACAGCAGGACTCTTAAGTTTCTAAGTTTGAGAATCAAAAACATTCACTGTCGATGAAGATATTACCTGCTGTGTAAAGCGCATACAGCTTTAAAGGAGAAAAAAATCTGCACAATTAATTAAGGCAGGGGCTCGGGGTACGGGCCCGTAACTCACATTCTCCAGGCTACGGGTAGGCGCTCAATCACGGGGTGCATACATTGTGCGCAAATGTCTTCTGACATGTTCCTAATCCTATCCCTAACCCTATTCCTTACCAAGATGCGTTAAATATACGAAATAAGAAAATGCATTAATTTTGTTGACGAAAAATTCGGCAAATGTATGTCAAGATGTGCGCCCCCCCCCTTTCTTAGTTCTCCCCGCATTTTCACACTTGCCTTTCTTACCAAACATTAAGCTGTATTTTTTTTATGAACCTTTTCAGCTAATCATCTTTGTTGAATAATTAATCGCAGTCATGATAAAGGCCATTATCTAATAAACACACCCCCCCCCCCCCCCCCCCCCTACGTAGTGCAGTACACACAACAGCCGCGGAGCATTTGTCACAGTCCTGGTTCATTGCGTTTTTTCCGTCTTGCCTTTATCTTCTACTATTATTGAATGCATGTGTTTAATTATGTAAATGGATGAAAATTAGTGTTAAATATAGCAAACGATAGAGGACAAAGTACTCAATCTGCAGTAAGATAGGCAAGACTGAAAAAGTGGAAACAACCGATAAATGGAGGGGGGGGGGGGGGGCAAGGAAGAGTTACTATCCCTGAGTGTTGCAGCAACGCCGTACCTGTAGCCACTGTGATTAATTAAATTTATTTATTTATTCATTAATTACCGCTAAAACAACAGTGCAGAGAATGATAATGATGTAAGCACCGGAGGGCTGAGAAAACTTGCCACTTACCTGTTCACTTATATAGACCGTTGCCATTTTCAGGAAATCAGACACCCGTAGGCATCGGAGAGTCAGAGTTGTCAAACACACTTTTCTTACGGAAGAGGATGCCCTGAATCCATTTAAACCATTTGACAATTTGTATCTTGCCCCTGTTGCCCATGGCAACCGGCCAAAAAACATGGCCGACAGCTGGATCACGGGTAGACCAAAAACGTATTTATATGTATTCATAGGACACAAATCGGTCTATAGATCGATAAAAACATACTTTTCTAATCACATGTGGGGTGTTAGGTCCACTTAAAGGACCTAGAAATCTTCATTTTGCCTCTGTTGCCAATGATTACCCAATGACTTGCCCGCAAAGGCAAGAAGGCTGACGTACCGGTCAGAAATCAAAATAAGTGAGTGTTGTGTGGTAAATATTAGTCTAAATCTTCAGAAACAATTCCTTTTCATAGCAGTGGGATTTATAATGGTCTCTAAGGGGTTTCAAAGCAGTATCTTTAAAGTCAGTGCCATTTCTAACACATCTGAAGCTTAGGACGTAATGGATCCAGTCTGCTCCCTGAAACGTGACAGGCATGTGGCCCCAGAACTTTGCATTGTGTTTCAAAGACAGACAAAAGAAAAGATCCACAAACTTGGTGATACAGGAAAGAAAACATTGCTAGAGGCATCCCAAACAAGGATCAAATTGCGAGATATCGACAACAGATGTACTATTGACCGTATAGTTGCTGTGTTAGCTTCAAAGCCTAACAGTGACATTTTCTATCATGGGAGTTGCTATTCCACAATTACAAGCAAAAGTCTCATTTCAAGGCTTGGCAAAGCACAGGAGTGTTCATTGGAGGAGCCATCAACCAGTCAAACGCAAAAAGGAGCAAACAGAGAAACTAAGGTCTTCAACGGTGCTGCGAAGTTCTGTTGCTGGTATGAACTGGGAAGCATGCATGTTTTGTCAAGATGTGACAGTCAAAGAAAAACTGTTCAATGTTGCAACGTTCAGCAAGAGCAACTCCATTCCAGAGTTATTCATGTCCGCCTTTCTGGAGTTTCTTACCTAATAGCTGCAGAAGGAAAGTATCACAATAGTTGCTACCAGAGGTTTATCAGAAGGGCGTCGAAGACACAGAAATCAGCTAGTGAAGGACCAACCGTCGCCATGGAATGGCTGATTGTGGAGCTCAAAGATTCAGCCAGAAAAGCACAGGTACTTGATCTGTCAGAAGTCGGAACATATTACTGTGAGTTGGCACAAAAAGCAAATGAGGAAATACCTCAGTCATTCCACAGCAGGAGAAGCACATTCAAAGACAAACTTCAATAAAAAAAAATGTCTGACATTTATGACTGTGTCACTTTGCAAGCACCTGCAAGACAGGTGCTTATTCCCAAAGAATATGCAAACATTCCCTTCTCAAAATTGGTGTGTGAAGAACAAGAAGAACTCCTACACATTCCCAAGTATCAAGCCAGTGAAGAATTTTTGGAGATGGTGCATGTAGCACTGAAACTCAGGTCTGATGTCCTCTCACACCCAGAATACGAGGGCTTCGTGGTCAACGAGGAAAAGATGATAACTTCAGTACCTGAAAGCCTCTTCATATTCCTGCGGCTGATATTCGGTGGTCAGGACTTGCTGGAAGAGTACCCAGAAGAGGATGACCCAGACTGTGATGATCCAAGCCAGAAAGAAGTCAGAACTCAGACAAGGACTATCAGTCTTGCACAAGACATTGTGTACAATCTTACTGGTGGCAAATACTGGACATCAAAACACCTTGGGTTTGGATGTACACTGCACCAAGCAACAAGATCTAAAGAACTTGTGAATCTTTTCCACAATGCAGGGCACATCATCAGTTACAAGAACATCCTACAAGTCGACACAGCTTTGGCAGAAAGCACTCTGAAAGGAATGGACCCTGAAACAGGTGCAGTGACACCACCTAACTTCGTGCCAAATCGCTCCGTTCATTTCACATGTGACAATATCGACATAAACTATTCAAACTTTGATGGCAAGAACAGCTTCCATGTCACCCAAGTGGCAGCTTGGCAACGAGGTCCTTGTACAGAGATGGGATTGGAGCACCTGGAACCAAAGAACACCACTCTAGATGTACCAGATGTTCTGGGAGACATTGTATCTGCAGAAAGTACTGAGGAGAAAGTGCAGCCAACAACAGTTGAAAAAAGGAATGGTTTCAGGATTCTGACTGTGACCAGGCTCTACAAGCTGTAGCAAAAGATCCTGCATTCTTCATGGTACGGCAAGAAGATGACAACATTTCTGAAAAAGGGTGGACACATTTCAACCAAGTACATCATGATAAGTCGCCAGAACTCACAAGCATTGGCTACATGCCAATTGTTCAATCACCTGCTCATGAGCTGGACACCTTAAAATACGGTCGTTTTGAGATGCAGGTGCATAACCAGAAAGCTTGGTCAACATCACGACTGACTGTTGATGAGGCACTCTACTGCAAGCTCATGGAACTGAAGTGGGCGAAGCCAGAGTGACAAGATGTTCTGGTTGTCAGACTTGGTGGTCTGCACACTTCGCTCAAATTCATGCAGGTGATAGGAAATCATGTGCAGTCCTCTGGTCTTGAAGAGGCTTGGATTGATAGCAACTCTCTTGGACCCAAAACGTCTGAGCAAGTTCTTTCAGGCAAGTCATGTACCAAAGGAATAATAATTAACAAACAGACCGTGCAAGCAATGTGGAGGATACTCGCTCCAAAACTACTGTTTCATCAGAGACATATATCAAGATCTGGAAAAACAAATATGGGACAAGCTATCATCCAATGACACAGATGACCTGTTTGATTTGCATGTACTTGCAAGCAAAGACTTCAGAGATGCAGTTGACGCCTTTGTGGCCAGCAATGACAACCCTAACTTCCAGTTCTGGTGGACCTACATCCAAATGCAGGAGATCCTCCTTCTCTTCACCAGAGCACAGAGAGATGGCCTGTGGCAGCTTCACCTGCATGCCTTCAAGTTGATGCTTCCATTCTTTTTCAGGTATAATCATACCAACTATGCCAGATGGGGCACCATCTACATCAGTGAAATGAATCAACTCCCAGATCCAGTAAAGGCAGAGTTTGAGAGTGGCAATTTCGTTGTGAAAAGTTCAGCTCAGAAGTTCAACCAGGTACACCCGGACCAGAGCCAGGAGTGGCTAAATGGCATTGACAAGAAAGGTGGTGGCATCATTGGCATCACAAAGACGACGTCAGCCTTGAGCAGGTGGGCTCTCTCCTTCAACCTGAGATATCACCTGGTAAGTGAGACCAAGCTGGTCTACGGCATTGGATGAGACGATGCATTCACTCACAACGAGTGCAATCCAGCCAGGAAAAAACTTCATCTGAAGGATGAAGACAATCTCCTGAACACATTTCAGTCCTTCAAGTTGTTCTCATCTGACGCTAGTCCACAACTGCAGAACATTGCCACAAAGGACTTTGTCACAAAGAACATTGAAGATGACCTGCTGATGGCTCGCCAGAAAGGCCAAGATCAGCTGATACAGTTTGTAGAAGAAAAGCTTTTGGCTGGCATCGACAGGGTGGTCTCTTTGAGAGACACATTGCCAAAAAATAAGCCTTTGACTTTCTCATCTCTCTTCGAAGTGGAGCAGAAGCTGTCCATAACTGCAAAGAAAGTAGTCCAAGCAGACAGGAAGTTCCTGCAGCTTCTGGTCAACTCTGATGAAGCTGAAATAAAAATTTTCTTTCAATTTTATTTGAAAGGCTGCAAATCAGTGTAATTATGACTGACGGCATACGGTCGTTTTTCGTTTCCGAAACGTGTCTATTTTCATCATTGTTTTTTTACCAATCATTGAAATAGTGTCATGTCACACACTAAATCATCCTTATTTTCTTGAAAACAACTGGTAATGACTAAAATTCTTGGAATGAAAGAATAGTTTCACTGTATGCAATGTGTGGTGTAGCGTGACAGGTTTGCGTGGACGCCATTTTGAATAATTAATTATATCTCATGAACGACGCAAAACTGCTCATGTCAAATGGCAAAAATGGATTCAGCATACCTTCATCCTTCAGAAAAAGCTATTTGACACTTCTGACTCAGATTTGCTTACTACTCGTTAACTAAGCTGATTTCTCTGAAATGGAACCAGTCCTTCGTCCGCTTTGTGAAGAGTTGGTCGCATGGTAGCGTACTGTGACGATTGTCGTCTGCTCCAGGTTAACTTGGTCATTCTTTGTTTTTGTTTTTCCTGTCTATTCATTTTACCTCACAGAGCGCGCACTTTTCTAAGATACACAACCGATAAATTGCACTGTTTGTGTACATTTAAAAGGCTGGCGTTTGCTCGAATTGAAAACAAACGCCATTTAAAACGTGCGAAACGCAGCCATCTTGATGAATACAATAAAATAAAATTATTAGAGACTGAATTGGGCAAGGACTCATCCGAATTTGCAACCGTGAGTATGATTGGGTATCCGACCGTCTGTCATTGTATTGTTAGCCAATTGTCTTCGCCGTAATAGGATTTGCGATGGGTTTGACAAAGTGCACGCATTGCACACAAAACACTCCAGACACCGTAATCATGAGTGCGTCTTCAACAGTAACACGGGTAGTAACATGTCAATTGGAATAAACTGGCAAAAATCGATTGACAGTTTAGCCTAATTTACATGTAGGCTATTAACTATTTAAGACGTACTTATTACGGTTCCAGACTGAAAGGTGATGGGGTGTCTGATTACAGAGTTGAAAGGCTCTCTCCTCCCTCTCCCCCTCTGTACTTATAGGCTCTTCTTCTTCTCGCTACAGTTATCAAACTATGCGCGTGCAGTGTGTGTGTGTGTGTGTGTGTGTGTGTGTGTGTGTGTGCGTGTGCGTGTGCGTGCGCGTGTGCGTGCGTGTGCGCGCGTGTGCGTGCGTGAGTGTGTAGATGTGTGCGCGTGCGTGCGCGCGCGCGTGTGTGTAAGTGCATGCATGAGTGTCTATGAAGTATAAGCTTGATTTTTAAAAGAAGAACAATAAAATTTAGAGCCAAAGAAGAGAAATGTGAGTGAGTGTGTATATGCGCATATATGTGTGTATGGTGTGTGTGTGTGAGCGTGTGCGCGTGCACTTGTTTGGGCGTGTGTGTATGCGTGTGTAGTCTACATGTGTGTGTCTGCACTTACTTGCTAGCACACATGAGTTCGCGCGCGCGCGCGCGCGTGTGTGTGCATGCTTGTGTCTGTGTCTGTGTTTCTGCACGTGCTAGCAAGTGTGCGTTCATGTGTGTGTGTGCGTGTGCATATGCATATGCACGCACGCACGCATGCACTCACACCACACCCACCACCCTCACATACACAAGCACGTGTTCGTGCGCGCGTGTACGCACGCATGCACACACAGTGACACACACACAGTGAAAAATAAAGATCTACACTGAGAGAGAAGGGGGGGGGGTAGGACAGACAGACACACACACGCACGCGCGCGCACAACACACACACACACACACACACACACTTCCGACAACTTAATCAAACCACCAACAGTTTCAAATTCAGCTTCTTTCCTAGAACGGTCCTTATCTGGAATTCTCTCCCAGCTCCCACCCCTAGCTTGATATTCTTCAAGTAGGAAGCTCAACAATCTCCAATTCTAAATCTGTCACTCTCTCTCCAGGCTAGCAGCAAAAAGTGGCCAAGAAGGTTGGGGCTGTGATGGTCGGGGCGTTGTTCCCGGGGGGGCGCTACGGTAGACGGATTGGTCTGACTGATGAAACACTGGGGAGATCTTTATTTTTAGTTGTTTTTTGTTCGGTTGCTTCTTCTGTTTTGTGTTGTTGTTTTCCCGTTGCTCGACACCACGCTGTGTAATTATCCAATAGTTGGATAGCACAGCGTTATCACAGAGAGAGAGAGAGAGAGAGAGAGAGAGAGAGAGAGAGAGAGAGAGAGAGAGAGAGAGAGAGAGAGAGAGAGAGAGAGAGAAAACTTGAAAACTTGAACTTTATTTTTCAAGGATAAAGATTTTAGGCAACGCCTAGTCTTCCAATCAACATCAAGCCAAACCCACTTTCAAAAAGCAACTTCTTTACACGAGAAACCCAGTTTTGTTTTCCACTTAAACTTAAGAGAGAGAGAGAGAGAGAGAGAGAGAGAGAGAGAGAGAGAGAGAGAGAGAGAGAGAGAGAGAGAGAGAGAGAGAGAGAGAGAGAGAGAGAGAGATAAATGACAAATGACAAATGAATTATTTAATGTCATCAGCAAGGTATGCTATTTGACATGGGGGTACACAAAGATGAAAGAACCAACAACAACAAAAAGAAGATTTTTAGTAACAAACAAAACATAAAACCAATTTCATTTTAAGCAATAAGTCAAAGCTCATGCGACCAACAGTTCTTATTAGTCAAAGTATCAGAACACTTTTTAAAAAAAACTACTAATAGTATCAAGCTTCTTTTTTCGGATGTTATTAGCTTCAGCAACAAACCTTGCCATATAATTTAAATAGTCTATTCTGTTTGTTTTTAACAGAGCTGCTAGATCCCGTCTTTCTGCTAACGGTGATCTGAACACAGTGCATTTCTCACGCACAGCTTTATATGCTTCACAATAAAAGAAAAAATGTTGTTTATCCTCTGTATCATTAGAAGAACACATAGGACATTTCATATCAGGCAGTGTTTCAGTATTATACCAGAGCTGGCTAGCTTGGAGTCCAAGCGTTTTCGTTCTAAAACGAGCTAATGTTCGTGTTATAACTAACAAATATTTTTCACACTGTAAATCGCTATTAAAGTGTAAAAACCATGCATACTTCTCACTCCCTTCTAGCCCAGAATGCCATATTTGTTGATAGGAAGAAATTAGTCGTTGTTTGAATTCACATATTATAAAAGATTTATCGTTCCCAACTCCCTGGTTGTTCCAGACAAAGCCAAACCCACTTTTAAAAAGCAACTTCTTTACACGAGAAACCCAGTTTTGTTTTCCACTTTCATCTTGAATGGCTAACATATTGTACGCCTGTTTGTTGATTCTAGTTAACGGAAGTTTAATTAAACGAAGCCAGTACCTAATAGATTTTAATTGTGTTCGTATTTGTAATGGATATCTACCTGTTTCTGCATATAACATTTTATTGGAACCATGTAAAGGGATATTAAGGAATCTTTTCATTGCTAATGTATGCACTTTTTCTAAGAAGAAGAAATTCTGTTTAACGTCCTCCGGTCTGGAACAGACACATATGGGGCATTAGTAGATATAAAGATGGTGGGAACGATCCTGGAGGCAATGCCCGGAGGCAGGGACAACACCAGGATAGTCCTGAATGTTTATCAACAGATGTATATTTAACAGTATGCTGACTGAAAACGTGCCTACTTTATTTAATTCTGCTGTCGAAATATGCTATTTAAACCACCTTCAAGTGTTGATCTTCAACATTGTTTCTTATGCTCTACTTCATTAGAGATATGCGTAAAAAATGTTTCAAGATTTCTTACTGAATATGAAAATCGATCTCTCATTTGTTTCATACTCCCGCCGAGACAGAAAGACACTATGTGGCCCCAAACAGACCAATTAAACCGTACGTAATTTGACCGTGTTGGCGCCCTGAGTCTGTTTGTGCTGTATGACCTTTGGGAAACACTCCAGCTACTGCCTTCTTCCTGTCTGGGGAACCCTTCCCAAGTGCTGTGAGCAGACAGAGGTGACGTGGGTTCATCAACGCTACCGTGGAACTTTGGGCTGTTAAGTCAGTTAGCTACATTCATTTTTAATGCGTTCAATCACCAAAAGGCGAAAGAGCGGAAAGGGATGACCGTCTCATCGAAAATTGTCGCCAGGCGTCCCGTGTAACACTACTGGTTTCCAGTGGACCACACGCACAGGAGGGCGAGTGTAAAAAGATATAGTAATTTTCCCACTCTGGCGACCCCCCCCCCCCCCCCCCCCCCCCCCCCCCCCCCCCCCCCCCACCCCCCCCCCCCCCCCCCCCCCCCCCCCCCCCCCCCCCCCCCCCCCCCCGGCCATTGATCCCCCAATCCCCAGACTGTAAGGTCGACGTTCTACATATTCTGGTACTTCACTTCTAAGCCACCCAATACACTTTGTTTTAGTTTGTTAACCCTTTCACCGCCAATGTCGCATTTATGCACGACAATGGTTTAATACCCATTGTCACTAAAAAAAACCCCATCAAATGTTATCCAAAGACCTTATTTTCTTAATTTAGGGAGGTAAGGGTAGGTCAAATGTTATACGTGTCACAGAGGAGTTCCCAATATTGCAGATTTAGTTTTCTCTACCCAGTTAAGTTTAATGGTATTTTCTGGTCATACCATGAAATTACTCCCCTTAATTATTTTCCGAACAATTCCTATTGAATGTCATACAAAAAATACCAACTACAGAGTATCACAATCCCCAAACCTCTGCCAACAGAGACTGTTCCTGCCAGTGGGTTCTAACAACAGGAACCTTTTCCTGTCAGTTTTTTTATTACAAAACTGAAAGGGTAGGGTACTCTTAACTCAATAACAGCAAACAAAAAAACACGCTCCACATATTTTTTTGTATAAAAGCGTATACATGATATACTCAAACGACTTTCTGATTAACATTACAATTTTAAAAAAAATATGCTATCTTCATTTTAATGTCCACCGAATGTCACCAAAACTCGTTCTTTATTTTTTTCAGACACTTTCACTGGCGACAAAGAAAGTAATAATATGAAACATAAGAGAATAGTGTCGTCAGTAGGGGGCTTAGTAGGTGGTGTCCTGAACAGGCTCCACTGAACTCCACCGAAGTGACTCAGCGGAAGTGCAGTGTCTCCTCGGTTGGTTGCCTCCTGACGGTCTAACTTAGATTCGCTCCCCTGGGACTGCTGGTCTCGGATTCTGCGACTGGCTGAACGTGCGGAGGTGTGGCTGCGAGTTGGGACTCGGAATGAGCGGGGTGGGAGCAACGCCACTGTACGGCCCAAAAGATGGGACAGCAACAAAAAAAGAAGGGAAAACAAAGTAAAGATATAAGAATAGATGCTTTAAATCTGGTAGACCTCTCATAATGACAACCCATGGTGTGTAGTCATGAGTGTGTCTTAGACAGTCAACACGGGTAGTAGTATGTAAATTAGACTAAACTCCTAAAACGATTAGGCTGTTGAGACTAATTTACATATAGGGAAGACGGGGTAAAAAGCCCATAGGCGGGTAAGAAGCCCATGCCAATTATCTCATGAAATGAAGCAAATTTCAGTCACATTTTGCCCATGAGACGAGTGTTAATGTTTAGCATTCGTCTCATGGGCAAATTTGACTGACAGTTTCTTTATTTTATGAGATAATTGGCATGGGCTTCTTACCCGCCCATGGGCTTTTTACCCCGTCTTCACCTATACTACTACTACCCGGGTTGACAGTCAAAGACGCACTCATGATCACACACCCATGCAGAGCGTTTCAAACATGTAGTGGAATGTTGCTGAGTTGAGGTTATACCATATAAGGCTGTATGCACATTTACAAAAAACTTCCGAATGGAAACCCATGCACAATCCGTAAAACTGAGGCCGCGGACACATCAGACGCGGAAGTTACGGACGGAAAACCCATAAATAAGTAAAAGAAAGAAGAAAAAAATATACGGATTAGGAAAAATACGGATAGGAGAAGACGGGGTACAAATCCCATGGGCGGGTAAGAAGCCCATGCCAATTATCTCATGAAATAAAGCAGATTTCAGTTTCAAATTTTGCCCATGAGACGAATGCTAAACATTAACACTCGTCTCATGGGCAAAATGTGACTGAAATTTGCTTTATTTCATGAGATAATTGGCATGGGCTTCTTACCCGCCCATGGATTTTTTACCCCGTCTTACCCTACGTGCTTTCATCCCCCCCCCCCCCCCCTTCCTTCTTTTACTTATTTACGGATTGCGCATTATAATGATTTCCGCGTCTACTATGTACGCGGCCAAATCAGGAAATAAGAAGCATGAAGGAGTGTACACATTACACACGGAAACCCTATCCGCTTATTTTTTAAAACTCTCTTTTGCTTTATTTGCATTAAAAATGGCAGATGGGTTTTCCGCGTCCGGACGTTTTCGTAAATGTGCACAGACCCTAGCTAACTGTCTATAAAGTTTCATCAAAATCCATTTTGCTAGAACCTTTTTTTTGCACAGACAGAAAGAAGGGTATGCAGACAAACCAACAACAACAACAACAACAACAAACCAGGGCCGGACCAAGTATATGACGGGGGATGGGTTCCACATTTTGAAAGGGGGGTTTGGGGGTCCTCCCCCAATGGGGGTACAGGGGGCAACGCCCCTGTTGGGGGGCCCAGGGGGGCGAAGCCCCCCGGCCGAAAACGATTTTCAGCATTTTCAACATGTAATTTGGGCCTCTCCATGAATATAATGTTATAAAACCATCAGAACCATGACACAATGAAAGCAGTAGCATTTTAAGCATTTTAATAATAAAAGTCTGTCCCAAAACAAACAAAAAAGACCTGAAACGGAGGTACATGCTTTGGGCTGGGGGGGGGGGGGGTCGGAACCCCCCCCCCCCCCCCCCCCCCCCCCCCCCCCCTAGGTCCGGCCCTGCAAAACACTAGGCTTACTACCTCTACGGCTGAGGATTACGATTTTCGGGAGAAACAAACCCTAGGGGAGAGCACTTCGTGAAAATTACTCGGTCAAAACTATAGCAACCATGGCGGCATGGCGTCGAAGCTTGAAACCGCAGGATGCCAGTCTAGTCAGCGACTTTGCAAACATTTTTTTTTTAGAAAAATAAGGGGTGGCCAGTTGCTATAAAGTGATAGAACTTGCAAAAACTGTGACGTAAAAATATAAATTACATCATTTTAGAATGACGCACTGCGTTCTACATGCTGTGTGTCTCCTCAAACAGACGAAGCGAGGGCTGGGGATTTACATGATGGTAGAGTAAGTTCCCCTGTTTGACCGTTTGAAATAGGCGAGATCACTCCCACACACCATGAAATTACTTCCCCTTAATTATTTCCGAACAATTCCTATTTAAAAGTCTAAAAATAACAATGTCTAAGCACGGACGATAAGCTACAAATTGGTAGATAGTACCATTAACAGACTCCAGGGCCTGTATTCACGTTGAGATAGCATGAGACTTAGCATGATGCTAACTTAGAAGCTCTTCCAATGTCTTGTAGGATTTAATAGGACTTTTGGAAGAGCTTCTAAGTTAGCATGATGCTAAGTCTCATGCTATCTCAACGTGAATACAGGCCCTGGGAAATATACGCGAACAGGCTTACTCTAACAAGCTTTCGATCAATAGGAATTGCTCAGATATAATGAAGGGGAGTAATTTCATGGTGTGTGGAAGTGATCTCGCCTAAATCAATCAGTCAAACAGGGGAAGTTACTCTACCATCAGGTAAATCCCCAGCCCTCGCTTCGTGTGTTTGAGGAGACACACAGCATACAATGTAGAACGCAGTGCGTCGTTCTAAAATTGATGTCATTTATATTTTTACGTCACTGCACTTTGCAAGTTCTATCACTTTGTAGCAACTGGCCAAACCTTATTTTTCAAAAAAAAAAACCCGGTAAAGGTAAAGATGTGCCACCACCCTGCATTTCTCGGTTAATTCTATTTTTCCGTTTTTGCCTTTCTTACCATACATAAATAAAGCTGTATTTTAGGAACATTTTTAGCTAATTATCTTTTTGGAATACTAACCCTAACTCTAACCCTAGTCCTAAACCTAACCCTACCCCCCACTATGTACTGCAGTACACCGCGATTTGTCACAGTTGTGGTTCGTTGCGTTTTTCCGTCTTATAGGGTGGGGGGTTAGGGTTAGGGTTAGGGATAGGGTTAGTATTCCAAAAAAGTTATTAGCTAAAATTTTTCCTAAAATACAGCTTTATGTATGGTAAGAAAGGCAATAACGGAAAAATAAAATTAACCGACGCCATGCCGCCATGGTTGCCATAGTTTTGACCGAGTGAGTCGAGGTAATCAACTCTAATTTTCACGAAGTGCTCTCACCTAGTTTTTTTCTTCTTCCGAAAATCGTCTATTGATGAGCACGCATCCAGGTAGCATGATACGAAGGGCTAAACTAAATCCTGCCCGTCACAACTAATGGCCATTGCTTTTGTACCTCGCGTGACTGATCCACAAACAGGACTTGGAACACGCGCTTCAGGTAGCCGACGGGAGATAACTCCGAAGGCTTGTTTTTCTTTTAAAAAAAAGATATAGTCAAATAGAAGGCAAAAACTATTTTTGCTGCTCCTGGGAGAGAGAGAGAGAGAGAGAGAGAGAGAGAGAGAGAGAGAGAGAGAGAGAGAGAGAGAGAGAGAGAGAGAGAGAGAGAGAGAGACTGGACACTGGGAAATCTTTATTTGACAGAGAGAGAGAGAGAGAGAGAGAGAGAGAGAGAGAGAGAGAGAGAGAGAGAGAGAGAGAGAGAGAGACTGGGACACTGGAAAACTACTTGAGAGAGAGAGAGAGAGAGAGAGAGAGAGAGAGAGAGAGAGAGAGAGAGAGAGAGAGAGAGAGACGAAGAGAGAGAGAGAGAGAGAGAGAGAGAGTTTGCCGTTGCTAAGAAACCGACTTGGAATAGAACGCCACCTGCTGTCAGGGGCTAATTAAGGACCATAACTCCACCTGAGCAGTTCATTTTTATTGGGGGGTGCCATTGTGGGATTGGGAATGGTCGATCCCTCATCCGCTCCCTTTTGTGTGATGCGGCCGGGGGGGGGGGGGGGGGGGGGGGGGGGGGTGTGTGTGTCGGTGAATTGCGTTGTCAGAGGGCTAATGAAGTGCCGGATATACCCCTGCGGCTAAAAAACACTAGGCCCTATAGTACCAAATACCATGGTCAAGGTCGGTGGAATTAGCACGACTGTAGTTCGTCAATAGTACCATTGTCACGTCATATCCTGCTGAGCTCGACTGTGGGACATGCGCACTGAGGTGGCGGAAGTTGTTTGATGGTGGATGGATGGATGGGTGGTGGTGGTTGATGCGTGACGGATTGGTGGGGTCAGCAGAGGAGATAATTAATGATGTGCCTTTGATAGTCCCTTGTGTGTGTGTGTGTGCCTCCCAGTGAATAGGTTGTACTGGGTACATAGTTCTGTACAAAAGTCTTTTGATCATCACCATTATCATCATCATTATCATCATCATCATTATCATCACCATCATCATCATTATCATCATCATCGTCGTCATCATCATCATCATTTTCATCGTCATCATCATCATCATCAACATCATCATCATAATCATCCATTCATTCGTTCATTTTCATGCATTAATTTGAAACGATTCCGTCCAGCGGTTCACTATATAAAGCCCGGACAGACAGAAAAAACAACAACAAGAAGCAAAACAAAACTTTAAAAAAAGAAAACTAGTAACAAACCGCGACAAACTTATACTCCTTTCCTGACTTAAGTCGCGCAAAGGACACTTTTTTTTTTAAATGGGTGCGCATGCAGTTTGTCCCTGTCGCATGAAAATAGGTAGCTCGTAAAAATAAGTAGCTCGCTACCTATGACAGTGTGTATTTGCGACATTGAGCATGAACCACAAATTTCACTTTTTTCTAGGGTTAGGGTTAGGGTTAGGTTAGGGTTAGTTAAATGGTTAAAGTACAGAAAAAGTGAAATTTGTGGTTGTCGCAAATACAGACTCTTATCTCATAATAGCGAGCTACTTATTTTTACGAGCTACCTATTTTCATGCGACAGTCCCCACCCTTTCCATGCAGCATTGTTCAAACTGTGTCCACTAATCTATGGAGATTAATGAAGACTCATTGAAGAGGACGACGCGAGGCCAATCGCGAAAGAATTACTCAGTTAGTTTAGTTAGTTAGTTAGTTAGTTAGTTAAAGGGGCACCCTGACGGATGCGTTTTTGCAAGAAACACGTCGAGATCACCAGGAAAACACCCTTTACAAAGATCGCAACACTCACTTTGCTCTGGTTTCCCAGAAATCCAACCGTCAAATCGGCGATTCCTCCTTGGCAGAGGTGCTGGAAGTCAAATTATTTCACCTAAAGAGAAGGCGTGTATCGTCTCTTTTCTAATGGCCGCCAAATTGTTTCCACGAAATGTTCGCAATACAAGCCTTTTTTGTCCTTTAAAAAAAATTGTATACAGTTTATCGAAAGGAGTTTCGCTCACAACAAAGGAAATAGCTCCAATTCTTTTTTTTACACTGCACTATAAAAAAAAGAAAACGCTTCAACCACAATGAGTGACATCCACCCACCTCATCCAAAATGGCTACTCTCTCCGGCATCTCCGCCAAGGAGGAATCGCCGTTTTGACGGTTTAATTTCTATGAAACCAGAGCAAAGTGAGTGTTCCGATCCTTGAAAAGGATGTCTTTCTGGTGATCTCGACGTGTTTCTTGCAAAAACTCATCCGTCGGGGTCCACCTTTGTGACAAAACGAAGTCACATCTGTTTGATTACATGATTTTTACCAGCCAGACTGAGTCTGACCGGAATTGTGTTGGGGATGTATGGAACACAAGCATATACTAGCAAGCAATGACAAACTAGGATATAATCGTCTCTCTTAACCAAAAAGCTTTGTACAAATACAGAGCAAGATTACGTAATATTCTCTCATTAGTATTCGCCATCAGTAAAGTTAAACGAAATGGACATGGATACTTGTAATACGGGATTAGTTTTGCTCCAAGATCACTTAGAGCAGGACATTTTGAGACAAAATGCACCTCGTCCTGAATTGAATCTTTGCATAATGGACATAACAGATCAACATGCTGGACAATTTCGTATGCTGCTTTTTAAAAAAAAATAACAGACATACCAGATCTAAACTTTGTCAAAGCAATTCGCTGATATAGATCAACATTCAACAAAAGATAGCTATGAACTAAATGTGAAGAGGAAAGCATTGTATATACATCGAATCTAGTGCTAGCATTTACATGACCTTCCCAATGTTGCCACATGGAATCTATAAGTCTTTGACGTAAGCTGCTTACAAACGGGTTTCCCCCCACCTACTCCCTGACAATACCAGACAAAACCAAATTCACACAAACACACACGTACCTTAGTTGCCCAATTACTTTTCCATACTAAGTCATAGAGCATTTCATACGCTTTTCGTAGCAATCTTTTAGTGTCCATTCTTAATCATTTTAACCAGTAGGAAATGCACCTGACAGCAGAATTTATATATGAATTGGGAATCTATTTGTCTCACCGTAAACTGAATCGGTTTGTGTTTTCATCGATACTCCTAAAAATCTTTTTTTAACCCTTTCGCCGCCAGTCATTTTTCAGCCCAAAGATACCATTAATTTTAACTGGGTAGTGAAGCAAAATTATCTGCAAAATTGTGAATTCCTCTGTGACATGCACAACATTAGGCCTATCCTTACCTCCCCAAATTAAGAAAATAGGGTCTTCGGATAACAGGCCCTGGTTTTATGCCTTTTAGTGACATGGGTGTTAAACCATTGTGGTGCATAAATGCGACATTGGCGGTGAAAGGGTTAAAGTCCTAACAAATGAACAGATTCGCATACCTCTGACCCATATTGCACAACAGGCTGTATCTGAGTATCAAAGACTTTAACAAGTAGTTCTAATGAATTATTATTTAACAAACATAATGTCCTCATTACATGTAATAACACATTTTTTTGCTATACTATACAAATCTGTACAAGCTGCATGCTGCGAAACTTAGACGAGTAGAAAACAAAATTCCAAG
>CM065684.1:14899707-14904707 GCA_017654935.2 Phymorhynchus buccinoides
CGGGGACACATCGAGACGGGGACATATAGAGGCGGGGATACATAGAGACGGGGACACATCGAGACGGGGACATATAGCGACGGGGACGCTGCATAGAGACAGGGACACATAAGACAGGGAAACTTCGAGACGGGGACATATAGCGACGGGGACATATAGAGGCGGGGATACATAGAGACGGGGACATATAGAAACGGGGACATTTCAATCAATCAATCAAATCAAATCATCTTTATTATCTCATAACAGAGAAATTGCAGCCAGGTGCACATAAGAAAAACAACAATAAACACATTTATTAACAACAATTAAAGAATATAAACTAATAATTAATAACACTGCAATATTGTAATTAACAAACTGGACGAATACGAACAAATACTCCAGTAAAAGCAGAACGCAATTTTTAAATACATTTTAAATCAAGCCAGAATCAGTTGAAAAACGAGGCAAGAATAACGCTTAAAAATGCAGCAATAATAGTACCTACACCATCTCTACACAGACAATTTAGTCAAGGACATACACAGCAGTAATCTATTGTAGAACAAGGGGACTACAAATAGGCTTGCACAAATTCAATCCCAAGGAGATGGACAGGCTGCTCAGCAAAACAATCAGTCGATGCAGTGCATAAGACAGTGTTCAACATATGAATTGATCTTGGTAAGAAGGTTTTCTGTGCTCTTATTTTCAGTTTTAGAGTTCTGTATCGACGGCCCGATGGTAACACTTCACAGTATTTTGCCAGAACATGACTGTTATCAGTAAGAATTTTCCTGGCTTTCTTGACTACTTGTCTGTCATACAACTCTTGCATACCACTCTGCCTTGCACCCACAACCTTACTGCACACATTCACCATATCACTCAACACGCGCCTACTTTTTACACTCAAGCTTCCATACCAACAGATAAATGACACAGTAAGAACAGATTCAATGCAACATCGGTAGTAGGTTTGAAGAATATCTGAACAGACACCAATATTCATTAGCCTCTGTAAACAAAATATCCTGGACTGACTCTTCTTATGTATATGCTCAATGTGTTTATCAAAAGTAAGTTTCTTGTCTAAAACTGTGCCTAGGTATTTGTACTCATCACTTTCAACCGTTTCACCATCAAGTTCCAAATGTGGCACTGGCACTGGGTTTGTACGAAAATCTGCAAGCAGTTCTTTTGTTTTAACATTTAAATCCAAATAATTATCTTTGCACCATGAACAAAACCTGTTGACTTCACTGAAGTACACAGAATCAGAGTTTGACAAATCTTCGATGGCAGAATCATAAGAGTATTTAATGACAGGTGTTTCTTCAGTGCCTATACAGTCATGTGTGTACAATGTAAAAGAACTGGGGACAAAACTGTACCTTGGGGGGCACCTGTAGAAGTGGAACGTTCTGAGGAGATTGCAGATTGAAAGATTTAGAGGCGGGGACACATAGCGACGGGGACACATATGAAACGGGGACATATAGAGGCGGGGATACATAGAGACGGGGACATAATATAGGAACGGTGACACACCACACAGATCCCATCCATGCAAGGGAAGTGCAGCTAACTTGAACGTGTTGGTAGCTTGGACCAGCCCATCTACCATGTACAGTAGAGGTGGGGGGAAAACCGGTTTGAAATTTTGCGGTTCGAATTGCTGTGAACCGGTTTTTTAACTGCAAACTGAAAGTAAGGTTTTCTTAGAATAACGCATTATTGTCGAAGAACAACAATAAATATCAGTGCAGAATGGGTGTTTGTAAACCAAGAGTAGCTGTTTCTAGTTTGTGGTGGTGTATGACTTTGACTTGACTTTGTATGGTGCAAGTATGGCTGATATATGGCAACTATAGTGATGCGAGTACTGGCTAAAAAAACCGGTTCGACAAAGAAAAACCTGTTTAAAACCAGTTCGGATTTTTGAACCGGTTCTCAACTCTAATGTACAGCACTCGTGTACGTGTGTTGATTGAAAGTTCAGGAACAAGTTTCCTTTGTTTGCTCCATCATTAAAGATTTGAGTTGATCTTTTAAAATATATCATTTTATATCTGAAAAAACAACAAAAACTTTCTTCCAACCTTCTCTCGTGTAAACACTCTAGTGGCTCGTGTAGGCTTGTACGCATGTGCACAACAGAACGAAATAAAGTCGGAGTATAATCTCTTAATCAGCAGAAGGGAGCATTAAGGGACAGAGTCTGCTCCCTTTGTTACTCAAATATTCATAAGGTTGGACAGGAAATGTGTCTTAAGTTGACAGGGCGCAGGTGCTTCCAGGAAACCGTAACGGTCCTTGCCAGAGAACTCGCTGGGCATGTAAGTATACCCTGTAGGTGTGAATTCAGCCCCACAGGCAGGCCAGAAGGCTCATTTTCCATGTCACTTAGTGTCAAGGCGTCATAGCCGTGGGCAAGCTATAAGGTTAGCCGTGATGGCCTTCTGATGAGCTCACTCCGTGCGCAGTGGTGCTCAGATGTCCCCGGTGGACCAACGGAGTGCGTCATTTTGTGAGCTGACTGTCATGCCATTCCGCTCAGGTAAAGATGCGCCCCCCCCCCCCCCTCCCTTGACATTTACCGTCAAAGTCATAGTGTAGCTGACAGTATGCAAAGGGAAAAGGCAGAGTCAAAGAGAGTGACAGATTATAGGTCGATTCTCCTGCCTTTTTTTTCTTCTTTCAAGGAACGCTTTCAAAAATATTTCCTTCAGCTGAAGTCGGACTTGCTGGTGGGCTTAACTATTTCTTAGTTAGGCGCACAACGGCAGTATGACGCACCTGCGCTCATAATTGACAGGAAACTGTCTGAGCGATCGAATTGTAATCAGAAGAAGATATTAGTGTTAGCACACACAGTGGCTGTTCGTCAGAGTAAACATTAAATAATCTAATCGATTCGTGCAGCTTTAATCACCACCACTTCCGAGACTGCAAATTTCTCGTAATGTCTCTGCATTAAAACAACAACAACCCCATATTCTCGCTTGCAAAATTGTCCTTGCTAAATGGAGGTCCTAATGCATTGACTGGCTTCTGGTAAAGGCCGGTGTGGCGTTCTCAAAATGGATTTGTTCTCAACATGTCTGCGCATGTGCGAAATTATTTTTTGTGTATTTGACGGGTTGAGGTTAGGGTTAGGGTTAGGGATAGGTTTAGGGATAGGTTTAGGGTCAATTTAGTGTCGAATACACAAAAGATAAATTTTGATGGTACGTCATGATCGATTTCGCCCATGCGCAGACATGTTGAGAACAATTCCATTTTGAGAACGCCACACCAGCGTCAGAAAACACTAAGCAGACCAAAACGTGTTATATTGTTGCATCACATCATGTACACGTGCGTATATGATGCAAAGAAATATGAAGTGTGTAGAGAATTACTAAACAGTAACTAATGTGTGTTGAGAATGGCCACTGATGATTGTTCTTTTCGTTTGTGGCAGTTAAGTGTGCAATATATAAGCTTGTGCGAAGTGTATACTTATACATGTGTATCAACGGGCACAGGGCTGGGCCTTGTGAATGGCAACATTTGGGTAGGTCTCTCTCTCTCTCTCTCTCTCTCTCTCTCTCTCTCTCTCTCTCTCTCTCTCTCTCTCTCGCCACAAACCTATAACTCACTTTGTCGGTCGGTCAGTCTGTCGGTCCAAAATTGTCGCACTTCAAATCGAGGCTACACTTCAAATTGAGTCTACACTTCTGGCCGCTCTTTAAAATGATGGATTTTAAAAGCGTACAAAATAATAAACATATGTAATACAGACACTACAACAGACACGACGAGTATGCGGTGCTTCTTTTGATGAGTATAAGTAGGATACATAGTTTTAAATGTTTTCCAAAAGATATAAAAAGTTACGAAATGGTGCAGAGATAACATTCTGGTTTACAGATTAAAATTATTGAAAAGCCAGGGGAGGTAACTCATGATTGGAGTGGTAAAAATAGACCGCGTGCCACAAACTATTGCGATTTCGCGCTTGTTTTTTTTGTTTTTTTGGTGGGGTTTTTTCTGTCTGTCCCAAGGATATCTCCCGAACCGCTTGACCGAATCGCGTCAACTTTTGTGTGAAGGTGTGCCTCCTTAATAGGAAGAGATCGGCGCAAACCATTTTGCCGTCGTGACCTTGACCTTGACATACGACCTTGAAAACCGAAAATCTATTTTTAGCCATATCTCGGGCACCGATCAACGTAGGATGTTGAAACTTGGTATGAAGGTGGTTTGGCTTATGCCCGTTCTGTTGATGGCATACCGATCAAGGTCAAGGTCAAGGTCAAAAAGATCGCTGGAGCCTGAAAATCGGAGGGTCATTTTTTCTCCTTCTGTCTGTCCCAAGGATATCTTTCGAACGGGTTGACAGAATCACGTCAAATTTTGTGTGCTGGTGTGTCACCATGAGAGGAAGGCATCCGCGCAAACCATTTTGCCGTCGTGACCTTGACCTTGACGTACGACCTTGAAAACCGAAAACTTTCAGGGGCCATAACTCACACACCGTTAGTGTTAGAGTCTTCAAATTTGGCATGAAGGTACTTTGGCTTATGCCCGTTCTGATGGTGGCATACCAATCAAGGTCAAGGTCACGGTCCGGGCGATCAGTAGGCCTTGAAAGTGGTAGGGGTCTACACATTGGGTTTTAAGCCATATTTTCCACATTTGTACTTGACAGAAGCGCTTCAGATTGTGTGTGGTACTGTATACCCTAGAGAAGAAAACATCCGAGCATAAATGATCACCATGCTGACCTTGACCTTGAAGTGTGACCTTGAAAACCGAAATTTCCTTCTTTGCGCTATATGTTTCTTCTTCAAGCTGTATCTCGTGAACTAGAAGACAGAATCCCTTCCAATTTTGTGTCAGGATGTAGCACTCTACGGGGTGTGGCAAGTGCGTGGCATTGCTGGTGACGGACATGTCTGCCGCTCGGCGACGCCCTTGTTTTCATTCTATTTTTGTTCTGTTTCGTACATTTGTTTTCCACGTTTAATTCA
>CM065684.1:14914707-14917207 GCA_017654935.2 Phymorhynchus buccinoides
AAGATCCTTCCATAATAAGATCTTTTTGGGGGAGTGATTTTCAAGGATGTTTTTGTTTGTGGCTCAAGCCACAAACCTATAACTCACTTTGTCGGTCGGTCGGTCGGTCTGTCTGTCGTTCAAAAATTGTCGCACATTTTGACAAAATTGTCGCACTTCAAACCGAGGCTACACTTCAAAATTAATTGAGGCCGCTCTTTAAAATGATGTATTTTAAAAGCGTACAAAATAATAAACATACGTAATACAGACACTACAACAGACACGACGAGTATGCGGTGCTTCTTTTGATGAGTATAAGTAGGATACATAGTTTTAAATGTTTTCCAAAAGATATAAAAAGTTTTGAACACCCCCCTTTCACCCATCCCTGCTGCTCAAGTTTTGTGATAATATAGTATTGTGTCAAAGAACTCAGTTAGTAGAAATATTGGTATTAGATTGGTAATATTGGTTTTTTCCCATTGCTGGGCAGATTATTTTTCCTTTTAAATATTTGATATGAAACTAAAAGGAGTGTAAACAGTTTAACCCTTTAAGCTAAACTGGGTAGAATTTTTTTAATCTGCAATATTGTGAATTCCTCTGTGACATAATTATAACATAAGGCCTATCCTTACCTCACAAAATTAGGAAAATAGGGTCTTCGGATAACAGACTCTGATTTGATGCCTTTTACTACTTCTTTTTTTTTTAGTGACATGAGTGTCAAACCATTGTGGTGCATAAATGCGACATTGGCAGTGAAAGGGTTAAAGATTTTATTGTCTGCTTCTTGTGTAGTTAGCATTCTTTGCATGCAAACTATGCATGCATGTACTTGTTTTGGGGGATAAGATCAGTTAACCCTTTAACCCTTTCACCGCCAAAGTCACATTTTAGCACCACAGTGATTTAACACCTATGTCACTGAAAGGCATCAAGTTGGGGTCTATTATCCAAAGACCCTATTGTCTTAGTTTGGGGAAGTAAGGATAGACCTTATTTCATATATGTCACAGAAGAATCCCCAATACTGCAGATGGAATTTGTTCTCTACCCAGGTAAATTTAATGGACATTTTTTGCTGAAATAAGATGGCTGGCGGTGAAAGGGTTAAACACTTAAATTGATACAGTGGAACCTAACTATTAACACCTTCTTTTTTTTTTAAGACTCCCTCTAACAAGTCTAAATCTATCTAAGATGTGACCTAAGAATATTTTCACCAAATGTTTTTCCCCCATGAATCGGATTACTGAGCGTCCACCTCCCTATTATTTCAGTATTAAGACTTCTTTGTAGCTGATTTTTTAAGGTCTTTAGCCCTTTCACTGCCAATGTCGCATTTATGCACCACAATGGTTTAACACCCATGTCACTAAAAGGCATCAAATCAGGGCCTGTTATCCAAAGACCCTATTTTGTTAATTTTGGGAGGTAAGGATAGGCCTAATGTTATACATGTCTTAGAGGAATTCCCAATATTGCAGATTTTTTTTGTTTGTGGCTCAAGCCACAAACCTATAACTCACTTTGTCGGTCTGTCGGTCGGTCTGTCGTTCCAAAATTGTCGCACTTCAAATTGAGGCTACACTTCTGGCCGCTATTTAAAATGATGTATTTTAAAAGCGTACAAAATAATAAACATACGTAATACAGACACTACAACAGACACGACGAGTATGCGGTGCTTCTTTTGATGAGCATAAGTAGGATACATAGTTTTAAATGTTTTCCAAAAGATATAAAAAGTTACGAAAGGGTGCAGAGATAACATTCTGTGGTTTACAGATTAAAATTATTGAAAAGCCAGGGGAGATGACTCATGATTGGAGTGGTAAAAATAGACTGCGCGCCACAAACTATTGCGATTTTACGCTTGTTTAATAGGGAGGTTCCATTGTGTACAAATAGTTTTTGTTGTTCTTTTGTTGTATTTGTTCTTGTTTTTAACTTACTTATTTCATAGCATGTCGGTCGATTCTTGATGGATTCTTTTCTCCTTTCTGTCTTATCTGTCTGTATGTCTGTCTTCTCTGTCTATCAATCCTGATCTGTGTGTAACTTCAAGTCTGTCTGTGTGTAACTTCAAGTCTGTCTGTGTGTAACTTCAAGTCTGTCTGTGTGTAACTTCAAGTCTGTCTGTGTGTAACTTCAAGTCTGTCTGTGTGTAACTTCAAGTCTGTCTGTGTGTAACTTCAAGTCTGTCTGTGTGTAACTTCAAGTCTGTCTGTGTGTAACTTCAAGTCTGTCTGTGTGTAACTTCAAGTCTGTGTGTGTGTGTGTGTGTGTGTGTGTGTGTGTGTGTGTGTGTGTGTGTGTGTGTGTGTGTGTGTGTGTGTGTGTGTGTGTGTGTGTGTGTGTGTGTGTGTGTGTGTGTGTGTGTGTGTGTGGTGTGTGTGTGTGTGTGTGTGTGTGTGTGTGTGTGTGTGTGTGTGTGTGTGTTGTGTGTGTGTGTGTGTGTGTGTGTGTGTGTGTGTGTGTGTGTGTGTGTGTGTGTGTGTGTGTGTGTGTGTGT
>CM065684.1:14919707-14927207 GCA_017654935.2 Phymorhynchus buccinoides
TAAGAATACATCTGTAATTAGTTCTTTGTGTGATTCACGTACTGCGCAATCTGCAACACAGAGTTCAACTTTTATTTTCAACTTCGAATAGTAGGTGAAGACGGGGTAAAAAGCCCATGGGCGGGTAAGAAGCCCATGCCAATTATCTCATGCAATAAAGCAAATTTCAGTACAGGCAAAAATTTGACTGAAATTTGCTTTATTGCATGAGATAATTGGCATGGGCTTCTTACCCGCCCATGGGCTTTTTTTTTTTAACCCCGTCTTACCCTACGTGTACTGCGCTAAAACATTTGGCATAGTTCATGTACCGCGCAGCGGTTTTTGCGCAATTCGTGAACCATGCAACGGCGTTGCTCAGTTCACGCATTGCGCAAAACCGCTGCTTAGTACACGGTATTATGCAAGTAAAGTACACAGATTACGCGTAACATAATAACCAGTGGGCATAATGGGCTCCATAGCATAGCCTGATAGAAAATATGTAATCCTTAACTAGGATTGTCACTTATCAATCTAACATTACGTTAACAACTTTTAGCTTTGAGGATGGTGATAAGATTAGCGTCCAATCGATCAGAGACCCTTATGGACGGTATTCCTTTTTAGCTTTTCTTTTCTTTTCGTTTTGTAAGGTGAGGCTGGGGCAGTGGGTAGATGCCCCGTGCCTCCATTCGAGGAGCTGGACGACCCCGCCCCCGCCACGAGTCTCTCCCCGTGGGGATACCGTGGGGGTCTCTCGTACAAATAGTTCCCCCACCTTGTGGAATTTCTGTGCTTGTAACTTCCTCTAATCTGTCACTCTCTTGGACTCTGCCTTTTCCCTTTGATTTCTGTCATCTACTATCTTTCTGACTTATTGGCCCATTCTCCTGCCATTAAAAAAGTCTTCCAATCAATTTTAACGTGTCGGCTGAATGCAGCGGGGAGACCAGTGAAAACTAAAAACCGGTCACATACGTACCTGACCCATTATGGCCTTATGGCCTGGGAACGCAGAAGAAGAAGGTAGGTGAGACATAACAAAAATGAACTATAACTGTTCAAAACTGTATATTTGTATTCAACAAACTTGAACAAAGCTTTAACCATTGCGTTTTGTTATATTAAGATAACGAGTGGGTGTTGTCTTTACATCAAAGGGTTTCATTTTTCTTTATGTTCGCATCGAGCAGAACGTTTAGTCTGCGGTGTTCGAACATTCGTAAGCACTCAGGTACAGTCACGCGCTTACAGAACACGCGAACGCAAGCACTCACGCGGACAGACCTGCACGCAAATAGACGTACACACGCATATCTGTTACGCCCAATCCGTAAAATTGCCAATTTCATGAAATGCGCAGTTCGTGAAATAGCCACTTTAAAACTTGCTATTTAGAAAATCACTATGAATGAAAATTAGTTCTCGTTCATTAAACACACAGAGATGAAGAATGGGTTCAAACGAAAGAGAAATCACGCCTGTAGATGAGTTTAAAATTATTTGATTCAGACTTAATTTGATCAAACGTCTGATACAACATGTGGCTCAGGCATGCCCCCAGAGTAGCATTTGGTAGAGTTTGGGGGGGGGGGGGGGGGAGGGGGGCAGGATGGGGGTGAATTCATGAAAATACAATGTAGAAAAGTATACTACTGTTGAATCAATACCTGTGTGAATAGAAATTTAAAAATGTGATGTACATTGTCCATTTCATGAATTGGGCAAAGCATTTTTGCCCATTTCATGAAATAGGCAATTTCACGGATTGGACGTAGCACATACATGTATACACACCAGAGATAGTTTATATAAGCTCTCTGTACACACTCACCCACAGAGCCAAACAGTTCCAAACAAATGTATAATAGATTCTAACGTAGGGGTCTGCAGATTCCTGTTTTGATTCTAAAAGAACCAACAGTTTTCGTTAACAAATACAAAGGAATAGAAAGGGGCATACCGCAAACATTTTGAAAAGTGGAAGACAAGGAAGAAAAGGAAGTTTTAAAGGAGCACCCTGATGGATGAGTTTTTGCAAGAAGCACGTCCAGATCAGCAGGAAAACACCCTTTACAGAGCTCGCAACACTCACTTTGCTCTGGTTTCCCAGAAATCAAGCCGTCAAAAAGGCGATTCCTCCTTGGTGGAGGTGCTGGAATTCAAATTCTTTCAGCCAAAGAGATCGAGAATGCGTTTGCCGTCTCTTTTTGAATGGCCGCCTGTATTTAGATCGAATCGTTTGCACGAACTTTTCGCAATACAAGCCTTTTCTTCTTCTTTTTTAAATTTTATACAGTTTATCGAAAGCAGTTTCGCTCACAACAAAGGAAATATAGCTCCTTTTTTTTAAACTGCACTACAAAAAAAAGAAAACGCTTCAACCACAATGAGTGACCTCCACCCACCCCATCCAAAATGGCTACTCTCTCCGGCATCTCCGCCAAGGAGGAATCGCCGTTTTGACGGTTTAATTTCTAGAAAACCAGAGCAACGTGAGTGTTCCGATCCTTGAAAAGGCTGTCTTTCTGGTGATCTCGACGTGTTTCTTGCAAACACTCATCCGTCCGAGTCCACCTTTACAATAACAAGCGCGAAATCGCAATTGTTTGTGGCACGCGGTCTATTTTTACCACTCCAATCATGAGTCACCTCCCCTGGCTTTTCAATAATTTTAATCTGTAAACCAGAATGTTATCTCTGCACCATTTCGTAACTTTTTATATCTTTTGGAAAACATTTAAAACTATGTATCCTACTTATGCTCATCAAAAGAAGCACCGCATACTCGTCGTGTCTGTTGTAGTGTCTGTATTACGTATGTTTATTATTTTGTACGCTTTTAAAATACATCATTTTAAAGAGCGGCCTCAATTTGAAGTGTAGCCTCGATTTGAAGTGCGACAATTTTGGACCGACCGACCGACCGACCGACAGACAGACAGACCGACCGACAAAGTGAGTTATAGGTTTGTGGCTTGAGCCACAAACAAAAATTAAAAAACATGGAAAAGAAGGTGAGATAAAACGCTTTATCGACAAACTGTGTGACGACATTAGAGAGAAAGAAAAACAACCACCTTGACAACCACACGAACAGATACAGCTGAGACCCAGCAAACAGAAACATTGAGCAATGATGATGATGATGATGATGATGATGATGATATGATAATAATGAATATTTATGGCGCTTAATAAAAGCCCTAAGCGCTTACAACCTTAACAATAAAAGAATATGAAATAGTAGGATGAAACAATACATAAATAAACACCCCCACCCCCACGCACGCACACACACGCACACGCGCAATCACACACACACACGTACGCACGCACGCACGCACTCACACACACACACACACACACACGCACGCACGCACACACAAACACACACACACACACACACACACACACACACACACACACACACACACACACACACACACACACAAACTTGATCAAAATTGCGCCGTTTGAAAGCAAACAAACTTCCCGTAATCTCCACAGAGCCTGTTATGAAGATGGAGTGACGTGTCACATTGTCGCAGCTCTCAAATCCCCAGTAATGGATGCTCAAACTGGCGACAAGCATCACGTTAAGAGGGAGAGGGGGGGGGAGGGGGGGGGGGGGGGGGGGGGGGGGGGGGGGGGGGGGGGCGGGGGGGGGGGTGGGGGGGGGGTGGGGGGGGGGGGGGGGGGGGGGGAGCTTGAAGCATTATTTTGGGTTTTTTTCCTGTTGAAAATGCACACTCTAGAATGGTTTTAATTTTCATAATGGGTGGTGGTTGAGACACACCCCTCTCTCTCTCTCTCCCTCCCTCCTCTCTCTCGCTCTCTCTCTCTCTCTCTCTCTCTCTCCTCTCTCTCTCTCTCTCTCTCTCTCTCTCTCTCTCTCTCTCTCTCTCTCACTCTCTCTCTCCCTCTCTCTCTCTCCCTTGCTTAGAACCAAGGACAGAATGGAAGACTAGGCCCAGCCTAAATTCTTTTCTTGTAAAATAAAGTTTCTGATCCTCTCTTCTGAAGATTCTCTCTCTCTCCTCTTGTAAAATGTTTCTATCTCTCTCTCTCTCTCTCTCTCTCTCTCTCTCTCTCTCTCTCTCTCTCTCTCTCTCTCTCCTCTCTCTCTTACCCTATTGAATGTCATGTTATGAGATAACATGTGGATACAAAAAAAAGGTGTGTGTGTATGTATGTGCGTGCATGCGTGTGCATATGTGTGTATATGTTTGTGTGTGCATTTTTTTTTCATGCATGTTTCTGATTTCTTTAGTCTGTTTTGATTGTAGTTTATTTGTGTTGTTGCTTATCGTTTCATTGTTGTTTGTTTGTTTGCTTTGTCTGAGGACCTGATGAAAAACAAGCCATATTTTGTGCTTATTCGGTTATCCTCAATAAACATTCGAGTTTCGAGTTTCATTCGAGTTCTCTCTCTCTCTCTCTGGCTTTCTCTCTCTCTCTCTCTCTCTCTCTCTCTCTCTCTCTCTCTCTCTCTCTCCTCTCTCTCTCTCTCTCTCTCTCTCTCTCTCTCTCTCTCTCTCTCTCTCTCTCTCTCTCTCTCTCTCTCCAGAGAGTGGTCTATGGCCAAAGTGCAGTAAACCAGTTCAGTGTTCAGTGTTCTCTCTCTCTCTCTCTCTCTCTCTCTCTGTGCTGAACACGTTGAAATATTATATAACCGCTCTCTTAAGCTCATACTCCTTAAACCGTCCTCTCTTCAAACCAATGAATAATTATAAATAACTCAACATAGTGCCATAAGATGTGCCACCTCCCCCCCCCCCCCCTGCATTTCTCGGTTAATTGAAATTGTAAAGTTTTTGCCTTTCTTACCAAACATAAAGCTGTATTTTAGGAACATTTTTTAGCTAATAACCTTTTTGGAATACTAACCCTATCCCTAACCCTAGCCCTAAACCTAACCCTACCCCCCACTATGTACTGCAGTACACCGCGATTTGTCACAGTTGTGGTTCGTTGCGTTTTCCTGTCTTATAGGGTGGGGGTAGGGTTAGGTTTAGGGCTAGGGTTAGGGTTAGGGTAGGGTTAGTATTCCAAAAAGGTTATTAGCTAAAAATGTTCCTAAAATACAGCTTTATGTATGGTAAGAAAGGTAAAAAAAAAAAAACGGAAAAAAATGTAGGGGGGGGGGGGGGGGGTGGCACATCTTGACCTTTACCTTCTCTCCTTTGGTGGCACCTTGGTAAATTGTGGAACGACACTATCTGGTGATCTAAAAGTTAAAACTAGCGCATCTTCCTTTCGCAAATCTTACCACAAGTACAGAATGGACAATCTTGTTCATCGCTAATGTTAACCCTTTCACCGCCAATGTCGCATTTATGCACCACAATGGTTTAGCACCCATGTCACTAAAAGCTATCAAATCAGGGCCTGTTATTTGAAGATCCTATGTTCTTAGTTTTGGGAGGTAAGGATAGGCCTAATGTTGTTGTACATGTCACAAACTGGAATTCTCAATAATGCAGATACAATAAAATTATCTACCCTGTTAAGTTTAATGGCATTTTCTGGCTGAAATATGGCTGGCGGCGAAAGGGTTAATATATTTGACTACATACATTACTAATGCCATCGGTTTATGCCCTGATTCTTTGTAAATGTCTTATGTCTCTACGTCTTTCTTTTGTCTATGGACGTTTCTCTCTCCCCCCCACCCCGCCCCCCCTCCCCCCCCCCCCCCCCCCCCCCCCCTCCCCCCTCTCTTTCTGTCTCTTTTCTGTCCTCTCCCCTCTCCTCTCTTATTCCCATCTTATCTTGCTACTTTTTTCTTTAAAAGTGCTATTATTCTCAAATTAATCTCATAATTATTTTTTATTACATCAAATCAAACCACCAATTCAAATTCTCTCTCTCTCTCGCTCTCTCTTTAATTGCTTTGTCCAAAAATAATTATTTTGCTAAAAAAAAAATGTTGCATGAAATGACACTATGTTTCTATTACTGTTATTGTACACCCCCTTCCAAAGGGGGCTTTGGCCTTATGGAATAAATGTTTTCATTTCATTTCATTTCTCTCTCTCTCTCTCTCTCTCTCTCTCTCTCTCTCTCTCTCTCTCTCTCTCTCTCTCTCTCTCTTCTCTCTCTCTCTCTCTCTTCTTCTCTCTCTCTCTCTCTCTCAGTTATGTCAATACATACATCAGTATCGTTAAAAAAAAATCGGGACTTTCCTGGAGATGCGCTGCCTCTGAGCATTGCCTCCAGGATCGTTCCCCCCATCTTTATATCTACTAATGTCCCATAATATGTCTGTTTCAGACCGGATGACGTTAAACGGATTATCATTCATTCTCTCTCTCTCTCTCTCTCTCTCTCTCTCTCTCTCTCTCTCTCTCTCTCTCTCTCTCTCTCTCTCTCTCTCTCTCCTCTCTCTCTCTCTCTCTCCTATTCCTTTATTCCTTACTTCCTTTATATTACAGCTAATGCCTGCACTTGACAATATATTTCATGAGCATTATGCTTTTCATTTTTAATCGCCCGATGAGATCATTTCCGGAACTCATTTCCGGCTTCACGAATCCATTAACACGACAGCATCAACAGCAACAACAGCATCAACAGCAACAACACAAACAAACAAAAGCAAAAGAAAATAACAAGACAAAACAAACGAACAACAAGTGCAACGCCGAGCGGCTGCAAAGTCCCCTCGCAGCATCGCCGAGCTACTCCGAAATCGGAATGTGTCGGCTGTACACATACATAAAAACGCATCAAAACAGCACGTAACTACATAAAAACGCATCACAACAGCACGTAACTGAATAGTTTTTGATATATATATAGCCTTGGGGTTCGGACCCGTGATTTGAGCGCGCGCGATCATGCGCACACGCGCGCACAGAAAAATTCATGACAACTGTGTTATAGACCATTCATCAAGAAATGTTGTGAGAAAAAAAACCATGCAAAACTTCGCGAGATATTAAGACGATTATGTGTTTCGGGGTTTGAACCTCGTAGCTGGCGCGACCTTGACCTTAATGTAAAACTAAATACATCAGTGGATAGCTTGCATCTTGGCAAACTAGTATACCAAATTTGATGATGATAGACTGAATAGTTTTTGAGAAAAACGGACGAATAGCCGGACGGACGGACGGACGGACGGACGGAGGCACGCCGGACGCCGGACGGACCAGACCAAAAACAATAGTTCCCCGAACCTTCGGCTCGGGGACTAGCAAAACAAAACAAACAAAAACAACAAGCACAGTGTGGCCGTTGTCAAGGAAGGGGGTGAGCCATCATTGGGGAGGGTGGAAGGAAGAGAGGTAGCAGTGGTGGGGGGTGAATATGGAAAACGAATAGCGTTATGAGGAGAGGTACAAAGACAGAGAAGAGCAGTAGGCCATCCCGATATGAATCAGTATTTTGCTTATTTGTTGACATTTGTCTGAAACACAAACAATGACGAAATACACAACTGTTTACGTAATAATGACGTAAATGTATTTGTTGACTTGTTTGTTGGTGCGATTGCAAAATATATGTACGTAA
>CM065684.1:14929707-14932207 GCA_017654935.2 Phymorhynchus buccinoides
CATTTCCATCTCAGGATCCTCTGCAACGTTTTTAAAACTCTTTGAAAAAGAAAGAAAAAAGCTCAAACTGTTGTACGCGTTATAAAAGTAACGCTTGTCGCCTTGACTACCACCGTACACAATTGCTAACCGCTTATTGTGGAAGCACTTTTGTTAGTTATGGTGCTTGGTGTTAACCCTTTCACCGCCAAAGTCACATGGATGGAAGTTCAGTTTAACGTCGCGTATCGGCTTTCGCCATGTACGACGGGCTAAACAAACCAACCAGGATATAAACAAAAATTTATGTTCCTGAATCACTGTCTTAGCCAAAAGGCCGAGAAGCGATCAGAATTTGAACATAAGTCACATTTTAGCACCACAGTGATTTACTATGTCACTAAAAGGCATCAAATTGGTGTCTATTATCCAAAGACCCTGTTGTCTTAGTTTTGGGAAGTAAGGATAGACCTTATTTTATATGTGTCACAGAAGAATCCCCAATACTGCAGATGGATTTTGTTCTCTACCCAGGTAAATTTGATGAACATTTTTGGCTGAAATGTGGCTGGCGGTGAAAGGGTTAATTTACAGGAAAAGTAGAATAACCCTGATGTTAAGAAAATAAACCTGGCTTATCCCCCTTTCCGGTTCAAATGCCTGCGAGACTGAAAACGATGGCGAAATTATGTTAGTAAATTAACCCTTTCGCCGCCAGCCATATTTCAGCCAAACATTTCTATTAAATTTACCTGGGTAGAGAACAAAATCCACCTGCAGTATTGGGGATTCTTCTGTGACATATATAAAATAAGGTATATCCTTACTTCCCCAAACTAAGACAACAGGGTCTTTGGATAACAGACCCTGATTTGATGCCTTTCAGTGACATGGGCGTTAAATCACTGTGGTGCTAAAATGCGACTTTGGCGATGAAAGGGTTAATGTGATTCTTGATTATTATAAGGTTACGCTAAGTTCTGGATCGATCATATATGAATGATTAAAGTGGTTTTTAAACTGAAATAAGTTGAACCTGTCCGTATCAGTGTGTCTCAGGCCCTGAAGTCATGAGTACGTCTGAGACAGTCAAAACCGGGGATTAGTATGTAAGTTAGGCTAAACAGCCACTCGTTTGGGGAGTTGAGTTTAAAGGTGGACCCTGACGGATGAGTTTTTGCAAGAAACACGTCGAGATCACCAGAAAGACAGCCTTTTCAAGGATCGGAGCACTCACTTTGCTCTGGTTTCCTAACAATCAAACCGTCACAAAACGACGATTCCTCCTTGGCGGAGATGCCGGGGAGAGAAGCCATTTTGGTTGGGGTGGGTGGAGGCCACTCATTGTGGTTGAAGCTTTTGTTTTCTTTGTAGTGCAGTAAACAAAAAAGGGAGCTATTTCCTTTGTTGTGAGCGAAACTCCTTTAGGTAAACTGTATAAAATTTAAAAACAAAGACTTGTATTGCGGAATTTTCGTGCAAACGATTTAGTCTAAACTCGGTCGGCCATTAGAAAAGAGAAGGAGGCACATGCCTTCTCTTTCACTGAAAGAAGTTGACTTCCAGCACCTCCGCCAAGGAGGAATCGCCGATTTGACGGTTTGATTTCTAGGAAACCAGAGCAACGTGAGTGTTGCGATCTCTCTATAAAGGGTGTTTTCCTGGTGATCTGGACGTGTTTCCTGCAAAAACTCATCCGTCAGGGTGCCCATTTAATGTAATACTTTCCCCCGTGTTGACTGTCTAACACGCACTCATGATTACACGCCCTAACGTTGTTAGAACTGTAGTATTAGCCCTCTGTAACGCTGAATTATTGAAATCCGTGTTTGAATTTAGAAACCATGCTATTTCGCTTCGTTTCGGAAAAGTATGCAAAACAACTACATACATGGAAATTCCTAATGAAACAAATACTGTTTGTTTTAATTGTTGTTTTTAGACTGAAAACCCTAAGGCCGTGTACACACATAAGCGGATATTCCGTGCGGAAACCCGTGCGCAATCCATAAATAAGTGAAACACAGAAGGAAAAAGATTTGTGCACGTGTCCGAATTTCCCCTATAATTATGCGTAATACATTTTTATCCTTCTTTCTTCCACTTATTTAGGGTTTTCCGTACGGAACTTACGCGTCTAATGTGAACCCGGCCTAATATGATTTTAGAATGGAAAAGAGTTGTTCCACAAAAAACGTGCAAAAACAAATGTAGACAGAGAAATTCCTAATGAAATAAACGCTGTTTCATTGTCGTCATTATGAATTGTTAATTACCAGCCGCGATCGAAGAGAGCGAAGCTGGTAATGTTTTCAGTGCATTCTTAAGCCGACTGACTGACTAACTGACTGACTATCTGACTATCTACGTTAACACGATAACGTTTGAACGAAGGGACCTAGGACGCTCAGACTTTGCATACAGATAGGTACTAAGAATATCTAGGCCAAGTTCGCAAATGAAGGTCATAAGTCAAAGGTCAAGGTCACTGGAGCCGAAAATGCTGCCGAACACCTGGCAC
>CM065684.1:14947207-14949707 GCA_017654935.2 Phymorhynchus buccinoides
CTGTAAAAAAAAAGACGTGTTTCTTGAAACCATTTTTGGCTCACGTCGTTTTTTAAAACAAAGTGAGTCTATAGTATCGTACATGTTCGGCTGTGTGTCTGTGTCTCTGTGTGTGTGTGTGTGTGTGTGTGTGTGTGTGTGTGTGTGTGTGTGTGTGTGTGTGTGTGTGTGTGTGTTGCGTCCGTGGCCCCGACCTTTAACCTTAACTCAAACCTTAACGTTGTCATTTTCTCTAAACATATAAGGCGTTAGAGGGTTAAAGTTAGCAGGATACTTGATTTTGACGTGAGCCTTCAAGTCACGACGATCAAAGCAGTCAGATACATTGATAAAGAACAAAATAAAGATAATCATTTGTTGCAGAGATTACTGTTGTGCAACCTTTAACCTTGACTCAGTCACACTCTTCAAACTAAAGAAGACTCTCACTCTCCACTGAAACTTTAACGTTGTCATTTTCTCCAAAAAAACATGACATGTTAGAGGGTTAAAGTTAGCAGGATACTTGATTTTGACGTGAGCCTTCAAGTCATGGCGATCAAAGCAGTCAGATACATCGGTAAGGAACAAAAGAAAGAAAATCATTTGTTGCAGAGATTACTGTAACTCTTGTGTTGTACCGAGTAGGAGATACATACTGGAAAGAAGACTCTCCATTAGATATACAAAAACGCTCTTTAAAAAGAAACACAAGACTTCAGGTGTGTACAAATAGGTACATTTTAACGTCGTCAACTTATATTTTCTGTAACAAATGGATGTACCGAGTGTGTGCGTTGACGGCCCGGTTGTTTAGCTTTATTTGCGCCTTTGAGTAACGGTTGTTCGTGTTCATTAGCACATCATCTCTGCGCATAACTTAGCCTACCGCACTTCCGGCAACAAGGCCTAGGCCTAGAGAATAAGAGATCTGCATGCCTTACCTCATAATCGAGACGACGTACTTAACATTTAGCCCACATTCATTTCAGTCTTGAAAAAAAAAATACGGAAAATCCAGGGTTCGTCGATTTCACTGCCTTCGACGTACGAATCCTTTGTTAGGCCTAGACGATTGATCACCATGAGCAAAGACTGTACAGGGGAAGATAAACATGGATGAGCTTGCTGGCTGTGACCTTGACCTTTGCTTTGTGGCAGAGGGGGGGGGGGGGATTAATGAAACGAAAATAAAATATTAGGACTAATATAAAATATCTTACAGAAATGTAGATGATGTGGAACAAGTTTTCATCGCATGAACAATCATCATATAGTAAAAAGCCAAGTGTCCGTCCGTGTGTGTGTCCGTGTGTGTGTGTGTGTGTGTGTGTGTGTGTGTGTGTCTGTGTGTGTGTGTGTCTGAAACACGAAACGAGCCTTATAACTCCGCCATTTTTCGACCGAATCGCTTCAAATTTGCTGTGAGCCCTAACGGGGCGATGGCAACGGCAACCGTGGCGGCCGTGTCATTTGCGCGGTTTTGCAAATGCGCGAAACGCGCAACTGACGGCCTTTCAGCGCCCGTATCTCCGGTATTTCTGGACCGATTGCCTTCAAATTTGGCAGAGATATGTCCGGGGACGGTGACTATCAATGTGTCAAACCGGAAGCGAATCCATTACTTAGGCGCATAACAGCAGCATGATGCAAAACGGGCCTTATAACTCCGCCGGTTTTCAACTGAATCGCGTCAAATTTGCTGTCAGGCTTGCTGTCACCGGGGCAAAGCCTGGCAGCAAATTTGAAGAAAATCTGGAGAGCGCGTCACTCTCAGAGCAGCGCCAACGGGAAACGGGGCTTTATAACTCTGCCGTTTCTTAACGAAATCGCTTCAAATTTGCTGTACTCAGCGTTACCAGTACTTGGCGTTACCGTTACTAGGCGTTACCGTTACTAGGGAGAGCGCATCACTCTCAGAGCAGCGCCAACGCGAAACGGGGCCTTATAACTCCACCGTTTCTTTACCAAATCGCTTCAAATTTGCTGTACTCATCGTTACCAGTACTTGGCATTACCGTTACTAGGCGTTACCGTTACTAGGCGTTACTGGTACTCGGCGTTGCGCTAGTCAGTTTAAAACAGTAACAGACCAGGAGTATAGCCTTACGAATCACGCAACTTCAATTATTAATTGTTCTAAGAGTAAGAGGCTTAGACCCACAGGCAAAGACTGTAGGGCCTACTACAGGTGTCCGTAGACCCCCCTTACCCCGGCGGGGGGGGGGGGGGGGGGGGAATTGGTCACTATGTTTTTCTGAAAGCTTGGTCAATATGCTTTTCAATTTTACTTGTTTGCCAAAAATAAAAATAGGGCTCCACTATGTTACATGCGCATACATATAATTAAATTTGAAAGAAAGGGGTAATTTAATGCATAGAAATAATTTTAATTTACACAGTAAAATAACAATTAATTCTGTTTTCAGATGCACAAGTGTCTACATAACAGTATTCTCTCTATACAGGCATGGGAATTGTCATGGGAATTCCCATGCCTGCTATAGTAATAAAAATCAGA
>CM065684.1:14954707-14957207 GCA_017654935.2 Phymorhynchus buccinoides
AAATACAGCTAACCATATAATATTAGTTGGGAAAATGTGTATAAGTATTCAAAAGAAAACAAATGCAAATGTACAAATATTCTTAATTTTTGAACAGCAGATACAGAGCAGAATGTTACGCTCAAAATAAGCCTATGTCATGACAGTAGCAATGATAGAGTTGATAACTATTTGATTCATTAAGAATTAATGCTTTTGATATTATATGCACCCACCCACACACACACACACACACACAGACACACACGCGCGCACACGCATGCGCACACGGGCACACGCACACACACACGCGAGCACACACAGGCACGCAAGCACACACACACGTGCGCACACGCACACACAAATGGTATGAGTGTATCAGTACACCAAACACTAAGTCACACAGAAACCCAGACACTTATGTATCAGACAAGAACACTAAGTACTTCCCCAAAAAAAATGTCCATAATAGTTCATCACACAGACAAATGAATGAGAGTAGCGAGGGGAAAAAAAAAAAAAAAAAAAAAAAAAAGAAAAAAAAAAAAAGAAAAGAAAGGCGGGGACAGTGGAGGGTTAAAAAAAAAAACCCATTACAAATTAACGAGAAAGGAATTTTTTTTATTTTTAAATCCAACCTTCTCCACAGGGACACCAGTGATGTTTTTCTTTTTGATACCAAAAACAAACAACAAAATCCGGTCAGCTTTGATCTACACTTGTTTCTGTCATGTTCAGAGCCTTTAGTAGTTTTGTAGTGGGAAAAAATCACTTCACAGAAGTGGGGCTCTCAAAGCGTGAGGACTGCGTGGAAGTTTGTTTTCTCGTCATTCTGCGGAATCTGCCGCTCGCTACTATGAGAGTCTGTATTTGCGACAACCACAAATTTGGGACCGACAAATTTCACTCTTTCTTTACTTGAAGTTGAACCATTTACCTAACCCGGCAATATTAACATTTCTTCCCCTCACAACACTATCTGAACCATCTTAGACGGAAAAAGTGCTGTCTCTATAGGGGATTTGAAGAATGAAAATATCACTTTTCCATAAAAAAAAGTCACCAATATTTTCTGTCCCGGATAGTACACTTGACACTTGGAGCGCAAGTGAAGTCATAGTGCACGTGTACTACAACTGCACTTGTCGCAAGTGAAGTTATAGTGCGCGTGCACTACAACTGCACTTGTGCCGTTTTGGGTTGAGGAGAAGAAATGTTAATATTGCCCGGCATTTTGCGACATTGAGCATGAACGACAAATTTCCCTTTTTTCTAGGGTTAGGGTTAGGTAAATGGTTCAAGTAACGAAAAAGTGAAATTTGTGGTTGTCGCAAATAGTCACTCTCATAGTAGCGAGCTAGGAATTTGACCAAGCTGGGAATTTGAACCCGACAGCCCTAACCCTAACCCTATCCCTAACCCTACAAAAAAGTGAAATTTGTGGTTGATGCTCAATGTCGCAAATACAGACTCTCATAGTAGCGAGCGGCAGATTTGCACGAGCTACACTTTTGACTGCGAGACAAGCCCCTCCCCACCCCCATCCCCACCTCAATCAAGTGGCTCTTGATGTTCCGAGGAACGAGCCATGGAACAAGCCATGCAGGCTATTTCCTGGTAGCCTCTTGCAGCTTTTTGTTGTGCTGGCCGGGAAGGGAAGGGGAGGGGACGGGAGGGGGTGTTTCGAGTGTCATACAACAGGAGCGGGGTTTTCACAGCATTTGCTCCAATTGATTGGTTTAAGGCAGCGATTTAATGCTCCCCAAAAAAAGATGATTTTGACCCAAAAAAACAGATGCTTGTGGCAAAAGAAAAGACCATCTAACCCTAACCCTAACCCTATCCCTAACCACGGAAAGAACCAAGAAATAGAGCAGGGGGGTGTAACTCTACATATTTGCCGAGAAATCGATGTACAAAGCCATGCACTTATACTATTGTTTTGCTGGAACCATTCCTTTTTTTGGTTGATAAATTTTAAGTCTTGGTTTAAACAGCATTGTATTAGATCAAAATTTCGCAGATCAAACAAATAAACAGCAGATTCCCGGTAACAAGGGGACTTACAATAAAGCCTTATCTTAGAGAAAATACTACTGAAACAGCACATTCCCGGTAACAAGGGGGGCTTACAATAAAGCCTTATGCAGACCTGCCACATTCTGAGAATAAAAAAGAGGAGCGAGAATCTAGGGGCTGGCACTGGCCCCCCAGTAAAATCCATTGCCACTTCGAAATATGCGGCCTTCTCTTTTGTTCTTCAAACATGCAGTCGTTTTTGTCAGTTTGAGATCCATTTTAGAGTAAGAAATATTGACCATTGTCAATTTGAGATCCATTTTAGAGAAAGAAATATTGACCAATCTACAATATTTGTTGGTCATTTAGCCTGAGATAGGCCTATGCTTCGTGTAGCCCCTCACTGTCTCATGCTGACCCTTAGATGTCCATTAGCTGGTGCTTTGAATGCATGCTCTTTGTTGTGAAATTGAGTGGAAAATGTATACAAGACAGATTTTAA
>CM065684.1:14962207-14977207 GCA_017654935.2 Phymorhynchus buccinoides
ACGAATGCTAGACATTAACGCTCGTCTCATGGGCAAAATGAGACTGAAATTTGCTTCATTTCATGAGATAATTGGGGTGGGCTTCATACCCGCCCATGCGCTTTTTACCCCGTCTTCCCCTATGAATGTTTAATGTGCGTGTGTGCGCTTCGATTTGATTTTTTCAAGATTTAGCGCCGCATAAATACTGTATGTTGTTGTTGTGCCGTGTGTTTTGCTGTATGTGAACAGCTAAAGAATGAATGAATTCTGCCCATGTTCACCCCTAGCAGAAGAAGAAGAAGACGGAATTAATTATTTCACGTGAATCATGACTCACAGACATCGTCACAATCGGATCGGATCGCAATCGGATCACATCGTATGCAGCCTGTCTGTCTGCCTCTTAAAACGTGTGGTGTTCTCTACTCCAAGGGAAGAAGAATAGCATACTCCTGACTACAGTGAAACCCGCTTAATTTCAACTCGGTTATTTTCAATTTCGGGATAATTTCAAGTCATTCTAAGGTCCCAGCCAGAGGCCTTCTTTTTATCTGTTACAAAACCCCAGATAATTTCAATTCGGTTAATTTCAATTATCGGTTAATTTCAAGTAAAATCTCGGTCCCAACTGAAGCGAAACCTGGTCAATTTCAAGTGCTCGGTTAATTTCAAGTCAACACATTTTTCAAGAGGAGGAGATCAGCAGCTAAATAAAAAAACATTGCTTGCCTAATTTCACGTCAACACACATTTTCTTCAATTTTTTTTACCGCAAGATCCTGAACATCTCATACAAAGACCATACTGTATCATAAATGAGGAAATAATGGAACAGAATCATTGGACCTCATGACTACCTGCTCACCATCGTCAAGAAAGGAAACTGAAGTGGCATGGACATGTGACGAGATCAAATGGCCTTGCACAAAAAAGCATCCTGCAAGGCACAATAGCTAAAGGAAGACACAGAGACAGACAGAGGAAGAGGTGGGAGGCTATTACCCGGGAGAGGACAGGGTTGGTTTTTTGTGTGGGGGTTTTCCGCGAAGTCACAAAGAGCAGCACATGACTGGGACTGATGGCGGAAGATTTGTCAGGAAGTCATCTGTGGTGCCTCAACAACCCACCCCTGAGTTAAGAGATCAGTGATGATGACGGTGAAACACCATTTAGCCGAAAGTAGAACAGTTTGTATTTCTGGTAAAGTATATAAAAGATACAAGTGTACACTTTCTAAACATAAATCAATATTTTCAATGTGAAAATATCCATGCTATAAACAAATTCCTTTCTCCCACGTCTTGCTTGGTTAATTTCAACTTTGCTCGATTAATTTCAGTTTTGTATTAGATTAGGCAAACACTTGAAATTAACCGAGCACTCGGATAATTTCAAATCATTTGGTGGTCCAAATATATATATATATATATATATATATATATATATATATATATATATATATATATATATATATATATATATATATATATATATATATATATATATATATATATAGCAGAACAAAAAAAGAGAATGAAAACTAACAAGAAAGAATGTAGACTATTCCCAATATTTCGGCTTTTGGCCTTGATATATATATATATTACACCCAATCCGTGAAATTACCTATTTCATGAAATGGGCAAAATTGTTTGCTCAAGACATGAAATGGACAATGTATGTAAAAACATTCAATTCCCAGCCACACAGGCATTGATTAAGGTTGATTTAACAGTTGCACATTTATCTACATTGTATTTTCACCCCCATCCTACCCCCCCAACTCTACCAAATGCTACTCTGGGGCATGCCTGAGCCACATGTTGTATCAAACGTTTTTATCAAATTAAGCCTGAATAAAATGATTTTAACCCATCTGCAGGTGTGGTTTCTCATTCGTTTGAACCCATTCTTGATCTCTGTGTGTTTGTGAATGGGAAATGTTTTTATTTCATACTGCTTTTCTAAATAGCAAGTTGTAAGTTGGCTATTTCACGAACTGGGTAAAGCATTTGGCCCATTTCATGAAATGGGCAATTTCACAGATTGGGCGTAACATATATCTAAATATATAAACGAGCTATATACATTTTGCAACACGCTCCGTAATTAGCGTAATTAGTCAAAGTCAATTTGAAAGGGATCGACCAGGTTACCCACTGGTTTTTACATCTATAAGGCAAAATTTTCAACAAACAGCAGCAAGATACAATAGCCTAATGGTTTAAGTCGTCGCATACTGACACAAACGTTCCGGGTTCGAACTGGCGTTACGGGTTCGAACCTGGCTCCGTCAAATTTTGTTGTTGTTGTTGATTTTAAAAAAATCAACCCAACACGCAAATAATAATACAGTGGATTCTTAATACAGTTGACTACGCTTATTTTCCGCGAAGCGGCTGGTAAACGGCTTGTATATATTCAGCATATTTTATTTTCAGAACACAAAACAAATCGTAAAGTTAAAGTAATTGAGTTTGTTTCTTAGGTTCACAAAACATACATTGGATACTAAAACAGTTTTATCGAAGCAAATTATATATATACATAAGAGGAAAGTTTAATGGTGTGTTTGTTTTTTCTTCTTCAATTTTTGATCGTTTATCTCTCTCTCTCTCTCTCTCTCTCTCTCTCTCTCTCTCTCTCTCTCTCTCTCTCTCTCTCTCTCTCTCTCTCTCTCTCTCTCAGCACATTATTTTCTTTTATTCTTTTCAGAACACAGAATAAATTGTAAAGTTAAAATTAAAGCTATTCAGTTTCTTTCTTAGGTTCACAAACTTAAATATTGGACACAAAAAAAGTTTTATTCAAGCAAACTATATATATAAGAGGAAAGATTAATGGTGTGGTTGTTTTTTCTTCTTCAATTATTGTACGTTTATATTATACTTGGAAGAAGGAAAGCGCATCAGTCTACCTGATCCAGGCACACCTCTCTACATTCCTCCTCACCGGGAGTATGTTGGTGTTTACTACGATTTCTATGACCTCCCTTATTGAATCCTTCACTGGATCCACCAACATGGCATCCCATCTCTTCTACTCTCTTCGAGGGATTGTAACTTTAGAACATTATTATTTTTGTTATTTTACACAAGATTGTTACCATTTCTTTTGAATTAAGTGCTGGTTTGCTTTTATTGTGGACTTTCAATCTGGTGCAAAGAGGACAACCTTTCTCTTGTAGAAAGTCTTCTAGCTCAGTTTGAGTGTTCACTGTGGACATACTTTGCAGGCCGATATGCAGACTGAAGAATCTTTCTCAAAGATGAAACAGCTGTCTTTGCATAGGCATTGTCTATCTCCCCCATTGGGAGAAAAAGTAAATCAGCACATTATTTTCTTTTATTCTTTTCAGAACACAGAATAAATTGTAAAGTTAAAATTAAAGCTATTCAGTTTCTTTCTTAGGTTCACAAACTTAAATATTGGACACAAAAAAAGTTTTATTCAAGCAAACTATATATATAAGAGGAAAGATTAATGGTGTGGTTGTTTTTTCTTCTTCAATTATTGTACGTTTATATTATACTTGGAAGAAGGAAAGCGCATCAGTCTACCTGATCCAGGCACACCTCTCTACATTCCTCCTCACCGGGAGTATGTTGGTGTTTACTACGATTTCTATGACCTCCCTTATTGAATCCTTCACTGGATCCACCAACATGGCATCCCATCTCTTCTACTCTCTTCGAGGGATTGTAACTTTAGAACATTATTATTTTTGTTATTTTACACAAGATTGTTACCATTTCTTTTGAATTAAGTGCTGGTTTGCTTTTATTGTGGACTTTCAATCTGGTGCAAAGAGGACAACCTTTCTCTTGTAGAAAGTCTTCTAGCTCAGTTTGAGTGTTCACTGTGGACATACTTTGCAGGCCGATATGCAGACTGAAGAATCTTTCTCAAAGATGAAACAGCTGTCTTTGCATAGGCATTGTCTATCTCCCCCATTGGGAGAAAAAGTAAATCAGCACATTATTTTCTTTTATTCTTTTCAGAACACAGAATAAATTGTAAAGTTAAAATTAAAGTTATTCAGTTTCTTTCTTAGGTTCACAAACTTAAATATTGGACACAAAAAAAGTTTTATTCAAGCAAACTATATATATAAGAGGAAAGTTTAATGGTGTGGTTGTTTTTTCTTCTTCAATTCTTGTACGTTTATATTATACTTGGAAGAAGGAAAGCGCATCAGTCTACCTGATCCAGGCACACCTCTCTACATTCCTCCTCACCGGGAGTATGTTGGTGTTTACTACGATTTCTATGACCTCCCTTATTGAATCCTTCACTGGATCCACCAACATGGCATCCCATCTCTTCTACTCTCTTCGAGGGATTGTAATTTTAGAACATTATTATTTGTGTTATTTTACACAAGATTTTTGCCATTTCTTTTGAATTAAGTGCTGGTTTGCTTTTATTGTGGACTTTCAATCTGGTGCAAAGAGGACAACCTTTCTCTTGTAGAAAGTCTTCTAGCTCAGTTTGAATGTTCACTGTGGACATACTTTGCAGGCCGATATGCAGACTGAAGAGTCTTTCTCAAAGACGAAACAGCTGTCTTTGCATAGGCATTGTCTATCTCCCCCATTGGGAGAAAAAGTAAATCAGCACATTATTTTCTTTTATTCTTTTCAGAACACAGAACAAATTGTAAAGTTAAAATTAAAGTTATTCAGTTTCTTTCTTAGGTTCACAAACTTAAATATTGGACACAAAAAAAGTTTTATTAAAGCAAACTATATATATAAAGAGGAAAGTTTAATGGTGTGGTTGTTTTTTCTTCTTCAATTCTTGTACGTTTATATTATACTTGGAAGAAGGAAAGCGCATCAGTCTACCTGATCTAGGCACACCTCTCTACATTCCTCCTCACCGGGAGTATGTTGGTGTTTACTACGATTTCTATGACCTCCCTTATTGAATCCTTCACTGGATCCACCAACATGGCATCCCATCTCTTCTACTCTCTTCGAGGGATTGTAATTTTAGAACATTATTATTTGTGTTATTTTACACAAGATTTTTACCATTTCTTTTTAATTAAGTGCTGGTTTGCTTTTATTGTGGACTTTCAATCTGGTGCAAAGAGGACAACCTTTCTCTTGTAGAAAGTCTTCTAGCTCAGTTTGAATGTTCACTGTGGACATTCTTTGCAGGCCGATATGCAGACTGAAGTCTTTCTCAAAGACGAAACAGCTGTCTTTGCATAGGCATTGTCTATCTCCCCATTGGGAGAAAAAAGTACATCAGCACATTATTTTCTTTTATTCTTTTCAGAACACAGAATAAATTGTAAAGTTAAAATTAAAGTTATTCAGTTTCTTTCTTAGGTTCACAAACTTAAATATTGGACACAAAAAAAGTTTTATTCAAGCAAACTATATATATAAGAGGAAAGTTTAATGGTGTGGTTGTTTTTTCTTCTTCAATTCTTGTACGTTTATATTATACTTGGAAGAAGGAAAGCGCATCAGTCTACCTGATCCAGGCACACCTCTCTACATTCCTCCTCACCGGGAGTATGTTGGTGTTTACTACGATTTCTATGACCTCCCTTATTGAATCCTTCACTGGATCCACCAACATGGCATCCCATCTCTTCTACTCTCTTCGAGGGATTGTAACTTTAGAACATTATTATTTTTGTTATTTTACACAAGATTTTTACCATTTCTTTTGAATTAAGTGCTGGTTTGCTTTTATTGTGGACTTTCAATCTGGTGCAAAGAGGACAACCTTTCTCTTGTAGAAAGTCTTCTAGCTCAGTTTGAATGTTCACTGTGGACATTCTTTGCAGGCCGACATGCAGACTGAAGAGTCTTTCTCAAAGACGAAACAGCTGTCTTTGCATAGGCATTGTCTATCTCCCCCATTGGGAGAAAAAGTAAATCAGCACATTATTTTTTTTTTTTTCTTTTCAGAACACAGAATAAATTGTAAAGTTAAAATTAAAGTTATTCAGTTTCTTTCTTAGGTTCACAAACTTAAATATTGGACACAAAAAAAGTTTTATTCAAGCAAACTATATATATAAGAGGAAAGATTTAATGGTGTGGTTGTTTTTTCTTCTTCAATTCTTGTACGTTTATATTATACTTGGAAGAAGGAAAGCGCATCAGTCTACCTGATCCAGGCACACCTCTCTACATTCCTCCTCACCGGGAGTATGTTGGTGTTTACTACGATTTCTATGACCTCCCTTATTGAATCCTTCACTGGATCCACCAACATGGCATCCCATCTCTTCTACTCTCTTCGAGGGATTGTAATTTTAGAACATTATTATTTTTGTTATTTTACACAAGATTTTTACCATTTCTTTTGAATTAAGTGCTGGTTTGCTTTTATTGTGGACTTTCAATCTGGTGCAAAGAGGACAACCTTTCTCTTGTAGAAAGTCTTCTAGCTCAGTTTGAATGTTCACTGTGGACATACTTTGCAGGCCGATATGCAGACTGAAGAGTCTTTCTCAAAGACGAAACAGCTGTCTTTGCATAGGCATTGTCTATCTCCCCCATTGGGAGAAAAAGTAAATCAGCACATTATTTTCTTTTATTCTTTTCAGAACACAGAATAAATTGTAAAGTTAAAATTAAAGTTATTCAGTTTCTTTCTTAGGTTCACAAACTTAAATATTGGACACAAAAAAAGTTTTATTAAAGCAAACTATATATATAAGAGGAAAGTTTAATGGTGTGGTTGTTTTTTCTTCTTCAATTCTTGTACGTTTATATTATACTTGGAAGAAGGAAAGCGCATCAGTCTACCTGATCCAGGCACACCTCTCTACATTCCTCCTCACCGGGAGTATGTTGGTGTTTACTACGATTTCTATGACCTCCCTTATTGAATCCTTCACTGGATCCACCAACATGGCATCCCATCTCTTCTACTCTCTTCGAGGGATTGTAATTTTAGAACATTATTATTTTTGTTATTTTACACAAGATTTTTACCATTTCTTTTGAATTAAGTGCTGGTTTGCTTTTATTGTGGACTTTCAATCTGGTGCAAAGAGGACAACCTTTCTCTTGTAGAAAGTCTTCTAGCTCAGTTTGAATGTTCACTGTGGACATTCTTTGCAGGCCGACATGCAGACTGAAGAGTCTTTCTCAAAGACGAAAACAGCTGTCTTTGCATAGGCATTGTCTATCTCCCCCATTGGGAGAAAAAAGTAAATCAGCACATTCTTTTCTTTTATTCTTTTCAGAACACAGAATAAATTGTAAAGTTAAAATTAAAGTTATTCAGAGTTTCTTACACAAAAAAAGTTTTATTAAAGCAAACTATATATATATAAGAGGAAAGTTTAATGGTGTGGGTTGTTTTTTCTTCTTCAATTCTTGTACGTTTATATCATACTTCGAAGAAGGAAAGCGCATCAGTCTACCTGATCCAGGCACACCTCTCTACATTCCTCCTCACCGGGAGTATGTTGGTGTTTACTACGATTTCTATGACCTCCCTTATTGAATCCTTCACTGGATCCACCAACATGGCATCCCATCTCTTCTACTCTCTTCGAGGGATTGTAATTTTAGAACATTATTATTTTTGTTATTTTACACAAGATTTTTACCATTTCTTTTTAATTAAGTGCTGGTTTGCTTTTATTGTGGACTTTCAATCTGGTGCAAAGAGAACAACCTTTCTCTTGGAGAAAGTTTTCTAGCTCAGTTTGAAAGTTCACTGTGGACATTCTTTGCAGGCCGATATGCAGACTGAAGAGTCTTTCTCAAAGACGAAACAGCTGTCTTTGCATAGGCATTGTCTATCTCCCCCATTGGGAGAAAAAGTAAATCAGCACATTATTTTCTTTTATTCTTTTCAGAACACAGAACAAATCGTAAAGTTAAAATTAAAGTTATTGAGTTTCTTTCTTAGGTTCACAAACTGATACATTGGACACAAAAAAAGTTTTATTAAAGCAAACTATATATATAAGAGGAAAGTTTAATGGTGTGGTTGTTTTTTCTTCTTCAATTCTTGTACGTTTATATCATACTTTGAAGAAGGAAAGCGCATCAGTCTACCTGATCCAGGCACACCTCTCTACATTCCTCCTCACCGGGAGTATGTTGGTGTTTACTACGATTTCTATGACCTCCCCTATTGAATCCTTCACTGGATCCACCAACATGGCATCCCATCTCTTCTACTCTCTTCGAGGGATTGTAATTTTAGAACATTATTATTTTTGTTATTTTACACATGATTTTTACCATTTCTTTTTAATTAAGTGCTGGTTTGCTTTTATTGTGGACTTTCAATCTGGTGCAAAGAGAACAACCTTTCTCTTGGAGAAAGTTTTCTAGCTCAGTTTGAATGTTCACTGTGGACATTCTTTGCAGGCCGATATGCAGACTGAAGAGTCTTTCTCAAAGACGAAACAGCTGTCTTTGCATAGGCATTGTCTATCTCCCCCATTGGGAGAAAAAGTAAATCAGCACATTATTTTCTTTTATTCTTTTCAGAACACAGAACAAATCGTAAAGTTAAAATTAAAGTTATTGAGTTTCTTTCTTAAGTTCACAAACTGATACATTGGACACAAACAAAGTCTTAATAAAGCAAACTATATATATAAGAGGAAAGTTTAATGGTGTGGTTGTTTTTTCTTCTTCAATCCTTGTACGTTTATATCATACTTTGAAGAAGGAAAGCGCATCAGTCTACCTGATCCAGGCACACCTCTCTACATTCCTCCTCACCGGGAGTATGTTGGTGTTTACTACGATTTCTATGACCTCCCCTATTGAATCCTTCACTGGATCCACCAACATGGCATCCCATCTCTTCTACTCTCTTCGAGGGATTGTAATTTTAGAACATTATTATTTTTGTGATTTTACACATGATTTTTACCATTTCTTTTTAATTAAGTGCTGGTTTGCTTTTATTGTGGACTTTCAGTCTGGTGCAAAGAGAACAACCTTTCTCTTGGAGAAAGTTTTCTAGCTCAGTTTGAAAGTTCACTGTGGACATTCTTTGCAGGCCGATATGCAGACTGAAGAGTCTTTCTCAAAGACGAAACAGCTGTCTTTGCATAGGCATTGTCTATCTCCCCCATTGGGAGAAAAAGTAAATCAGCACATTATTTTCTTTTATTCTTTTCAGAACACAGAACAAATCGTAAAGTTAAAATTAAAGTTATTGAGTTTCTTTCTTAGGTTCACAAACTGATACATTGGACACAAACAAAGTCTTAATAAAGCAAACTATATACACTACTCACAAAAAGTTAAGGATCACTATGAGAAAACAGGTGCGCAATAAACTCCGTTCGCTCCTGTTATTTTTTTCTCAGTCAAGCCAAATTGTTATGAATTCTTGTTCAGCTGTAAGTGGGCGATGTTGTGTTAGTGGAAACATTGCACGTGATTCTCTATTACTGAGCTTGGCAGCAAAAGAAAAAGCGGAAACTTGCGAAAAAGGACCTTGTTTTGGATCGTTCTGCATGAACACATTGCACAAGCCAGATGGAAAAACCATTATGCACGTGCAAGCACTGCTGTTTATGTGTGAGATGCTGTCTCTTGCTTGGCTTTATAAGAAGACATACCACCAGTATTAGGCCTGATTTGACAATGCCTCCACGACGAAAATTGAGCGAGTTGGATAGGGGACGAGCTGTTGCATGGTTCCAAGATGGTGTTCCCAAGCGAGAAGTGGCCAGGCGACTTCAGGTGTCCATCTCGGTCATTGTCAGACTGATTCAACGCTTCACAGCCACTGGGAGGGTCCATGAAAGACGCAGATCTGGTCGACCGAAGAAGACAACTCCACGTGAAGATCGTCTCATTGAACGACAAGCCCTGCAGACAAGAACAGCCTCTTCCAGCATCATTCGAAGGCAGCTGAGGGTGGCTACTAACATCAACATCAGCCAGCAGACCATACGGAACCGCCTTCATGGGTTTAACCTCCGTTCTCGTCGCCCAGCTGTACGGCCACGCTTAACTCCAGCCCATAGGGCAGCACGCCGCGCCTTCTGCAGACGTCACGTGAGGTGGACACGTCAGCAATGGTCCCAGGTCCTGTTCAGTGATGAATCACGCTTCACCCTGAACCACAACGACGGCCGACTGAGGGTCTGGAGGCGCCCAGGGGAACGCTTTATTGACGACACTGTCCAAGAAAAGGTGGCCTTTGGTGGAGGTTCTGTAATGGTCTGGGGGGCCTTCAGCCTTCACCACAGAACACCCTTGTATCATGTACAGGGTAACCTGACTGGCCTCCAATACCAGGATGAGATCCTTCGACCGCTGGCTGTGCCTACACTGCAGCAGATGGGACCGCCGGCTGTCTACCAGGATGACAACGCTCGCCCCCACAGGGCAAGGGTGGTCAACGACTTCCTGCAGCAGTCTGGAGTCAACAGAATGGAGTGGCCAGCATGCAGTCCCGATCTCAACCCGATTGAGAACCTCTGGGATGAGCTGGATCGCAAAGTGAGGAGCAACCACCCCCCTCCCAGGGATGCCCAGCACCTCTACCAAATGCTGCAGGCTGAGTGGCAGGCGCTTCCACAGAGGATCTTCACCACCCTGGTCAACTCCATGAGGACTCGCTGCGTCGAGTGCCAGAACAGCCATGGCGGATACACGCATTACTGAACTTTTGGGAGCATCAGAATGCCCTGTCTTGTGATTTCAATGACTTTGGGAAATCAAATTTCGATACGTACCCACTTTGATCAAATGTACAGACCAAACGATTGCTCGAAATTGAAGGCAATTGTGTATCGTTATCACTAAAGCATTGAATTAAATGTTGGCCAAAATTCAACGCATTGGCTTTCTTATTTGGAAAGTTATGAATTAGTTTGCAAGTGATCCTTAACTTTTTGTGGATAGCTTATATAAGAGGAAAGTTTAATGGTGTGGTTGTTTTTTCTTCTTCAATCCTTGTACGTTTATATCATACTTCGAAGAAGGAAAGCGCATCAGTCTACCTGATCCAGGCACATCTCTCTACATTCCTACTCACAGGGAGTATGTTGGTGTTTACTACGATTTCTATGACCTCCCCTATTGAATCCTTCACTGGATCCACCAACATGGCATCCCATCTCTTCTACTCTCTTCGAGGGATTGTAATTTTAGAACATTATTATTTTTGTGATTTTACACATGATTTTTACCATTTCTTTTTAATTAAGTGCTGGTTTGCTTTTATTGTGGACTTTCAGTCTGGTGCAAAGAGAACAACCTTTCTCTTGGAGAAAGTTTTCTAGCTCAGTTTGAAAGTTCACTGTGGACATTCTTTGCAGGCCGATATGCAGACTGAAGAGTCTTTCTCAAAGACGAAACAGCTGTCTTTGCATAGGCATTGTCTATCTCCCCCATTGGGAGAAAAAGTAAATCATATATATATAAACGTACAAGGATTGAAGAAGAAAAAACAACCACACCATTAAACTTTCCTCATATATATAGTTTGCTTTAATAAAACTTTGTTTGTGTCCAATATATAAGTTTGTGAACCTAAGAAAGAAACTCAATAAATTTAATTTTAACTTTACGATTTGTTCTGTGTTCTGAAAAGAATAAAAGAAAATAATGTGCTGATTTACTTTTTCTCCCAATGGGGGAGATAGACAATGCCTATGCAAAGACAGCTGTTTCGTCTTTGAGAAAGACTCTTCAGTCTGCATATCGGCCTGCAAAGAATGTCCACAGTGAACATTCAAACTGAGCTAGAAGACTTTCTCCAAGAGAAAGGTTGTCCTCTTTGCACCAGATTGAAAGTCCACAATAAAAGCAAACCAGCACTTAATTAAAAAGAAATGAAAAAAATCTTGTGTAAAATAACAAAAATAATAATATTCTGAAATTACAATCCCTCGAAGAGAGTACAAGAGATGGGATGCCATGTTGGTGGATCCAATGAAGGATTCAATATGGGAGGTCATAGAAATCGTAGTAAACACCAACATACTCCCGGTGAGGAGGAATGTAGAGAGGTGTGCCTGGATCAGGTAGACTGATGCACTTTCCTTCTTCAAAGTTTCATGTTATAAACGTACAAGAATTGAAGAAGGAAGAAAAAAAATATATATATACAGAAAAAGATAACAGCCGCACAAGCCAAACTTCCCACTCCACACAACTCTGTAGGACTAAAAAGTTGCATTTGAAATGCCGAATTGATGAAACTTTTCTGTATCTAATGTATGAATTTGTGAACTTCAGAAACAGTTTAACGTTATAAAATATTCTGTGTTCCTTTAAAAAAAAAAAATATATATATATATATTTTTTTTTTTTTCTCTCTTAATAATAAAAATAACAAAATGTGCTGAATATCTATTTCTTTTTATATATATACTGGTTTTGTTTCTGAGGTTCACAAATAAAGACATTGGACACAGAAAAGCTTTATCAAAGCAAACTATATATATATATATATATATATATATATATATATATATATATATATATATATATATATATAGCATGAAAGAAAAATCTCAGTGAATAGCCAGCTCCGTACCCCTACTCTGAAGGACTGAAAAGTTAGTGCATTTGAAATGCAGAATAGTTTGCTTTGATAAATGCACTAACTTTTCAGTCCTTCAGAGTAGGGGTACGGAGCTGGCTATTCACTGAGATTTTTCTTTCATGCTATTTTTATCCTTAATTTGGATACCATCTCAGTAGTTAGCCTTAACCCTTTTTAGTCATGTCTATTAGGTTTTGAAATTAAAATTTCAGAACATTATTATTTTGTTCATTTTACATAAGATTTTCATAAGATTTTGTACTATTTCTGGTTTAACTTTGTGCTGGTTTGCTTTTATTGTGGATTTTCGATTTGATGCAGAGAGGACACCATTCTCTTGTAGAATGTCTTTTTTGCTCAGGTTGGCCATCCACTGGACAGTCAATTTGCAGGCCAATCATGCAAACTGATGAGATCTTCTTGAGATCGAAACAGCTGTCTTTGCATAAGGCACTGTCCCTCCCCCATTGGGAGAAAAAGTAAATCAGCACAATTTATATAATTTTTATCAGTTTTTTAATTTTTTTATTTTATTTTTTTAAACACGAACATTACTCAAAGTTAACATTAACTGGTTTTGTTTCTGAGGTTCACAAATAGAGCTATTGGATACAGAAAAGCTTTATCAAGGCAAACTATATATATATATAAGGCAATATATATATATATATATATATATATTATATATATATTGGGGAGAGAGAGAGAGAGAGAGAGAGAGAGAGTAAAAATTAATTCAATCCCAACTCTAGAAGGCAGAGCACCGCACCACCGAAGACGAGAGCAATAACAGTCATAGACGAAAACACATTCATAGCTCTTGAAAATTCTGCCACCCAATCTTTATTTACTTGGAGCTTTCGCCAACCGGCTTGTTCACTGCACATGTAACAAAGTGCAAAAAACATGCAACAAACACTGTAAAACTACAATTAAGACACTAACAGAGGAGGCATGAGCATTTGGTCGCACAAAAAAGTACCGTGGAAGATATCTATTTCTTTCAGTATTAAAGAAGGGACAGACAAACAAATAATGGAACTCATCTGCCACATCATGTACGCTACACTTTTCGCAATTTCTTTCACTTCTGGGTATATTATCGTAGCGCAATTTATTTACTGGCAAGTTATTATTAGTTGTTCTAAATTTTAGAATGGTAAACACATAATTCTGAGGAAGTACTAAGTAGTATGGATCAGCACCAAATGATGGTTTAAACATTCTATAGTTCATATATAATTCATCATTATCAACATGCCAGGTTTGTAAGAAGCTGTCTTTAAGACATCTCTTCACTTTCTCTTTGAACCATAAAGGATGTACATCAAGCAAATTTTGATTCAACCAAAAACTACTTAAACCAATGTCATTTAATAACGTATGAATGTATTTGATATATTTATTTTCGTTTACATTTAATTCATACATTCTCAAAAGGGTTTTATACACAATAAATGATAGCTTTTCACTTGCACTGTGATGGTGTGTTACTAGGTTAAACCAAAATGATAACATTCTGGATTTAACAGTGACTGATACGGGATATTTTCCTGTCTCTCCAAATATCATGAAAGAAGGAGTGGATTGTCGCACTTTCAAAACCAACTTATAAAATTTTAGTTGCAGTCTTTGAATAAGATCATTCATGTCAACCCCCCAAATTTCACATCCGTATGTAAGAATTGGAAGTACAGTTTTATCAAAGAGGTCAATCATTAGGTCTGAGCAAACAACTCTAATTTTCACGAAGTGCTCTCCCCTATTTTTTTTCTCTCCGAAAATCGTCTATTAAATGTAGCCCTTCTGGAAGTGAAATAGACTACAACACTTTCATGCAGAGTTCGTAAAAGATTATATTACAGTTTTGGAAAGAACTGACTTTTCAAAACTGTTGGTGATCGATCTTAAAGACCCCCCACGTCACGTGTCACATTCCCTCTTATGCTAGGAAGATTTCTTACCAGCTATAGGAGGGGAAACACGTGAAAACCATGACTTTGACACGTGACGTGGTGGGTCTTTAAGTGGTTTTTGTGTGTGTGTGGTCGTGACGTCGAAATGATATCAATAATTTCACGAAGTGTTTTAATGGAATAATAGTGATTGACGCACACATGTCGACCAAGGAAACAAATACCTTATTTTTTTAATCAGGTTTTCACGAAATGCTTCTGCCAAAAAAAAAAGAAGGGGAGAATCCTAATAAAGTTAAGTGTTGCCAGTGGTCTGTGATTTTCTTCCATACACGTCCTCCCTCCCTCTCTCTCTCTCTCTCTCTCTCTCTCTCTCTCTCTCTCTCTCTCTCTCTCTCTCTCTCTCTCTCTCTCTCTCTCTCTCTCTCTCTCTCTCTCTCTCTCTCTCTCTCTCTCTGTGTCTCTCTCTCTCTCTCTATTTCTCTCCCTTTTCTCTCTCTGTCTCTTAATGTTTCTTCTCTTTTCTCTCTGTCTCTCTCTCTCTCTCGTCTCTCTCTCTCTCTCTCTCATCTCTCTCTCTCTCTCTCTC
>CM065684.1:14994707-14997207 GCA_017654935.2 Phymorhynchus buccinoides
CACACACACACACACACACACCACACACACACACGAGAGTCTGCGTTAATCACATTATTAACTTCAGTGTGCGACAATTAATGAAGCTCTTGGAGTCACAAGGGACTGGGGGGGGGGGGGGGGGGGAAACGCAAGCAATGAGAATGTGGTAGTTGGAGGGTGGTGCTGATAGGGGGAGATGGGACGGAGGGTGGAAATGAAGAGGCGGGGGGGTGTGTGTGACTGTGTGTGTGTGTGTGTGGTGGGTGGGGGTGGGGGGTGTATGTGTGGTGGTGGGGGTGGGGAGGGGTTAGGATTGGTGAGTGGGGAGGATTGCTAGGCCTAATGCAGGCCCAAACTCCCAGAAGTGAAAAGTGAAGAGCAGTCATTAGCTTGGCGTGGATGCGCGCCTCATCAGACCCGAGGGGGAGGACGCGGGTGTGTTGACCCGTGTTGAAGAACAGTGCTTAGCGTTGTGTCCCCGTCTCTATGTGTTAATTATATGTGGCCCCGTGGCCCTAAATGTGGCCCCGTCATATATATCTATATACCCTGTCTGACACAAAAACATAATCCTAATCCTAATCCAAACCCTAAGCCTAAAGAGCCAGCCACACGTCCACTAAAATCGTACGATTCGATCACGGGGATCTCCAAGAACAAAATGTGATTGGCGCATCGAGGTCGCGTGATCGAATCGTATCGTACAGTCGTGCGATTTTAATGGACGCGTGGGTGGCCCTTAATCAGAATCCATATTCCTATCCCAGGAATCATGTAGTCGGATTAACACCCCCTCCATTCCTCATTTATTTCCGTTTTTGTGGGTTTTTTTTCCATCTTGTCTCTCTTGGCAAACATTAGGCAGTGTTTTAGTAACACGCTGAGCTAATTATGTTTTCTCAATAACTACTGTCACTAATAATTAATTCAATTGTATATCATTTAGTCCAAATGACGGAATAGCCAGTTTTGGAGTTTCCCGCCTGTGGTAGTCACGGTCATGTGACTGTCTGATAGTATCAGTGAAAATCTGTTTAACGTCCTCCGGTCTGGAACAGCCACACATGGGATATTAGTAGATATAAAGATGGCGGCAACGACCCTGGAAGCAATGCCCGGAGGCAGTGCAACACCAGGAAAATCCCGAATTTTTAACAATACAGATGTGTATCAATGGAATAGTACATGGATTCTATATTTACTTAATGTAGTGTCCATGGATAGTATTAGTGCTCTTTGTCCCTACTAGTTATACACTGAACGGGAAACTCCGTTCCGGCTGTTCCGTTAAGCCTCCCCCTGTTTTGTGCTAGTATCGAATACATCTTTTTCATTGGTTAAATTGATAAAAGTTAACGTTGAATAGAGAAAACGATGGAGGTTTAACTGTTCAATCTACAGTAAGAAAAGGCAACACTTGGAAACTGAAACGGAAAGAACCAGTAATGGAGGAGGAGGGGGTGGGGGTGGGGGTGGGGGTGGGGGGTAATTTACATGATTGTCGAAATAAGTACTTTTGAGTAAGAGGGAGAAAGGAGTAGAGAACGTCAAAGAAAGGGTTAAAAGATAGATTGAGAGGTAGAACAATAGGGAGGGAAGAGTGGGTGTTGCGAACGAGCGAGAGTGAGTGAGAGAGAGACACTGACACTGACACTGGTTTATTGTCATTACCACCGGTAGGGGTCTATTGACAAGGGGGGGATGGTACCAGTGCTTCATTAATTAGAACAATCAATCATATCAAAAACAAGGGGAAAAGCAATATATTCAAAATAAAAATACACGTTTGACATTAGATCCTTGAGCAAAAGCAAAAGCAAAAGGGAATCAGATTATAATAATTAGGGGAAGACGGGGTAAAAAGCGCATGGGCGGGTAAGAAGCCCACCCCAATTATCTCATGAAATGAAGCAAATTTCAGTCTCATTTTGCCCATGAGACGAGCGTTAATGTCTAGCATTCGTCTCATGGGCAAATTTGACTGAAATTTTCTTTATTTCATGAGATAATTGGGGTGGGCTTCTTACCCGCCCATGCTCTTTTTACCCCGTCTTCCCCATTAGAACAATAAATGATATCAAAAACAAGGGGAAAAAAAGCAATACATTCAAAATAAAAATACACGTTTGACATTAGATCCTTGAGCAAAAGCAAAAGCAAAAGGGAATCAGATTATAATAATTAGGGGAAGACGGGGTAAAAAGCGCATGAGGCGGGTAAGAAGCCCACCCCAATTATCTCATGAAATAAAGAAAATTTCAGTCAAATTTGCCCATGAGACGAATGCTAGACACCCATGAGACGAATGCTAGACATTAACGCTCGTCTCATGGGCAAAATGAGACTGAAATTTGCTTCATTTCATGAGATAATTGGGGTGGGCTTCTTACCCGCCCATGCGCTTTTTACCCCGTCTTCCCCTAAACAAAACATATAATGACATAAAGAAATTGGCTCGCCACCATCCACACTAGGCAAGTAATATACATGAGCAATCCATCACACGACAGACATGGAA
>CM065684.1:15024707-15027207 GCA_017654935.2 Phymorhynchus buccinoides
GCCATGCAGCTTACAATAGAATATAAACACTGCGTAACAAAACCTGGCATGAAACCCACAGCCGATATTTTGATTCTTCTCTTAAAGACACACTGACGCACCACGATTAAGTCCCTTGGGTTTTTCTGGTTAGCTGTGACCCACATACAAATGTCCCCAACTTCAAATTTGAGGCTGCTCTTTAAAATGATGTTTCGTTTTCAATTTGGGGACATTTGTATGGGAGTTACACCTGGTCAAAACAAGATTTCTTACCAGCTGTAAGAGGGAAAACACTTGAAACCCGTGATTTTGACACGTGATCTGGTGGGTCTTTAACAACTATTTGACACAAGTCCCTTTCAAGTGTCAATCGAAAGTCAACAGGGGAGGGGGTGGTGGGACAGAGAGAGAGAGAGAGAGAGAGAGAGAGAGAGAGAGAGAGAGAGAGAGAGAGAGAGAGAGAGAGAGAGAGAGAGAGAGAGATTATGTCAATGTGGCCTGCCATTGAGTTCACATGGAGTTAGCTCATGGGAGTTAACTCGTTGGAGAAGGTCCCCAAAGGCCAAACCAATTTGTTTGGCTGCAGCATCAGCGCATGCGTGTGTGTGTGTGTGTGTGTGTGTGTGTGTGCGCGCGTGCGTGCGTGTGCGTGCGGTCATTCTTTAATTTTATTTGCATTTCCTAGTATTAATGTTTGGTTTTGTGATCATCTTTTTACTTTACATTTCTTTCTTTTAAAAGGACAATAAACCAATTGATCTTTAATTTTATTTACATTTCCTAGTATTAATGTTTGGTTTTGTGATCATCTTTTTACTTTACATTTCTTTCTTTTAAAAGGACAATAAACCAATTGATCTTTAATTTTATTTACATTTCCTAGTATTAATGTTTGGTTTTGTGATCATCTTTTTACTTTGCATTTCTTTCTTTTAAAAGGACAATAAACCAATTGATCGATTCACTGATTGAAGGACGGAGAGAGAGAGAGAGAGAGAGAGAGAGAGAGAGAGAGAGAGAGAGAGAGAGAGAGAGAGAGAGAGAGAGAGAGAGAGAGAGAGAGAGAGAGAGAGAGAGAGAGAGAGAGGGAGGGAGGGAGGGAGGGAGGGAGAGAGAGAGAGAAAAACGAAAACGAAATTTTATTTAACCATGAGAAACATGATAAACAATACTATGCTTTTTTCTACCCAGCCCTGGGGGGAAATAGAACATTCAATAACAAAGCGAACTAACGCATGCACGAAAGTGAAAAAGCAAATGGGTTACACGAAAAAGGAAGAAAGGTTTGGGGTAATGAGAGGTGAAGGGGGATAAGGAGGGGGGATAAGGGGGAGGGGAGGGTATACTGAAGCATGTCACAACACACATCACACATGAGTAAGAGAGAGAGAGAGAGAGAGGGGGGGAGAGAGAGAGAGAGAGGGGGGGGGAGGGAGAGAGAGAGAGAGAGAGAGAGAGAGAGAGAGACAGAGAGAGAGGAGAGAGAGAGAGAGAGAGAGAGAGAGAGAGAGAGAGAGAGAGAGAGAGAGAGAGAGAGAGAGAGAGAGAGAGAGAGAGAGATGATTGGGTGTATGAAGTCCGGGTGGGAAAAGACCTAGGGTGGGAAACGTCCGGGTGGGAATAGTCCGGACATCCATAATTATACACATATTTATATTCGTGCATCACTATGTATGCGTGTATGTGAATATGTATGCACGTCCATAATTATGTGCAGAGAATCCACGCGTGTGTGTGAATTTTTGGCTCACTCGTATGAACGAAGTGATTTTATATTCTCATGCTTCTTCGCGGGGTTTTCTGGTATGTTTGTACACGTGCTTGCTCATAATATATATTAAAGTGTGTGTGTGTCTGTGTGTGGATGCTTGGCTCACTCGTGTGAACGAAGTGAGTTTATATTCTCATGCTTCTTCGCGGGGTTTTCTTGTATGTTTGCACACGTGCTTGCTCTTATGTGTGTGGAGGTTTGGCTCACTCGTGTCAACGAAGTGGTTTTATATTCTCATGCTTCTTCGCGGGGTTTTCTGGTATGTTTGCTCACGTGCTTGCTCATCATGTATATTCAAGTACGTGTGTGTGTGTCTGTGCAGGGCTCCCAATCGTCCCACAAAACAAGGGGTCCCAGGGACTAATTCACTAACAGTATAGAGGGTCCTAGAGGAGGGATAGAGGGTCCCAATGACATTGCGAATGCTAACAAGAATTTTAATAGTGCATCCCTGGGACCCCCTGCACATTCTTTTAGAGGGTCCCTTAGAATTCTAGTGCTTCATAGACCCCCAAATGGGGGTCCCTGGGAGCCCTGTCTGTGTGTGGATGTTTGGCTCACTCGTGTCAACAAAGTGATTGCATATTCGCTATGCTTCTTCGCGGGGTTTTCTGGTATGTTTGCACACATCCTTGCTCATGTATATTCAAGTATATGTGTGTGGATGTTTGGCTCACTCGTGTCAACGAAGTGATTTTATATTCTCATGCTTCCTCTCGCGGGGTTTTCTGGTATGTTTGCACACGT
>CM065684.1:15037207-15039707 GCA_017654935.2 Phymorhynchus buccinoides
GTGAGAGTAGCTCCCAGTCGTTCCGGTTACGGCTTCGCGGGATGGCACGGTTCAGGCGTGGTCTCCTCGCGGATTCTGGGTGCGGGGCGTCTTGGCGGCGTTCCCGTCTTGTTGCTTGTGAGTCAGGGATGGAGCTTCCTGACCATGATGCCCTGCTGATAATCACAGGAGAAGGTGGATGTAGATCTCTATGGCTTAGAGACAAGGGGCTTCAGTCGGCAGGGAATTAGTGGATCCCAACCGGCTAGAAGGCTGCCCTTGTACAATAGCACTAGTTAATAAATAAACTGAATTTCAGTTAACAAACTGAGATTAGTAAAACATAAAAGGTGTACAGGGATCAACTGGTATTAGTCAGTACCTGGCTAGATCAAAGTCTATGATCAATCCAACATCACTCTCCATCCAACACCTGGAAAGGAATGGTATCATAAAGTGCAAGATTGCAACCCACAGGCTTCCTACTAAAAATATACAAAAGGGTTAGTAGGCATAAAATCTGGTTCTGGTACCAAAAGAATTAAAGTCAAAAACACACACACACAAATAATCAGTGCACATAAATAGAACAGAATGTTTACCACTTCTTTTCAATAACATATCTACTCCTTATTCATCATTGAACATAGGATCTAGATCAAAAATAGGATCAAACAAAAAAACAAATCTCAATCACCAGCCGTCAATAGTACTCACTAGTTGGGCTATTAGGACTGGCTGGGAGAGAGGTTGAGTCTGCAATGTTGCTTCGCCTGGTTTTGGAGGTATTATGAGAGAGTATGTGTAGGCTAACTTTCCTCACTACTCAAATTTTCCCCTCCCATTTTCAAACAACGAGAGCCTGTCATTGGTTCATAGCAGTCGACAAGTCACAAGATGATGTCCTAATATTATGCATAGTAGTACAGAACGATCACGAGCCGGTTACATCATTATCACATGCCGACATTCCTGGATCGGGAAAGGAAGAGTCTTCAAAGGGCGCCGACTGTGGGTGTCACTTTCTCGTGATGGGAAGGGAGATATGGGGAATGAAGGGAGACCGCCCATGTGGGTATCATCCGAGGAAAAACTCGTGATCAAACAGATATCGCTTCGGAATCGGCAATCTGTTTGATGTTGAATTGTACTTAAAGTGGCGGCCCGAGAAAAGAAAGGGGAGGGGGGGGGGGGGTTGAGAAAGAAAGGGAGAAAGTGGGGCGTGTGTTTCCACTCCGTCACAATCACCACCGCCCCCCCCCCCCCCCCCCCACCAGACCTCAGTCCACCTCAATCCCTCCTCCCCCCCCTCCTCCACCCCCACTCCTTGCATGGCTGGGGAAGTGACAACATCACCCTGGTGATGGGGAGGAGGGAGATGAGGCCAGGTGATAATGTGCGTCTGTGACAATGAAGGGTCAGTTAATGGCCCCTGTCGTTATGATGACTAGCAATCGCCCCGTGGCAGTTAACCCCCGTGGCAGTTTTAACCCCGTGGCAGCTATCTCCTCCCTACACCTACCCCCTCCCCACATTTACTTGCTCGGGGACTTATCTGCCACACGGCGACACACTTGTTTGCTATTGTGGCTTTCAACAGACAGCCAGTCTCAAACACACGAAAGTGAAACTTTCGGTTTTACATTTCCAAGAAGAAGGCAGCATTTCACCTTCCAAGAAAATGGATCACAAATGTGTAAGGTCTTTCTTTTCAGGGGGGGGGGGCACATCTTGACCTATCGCAGAAAGAGTGTTTCATAATCATTTCGACTTTGACCACATGCACGCAGAGAGAGAGAGAGAGAGAGAGAGAGAGAGAGAGAGAGAGAGAGAGAGTAGTACTTCTTCTTCTTCTTCATCTTCTAAGTTCTTGTTCTTCGGTCGTTCAGGCATGTTTCTGTCAATTACGAACGTAGATGCATCATGCTGCTGTTATGCGCCTAAGTAAGAATAATTAGGCCCAGCATGTCTGACTTCGGCTAGAGGAAATCTTTTTGAAAGTATTTGTTGAAAAAAGGCAGGAGAATTTCTGTCAATTACGAACGTAGATGCATCATGCTGCTGTTATGCACCTAAGTAAGAATAATTAGGCCCAGCATGTCTGACTTTGGCTAGAGGAAATCTTTTTGAAAGTATTTTTTGAAAAAAGGCAGGAGAATGGACCGGAAAGGCAGAACGATAGTAGATAACAGCATGCAAAGGGAAAAGGCAGAATCAAAGAGACTGACAGATTAGAGGTAGTTATAAGCACATAACTTCCAGAAGGTGGGGGAACTATTTGTATGGAAGACCCCCCCCCCTCCCAGTATCCCTAGGGGGGGGAAGCTTGCTGTGTTCTACTCCCACCCCCACCCCCACCCACACCCCAGTCAGTTTCTCTCTCTCTCTCTCTCTCTCTCTCTCTCTCTCTCTCTCTCTCTCTCTCTCTCTCTCTCTCTCTCTCTCTCTCTCTCTCTCCACTGTCTGTATAAAAATAGCTGCAGTGCGCTCGCGGCCGGGAGGCAAGCAAAGAGCCAAAGAC
>CM065684.1:15047207-15054707 GCA_017654935.2 Phymorhynchus buccinoides
TATGTGTGCGTGCGTGCGTATGTGTATATGTGTGTGGTATGTATGTGTACGTGCGTGTACGTGCGTGTGTGTGTGTATGTGTGTGTGTGTGTGTGTGTGTGTGTGTGTGTGTGTGTGTGTGTGTGTGTGTGTGTGTGTGTGTGTGTGCGTGCGTGCGTGCGTGCGTGTGCGTGTGCGTGTGTGCGTGTGCGTGCGTGTGTGTGTGTTTTGTATGTGTGTGTGTGCGTGTGTGTTTGTATGTGTGTGTGTGTGTGTGTGTGTGTGTGTGTGTTGTGTATGTGTGTGTGTGTGTGTGTGTGTGTGTGTGTGTGTGTGCGTGCGTGCGTGCGTGCGTGCGTGCGTGCGTGCGTGCGTGCGTGCGTGCGTGCGTGCGTGCGTGCGTGCGTGCGTGCGTGCGTGCGTGCTTGCGTGCGTGCGCGCGCACGTGCATGTATGTGTGTGAGTATGTGTGTGCTATGCGTGCGTGCGTGCGTTTGTGAGCGATAACGTTCATGACGTAAGTTTACGACAATTATGCTTGTGAACAAAATGACATTATCCCAATCGCACTCCAACCTGCCAACCAGAGATCAGGCATACAGGGCATGCAGGCACGTTCTGTAGTCATTTTTGTCGGTGACATTGTTAGATGGTTTTGTCTATGGAAATAAAGTATGCCCCTAAATAACACACAAAAAGCTATTTTTTAGGTCTTTATAACCTCCGGCTGCCATGGAAACAATCCAAGATGGCCGCCTAACAACAAAATACAAATGCTAATAAAAGAAAAACTATACACAATAGAAGAAGTTTCTTTGCTGGAATTTGTTTCTACATGCAGCTATATTATTTATATGTTGGAATATATGAATACCTTTACAAATTAATTTTTGAAAAGTTTTGAAAAAAAAGGCTCCAAAAAGTGAAATATTAGATTTGTAAACAGACCTTGCACAAAAACTATTCCATGCACTGACAAATCCCAGCACAAAAGTGAAGGCAGGTATTAGTAAAACCCACGTGCAAAGTTTCAGAGCAATTGCTCTAATGCTGTATTAGTTATGAAAGCTTGAATTAGGCCCAAAATTGTCAAAACACAATTTTGAGAAAATTCAAAAATAAAATAAGGAAAGTTACATACCAGTCTGCTGGCCCCAATGAATCCCCACAAGTACTCCAAATGGACATTCAGGATGCTGACAGTCCAGTAGCACAAATATATCCAAGAGAAAACTTCTTTTCATGTACTGAGCACTATTGTTTTAAAATCACATTTTGAGTCACAATTGACACCAAAACATTGACGGAAACTGTACTCATCTTGCCTGAATCCTGTCTACTACTCTCTGCAAGAAATATTCTTCACAGTCACATTATCAGCTCTACTCACACTATATATACACGTTTTGAGACACAAAACATTTTGTTTTACTCCTAAAAGCCACCAGGCTCATACACAGCACCCTCTCTGGCTTTGGTGACCCGGACATCATTACGGTGCTGTCTGGTGTTTTCTTTTCGCTGAGCTCGGGCTTCAGCAGAAGAAGCAGCATCAGCCTTGTGGACCCTCTTTCCATCCTATTCAGCCAGAATGCCTACAGTTGAGCTAGTAATATCTATTTGCAGGCTGTTCGTCAATGTGATGAGTTCGAAAGCGCCTTCGTTGAAAATGCTGACGGCCCGCGCGACACTGCCAACGACTCGCTTCAGCCCCATGGAAGTTGTCTTGGGGGACACCGGTTCCAAATCATGGCATTGAGGCACTCACTGTTGTTTTGAGTGCCCCCATGAGAGAGGGAGAGACTCATCTGACATGCGTTAGATAAATAGGGATCAACTTGTGGGCTACATCGGTGGTGAGGCATGTTGACGCCTTGTGGTTTGTCTGCGTGGCTATAGGTGTGGCTTCTCTTTTGGCCAGTGCTTTCTGGTAAAAAGCACCAGCTGTCTTCTCCTCTGGGACACTGGTGGTGACGCGGCTCCCTGTCAGTTGACATTGAGTGCCACGGTGTGCCCCACACTGCACGATTCATTTTGTTGACATCAGGCAGATTGGTGATGATGGCGCCATTATAATAATATTTCTGCAGATCATCACACTTCTTAACAGTCAGACGACCAACACCATTCCCACCTAGGTTGCCCTCTTTGGACAGCTCACGCAGAGCTGTGCCCATCCTCTTGCTGGCACGATTCAGACATTCTAATTTGTGGATTGTGCCTTCTTCATTTTCGCCGTATGGTGCATCATTACACATAGCCAAGTGTGCCGAAGAGTCACCATCACTCAGCATCTCGGTGTAAACGCAATTTGTACTCCTCCTATGATCTCCTCCACATGATTCTTGCAGCCTCATGCTCCACAGATTTGCTAGAATTGGTGTGGTTGACTAGGCATTCTCCTTGGTGATGATTTTTCCATGCAGCCAGCTGATCAGCGGGGAGGTTCTTGGCTTTCTGTAGCTTGCAGGGGTGGCAGTACTTTGACAGAACCTCGTAGTCAACGACAAGGCCAGTCAAAATATCGATGACAATGCTTACACCGTAGAGTGAAGTGAAGCCCCGTTTCATCCACGTACCATCACAGTACACTCCAATGTTGATGATGGGATCTTCACCTCTATCCATGGATGCTTGGATATCGTCATCGATGGCGGCATAGGCCTGACGGACTGCTTTCATTGCCCGCGCCAGAAGAGCCTCACCACACTGATGTTCAGCAGCTGAAAAAAGCAATTTATTTGGAAATAGTGCATATTATGGCAAATGAACAATAATATTATTAATAACCAGCCATAAATCAACACCCAAAACAAGGTTTTGGAGGTCACATATATGTACAATCATAACATTGAAACACGCCCAACACACACACACACACACACAACACACACATCACATACACACACAACATATATATACACACCCACATACACATTCAAACCAACACACACACACATACACACGCACACACGCACACACACGCACACGCACACGCACACGCACGCACACGCACACACGCACACATTGTTTGATATTATGTTTAGGTGTATATTTATTTTGATTTTTCTCACCTGTTACATGCTGATCATGGTTCTGGAAAATCTTGAGAGCCATGCATGGCATGCCCATGACAGCAGAAAAGTTCTTCACGACTGTGTAGCTGACACCCCCCCCCCCCCCCACCACCCCCCATCTCATGGCTGTGCAGCACCATATTTCGGTTCACTTCTTCTTCTTCTTGCAGTAGACAACCACCATAATCGGCAACACTTCAAAAGGCACCACATTGCCTGTCACCAAGTCGTGGCGATGACATTTCCTCTTTGTTGTAGCAACAAGTTGGAATACGGCATGTCAGTGACAGTTCTTCTTCTTCTTCTTCGCCATAGGCAGCCAACTTCATATCACGTTGAAGATTCTGCTGCACTTTAGGGGGTAGTACGAAAAAGTAAAGAAAATAAGTTCAGCAAGGATACTGTAGAAAGTGAACTGATGAGATATTATGGGGAGAAGGTAGATACCAAAACAGTTAGGGATAATTTAAATATTTTAGACACACCGTCGGAAGTTGGGAAGAGAAACCAGCGTTTTGCCCCACCACAACACTTACACTCAGTCCAGGCTGTTTACTTTACACACTGGGCACAGAGCATCACACACCAACCTGCTGAGTTGAAAGACGTTTGCGATGCGCCACGTTTGCGATTTCTCTTCAAACATTTCATTTTCTTGTTGTGCACGTGCATCAAATCCAAGTTTCTTTCGTGAAGCACTCGTCGACCCTGCAAGTGACAGCTATTTTCATCACAGCTCGAACCCCCCTCTTCACCTTCTTCTTCGCTGTGCGTGGCCACAATTAACCTCCTTCATTCTTGCGTGCTTTCGCCATCGTGCTGTGTGCTTTTCTTCGTCGGCTCCCTTTCAAAGGCATTTTTACTTTGATTTGCGTGAAATCGAATAGAAATACCAAGCGCAGTCGATGTGTTTTGATCTAGCCGCTAAAAAATCGCATTGCATCTTGGGATTGTTTGCCTGCCTGTCATTGGTTGGAATACTAACGAGGGTCAAAGTTGGCGAACCCTACCTCACTTTGCGGCTGTGCAGAGAATTCTCTATACACACGGAAACCGTGATTTTGGAATAGTCGGCGAGTTGCTGTTTCTATTGATATGCAATTTGGCATGTTTGAAGATTGATATCACAGGCCGTTGTCAAGGCCCAAACGTTGGCAATTTTGGGACTTTGTCACCAAAACAAGAAGCCAGATCGATTTCATTCAATATTTATTCTCAAAATGAACACATACAATGACATTTTCGTGCAAAACCCTTTGAGTACAAGTTAGAATATGACTTTCAGTGTCGGAAAAACACAAAAACAAAAAATCATAAAATGTAACAATTTGGGTCAAAAATGCACTATAATGTCCTATAATGCTCACAAACCAATCATTCACTGAAGGAGGGAGCATACACAGGATGAGGACTGTTCTTCAGTCTGGTCTTCATACAGCTCACAAACCAATCATTCATTGAAGGGAGCACAAACAGGATGCGGACTGTTCTTCAGTCAGACCTTCATTCAGCTCACAACGTAAGGTTCAGCACATAAACAGGACACGAACTGTTCTTCAGTCAGAACTTCATCCAGCTCACAAACCAATCTTTCACTGAAGGAGGGAGCATACACAGGATGAGGACTGTTCTTCAGTCTGGTCTTCATTGAGCTCACAAACCAATCATTCACTGAAGGGAGCACAAACAGGATGCTGACTGTTCTTCAGTCAGACCTTCATTCAGCTCACAAACCAATCATTCACTGAAGGGGGGAGCATACACAGGATGCGGACTGTTCTTCAGTCAGACCTTCATTCAGCTCACAAACCAATCTTTCATTAAAGGGAGCACAAACAGGATGCGGACTGTTCTTCAGTCAGAACTTCATGCAGCTCACAAACCAATCATTCACTGAAGGAGGGAGCATACACAGGATGAGGACTGTTCTTCAGTCTGGTCTTCATTGAGCTCACAAACCAATCATTCACTGAAGGAGGCACAAACAGGATGCGGACTTTTCTTCAGTCAGAACTTCATCCAGCTCACAAACCAATCATTCACTGAAGGAGGCACAAACAGGATGCGGACTTTTCTTCAGTCAGAACTTCATCCAGCCCACTAACCAATCATTCACTGAAGGAGGCACAAACAGGATGCGGACTTTTCTTCAGTCAGAACTTCATCCAGCCCACTAACCAATCATTCACTGAAGGAGGCACAAACAGGATGCGGACTTTTCTTCAGTCAGAACTTCATCCAGCTCACAAACCAATCATTCACTGAAGGAGGCACAAACAGGATGCGGACTTTTCTTCAGTCAGAACTTCATCCAGCCCACTAACCAATCATTCACTGAAGGAGGCACAAACAGGATGCGGACTTTTCTTCAGTCAGAACTTCATCCAGCCCACTAACCAATCATTCACTGAAGGAGGCACAAACAGGATGCGGACTTTTCTTCAGTCAGAACTTCATCCAGCCCACTAACCAATCATTCACTGAAGGAGGCACAAACAGGATGCGGACTTTTCTTCAGTCAGAACTTCATCCAGCCCACTAACCAATCATTCACTGAAGGAGGCACAAACAGGATGCGGACTTTTCTTCAGTCAGAACTTCATCCAGCCCACAGCTAACCAATCATTCACTGAAGGAGGCACAAACAGGATGCGGACTTTTCTTCAGTCAGAACTTAATTCAGCTCACAAACCAATCATTCACTGAAGGAGGGAGCATACACAGGATGAGGACTGTTCTTCAGTCTGGTCTTCATTCAGCTCACAAACCAATCATTCACTGAAGGGGGCACAAACAGGATGCGCGTGGATACCCTATTTTAAAAAAAGGCCATTATCACATGTATTAGTGTTATTGGTAAAGCATTGTTTACATTATTTTCCACCCGCTCTACCTTGAGGTCTTTCGTTTAAGTTTTCTCTTTGTTTTATCGCCCCCTATATTTTGATGTGTTGTTGTGTTCTGTTTCTTTGTTTTTTCCTTTTGGGATTCTGCTGTTTGTGTGTGGGGTGTGTGTGTGTGTGTGTGTGGGGGGGGGGGTTGGGGGGTATTTTGTTTTGTCTCACAAAGGTGTCACAAGTTGTTAGTTAGTGGTTTGGGCAATATTGTACTTTAGTCACCCACCACGACGAGGATAACAATGATGATGATGATGATGATGACGATGACGACGACGACGATAATGATAATGACAGCGACGACAATAACGACGACTTCGACTATGTCGACTGCAGCCATGACTGTGACGATCATGACGACGAACGACGACGACGACGATGACGACGACGATGACGACGACGATGACGATGATGATGATGATAATCACAACGACGACGGCACTGACGACCGATGGTTATGCATGATTGATAACTAAAATAATACATCCGCAGATGATGAACCTGAGCGCGGACGTGCTGCCCCAGTACCGGCTGGAGGCGCCCAAGACCCCTCCCCACATTATCCTGCACTACTGTCTCTTCAAGACCATCTGGGACTGGGTCATCCTCATCCTCACCTTCTACACGGCCGTCATGGTCCCCTACAACGCCGCCTTCAAGATCAAGACCATGGACCAGCTCCCCCTGCTCGTTCTGGACAGCATGGTGGATGTGGTGTTCTTCGTGGACATCGTGCTCAACTTCCACACCACCTTCGTGGGCCCCAGCGGCGAGGTGATCTCCGACCCCAAGATCATCAGGATGAACTACCTGAAGAGCTGGTTCGTCATTGACCTGCTGTCGTGTTTGCCTTACGACGTGTTCAACGCGTTTCAGTACGTGGATGATGTGAGTATGGTTTTTTTTAAATTTTATATGGAGTTGTTTAGTGTGGGGGTGGGGGGGGGGGTGGGGATGGTAGGGGTGGGTGGGTGTTATTCCGGTAGTTTTGGTTTCACCTTGAATTCATCGTGTTGTGTTTGCATTGTGTGGTTGGGGGGTTACATTGGATGAAAGGTTCAATTTCAGGGGTTCAATTAGTTTTGTTGTTGTCTTTCTATCTTTATCTTTCTGTGTCTGTGTCTCTCTGTCTGTGTCTCTCTGTCTGTGTCTCTCTGTCTCTGTCTCTCTCTCTCTCTCTCTCTCTCTCTCTCTCTCTCTCTCTCTCTCTCTCTCTCTCTCTCTCTCTCTCTCTCTCTCTCTCTCTCTCTTGTGGTATCCTAAGAAAATTAACATCACTCATTCATTCATTCATTCATCCATTCGTTCAGTCAGTCAGTCAGTCATCCATTCATTCATTCAATTCATTCATCCATCCATTCATCCATCCATCCATTCATTCATCCATCCATCCATTCATTCATTCATTCAATTAATTCATCCATCCATCCATTCATTCATTCATCCATCCATCCATCCATTCATTCATTCCATTAATTCATCCATTCATCCATCCATCCATCCATCCATCCATTCATTCATCCATCCATCTATTCATCCATCCATCC
>CM065684.1:15061087-15111087 GCA_017654935.2 Phymorhynchus buccinoides
AAAAATAATTGAAGACAAGTGAACTTGTTATCAATAAAGCCAAGGTACGGTATAGAGATACGCGCTGTCCTATTCTAGCTCCTGCTCATAATTTCAAACGCACACAGATAATAATTTATATCACGAGAAAAGAACAAGAGCGACTCAGAAAAATCCGGTTTTTTTCCCGCAAAGCGAGATTTGCACGAGCCGTGCTCATGTTAAAACTAACAGATAACATAAAACTTTCCATCCCACAATTTCACATAGAGTGCCTAGAGCAGACAGTGTCTGGAAAAGTGCCAAAGACACACACCAAACGAGTAACTTTTTAGGGGGGGGCCAACCTGAGCGCTGAACAGACCAGGCAATTTTTTTTCTTACCTGCTCTTCCTCAGCTTCCTTTGTTGCGATCAAAACGATTTTCACACGAATCAAAACGAACGTCCAGCCCTAAATTACTCCAACTCCCATCCACACGGCCGAATGTCTCAAGCTCAATCTACCCAAACATGACCTGAAATAAAACAAACAAAGGTTGCTGGGGCATGAGAGTGGGGTGGCATGAAAGAACTGTGCCGGTCCCATACGAATGGAAACGGAGCTCGGAGCAGAAGTGTGTGGTGGTAATTTGTCACGTGTATACCTCATCTGTCTTGGTTTTTGTCTCGTCCGTACCCGTTCCCAGTTACCCCCACCCATAGGCCTCAAAAGCATCTTTCGCAGGCTGGTGATAGATTAACGCCCAACACCCTGGGGGGCCCCCAGCACACGGTTGGGGGGTGGGCCAAGCACTTTGAAAAACAGGACCACTATGGGTCAACAGGACAAATGCAAACACCAATGGCGACAACTAAGGTCGCGTAGGTCTAGAACCATATTGACTTGTGTGCGAGGTTTGCGCATGCTAAAAAGCTCTCTGAATTTACACCACTACACACCCCCCCCCGCCAACCCACCCGGGTCAGCTACGCCTAGTGCGGCCTGACCTGACCAGGGACCCCACAACTTACCTCCCCCTCCTAAGGGGTATTTGTCCCTGGAAACGGTTAAAAATGGCACCCTGTCCCTGGAATCCACTTTTTTTCTGTTTAGCGTCCCTGGAAACTGAGTAGAATCAAAATTTTGTAGAGCAGTCTCTTGTTTTGTTTGCTAACCCACCAGCTGGACCGTGCACAGCAGGGCGCCATCTTCACACTAAGAACTGGGCACTGTCAGCTCCTCTCCCACCTCTACCGTCTGAAGATCTCCCACACGGATAAATGTCCGTGTGGCACGGGATTGCAGACACCAGACCACATTTTGCAGGACTGCCCTACCTTCGACACCCTGAGATGAGAGATCTGGCCCAGGCCTGTGGCATTCCGTGACAAGCTGTGGGGTCCTGCTGAGGCGCTGCTTTTGACTGCGACCTTCATCAACCAAACTGGACTGAGCATCTGATATGGCCGGGAACAAAGAAGAAGAAGTAGTTTGCTAACCTTATTACTGAACACAGTAACACCCCAAACAACAGGCACTGTTGAACATTTCTTTCTGTTAGGTTACTGAACACCAAGCGATCTTGAATATAGAAGCATGTTGGCACCGAAAAGCAACAAAAAGACTACCCAAAATACCCAGACTTGTAGAAATGTTGCTAGATCTGGAAATATATTTCATGATGCATGCTATTGCAGTGTTTGTCCCTGGAAATGAGTCTCTGTCCCTGGTAGTTTGTCCATGATTTTGAAGCAGTTTGTCCCTGGTTTTCAAGCAGTTTGTCCCTGGTTTTGAAGAAGTTTGTCCCTGGTTTTGAAGCAGTTTGTCCCTGGTTTTGAAGCAGTTTGTCCCTGGAAACTGCAACAGGGGGTAGGCAGCCCTGCTACATACAAGACCTTTAAAAATCAGCCCCCAAACCCCCCGTGGGGATACTTGGGGGTCTTTTGTATAAATAGTTCCCCCACCTTCTGGACGTTCCTGTGCTTGTAACTTCCCCTAATCTGTCACTCTTTGACTCTGCCTTTTCCTTTTGCTTTCTGTCATCTACTATCTTTCTGCCTTACGGGTCCATTCTCCTGCCTTTTTTCACGAAACACTTTCAAAAACATTTCCTCCAGCCGAAGTCGGACTTGCTGGGCCTATTTCTTAGTTGGGCGTGTACCGGCAGCATGACGCATCTACGCTCATAATTGACAGGAAACTGTCTGAGCGATCGAATAAGAAGAATCAGCCCCCAAAAAGGTCTTAATAGAGAGAGGTGGGGAAAAAATAGGTGAAAATTGTTTGAGTCACATCTTAGAGCGAGTCTTAATAGGGAAGGTTCCACTGTGCTGTATGTCACAGACGCCGTTTCTGATGACAGTCGTGATGGATAAATAGGATAGTAGAAGAATAGGATAAAATTATAGAAAGTTCCATTGTTTAGCATAGTATGTTGAGTACACGGAACAGATTGCATTTTTATTTAACTCATTCAAGTCATTCCAGCCTCATATGTGCAGAATTAATAGATAGCTGTCAATTTGATGCATTTGCTTTAAGGGAAGTAAATCTGTGTGCAGACCATACTTTGGTCACTTCTAAACTCGCTTCGCTCCCTTAGACCACAATTTTGCCTCTGACTTTGCTTTTGTAGTGGTTTGTTGTGGGGAATCCAATTGGTGGTAGAGAGGTTTTCTATAAAGTCTATATAAAAAAAAGTCTGATCTACCACTTCCCTATGTCTAAACCTGAAGTCAAAACTTGTAATCTTTCATTTCTCCTTTCGTTTACGTATGTTTTGTTTGTGTGTATGGCTGGAGTGATTTATGCGAGTTCTTTGAATAATTCAAAATCGTTGCGATGCGAATGACTTAGGTTAGGTTAGGTACATTATAGTCACAGAGGCGTCTCTGTGAAATTCGGGTTGCTCCCACCTGGAGAGCACGTCGCAGCCAGAGGGGCGCCACCCAATTTAAAAAAAAGATTTGTGTGTGACTGATGAGGAAGGAAGGGAGAGGTAAATTTTGACCAAATGACAACTTTTTCGTTGCCACTGGGTTTAACGTGTGCTAAGTGCATGAGCACAAGGGACCTCAATTTATCGTCTCATCCGAAAGACTACACGTTTAGACCGCAAGGCCTAGTGCAAAGTGAGAGGAAAAATTCCCTGTATCCAGGTTTGAACTCTGGTTTACTTGACACGAAGTGAACGCGCTACCACTGTGCCACTCTACACTCTTATTTACTTTTTTTTCCTAACCCAGACGAAGCAGCTACTGTACTTTGACCCCCACACCTGGAAGACCTACTGCAGCTATGGCGGGGGGCAGGCGGGGGGTGAGCGGGGGGCAGGTGGAGGGGGGGGATCCTCGCTGCTGGGGCTGGTGCCCTCCGCGTCCGCCGCCCACCCCTTGCTGCAGCAGTGCCCCCTGGTGGCCTCCAGCAACATCAGCGGAGACATGAGGCTGATGGAGCACCTCAACCTGCCCCAGGCTCTGGAGCAGCTGGGGAGTCTTCAGGCGCTGCTCTTCCTGGTGGCTAAGGTTGGTGTGTGTGTATGTGTGTCATAAGTTACAAGTCACACAATGTATTGTCCAAAATGTATGTGGGGTGGACCCCCAACATCGACACCTGCTGCAGGAAGGCCAGTCAGCGACGTTTCTTTCTCTGCAAGCTTCGGCAGTGCAAAGTCAGCGACACCACCCACGTTGTTGCTGGTTATATATTTTGGGACACAAGTTCCCCATGTCAAACCCAGGTATTTGAGCAGAGCCCCGAGAAAACGGAGGAGGGTGAGAAGGAGGAGGCGGGTAATAGTAATAATCTGGTTGTGTCTTGTCGTACATGTATGAACTGTAAGCGTACTATTTTTAATAAGTTAACCAACAACAACAAAAGTATGCATGTACATAACAAACTCCCTGTGTTCATGTTAAAATATAACATAATAAATGCCATGTTTCATGAAGATAAAAGGCATCACACACACAAAAAAAAATGTCTGTACCAGGTATTTGATGAACAAAACACCCCGAAACCCACGTTGCTGCTGGTTACAGAGCTGATTCTAGAGCGCGGGATTGGTACAATCCCCCGAAAATCTGTTCCTTCCTGCGATAATCGAGTCAATGCGGGCCGACTCCCGCACATTTACAGAACTGCCCGCTATTTTCACCGATCGCTGCGGGCATGGCGTTCGTCGTCTGCAAAACCTGTTGTCTAGGTTACACAAACTGATCAACCAATCAATCGCGTTCATCTCATTCATCTTGAAGACGAGAACTTGCGAGAGTTTAAGCCGCCATATTGGATTTCTTCCAAAATGAAGCGCGTAGCCACGCTCCTTGATTTTGACTTTCGCGGAGGCAAAGTGAAAAAAAAGCAGTCTGTGCCTCATGATGAGTCGTGTGGAGAAGAGCTTGAAGAAACGACGACTACATCCAAAAACTCGGAGAAGCAGCCCGATAACAGCACCAGTGCAAGGGAACACCGGTTCCAAGACGACAGGCTGAAGAAGTGGCCATGGCTGTATCCAGTGGACCTGCCACCAATCCCCCCTTTTTTTCAATCATAGGGGGGGGGAATGCCCCCCCCTTTTCAAAATCCTAGAATCAGCTCTGTGGTTATATATTTCGGGACCCAAGTTCCCTTTGTCAAACCCATGTATTTGAGCAGAGCCCCGAGAAGGAGGGTGAGGAGGAGGCGGAGGCGGGTAATAGTAATAATCTGGCTGTGTCTTGTCGTACATGTAATATGTATGAACTGTAAATGTACTATTTTTTAATTAAGTTACCCAACAACAAAAAAGTGTGCCTTTACATAGCAAACACCCTGTGTTCATGTTAAAATATAACATAATAAATGCTGTTTCATGAAGATCAAACTGAAAGGCATCACACGAAAAACACTTCTATGTCACTCACCTATCAACAAGGCTGACGAAGAACCTACATTCGCAAGCTCCCTTCAATGTCTCCTACAACAGGTCAGAACTTCTTTCCCATCTTGTGTTTCTTCGTCCTTGCGACTGGACCCGACAGTCGCCATTTTCAACTTCCACTTCTACATAGGTGTGAACCCAATTTTCCTTTTTACAAAACTTCCCTTATTGAAAAATAATTTCCCCCTTATTTCAAGCCTGAAAACCGTATAAATTCCAGAACATGCAAAACCATCAAAAAGTTGCCGTGAATACATTATATTCAGACATCGTTTTCATGCAGTTTTGTTATATATATTGAAGAATGGGCAGGGGAGCGTACCTTCCTTTCTCAAAGGACAGGTTTTCCCATTCTTTCAAGTGTCTCCCACTCCCAACTCGTGCCTTTTTGGCCACAGGGGGGTTCGTAGAACTGGAAGAATTAGCATCCGCCATTTTCGATTCAAACAACGCTCACACGGAAGTTATGAAGAAACCACGCATGCGCAGATTACCAGAACAAATTGAACAAATCGCGCTCTGCGCATGACCGATCATCTAGCCTACTGCTTTCGTTTTCCTGTTCGGCTGCTTGGCGTCCGCGTTTTGTCGTCTGCTATCACAAAATTCTATCACTTTGCGGTTTGTCTCTGATTTCTGATCTGCCCGTATAAATCAGTTTTACCCGTATTGAAACTTGTTATACGGCCGTACAGACCCAAAATCATGGTTTTCCCGTACAGCAATATGGGAAAACCGTATAGGTTGACACCTATGCTTCTATGTTTGTACCAGGTATTTGAGCAGAGCCCCGAGAAAACGGAGGAGGGTGAGAAGGAGGAGGCGGGTAGTGGTCGGGGGAGGGGCGTGGACATGCAGAGCAAGGCGGTCCACCTGCTGCTGACGCTGCTGCACCGCTTCCCTCCCCTGACGGTGACCTTCACCCACATGCAGGGCTACGAGATGCTGGCCGTCGTGCTGCGCTCCTCACGCTCCCCTGTCGGCTACTCCCTGATCAAGGTGCGCTTTGAGTGGGCTCTGCCCAGATGTGACAGTGCATGGGAAAAACCCAGACATAATGAAAGTTTGGCATAAATTGATATTTTAACCTCTTCGCTGCCCACGACGTATATATACGTCCTCTATAGCGCTTCAGTACTTGCCACCGACGTATATATATGTCGCCGCTAAGTAGAGATATTGCCGCGTTTAAGCAAGCCGGCGGTGCATGCGCAAGTAGTAGGCGGCAGCGAAGGGGTTAATTTTGCATCATGGAGCAAAGATTCCTTGTTAATACACAGAAAACCGAATTGAGTCATCTTGTCTAGTGTTTATTTTATAATTATTTGAAGTTTGGCATTCGAAATAGAACATTTGCAGAAATTGGGCATAGAAGATAACAATTTTGCCTCTTTGTTTCTATTGACTTGATTTAGAAAACGATCAAATAAACAAAGAAAACATTCAGAATTGTGTTTCATGTTGTGGATACTGGTAGAATACATAAAAATAGACATAGATATGCCCTAAAGAGAAAATTGATATTTTGGGGTTGTTAACTATTTTTGGCTTTTGCTCAAAACCTTCTGAGCGACTTATGTAGGTTTTCCCATGCACCGTCGCAAATTGTTAAGACTTTCTTCTGTGGTACAGGCCAGTGTTGAAAGTGGTGTCTTAATCTTAGACCCCTCTGTACGATGAGAAGCGGCGACAGACCTGGGCCTGTATTCGCATTAAGATAGTATGAGACTTATTATCATGATAAAGTAGTAGGATTTAATGGGACTTTAGGACGGACTTCTGAGATATCGTGATGATGAGTCTCGTACTATCTCAATGTGAATACAGGCCCTGTGACCTGTAGGGACAGACCTCAGAATCAAACTCTGGGGGACAGCAAATGACCTTCACCGAACATCCAGGTTGCGGCAGCAGTTGGTCTAAGGTTTTGAATGTGTAGCCTGTTGAACACAGAAGAATAATAATAATCTTAAATCATCTTCTTCTTCTTCTTCCTCCAGTAATGTCCACCTGCCGTTTATCGGCAATTATTGACATATACAGGGGTTCAAAGATGAAGATGCGCGGCACGGGATGAGGATTTGAGAAATATGTTAGATAATAGAAAAGCGTTTGATGTTCACATTGATATTGACAGGATATGAAGAGAGTAATATGGTTGGGTATATATTTATAAGTTCAGATAGGCATTAAATATTAGATGCAATGTGTAGCCTGTTGAACACAGAAGAAGAATCAGAATCATTTATCCGTTTCTTCTTTTACATGTTTATTTGTTTTTTGTGCTCCTTTTTTATTTTAGCATGCTTCATGCCTTAGTTAAGGATTAACCCCATGTGGGTTTGTTTCTCAGTATCTCTGTGTCTGTGTCTATGTATGTGAGTATTTATTTGTTTAATTTCATATGCAATTCCTTTTGTTATTAAACTTGCAGGTTGAATTCACGTACTGTACCGTTTATGACTGATTTAAAAATATATAAAACAATTGTGCAATGTAATGCTTTTTGATGAGTTCAAAAAAGTGCCCGGAATGTCCATTAATAAGAGTGTTAATGTCGATGCAGTTATGTGTGCCTATAAAGCTTAAAACTGTCATCTCAATCAAACTTTCTTCTTCTTCTGCATTCCCAGGACAAAAGGCCATAATGGGTAAAGTACATATGTGTCCGTTTTCAGTTTTCACTGGTCTCCCCGCTGCGTACAGTTGACACTGAGGAGCTCAAAGGAGAAAAATTATTTGGAAAATCTTTTAGAAAAAAGGCAGGAGAATGGGCCAATAAGTCAGAAAGATAGTAGATGACAGAAAGCAAAAGGAGAAAGGCAGAGTCAAAGCGAGTTGCAGATTGGAGGAAGTTACAAGCATGGAACTTCCAGAAGGTGGAACTATTTTTCATGAAAGACCCCCAGGTATCCCCACGGGGGTAGACTCTAGGAGGGGGCTGGGTCGTCCAGGCATGAGGCATCCACCCACTGACGCACGGAGATTCAGACCAGTGCGTCGCTAAACAAACTTTCACCTGATCTACTGTTTTTAAAAGAATATCAAAGAAATTATAAAGAGACCCTGTTAAAATGTCCAGGTGATCCATTAGAAATGTGGAAACATATTTTGCTTGTTGATTCTGACTTCTGATTTACGAAGATGGAATTAAGGCTGTATACTGTTTTTTAAAAATCTCCCAACATTTTTACGCAATGCAGGTACTGTTTGACGCGGCCACCTCGGAAAGCATCTTCAAGGTGGACGCCATGTCGGGGCGTCTGCTGCTGCGCCCGTCCTCGGAGGGCGTGATCCGCGACGTGGCCGTGATCTGCCACCTGCTGCTGTGCTGGCAGGTGTGGCACCGCGCCACCGCCGCCGGCGGTGACGACGCCTTCATGGAGCTGATCCTGTCGGGGCTGGTGGTCCTTGTCCGGCCGGACCACCCCCACCTGGCCTTCAACGTGAAGCAGCTGCAGGCCGCCGGGGTGGTGAAGCTGCTGTTCCACATGTACCTGGTGAGGCACCGAGAAATAATGCAACATTTTTCTTGGTGAATTTAGTGTTTTCAGTCAAAATAATAATGTAATAATGATAAGCAGAAGGCTTGCGTTTGCCTTTCACTTCAGAGCAAACATGACGGGATTCTCCCCTCCACCAACCCTTCCTTTCCCCACTTCCGGTTGGTACTTACTCCAACGTTACTGTTATGTAAATGCTGAAAATATTAATGCATTTTCGAGTTATTCAAGAATAAAATTTGGCCATTTCCGCCCCCATTTCCGGTTGCCATTTTCGGCTCAAATTTGTACCGGAAGTTCTGCAACTTTACTCATTAATAAATATTGAAAATACGAATGCATTCCGTGCAGCCGATTTACAGTTATTGAAGATTGAAATTTGACAATTTTTGCTCCCATTTCCGGTTGGTACTTACTGTTCGGTTTATACCGAACACTTTTACATGCCTTCATGGAGCTGATCCTGTCGGGGCTGGTGGTCCTGGTCAGGCCGGACCACCCCCACCTGGCCTTCAACGTGAAGCAGCTGCAGGCTGCCGGGGTGGTGAAGCTGCTGTTCCACATGTACCTGGTGAGGCACCGATAAGCAGAAGGCTTGTCAGGGCTCCCAATCGTTCCGCTAAACAAGGGGTCCCAGGGACTCCTTCACTTACAGGATAGAGGGTCCTAGAGGTGGGATAGAGGGTCCTAGAGGTGGGATAGAGGGTCCCAGTGGCATAGCTAATGCTAGAATGTTTCTAGTGCATCCCTGGGACCCCCTGCACATTGGTTTAGAGGGTCCTGTAAAACAAAAAAGTCACTTTTGTGACATAGACCCCCAAATGGGGGTCCCTGGGAGCCCTGCTTATGTTGGCCTCTCAGAGCAAACATGACAGGTTTCTCCCCTCCACCAACCGTTCCTTTCCCCCACTTCCGGTTGGTACTTACGGCTTGAAATTATACCGGGAGTGTTGCCAATGTTACTGTTAAATAAATGCTGAAAAGTATGAATGCATTCTGTGCAGCCATTTTCGAGTTATTCAGGATTGAAATTTTGGTATTTTCGTCCCCATTTACGGTTGGCACTTCCGGCTCAAAATGGTACGGGAAGTATAAAATATATGCAGCAATCAATTCCTTCGTAGCTGAGTGCTTCGTTGTCTGTAAGTTCCTTTCTGTTTCGCAGAAGGGTTTCTAGATTAAGCATAGTGACGAGTCCCTGTAGGCATCTTTCAATTTGCGATTTAGCATACACGAGGTCAGCTTCATACTCATCGTGAGGGTTTGCTTCCTCATCTAAGTCTGAGCAGTCTGGATTTGGGTAGAAGTCACTTTTTGGGACAGAATGTCTTTCATCTACGATTTTAGCATACGCCTTTAAGCCTGATACAAAGTTCTCCATTTGGCAAGCAATGTCTGCAGTTAAGTACATTGCGACTCGGCCATCTTTTTTACCTCTCTTTAAAATGTTTTTCAAAAAACGTTCACTCATGCAATGTTCTCATCCCTAGCTGATGCATTTGTACCATAGTGTTCAAGTGCTTCGGCAGTTCGAATGATCCCTGGACTATATTAGCCAGGGTAAGTCAACAACAACATGTTTTTTTCCTTAAAATCCTCTCAGTTTTACAAATATGTATATGTATATGTATGTTATAATGATAGCGTTTGAATCGAGGAACCTGGTAGGGTGAAATTTTGTGGTGTGTTTTAACACTTGTAACCCCGATTAAAATGACGACTCTACTCCCTGTAACCACCAAATTAATGTTGGTAAACTGAGCCCGAAATGGGGTACTTTGCTTAAAAATATATTAAAAAATAACTACTTGATGGATTGACTTCAAATGTTCAGGGTTTGTGTATAAATGAAGAATGTTTAACTTGCAATGTGTTTTTGTTATGTGATATTTTTGATTTTTTGATATTGCAATTTTAACTCCAAAATACATAACGAAGTGGGTGTACGGGGGCGGTTTTAGACGGCTTGGTAGGAGAAAGTAATGGATGTCATGGGCGGAATCAGGCTATAAGGGGCTTAAAACGTTAAAAAAAATAAATAAATAAATAAATGTGTGCGGGTAGTTAGGTAGGATATCTAGGCCAAGTTCGAAGATGAAGATCATTGGTCAAAAGTCAAGCCGAAAATGCTGCGGCGCGGCTGGTGATCTAGCGTTTTCACGCTCCAGTTTTATGTTTGCTTTTATTTCTTCCCCAGGAGCGTATCCAGGACGACGTTGGTGCGCTGTCGGGGGCGTGCGGACGGCATGTGGCGGCCATTGTGGCCAGTGTGGTGGGCCGGCCGCCCGACCTGGCCCTCCTGGCCACCGTCACTGACTTCCTGCTGCAGCTCTACCCCCCCTCCACCCGCTTCATCAACTACACCCCCTCCGCCTTCTACCTGCACCCCCTCTGGGGTGAGTGAGCCAAGGGACGTTCGTTGGCTGCATGTCTTCTTCTTCTTCTTCTTCGGTCGCTCAGACAGTTTCCTGTCAATTATGAGCGCAGATGCGTCATGCTGCCGTTATGCGCCTAACTAAGAAACAGTTAGGCCCAGCAAGTCCGACTTCGGCGGGAGGAAATGTTTCGTGAAAAAAGGGCAGGAGAATGGACCGGTAAGGCAGAAAGATAGTAGATGACAGTAAGCAAAGGGAAAAGGCAGAGTCAAAGAGTGACAGATTAGAGGAAGTTACAAGCACAGAACTTCCAGAATGTGGGGGAACTATTTATACAAAAGACCCCCGGTATCCCCATGGGGGAGGGTGCATGTCTGAGTTGATGCTTTATTGTGTTGTTAACCCTTTCACCGCCAAAGTCGCATTTTAGCACCACAGTTAGTTAACACCTCTGTCACTAAAAGGCATCAAATTGGGGTCTGTTATCCAAAGACCCTTTTGTCTTAGTTTGGGGAAGTAAGGATTTGATATGTGTCACAGAAGAATCCCCAATACTGCAGATGGATTTTGTTCTCTACCCAGGTAAATTTAATGGACATTTTTGGCTGAAATGTGGCTGGCGGTGAAAGGGTTAAACTGGGCTGTAAGGGGATTTTTGTTTTCCTTTAATGTGACAAAGTGTACAATCTATTACACAGGAATTTATTTTCTGCATATCTTGGATAAATGCGCGTTTCCACATGCGGACACACACACACTCTCTCTCTCTCTCTCTCTCTCTCTCTCTCTCTCTCTCTCTCTCTCTCTCTCTCTCTCTCTCTCTCTCTCTCTCTGTCTCTGTCTCTCTGTCTCTCTGTCTCTCTCTCTCTCTCTCTCTCTCTCTCTCTCTCTCTCTCTCTCTCTCTCTCTCTCTCTCTCTCTCTCTCTCTCTCTCTCTCTCTCTCTCTCTCTCTCTCTCTCTCTCTCTCTCTCTCTTTCACACACACACACACTCAAAGGCCAAGGTCACAATGCTACAATGCTGACGGGAACATGCAGGACTGCCAAGGTCGGTCGGACTAAAAAAAACCATGACTTAGTTTGACCGACCGATTGACTTAAGTCATTTATTTGAAAACGAAGCACACACACACACTCTGACACTGAGACTCACCCACACACACATACAAGCGGAATGTTAAATAAATGCTGAAAATCTGAATGCATTCTGCATGCATCATGCGGGGCCCGGGTGTCTCCGGCTAGACCGGGGCATTTAACGGTTGTGTATGACTTTTATCTCGTCTTTCCCTCACACGTCTCCCCCCCCCCCCCCCATTATAAAATTGATTTCCTTAAAGTTATAAATTTATTTCACAAAATTATTATCCTTTTACATGATATAGCAAACAGAGTATCATAATACTAAATTCCTGACTATCTTGGCTCTATCTTGTCCCAATAATATTTAATCCTATCTCACTATCTACCCTATCTTTGCTGAACTTATTTTCTTTCTTTTTCGTACTACCCCCTAAAGTGCAGCAGAATCTTCAGCGTGATGAAGTTGTCTGCCTAAGGCGAAGAAGTAGAAGAAGGAACATATGTGTATTTTTTCCATATTTTTCATTGCAAATTGATTTTATTTTGTTTTACAGGTTTTGTTTTTCATCTTGCTTGCTTCTGTTGTGTTTCTCATTTATTTATGACGTCAGGATGAAAAAAAGCTTTGTTTAGCTTATTCCATTATCATCAATAAAGATCATTTTGATTTGACTTGACAAGCATAGAAAATCACTTTAACAGATGATAAAATAATTTAATAATCTAGATTGAACTTTATGAATATTTTGTTTTAATCAATTATTGAGTGGAAAGAAAAGTACCCACTATCTTAAATAAACATTAAAAATAGCTGTACACTGTTGGCTGGTTGTTTTTGTTTTATAAAAGAAAAAGTTGCTGTTTGTTAGCTGTAACCTGTGCTTCCAAACATGACAGTTGTGGTTGTTGTTGACCAGTGTCGGAGGAGGAGAGGGGGCGTGGTGTGGTGAGGGATGGTGCCTGGAAGACCGGGGAACACCGAGGGGAGAGAGGGAAGGGGCTGGACAGTGTCCAACAGGGATCAGACAATGGTGAGTCGTGTGTGTCTGTGTGTGTGTGTGTGTGTGTGTGGCTGTGTGCGTGTGTGTGTGTGACTGTGTGTGTGTGACTGTGTGTGTGTGACTGTGTGCGTGTGGCTGTGTGTGTGTGTGTGACTGTGTGCGTGTGTGTGTGTCTGTGTGTGTGTGTGTGTGTGTGTGTGTGTGTGTGTGTGTGTCTGTGTGTGTGTGGCTGTGTGCGTGTGTGTGCGTGTGTGTGTGACTGTGCGTGTGTGTGTGACTGTGTGCGTGTGTGTGTGACTGTGTGTGTGGTGTGGTGTGTTTTTGTATGTGAGGTGTGTGGTGTGTGTGTGTGGTGTGGTGTGGTGTGGTGTGTGTGTGTGTGTGTGTGTGTGTGTGTGTGGTGTGTGTCACTGTGTGTGTGTATGTGTGTGTGTGCATGTTTTTTATTTTATTTATATGTGTGTGTTTGTGTGTGTGTGCATGCAAAGTGTTTGCCATTTTGTTTATTTTTCTCATTGATAGTGCTGTTCTAATTGTCTTAAGCATTCTGACTGGAGTCATACATTGTATAATGCAAAACTATGTATATGTTGAATTGTTTGTGTGTGTGTTTTCTGAAATGAAGATAAAATGTTTGTTAATCGCTTTTCCGAAAGATTTCTTGAATTCTTCCATTATGCTATGTTAAAACCATGCTTAAATGTAACAGATCAAACAAGGTTGTGTGTTTTGCAGTGTGTTTGTTTTTCTCCGTGTCGCTGTCACTCAATCAATTAGTTCCTTACAACTATGTCAACCTGCTCACCACTGATTTTGAACAAGCTGCAATGACATTTATTTTCAATGATGGTTGGTTGATGGTTTTTCTCCCACATGTGCTGTTTGCAGCCGAGAGGACGTAACATTTCTTCTTGGTATTCAATAATTGTTATTCCTTCTCTTCGTTCATTCTGCAGTTCCTGCTTACACTCTCTCTTCCATCCCACCAGCAGTGATTTTCTTCTTGAACAAACTGCGCTGTTGCCTGTTTTGCAGAGAAAGAAATGGAGCACGTGCAGTTCAACCCCCACCAAGACAGGTCCACGGGGGCCTCCTACGACACCGACACCAGCTCAGAACACTCTGACAACGAGCTAGGCGCGCGGGAGACCAGCAGCTCCCCTTCGTACCCCCTGCTGGAAGCAACCCCTGATCTCCGCACCCGCAGCTTCTGCTTGGAAGGCTTGGAACCCCCCGCCGTCTCCGACGTTGACAGCGAATCCGTCTCGGAAGCGACGTGCGAGTGGGATTCGCCAACGACGACGTCATCCGGCCCGCATCAAAGTTTGAATCAAAACAACGGCGACAAGAAGAAGAAGCATCGGAGTTCTGACACAGGAAAGAAAAGCGAGACCCTCGGAGATGCCGATAAAACAGAGAAGCAGGCTTGGTCATCGGGGAAGGAGGTTGAAGAGGGAGTGGACAGTGAGCCGAGGACCCACGTTTGTAGTGAGGAAAGCCAGTGTGGACCCAACTGTCAGAAATCAGAAGAAAGTGGTGCTGATCTGGACATGGCTAGCGGAACTGGCAGCGCCCGCGAGTCTTCACCTCTGCCGGATTCTGGTGTGGTGGAGGTAGAGAGGCAGCCGGCTGGAGGTGTTGATGGCAGGGAGCGCGCCTCCCTCGCTGCCTCCAGCCATGCCAAGGGCGGCCAGGAGGGCTCCGGCACCGATCGGTCTTCTGCCTCGCTGTCACACAACTCCGCAGAGTTCCTCAACGACGCTACCTTTTCTGAAGAGGGCCTGGAGACCTTGTGTTTGAGTACGTTGTCTTTTCCTTTGATCCTACTGTATTTTACGATCTACAAGGCGATTATAAGGCGCACCCCCCAAGTTTTACACATTTTGTTATTATAATTTCTTACTATATTATTAGTCCTGTTATTATAAGGCGCAGGGGTTTTGGGGAAAAGTATTGCCTTGTAGTCCATTTCAGTGTTTCATCTCTTGATAATGACATTGACATGAAATAATGCTGCTGATGGTTATCATTTGTGATAATAATCATATTGAATTATCTCAATGATATATGTGACCCAGGACAGTAGGCTAGTTTCTCACAACAGGCTTGCAAAGTCAAAAATCTCATCTCTGGATCTGGATCTGGTTCCATACGTCAAAGGAGCCTATGAAGGCTATGCACTTGACGGAACTGGGAGAGCGCACTGAGAATATCTCTAACATTTCATCTTTCATATTTATAAAGGACAATCTTTGTTATGGTCTCTAAATACTCCAAACAGTGCTTAAAATGAGTAGGTTGATGCATTTTCTTTAGCTAGGCTAAACTTTAGACAGTGATTTCACAAAATGGCCGACAGTCACCCTACCAACTTTAAATGTTCATAACTCTAAAATGGGAACAGTTACAAGAATGGTTCTTATATCATTTGATAGAGAATTGTCTGAAGTTTTCTACTGTACCATTTTATCAGAATGGTCATTTGTGGTTGTTTCAGGTCTGCTGCAGTACCTGTGGAAGGTGGTGATGGAGCAGCCCCCTCAGAGCGTCACGCCCGTGTTCTGCCAGGTGGTGAACCCCCACGCCCTGCTGGTGCTGGCCCAGAGCTCATCCTCCCCCATCCGCATCGCCGTCACTCAGGTGAACAGAGACGCCTTGCCGTCACTCAGGTGAACAGACGCCTTGCCGTCTCTCAGGTGAACAGACGCCTTGCCGTCACTCAGGTGAACAGAGACACCTTGCCGTCACAGAGTGTTCCATGTTGACAGTCTTTCGGATGAGACTGTAAACCGAGGTCCCGTGTGCCCATGCACTTAGCACACCTTAATCCCAGTGGCAATGAAAAAGTTGTCATTTGGTCAAAATTTACCCTCACCCTCACCCCCGTTTCCTTCCTCGTCAGTCTCGCAAAAATCGCATGCAAATTATTATTTTTTAAATTGGGTATTCTATTCCAGAATAGGCATGGAACCACAGAGACAAGGCTTTAGTTGAGCTCTGCAAGTATCATGTACAGTTAAAGGCAAAACAAAAGCTGCTAGTCTAGTCGCTGCGAAGTTCTGCCTCGCAGTGGCTCGGGCAACAGGGAAAAAAGAATGGTTGAACCGTCTCTGTCACGAGCAGTGATTGAAATGATGGCGCACGCCTCGTGTGAAAGCTTTATATATGCCGGCTGTGTGTTTAATAAGAGTGCCAGAGCAGCACCACAGTCTGGCCCCTAAGGAGAGAGAAAGGGAGGGACTCAATTGTCTGCTGTAGTGGAGTTCCCAGGGTAGCTATTGTGGGAGCTCGTGTCATCACTAGGGGGTGGTTACACACCTCAATTACACCTTTGTAGAGATGGACCTGAGGGGGGGAAGAAGCAAAACAAAAAGCTCAACATTTGTCAATGTTTCAGCCTATCACTGGCTTTCTTCCAAGACTGTGTAGTAGTAGTAGTAGTAGTAGTAGTAGTAGTAGTAGTAGTAGTAGAGGGACTGGCTTCTGCCTAAGCCTCGCGGCTTATAATATGTCCCATCCAGAATGTTTTCTCTAACAAGGTTGCATTTGCATGCGAAAAACAATCAAACTATGATTGCAATATCAATCATCATAATTATAAAACATTTCACTAAAATTTTCATTTTTGTCAAGTAGAGTTTTGAAGGCGTTAGTAGATGGTGCATTTTTTAGTTTAGTTTTTTTAGTTTTGTGTGCGTGGATCACTTCATGATTGAGACTTTGTAGTGATGGTACTACTCAAAGTACAGTGGAACCTCCTTAATAAGACCCTCCCTTTTAAGACTCCCTCCCACTTGAGACCTGCTTCTCTGAGACATTGCCCTTCTTTGTAAGTATTAAAATTACCTCCCTGTTACAACTCCCTGCCACTTATTTTGGGGTGATTTTTCAAGGTCTTATAGGGGAGGTTCCACTGTATATGAGCTATGTGTGACCCGGCACCACGAAAGGGACATTAAGTCGCTGGGCTAGTTTCTCACAACCAGCTTGCAAAGTCAAAAATCTCATTTTTGGGGTACAATTTTGAGTTATGGGTATGTTTGTGTTCTCTAACATCTTATCTTTCATATTTATAAAGGATAATCTTTACTATGGTCTCTAAATGGTCTTATAAGTGCTTTAAAATGAGTAGATCAGTGCATTTTCTTCAGCTAGGCTAGACATTAGACTGTATTTTCTCAAAATGGCCGACGATCACCCTACTGACTTTAAATGCTCATAACTCGGGAACAGAGAAAAAAAATACATGAATGGTTCTTGTATCATTAGAAAGAGAATTGTCAGGAGTTTTCAAATGTATAATTTTATCAGAATGGTCAGGTTGACACTTAATGTCCCTTTAGTGGTGCTGGGTCACATCTGTTCATAATACTCAGAGATGAGATTGTTCCTCCAATTGGAGGATTTCCTCCTTTTTGATGGCCCCAGGGGTCATTTTTGAGATCAGTGTAAATCTGTTGAGAAAATTTTGGGGGAGAAGGGGTGGTGGTAGCAAAGTGTTGAAGCGAAAATGCGGTGAGAAGTTCGATAGATGTGTTCTTCTCAGTCGGTTCATTCTGTCAGTCTGTCTGTTTCTCTCTCTCTGTCTCTGCCTAAGCAAATCACTAGCCTTGAGTGAATGGTCTTCATAATGACACAATTTTTTGTAGGATCAAGGAAATTAAATTTTTAATAATTTTGCTGTCTCAGAGTCTGATTTTTACAAGTTCAAATGCAAAACTTCTTCAGCCTCAGGGGGCTTTGCCCCCCTGACCCCCATCAGAGGTTTTGCCCCTGGACCCCACCGAGGGCCTGTGTCTGCACCCAGACTCCTGCCTTTCCCCCCCCTCCTTTTTCAGGGTTCATAGGGGCCTTACCAGTCCTTATAAGTCTTGACCAATTGAAATCTCCAAGTAAGGCCTTACAAGTGCTTACATTCACTTCAAGGTCCTTACAAGTCCTGACAGCTGCCAAAAACTGCCCTGAGCAGCAAGACCATACTCAAAATAGATCGCAGAAGCAGAACTTTTACACTTGAGAAACATCGCTCAGCACCTACTCCACCTTACCCCCCTCCCCCACCTTCCCGTTTCAACTGACCGCTTAGCAGACGAACGATGCACCGCGTGTTGTCAAGAGAAATTGGACTGAAATCTCGTTCTTTATCCTAGTGTTGTTTTGCGAGAAAACGCGTATATCTGTGTCAGCCATAGTTTTTGTATCTGCTTAGACATTGTTCACAATGCTGGGAAAGTGTTCCTTTCAAGATCGTTGACTAAAACTAGTAAAAGATGCAGATTATCCTTAGGCCTACAGGTCCTTACAAGGTCCTTACTTGGGGATAGCTGAAAGCCCTGGGAACCCTGTTTTTGGTTCTCTGAGAATCTCCTCTCTGATACTGCAGGTGGTGAGTGCCTACCTGTGGCGCGCCCCTGTGGAGATGCTGGACGAGTTCCTTCAGGAGGACGGGCTGTTCCTGCTGGCCAACCAGCTGAGCGCCTACCCGGTGTGTCAGCAGCAGGTGGAGGTGGCCCTCTCCCTCATGCTCCAGCACTCCTTCACCTTCACCCACCAGTGAGGGGGACTACCGTAGTGTTCAGACTATAAGGCCGTGCTTTTTTTTTCTCTCAGATTGAGACCCCTGCCCCTTATAATGTGACTAATACAGTGGAACCTCCCTTATAAGACCCTCAGAAATCATCCAAAATGAGGTCAAATGAGGGATGGGTCTTATTACTATTAGGGAGGTAATTTTAGTACTTACAAAGAAGGGCACTGTCTCAGAGAAGTAGGTTTTGTGTGGGAGGGAGTATTATAATGGGAGGTCTTATAAGGGAGATTCCACTGTAATATAGTAAGAAAATATAATTAAAAATCTGAGTTTTGTGTAAGATTTGGGGGTGGGGGGTGGGGGTGAAAATACAATGCAGAAAAGTATGCTACTGTTGAATCAACCTTAACCCTTTTCACCACCAATGTCGCATTTATGCACCACAATGGTTTAACAACCATGTCACTAAAAGGCATCAAATCAGGGCCTGTTATCCGAAGACCCTATTTTCTTAATTTTGGGAGGTAAAGATAGGCCTAATACTAGACATGTTACAGAGGAATTCCCAATATTGCAGATAGGTTTTTTTCTCCTCCCAGTTAGGTTTAATGGTATTTTTTGGCTAAAAAAATGGCTGGCGGCGAAAGGATTAATCAATACCTGGAGGGGGGCTTATGATAATGTGTGTCTTATAGTTATAGTCCGAAAAATATGGTACCTGATGATAACTGAATCACATTTACTCATGTTCTATCTTTAATTTTTCTTGAACCGTCTGTGTGTGTGTGTGGACATGATTGCATAAGTATGTGTGTGTCTGTGCTTGCAAGCATGCTTTTGTGTGTGTGTGTGTGTGTGTGTACATGATTGCGTAAGTATGTGTGTGTGTGTGTGTGTATACATGATTGTGTAAGTATGTGTGTGTGTGTGTGTGTGCTTGCAAGCATACATTTGTGTGTGCACGCGCACCTGTGCATTAGCATGCTTGTGTGTGGATGTTTGTTGTGAGCGTTTGCACGCATTGTTTGTGCATACATGGTTGCATAAATTTGGGTGTCGGTATGTTTGCAAGCATGCATTTGTGTGTGTATTTGTGTGCGTGCTTATGCATGTGTGTGCGTGTGCGTGCTTATGCATGTGTGTCTGCCTTTGTCTGTCTGTCTGCCTATCTGTCTGATGATGCGTTTGTGTGTCTGGTATACCACAGCTTCACGGTGGGTGACCTGGGCCAGGTGTCAGAGCTTCAGCAGGTGGCCCCCGTGCTGGTTCTGTCCATGCTGTGTGGAACCCTGCCCGACGTCACCCTCTGCCACAACACCCTCACTGTCATCGCTCAGGTGAGATAGATTGTCACCTGTCAGGTGAGATACACCCAGTGCACCCTGCCAGACCCCCCAAACCCCTCCCCCACCACCCACCGACCCCTCTGCCACAACACCCTCACTGTCCTCGCTCAGGTGAGTCAGATTATAACCTGTCAGGTGAGATAGATAGATAGATTATCACTTCTCAGGTGAGAAGATTATTACCGGTGGGAAGTATACGCCCTGGGTTTGAACCATGGTGGTTCTGCTTGCAGGTGCTAGAGAACAGCCAGGTGATGAGCAAGGTGCTGATAGACCTGGGTCTGAACCATGCTGGTTTGATTGCAGGTGCTGGAGAACAGCCAGGTGATGAGCAAGGTGCTGATAGACCTGGGTCTGCCCGACACGCTCTGCAACCTTCTGTACTCCGTGCAGCGCTACTACAGCAGGTACGGGGCTACTGAACACTGTTTGCGTAGGCCTGGGTGCTTCTCTCTGTGTGTAATAGGCTCTGGTTTGTACAACAGTGTTAATATTAGTCAATTAGTATATGTATCAGACATGCCGATAGTGTGTTCTTCAGGTAGAACAGATCTGAATATACCAAAATGAGTTTTCAGTCACTGCACACAACTCATGTAGCCTTGGGAAAGTTTGAAATGTGATCAGAACTGCTGGCGATTTCGAAACACCATTTTGAGTGGACTTTCTAGGAGCCTTTATTTCTCCACGATGACACCTAACACATTATCATTAGCGTCAGTCCATGGGTTGATAAAGAGGACCAGGCCCCTCGAAATGATCTTGCTCTACATCATTGTTTTTTTGGGGTTTCTTTTTGTCAATACATTATCAATAGTTATAATACTTGTACCCATTAGCATTTGTAACATTGTGAAAATGCCTTTGGAATGTCGGATAACATGTTTCTACATTTGATGTTGTCAAATGTTGTTGCTGCTTTTGTTGTTGTTTGTTATTTTATGTGTTATGTATGGTTGTGTATTGATTTTGAGTGTTGTTGCTGTTATTATAAGCTTGTTTTGTTCTCTTGATTTACATTTATGTATATTTGAAAATCAAATGAAAATGTATATAATTCCAATCGTCAACAGAGATAAAGAAGGCTACGAAGCATGTGATAAAAAAATCATATCCTTATATATCATTAATGTAATCTTTGCGGTTGGTATGATTTAGATCTACATGGAGATGTATCTCGCTTATATTGCATGTTTGATTATTAGCTGATTTTATCTGAAAGTGGTAAAAATCTGTATATATGATATGTTATTTTGACTTTGTAGTGGGGGATAAACATCAGGGTCTCTCAAGATAGGATAAAAGCAATATCACATTGCAAAGTCTTAATAGCGCATATTATGACAAAAAAAAGGAACTACTGGTTATTGTTGGAGCTGGGAGAATATTTCTGAAGCTTCTGAAAGCTACGTTATCAAGTAAGCTTAATTTATCCATGCTTAAGAGAACTAGCTTTATCTGCTCTTCTTATGGGAATATTTTATTGATGGGGTTTTTCTTCAGGAATTTATTAACTATTAAATGGTTTATATAAATCCAAATGTTTGCATTCTCATTATTTTGGTTATTGCTAAGTTTAAGCGTACATATTAATATCCCACCTAGATTGAAGTGGGCATAATAACTACCGTATGTTTCGGACTATAAGGCGATGCTTTTTTGAAAGACTCAGACCCCTGCGCCTTTGATGAAATAGTAAGAAAATATAGTAACAAAATCTGAAATTTGGGTAAAATTTTTGTGCGCCTTATTCAATTATTTTTCGGAAAATAAGTTATTGTCCGAAAAATACGGTACCTGTTTAATAAGCCAGATTCACGTTTGCCTGGTGTAGTGCTGTGTGTGTGTGCAGTGCCACATGTTTATCTGGATTCACGTGTGCATGATGAAGTGCTGTGTGTGCAGTTCCACTGACCTGGAGGGGGTGGACAGCGGGCAGCTGATACTGCTGGACGTCCAGAACATATTCTGCCTGCTGGCCGTCTCGCAGTTCAGGTGAGGGGTTGCACAGGTAACGTGTGTACAGGCTTCTGAAGTCAAAAGAAAATAGTGTGATGTGCCAAGCTAAGAACTCGACAACTCATAGTACAAACAGAATTGTGGATGTTTAACTGGATGAAGAACTGTTGTTTAACTCACTCGGGACTGGCCAAATTATTTCCCCTTGTTCTGTGGGGACTGGGCATTTGACTAGGCTCGTAAAATAATCACCAAAACCAAGTTATGAAGAGTTAGGCATCAATATTTTCAGAAGAGATTAGCAGCGCCATGCACTAAACGATCGTAAAATATCAGATTCCTTACCTTCGTTGTTTGTCTCCTATTGACAAAAACAGCTAACACATAGAAAGAAGGAAAATTTCACATTTCGATCTTTGACCCCCCTCTACAACCAAAGCTGAAAATAAAGTCTGCAATGATTGGTTGATTTCAAGAGAGGCAAGGTCAAAGCAAATGAAAATAGGTTATGACTTCCCACCGGAAAGCTGGTTCCACGCCAGAAATCAAAAACTCTTATGAGGCAGATCCGGGCCAATTTCATCCTTAACGGTTGTGCGAGCCATGAGCCGGCTTCGGCTCATTCATCCCAAGTGAGTTAAGATGATCACCAAAACACAACGCTGTTCATTGCAAGCTTTCATATTTATTACAATGCTTCATCAGGCTTCATGATGAATTGACTGCACTTGCACATCAAATACCAGCAATTTTTAGGCAGAAAAAGAGGCTCTCAATCATTCCATTATTTTGTAACAACTTCACTCCGACCATGACTCACTCCTGTTTAATTACAAATAGAGGGGCCTATCACACTGACAAACATGAACACTGCTCAGACCTGCCAACCTTTCCGCTTTGAGCGGAATTTCTTCCGCTCAGACTACATTTCTTCCGCCCTTCCGCTCAAGTCCATAAAATTCCGCTTTCAAAACTTTAAAAAAAAGTGTTTTTTAACACACAAATTCATCGTCTTATATACAGAGCAGCACATGTGCTGTGTGTATAGCCGACTTTCCAGTTTCTGTTTGCACACTTCCGTCAAGATGGCGATTGACACATCGATGTGTGTGAGACTCTGGGGAGAAAAAGAGAAATCAGAAAAGACCAATATTTCTGCCAAGATTACATGGAAAAGTATCTGTGCATTCAGAGATCAAGAAAGTGTGCATCATGCTTAATGTATGATGTGCTCACTACACTTAAAAGTCTCCTATGGAGGGTGTCAAGACATCAAATGCCACATTACTTCTCATCGTCTTATCGAAACTGCAAACTCCCAGACTTCGTCTTCCACGGTTACCGACTTTTTCAAGCCAACGGAAGGAAAGGAGAACAAAGACGAACTTAAATTGATTCATTATCTTCCTCCCAAGTCTTATTATTTAAGTCATCTATGGCACCAACCGTCTTGGTCTGCCCAAATAAAAAGGACAGAGGAACAAACCAAAAGCTTCTATTGTGTTAGGAATAGTTGTGACACTTCCAGACAAGACTAGTTTTAAACAAGACAAGTTCACAAGGTTGAAAATTGCTTGCTTCAAATTATGTTTACTTGAGAAAGGTAAGATGCCGCGTCAAAATTCATATTAGATCCCAAACATTCCTCTTTCCTGCTACAAATATTCCTCTTTGGTCTGTTAGGGGGTTGGCAGGTCTGTGCATGCGTGCATGTATTTCAATAGGGTACAATGATGGAAGTGTCATGTTATGAATTGTACTATATTGTTTATGTTTTTGTACGTTGTTAATATTCATGGATTTGTTTTGTTATATGGTCGAACTTTGCGCAGTGACAGTCCTGAGATACCGTATTTTTCGGACTATAAGGCGATATTTTTGTCTCCAATTTCGACCTATGGGCCTAATAAATGAGGGCGCCCTATAAGTGAACAAAATCGTGAGAAGAGAGGCAACGATTGCCGTGCTCAGTACAGTCTACTGTGAGTCACAACATCGAAAGTGGTAACGAGTCGCCGATGCGATGAATACTCACGTTAAAATGCTTCAAAATCCCTGTTATCGTCCGAGATGCCATCCAACAGATGCCACAACCCTTCATTGGATGTAAAAAGCATCGTTGTAGAGCTTAAAATGCCATAATTCTACCAGTTGTCGCGAAGAATTGGCCAAACACAACAACCGGAAGTCGCAAAAACGGAAGTTTCGATTATTTGAGAAGGGAGCCAACTCTCGTTTACGACAACAATAATGGCAGTCGGTAATCGTTTACAAGACGTGTACAGGCTTCAAACTTCGACTTTCTGTTGCGAGGTGTGTATCGCCTTATAAACGAGGGCGCCTTTTACTTGGATTTTTTCAGATTTTTCTTGAAAATTGCCCTATTCGCCTTATACACAGCAGCGCCTAATGAGCCTAAAAATATGGTAACCATAGCTGTTGATGGGACTATAATAGACTAACTAACTAACGTGTGTTTCAGCTGGAGCGGGGTGGCCCACTACCAGCAGGTGGAGTACCTGTTCACCATCCTCCAGGCCATGGAGGACAGGGAGAAGACACGGGGACTATTATAGACTAACTAACTAACGTGTGTTTCAGCTGGAGCGGGGTGGCCCACTACCAGCAGGTGGAGTACCTGTTCACCATCCTCCAGGCCATGGAGGACAGGGAGAAGACACGGGGACTATAATAGACTAACTAACTAACGTGTGTTTCAGCTGGAGCGGGGTGGCCCACTACCAGCAGGTGGAGTACCTGTTCACCATCCTCCAGGCCATGGAGGACAGGGAGAAGACACGGGGACTATAATAGACTAACTAACTAACGTGTGTTTCAGCTGGAGTGGGGTGGCCCACTACCAGCAGGTGGAGTACCTGTTCACCATCCTCCAGGCCATGGAGGACAGGGAGAAGACACGGGGACTATTATAGACTAACTAACTAACGTGTGTTTCAGCTGGAGCGGGGTGGCCCACTACCAGCAGGTGGAGTACCTGTTCACCATCCTCCAGGCCATGGAGGACAGGGAGAAGACACGGGGACTATTATAGACTAACTAACTAACGTGTGTTTCAGCTGGAGTGGGGTGGCCCACTACCAGCAGGTGGAGTACCTGTTCACCATCCTCCAGGCCATGGAGGACAGGGAGAAGACACGGGGACTATTATAGACTAACTAACTAACGTGTGTTTCAGCTGGAGCGGGGTGGCCCACTACCAGCAGGTGGAGTACCTGTTCACCATCCTCCAGGCCATGGAGGACAGGGAGAAGACACGGGGACTATAATAGACTAACTAACTAACGTGTGTTTCAGCTGGAGCGGGGTGGCCCACTACCAGCAGGTGGAGTACCTGTTCACCATCCTCCAGGCCATGGAGGACAGGGAGAAGACACGGGGACTATAATAGACTAACTAACTAACGTGTGTTTCAGCTGGAGTGGGGTGGCCCACTACCAGCAGGTGGAGTACCTGTTCACCATCCTCCAGGCCATGGAGGACAGGGAGAAGACACGGGGACTATAACAGACTAACTAACTAACGTGTGTTTCAGCTGGAGTGGGGTGGCCCACTACCAGCAGGTGGAGTACCTGTTCACCATCCTCCAGGCCATGGAGGACAGGGAGAAGACACGGGGACTATTATAGACTAACTAACTAACGTGTGTTTCAGCTGGAGTGGGGTGGCCCACTACCAGCAGGTGGAGTACCTGTTCACCATCCTCCAGGCCATGGAGGACAGGGAGAAGACACGGGGACTATTATAGACTAACTAACTAACGTGTGTTTCAGCTGGAGTGGGGTGGCCCACTACCAGCAGGTGGAGTACCTGTTCACCATCCTCCAGGCCATGGAGGACAGGGAGAAGACACGGGGACTATAACAGACTAACTAACTAACGTGTGTTTCAGCTGGAGCGGGGTGGCCCACTACCAGCAGGTGGAGTACCTGTTCACCATCCTCCAGGCCATGGAGGACAGGGAGAAGACACGGGGAGGTACGGCACATGCATTTCATTGTAACATGCATCAGGCTTTTTAGCCTGTAATTATGACATCAGGCATTTCATTGTAACATTCATCAGGTTTTTTAGCATGTAATTATTACATCAGGCTTTTTAGCCTGTAATTATTACATCAGGCTTTTTAGCCTGTAATTATTACATCAGGCTTTTTAGCCTGTAATTAATACATCAGGCTTTTTAGCCTGTAATTTTTACATCAGGCTTTTTAGTCTAATTAATTCATCAGGCTTTTTTTTTAGTCTGTAATTAATGTCAGGCTTTTTAGTCTGTAATTAATACATCAGGCTTTTTAGCCGGTAATTAATACATCAGGCTTTTTAGTCTGTAATTGATGGTATATAGAATTGTGTCAAGATACGGCACACGCATTTTTATTGTAAAATACATCAGGCTTTTTAGTCTGTAATTGATGGTATAGAACTGCTGTCAAGATACGGCACACGCATTTTCATTGTAAAATACATCAGGCGTTTTAGTCTGTAATTGGTTTAAATAGGTTTTTATTCACCAGCAACACATACAATAATTTATACAAATATGGATAATGGCATCAGCAAGCTTGAAGCTTATACTGTGCCTACTTTTACCATTGTAATGTACATATGGGCAGCTGGCAAATACACACACAAAAAGTACTGTCATGCTTAACATGAATAAATTTAAATGAAATAAATCAGTTTCAGCCTGTAATGGATGGTATAGAATTGTTGTCAAGATCCGGCCCACGCATTTTCATTGTAAATTTCATGATTTTAAAAAAAAGGTGTAATTGATGGCATAGAACTGTTGCCAAGATCCGGCACACACACATTTTCATTGTAAAATACATCAGGCTTTTTAGCCGGTAATTGACGGTATGGAATTGTTGGTCAAGATCCGGCACACGCATTTTATTGTAAAATACATCAGGCTTTTTAGCCGGTAATTGACGGTATGGAATTGTTGGTCAAGATCCGGCACACGCATTTTATTGTAAAATACATCACACTTTTTCGTCTGTAATTGATGGTATAGAACTGTTGCCAAGATCCAGCACACATTTTCATTGTAAAATACATCAGGCTTTTTCGTCTGTAATTGATGGTATAGAACTGTTGCCAAGATCCAGCACACATTTTCATTGTAAAATACATCAGGCTTTTTCGTCTGTAATTGATGGTATAGAACTGTTGCCAAGATCTGGCACACATTTTCATTGTAAAATACATCAGGTTTTTCGTCTGTAATTGATGGTATGGAACTGTTAAGATACGGCTAACACATTTTCATTCTAATTTTAAATTTTTTTTTAGGTTATAATGGATGATATAGGACTGTTGTCAAGATCCTTGATTTGTTGAAAACAATTTGGAAAGGTGTTGCATTTTGTTTCATTATCAATGCCAACAGAATGTTGAAAGTGTTTATGTGAAATTCTGCACACGCTTGCAGAGAGCGGGGTGAAGAGGGCAGAGACAGCGCGGGCCCTGCAGTTTGCCATGGTGGTGCGCGTGCTGGACTGCGTGCAGTCCCTCTCCATGGACATGAGCCGAGCCGCCAACCACTGGCTGACCACGCAGTCAACCCCCTCCCTGCAGGCCAAAGGTCAGTGTGTGTGTGTTCAAGTTCAAGTTCAAGTATACATACTTGAATATCTCCAAATGAGAAATTCAGGTTAGGTGCAACAACATGACAGAGATAGGCCTAAAACATAACTGAAAGAACATTAATCAAACGTGTGAAACGAAATTATGCCAACCAAATAATTATCATTAACCTTTTCACTGCCCCGTCACGGATATTTCCGTCAACTTCCGGTAACCTATAAACTGCCCCGTCATGGAAATATCCGTCATAGGGTTATTCTAAGAGTTTCCTGTTTTCTATCCATACGCTTTTCGCAGTGTGTTCGAATGCATGTGAGAGTGTTCTCAAAGGATAGTATATTCAATCCCCATTCAGAAAAGCATAAGTTATATGCACTTTTATTCAGAAAATTTTGCGATAGACTCGGCAACCTAAAACGGCTTGGCAAATAGTTGCCCCGGAACCAGGCTCGGCAGTGAAAGGGTTAAAATTCATTACATCAACTTAGAAATGTGCACATTTAAAACACAGAGAGAGAGAGAGAGAGGATCAATAACCATTATTAACTTATAGCAGTCAATCAATGTGTGTGTGTGTGTGTGTGTGTGTGTGTGTATGATTACAAAACTCTCAACATTTCAAGCCTTTTTTTTATTATTTGTGGATTTGAACTGAGTAGTATACCTTTTTTTCGTAAGGTCTTTACAGCCATACAAATCCCACTGAGTTTAGACTGGAAGAGCAAGCGCCTTGCTGGACAAAGGTCCGTCGTAGCAGTAACTCTTTCACCGCTGTAGTTGAGCCGTTGCAAACAATGTAAACCTTCGTTCGCATACTTGCTATGTACAGACCTTTTTCCCCACGGATTTTTCCGTAATTATTACGTTTTGAGACCTCCGATTACGCTGTTACGGTCAGCCACAAAAAAATCTTCATTTCCGCTGAACGAGTGCGAATTTTAAAAAAAGAAATCAAAAGAAGGCATGGCGTTTGAGCCGTACTTGCTACTGTGTCGTCTGCTATCAAAGGTATCACTTCGAGTGATGCCCCTTGACTGAATACTTACAGTTTATTTCTCCATGCCGCCATTTTTCTAGGTACAAAGTGCAAAATTTCGTCAGTTTAGGTTTGATGGCAGCGATAAATTCTGGTGAAATGATTTCTCGTACAGCAAAAATACGGACAGATACCTGAAATTACTGTTTTCAGAGCTTGGGATTACTGACAGTGAAGATTTGGGGTAAACAGGTCTGTATGTTTATCCCGATTTTGCCGTAAACTTTACGGGGGAAAAGTCAAATTACGGCTACAGAAAAAAAATACGGGGAAAAAAAATCCTAAATATAAAAAAAACCCACTACAGTTGCGTCGATAAGCAAAGCTTTTGAAACGATGCATGAAAAATCATTTCGCGCCATTTCCTGTTTCAAAATGGCGTCCAAGCGAGTGCATTCCGAAGCTTAAGTATCTTCTGGTCGAAAATCAAAAGAAAAGATATCAAAAGTGGCACAGAAATTCTGTGAAAGTTACCTCAAAATTCCAGTTCAGCACTAGGTGACGAGCATGTGTTCTGTGTCTACTGCTCGACGGACATTAGTATTGCACACTCAGGTCAGTACGATATCGACGTTCATTGGTCACGCGTTGGATTACAGTTTTTTTTCAAAATTACGTTTTTTTTGTTTCAGAAATTAAAACTTTGCAAAATAGGGGTAAAAAGGTCTGCTGTATGTAAGTGCTTGGCAATTGTTTGTGTCGCAGCCCCTACATCGGGCAGTGTGGTCAAGGGCTTCTCTTCGGGCCTGGTCAGCGCATCCTCGGTCCAGCAGCTGTCCATGGCCCAGTGGGGGGGAGGCCACAAGGTCAGCCTGCCCCGCCTCAACCTGTCCTCGTCCGCCGGGCTTCGAACCGTGCACTCCGTACCACACCTGGCCGCCTTCCTGACCAACGCTGACAGCCTGTACACCAGCATGGACCGCTCCAGCGAGGATATGTCTGGAGGTACAGTGGGACCTCCCTTAGAAGACCTTCAAATTGAGGTCTTACAAGGGAGGGGTCTTATAAGGGAGGTGATTTTAATGCTTACAAAGGAGGGCAATGTCTCAGAGAAGTAGGTCTTATATGGGAGGTCTGATAAGGGAGGTAATTTTAATACTTACCGTATTTTTCGGACTATAAGGCGCACCCCCCAATTTTACCAAAATTTCAGGTTTTGTTACTATGTTTTCTATTTTCTTACTATTTCATCAGTCACATTACGGGAAAAAAGCATCGCCTTATAGTCTGAAAAATATGGTACAAAGAAGGGCAATGTCTCAGAGAAGTAGGTCTTATGTGGGAGGGAGTCTTATAATGGGAGGTTCTACTGTATAGGAATTTGAATGCCGAATTGGAATGAATGTTTCATTGGGGGGGAGGGGTGTGTGTAAAATGGATGAGCCACAATGGGTGGAGGTCGGACGCGGACTTGGGGAAACCTAGCTATCAATTTGGTTTGTATGAGGCAGCAGGATTTCTCCCTGCTCTTATCAAATTTTAACTGCCGTGGGTTTTATACGGGCGTAAAGCATGCGGGTCACACTTTGCTTTTAAGTCCTCATCTGAAGATCTCGATGTTCAGTTCGATTTTCGAGGATGATGAGGATTTTCCCATCGAACTGGAAAGAAAGGGCGAGGCTGGGATTGGAACCCCGGGTCACTCAAGGCATTGAATTGGCAGGTGAAGGTGTTCTTCTTCTTCCCGTTGATCGGCCTCCTTCATCAAGTTGAAGATTCTGCCGATGTTGGAGAAAAAAAACAGAAAAAAAAACTGATGGTCGTGCGCACAGCCAAGCCAAAGCAAGTTAGAAACCAATAATGGTCAATCTACTTTAACCATACTGTACCAACACCTGAAACAACTGCATTAGCGTTAAGCGACCTGGAGCTATACCATAGCATATAGAAAAACGAAAGTAGGCATCTGGCCTTGACCCCTAGCCGGATGTGGGGAGGGAGTGATCCCCCCTTACCGGTCTAGCGGTGGCTAGGCCAATGAGCGCCTACTTCCGCCATTACAATTTTCCAGCGTTCATGGCAGACCTGGGCTACCAGCACTCTTGACTTTTTATTCTTTCACACTCTTAACTAGGTGGGTTCGTTCCTTTTCTTGCTTTCTTCGAACTTAGGGGTTCTCTGAGTTTCGATTAACTCAGCTAGCTTAGTTCTATTTCGCTAGAACTTTCAGTAGTTAATTTTTTCTCGTGACGCTCACTCGTGCTTCAGTGCACGCGCGCACGCACGTGTTATGGCCACTTCTGGCTTCACTTCGGTTGTTTCGGATAAAGTTCAACCTGACCTGCCTCTTCCTTCTCCTCGTGATGAGGCAGGTCGTTTCTGTTCTAAAGGTTCGTCGGACAAATCTAACCGTTCAGTTTCGTCACACAAGTCAAAATCTCAGCGCACTAAGCGCTCTCACTCGACTTCCGTCTTCGACTCTTTCGTTCATCGTTTTGACTCGTCGGGCTTCCCCTTCTCCTCTCCTCAACATAAGGCCTCTCGGCCAATTTCGTCCGTTGGTTCTTCCGTGCCTTTGTGTTTAAACAGGAGGCCTCTTTCAACCAAGGCCACCACTTCGACCCGGTCTTCCACACCTTCAGCTTCAACTTCGTTGGATAAGTCGCAGCTGCGCATGTCTGTAGCCCCGAGTGGCACGTTTGCACTCGGGGACTCGCCTAGTTTCCACCTCTCCGACCCTCTGTTGGAGAGAGGGCGACGGAGGCCCCCTTCCGACCATGTGTCGAGGTCTCACGACTGGGGCCTCAATCAGACATCCCGGTACCTCGAAGGAAACTCGAGCCCGGAAGGCCGTAGGCCTCTCGACACCTCCCCGGCCGGGGAGCCCGAGGCCTACCGGCTATCGCCGCCCCGCAGTCGGAAAGTCTCCGAAGGCGGGGTTGGTGCTCCTCTCGGCCGCTTTGCCCTGGCCGCGGGCCTCGGTCCGAGAGGATCTCCCGGTGCTCCCCCCAGCGGTGGGGACTCCGGTCGAGTGGATTTCCGGCCGGGAGGCCCGGCACCACGGCTCAGGATGGTCCCCGAGCCGGTGGATGAAGGACTCCCCGCCAGTGCGGCCTACCTCCGTTCGGGCCACCGTAGCCCCCGGTCGGCCGACCGTGGTGGCAAGCGGCCCCGTTCGGCCTCTCCCTCTACCTCTGGCCTCCCCCACCACCGGGCCTCCTTTAGGCCCGGGCCTCCCTCGGTAGGAGGCCTCGGGGGCCGTGGCCAGATAGGCCGTGGCCTCCCCGGCACTCCAGACCGTGGACAGGATGGGCCTCCCCCGGCAGGGGACCAGGGTGGCCACGGCCTCCCTGGCTCCCCGGGCCGCGGGCAGGATGGAGACTTCTCCCCTCGGTCTTCGGCCGGGGAACACGATCTAGGCCCCTCTCGGCCAGGTTCGCCCATGGACCATGGATCTCCGGAGGCCTCTTTGTCTCCGGCCCGTTCCCCTCCGGCCTTTGACCAACGTCTGCTGAAAGCAATCATGGAGTCTTTCCGAAATCTTCCTCCACCAACTTCTCCAGGAGACCCTCCTTCTGTTCGGGACTCCTCCAACCAGGCCCTCCTGGATGTGATCGGCGATGCGTGCCCTGATGTGGTCCGCCTCGCCGCTCCCATCTCGGCCTCGGCCACAGGCCACTCGGCCGGTTCTTTCCGTAGGGGAAAGGACCACATGTTCCTTCAGCCTCCCTCCTGCCTCCAGGAGTCCATTCTCCGAGCGGAGGAGGCTTTACGTACGGGAAGGCTGGTGGACGACAGACGTTTCGCTCAAGGCCACGCTGTGCGCAGTCGCGAAGACTCTTCGTCCATCGGCTCTTTCTTGGTGCCCCAGTTCCGGACGGTTCTGGGGCTCCATGAGGACTACCTCCCCTTCGCCCGTTTCTCCAGGCCTTCGAGGGCGGAGAGCGACAAACTCAGATGTGAGGAACATTGTCCCTCTCTCACCATCAAGGGCCCCGCCTTTAAGACCCTCGAAGTCGCCCTCTCGGACGCGCTTAAGGGCTGCGGGGTCGCGAGTTCTCTCGCCCAAACTGCTTCGGACTCCCTCGGGAGCTCTGCTCCCTCTCGGTCCCCGTTGGACTTCCGCCTGTTCGAGCAGGTTGACGAACCGGCGGTAGGAGTCTCCCTCGCCGCGCTGGGGGAAGCTCTCCAGAGCCTCACGGACGTATTGGCCTCCCTCAAGGTCCAAACTTCTGCGCTCGCAAGGGACAACTTTCTCGCGAAGGCCACGGCTCTCTCGGTACGGGAGAGGGAACAACTCCGTTCCCTCCCTCTCCCCTTCTCGGGCCTCTTCGGTGAGGAAGCGCTCGGCTCGGTGCTCAGACTGTCTTCGGAGCGCAAGGCTCAGGACGGCCATGAAGCAATGATGGCTCTGCTCATCAAACAAGCCAAGCAGACTTCGGACTCGCGCTTCGCTCGGTTCAAACCTGGGGGTCGGTCCCAGGAGCGCAGACGGCGCTCTTACCTTCCTAGGACTCAGGACTCCAAGTCCTCACAGTACGTGGCTAAGCACACGTCGGGCCACCGCCCTTTCCGCTCGCGCAACCTCCCTCGGAGGGGCTCTTCCCGACCGGCCGGTGGGAAGCAGCAGCAGTCTTTTCGGTAGGGCCCGCGCGCTGCCGGGAACCGGCAGGCGTCGTTGCGTCCAGCGTGGATGCCCTGTTTCAGGCGTATCCCGCTTGGCACGCTCTTGTCGACAACGCCTGGATTCTCGGCGTCGTGCGGGAAGGGTATCGGTTCCCCTTCGATCTAGAACCTCCCCTCTCGGCAAATCCGATCGCCTTCTCGCCTCCGACAGACCCAGAACGGCTTGCGATTCTGCAACAAGAAGTCGACTCTCTGATCGCCAAGGGCGCAGTCTCTCGGGTCCCCCTTCCGGGCCCCGGTTTCTACTCGCGTCTCTTCACGGTCACGAAGAAGTCGGGCGGTTACCGCCCCGTTCTGGATCTGTCTCCGCTGAACAAGTTTCTTCACAAAACCAGATTCAAGATGGAAACTCCGTCTACGGTCCGTTCGTTCGTCCGCCCAGGCGACTGGGCAACCTCGGTGGACTTAACAGATGCCTACTTCCATCTCTCTATCCACCCTTGCCGCAGAAAGTTCCTCCGCTTCGTCTGGAAGGGAGAAACTTTCCAGTTCAACGCCCTTCCATTCGGTCTCTCTCTGGCCCCCTGGATCTTCACCAAGGTGACCAGAGAGCTGGCCGCCCTGGCCCGAGCACAGGGGTTGCGGCTGAAAGTCTTTCTGGACGACTGGCTTTTACTCGCCGCCTCTCGCGCTCTCTCTCTCGACCACACTCAGGTTCTTGTGGACCTCTCGCTTCGGCTGGGGTTCCGCATCAACTCCAAAAAGTCAGATTTGACCCCCTCTCAGACCTTCACCTATCTGGGCATGTGCTTCGACACCGTGCTCTATACGGTCACGGCGTCCGAGGACAGGCTCGCGGCCATCAACAGACTCGTGGTCGACCTCTCAGAAGCGAAGTCGACCACGTTTCGCCGACTCCTCAGCCTCTTGGGCCTCATGGAGTCGGTAGCGGAGCTCCTCCCGTTGGGCAGAGTGCGCAAAAGGCCACTGCAACGGGAGTTGAAAGCGCGCATCCTGGACCCATCCTTCTTCGACCAGCAGGTCCTTCTGGGGGATTGGTTCCGGACGGCGGTCATGGCTTGGACCGACCCGTGTTGGATGAACAGCATGGTCCCAATCAGTCGTTTGGGTTCCCAGCTGTTCATCCACACGGATGCCTCCCTAAGCGGGTGGGGAGCCCATATGGAGACGGAAGAAATCTCGGGCTTGTGGACAAAGCCACAAACACGTCTCCATATCAACTGGCTCGAGTTGGAAGCCATCCGGCTGGCCCTGATCCACTTTCTCCCCGCGATTCGGGGAAAGGGGGTCACGGTCTGCGGAGACAACTCGACCAGCTTGGCGTACCTCCGTCGTCAGGGGGGCACCCGCTCAGCCTCCCTGTCTCTGACGGCGGAGGACACTCTGGTTTGGGCCGACAGCCACGGGATCTCCCTGTCAGTGGAGTTTGTCCCGGGAAAACTCAATGTTCTGGCGGACCAACTCAGCCGCTCTCATCAGGTGCTTCAAACGGAGTGGACGATTGCGCATCGGGCCTTGACCCCAGTCTGGAGACGCTGGGGCAAGCCCATGGTGGATCTCTTTGCCACGAGGTACAGCAATCGTCTACCTCTGTACGTGTCCCCAGTCAGGGACCCTCAGGCCTTGGCCCGCAACGCCTTTGCGATGTCTTGGTCGGGGATGTCGGTTTACGCCTACCCCCCGACTGCGTTGCTCACGAAAGTCTTGGCCAAGTGCCTCCTGGAAAGACCAGACATGATCCTCGTCGCGCCCCATTGGCCGACCCAACACTGGTTTCCAGAACTTCTGGCTCTGGCCAGGGACGGCCATCTCATGCTGGGGCTCACACCCAAGACCCTCCTCCAGCCAAGGAGCGGTCTAGGCCATCCAAACCCTTTCAGGCTAAACCTGGCCGCATGGAAACTATAAAACTCGGTTTCCGGCGACAGGGCTTCTCTTCGAGAACCGTGGAGCTTCTGCTGACCTCTCGGCGCCAATCCACCAATGCCTTGTACGATTTGCGCTGGAAGGCATGGTTCTCTTTCTGCGCGCGCAAGAAATTTGACGCGCTGCGCCCTTCCACAGTCCAGTTTGTGGAGTTCTTGTCACATCTGCACAGAACTAAGGGCCTCTCTGCTCAGACCCTTTCTGGCTACAGGGCCTCTCTCATCAACACCATTTTGTTAGCTTTGGGTTTTGACCGAACCTCTAAGCTTTCCGCTCCGCAGGTTTCCCACTTCCTGGACGCGGTGCGTTTACGGGCCCCGGCGAGGACTGTCCGGGTCCCTCAGTGGGACGTGTTTCTTGTGCTGAATTATTTAAGGGATCGTTGTGAACCTCTCTCTTCCCTTTCCCTCAAAGTCCTCACTCTCAAGACGGTTTTCTTGATTGCTTTGGCATCGACCAGACGGGTCAGTGGCCTCCACGCCCTTAGCGGACTCCCCAGGGACGTGGAGTTCGCCGGGGATTTTTCATCGGTTTCTCTTTGCTTTCTGCCCGAGTTCAGGGCCAAAAATCAACCCGGCAATGTCGAGTCACCTCTCCTCTCCATCTCCAGTCTTAGGACTATTCTCTGTCCGGATGACGCCGACCGCTTCCTTTGTCCGGTCCGCTCCCTCAGGTCCTATCTCTCCAGAACCAAGAGTTTTAGGGGTTCTAGGAGGAGACTGTTTCTCTCTATCAACCCTAAGTACACTAAGGACGTTTCGAAGAACACGGTTGCTAGATGGTTGCTAGACTGTATCAAGCTTTCCTATTCTCAGTCTCTAGTTAGCCTGCCATCTGGCTCTGTCAGGGTCCACGAGCTCCGCGCAATCAGCGCCTCGCTCGCTCTGGTTAAGGGGGTGCCCATGGTTAAAATAATGTCATCCGCTTACTGGAGGTCGCTCAACACCTTCCTCAGCTTCTACCTGCGGGACATCTCCACGCAGCACGACGACGACTCCTTCACGATCAGGAAGGTAGTTGTCGCCCAGACCGCCGTCTCCCTCTAAAACCAGTGAGTACGGGGACAAGCTCCCATCAGCCACCCCCTATGTTGTTTTTTAGTGGGTATATCATTGCAATGATGTTTTGGGGCAATATTGGGGCACACACACCCCACCCCCCTTTTTTCCCCAACCCTTTTGCCTAGGATTACCTAGTTGTCTAAGGGGGAAAAAAGGGAGTACAGGGGTTCTGTTTTTCAGAAGAGTGTTCGTGGGAAAAAAGCTCCCAGGTTCTTGCTCTCACTCGGTGGTTTGGGGGTATTGAAGCATCTACCCTCCTCCGCTTTGGTAATCTGCAGTTGTTTCAGGTGTTGGTACAGTATGGTTAAAGTAGATTGGTGGATTTTTATTAATCCCTACTATCTATTTAACTTAATACTTACCAACACCTGAAACAAACGAGGTACCCTCCCTTGTATCCTCCCTCACTAATAAAGATGCTTCCTGTAAAATTTTGTAATGGCGGAAGTAGGCGCTCATTGGCCTAGCCACCGCTAGACCGGTAAGGGGGGATCACTCCCTCCCCACATCCGGCTAGGGGTCAAGGCCAGATGCCTACTTTCGTTTTTCTATATGCTATGGTATAGCTCCAGGTCGCTTAACGCTAATGCAGTTGTTTCAGGTGTTGGTAAGTATTAAGTTAAATAGATAGTAGGGATTAATAAAAATCCACCATTTATAGTCTCAAGTATTGAAATAAACATAGATGTTAAGCACTGTGCCGCCTTGTTGCAGGCGCAGGGGGCAGCAGCTCGTCGTTCTCGCGGTCCACATCGGAGGAGGGCAGCAAGCAGGGCCTGCTGCAGCGGCTGTTTGGCCGCAAGAAGAAGCTGGAGTTCATCCCCCTCAACCAGTCGGAGCTCCTGGAGCGCTTCAAGAAGTTCCTGGTCATGGCCGTCGATCTGGCCGTCTTTCAGGGTAGGTGCGCTGAACGATCTGGTCCTGTTTTAGCAATTCCCAAAGCCGGGTTGGAATTCGCATGTGTGCAACTTTTCCTGGTATACAAGGATTTCTTGTTTTTGAATTTTACCAGAAAAGGAATTTCCTTTTTTTAGATTTGTCAAACAAGATTTTTGTGTGTCTACTGTATTTTTCAAACACTTTAAGATAAGCATTTGTATGTTTTGTGGAAAAAGAAAACTAAAATACTTTCATGAATCAATTTTTTCTTCAGCTGCAGGGGGACATTACCCCTATCAGGTTTTTTCATTTTGTGTAGTTGCACCCATGAATTTGGAGAATAAGTGTTAAGATATTGATCTTTAAGCATAATGTATCGGGAAACATGTCTGAGTGCCAACAACACCCAAGCCTCAGATTGTAGATGAAAACCATGCGATATGATTGAAATAAACCATGCGATATGATTGAAATAAACCATGCGATATGATTGAAATAAACCATGTGATATGATTGAAATAAACCATGTGATATGATTGAAATAAACCATGTGATATGATTGAAATAAACCATGTGATATGATTGAAATAAACCATGTGATATGATTGAAATAAACCATGTGATATGATTGAAATAAACCATGCGATATGATTGAAATAAACCATGTGATATGATGGAAATAAACCATGTGATGTGATTGAAATAAACCATGCGATATGATTGAAATAAACCATGTGATATGTTTGAAATAAACCATGTGATATGATTGAAATAAACCATGTGATATGATTGAAATATCCAAGTGAGTGACTTCTTTTTGTCTCCTTGGAAGGGAAACAGAAAGAGCCAGCCACACGTCCACTAAAATCGCATGACTGTACGCTACGATTCGATCACGTGGTCTCAAAGAACAAATGTGATTGGCGCATCGAGATCACGTGATCGAATCGTATTGTATCGTATAGTTGTGCAATTTTAGTGGACATATGGCTGGCCTTTAATAGTATGTATTTTATTATCTTAAAAAGTCTGGCAATCTGTCAGAGTCTCTGCGTAAGTTGCATTCTATTGTAGATGCTTCAAATGATAACATTCAGATTTTGTTGTAGTTTTTCCTGTTTGCTCAGTGAATGACTGAATGAAGACGCATTGCAAGCTAATTCATACACCAAACAAACATCCTCTTAATATTCTATGATTTTGTGACAAAGTCCTCTAAAATCCTATCAAATGAGGCCGATTCTTCATATTCATTTTGTAGTACATTTTATTTCAAATTAAGTTACAGTGGTACCCCTCTAATAAGACCTTGAAAGTGCGGTGGGGAAAAAGTCTTATCTGAGGGGTGGTCTTATTAGAGAACCAAGCACAAAACCAGTCCCAAACTTTCTCGTCGATGACCATGGTTTCTGTTTTTCTTACTTTCGCTAGTTTCCTGCCCCCACACTCGCCACTTTCCCATCGTGATTTAATCGACTCCTTATCCTTGATTATGTTTTGGATCTGTGTTTTGCCGACACTGAGCGAGTTCGCAATTGCGATCGCAGTCTCCCCTTTCTCACTTCTTTCCACAACACGGACGCGTTCTTCCAATGTCAATTGTTTTCTTTTCCGAGTCGCCATATCGATCACTGACTTGAAGAACAGAGAGTAGCGGGCCCTTCTACAAGTCGCATGAGTACATGGGCCGTAACTCTCCAAGCAAAAGTTAGGGGGCGCGCTTCCAATGGAAATTCCATGTTTACATTTCTGACTACTTTTCATCGAGAGATCGATTTGCACGAAACTGACTGCAAAAAGATAAGATTGCGGTCGCATCTCAATCCCTGAAATTGGGTCGTAAGTCGGAACTCAGGAAAAGTCGTATTTGCGGCATAGGATATATAGTGGAATGTGTTCGGGAACAAAAAAATCAGTCGTATGTGAGGAGAAGTCGCATTTGCGAGCGTCTTATTAGAGGAGTACTACTGTAATTGGAATTTTTAAAAAAACATTGGAATTTAGCGATTGGTAGTGTTATGTCCTGTTTGTGCTAGTCATTTTCAATATGCTGAGATAATATGTGGCATCTGGTTGCCATGCATTGATGTTTGAGACGTTGTTTTGGGAACATAAAATGGGGGGTAGTTATTAATGTTGTTGATTTTAAAGACTTCTGGACTGGAGGCTCAAATCAGCATCACTATGTGAACTTTGAAACCTTCTACACTGGAACCCCAAATTAAAACTTTAAACAAAATGAGGTCTGTGTATCCACTGAAGTCAGAGTGTGGCTGCCCATTGTGGTGGGGTAATCAGAAGCTGTCACACACATAATGTTCTCATCCCTAGTTGGTGCATTTGTACCATAGTGTTCAAGTGCTTTGGCTGTTGGGATGATCCCTGGAATCTTTTAGCCAGGGTACGACAAAAACAAAATGAGGTCCGTGTGAGCTTTGCGGCTGTTTAGGCTGGACTCGTTTGAAAGAAGACAGGGTCTGTGTGTGCACTTTTCCAACTGTCTGCTCTGGACTCTATGAAATTGTGAAAGATCTGTCTGTGTGTGTGAACATTGGCAGCTATCTATATCGTACTGGACTTTTTTGTTCCTTCTTTTTTTTTATGAGAAATTAAATTTTACAACAGTAAAAATATTGGCATACAGTAGCCATTTTTCATACTTGCCGTTAACATGCACTAGTACTGGACTTTATATAAGACAGGGTTTGTGGTTGTTCCTGACTTCGAAGCTGTCTGCGCTGGACTGTCTGTAGAAATGTAAACATGTCAATCTGTGTGTGTTGTGTATGTGTGTTGTGTGTGTGTGTGTGTGTTCTCCGAAGCCGTCTGTGCTGGACTGTCTATAGAAATATAACCTTGTCAATCTGTATGTGTGTTGTGGTGTGTGTGTGTGTGTGTGTGTGTGTGTGTGTGTGTGTGTGTGTGTGTGTGTGTGTGTGTGTATGTGTGTGTGTGAATGTGTGTGGTGTGTGTGTGTGTGTATACGTGTGTGTATACGTGTGTGTGTGTGTGTATACGTGTGTGTGTGTGCAGATCGACAGAAGAAGGTGAAGCCTCAGACCCAGCACACGCTCAACTTCCTGGCTGAGCCCAGCATCGCCAGTCTGGATGACCGCTTCCTCAAGCATCTGTTCACCACCATCTACCAGGCCCTGGCCATCACTGTGGTCAGAAACCAGTGGCATGCACATGCATGCATGCATCCGCACACTCACACACACACACACACATCTGTTCAACAATGTCTACCAGGCCTTGGCTATTACAGTGGCGAGAAACCAGTGTCATGTGCATGCATGCATGTGTGCGCATATGCACATGCATGCATGCATCCGCACACTCACACACACTTACACACACACACACACACATCTGTTCAACAATGTCTACCAGGCCTTGGCTATTACAGTGGCGAGAAACCAGTGTCATGTGCATGCATGCATGTATGCATGCGCACACATTCACACACATACACACACACACACATGCACCCATGCAAGCACATACACACAATCACATTCACACACACATACACACACACTCATACACATTCTCTTTCTCTCTCTCTCTCTCTCTCTCTCTCTCTCTCTCTCTCTCTCTCTCTCTCTCTCTCTCTCTCTCTCTCTCTCTCTCTCTCTCTCTCTCTCTCTCTCTCGTTTCCGTCTCAAGGACAGATTGTAAGAATAGGCCTGGCCTAAAATCTCAATCCTTGCGTAATAAAGTTTTCAAGTGTCAAGTGTCTCTCTCTCTCTTTCAACTTTTATTTCTTCCCCCGAACCCTGATTGGTTTGTTTTTAGATGAGTTTCAATTTGAATGGATCATAATGGCTGGCAGTTCTTGTCTAATTTTACATGCCATGTGTATTTTAAAAGAAATTTGTCAGAAGCACGTAGCATGGTGTTATTTAGGATGACAGATAATTGATTGCATCCGCTGTTGCCTCCTCCAAAATCAGAATGTGTCGGCTGAATGCAGCGGGGAGACCAGTGATAACTGAAAACCAGACACACCCATACCTCACCCATTATGCCCATATGGCCTGGGAACACAGAAGAAGAAGAAGAATCCACTGTTATATACTTCTTCGTATTGTTTTGTAATAATGTTTTTGTTCTTGATCGTTTTCTCTCGCAAAATTTGTAAAGCGCTCTGAGGATGATTTTTTGTTATCATCGAAGAGTGCTATAGAAGCTTTATTTATTATTATTATTATGGGAAGTAGAGGAGAGACTGGGAATGAGAGGGGAGGAGGGGTGTGAATGAATAAAATATCTACGCATTCTTAGAAATGTGGTGTGTTGTATTTTTTGTCGTTTGTGTACCACATTTGTTTCCCTCCTGTGTTCAGGTGAAGGACCAGTACCACAAAAGAACGCGTAACCAGATCATGTTCAGCGCCAAGGATGTTCTGTCGTTTGTGTACCACATTTGTTTCCCTCCTGTGTGTTCAGGTGAAGGACCAGTACCACAAAAGAACGCGTAACCAGATCATGTTCAGCGCCAAGGATGTTCTGTCGTTTGTGTACCACATTTGTTTCCCTCCTGTGTGTTCAGGTGAAGGACCAGTACCACAAAAGAACGCGTAACCAGATCATGTTCAGCGCCAAGGATGTTCTGTCGTTTGTGTACCACATTTGTTTCCCTCCTGTGTGTTCAGGTGAAGGACCAGTACCACAAAAGAACGCGTAACCAGATCATGTTCAGCGCCAAGGATGTTCTGTCGTTTGTGTACCACATTTGTTTCCCTCCTGTGTGTTCAGGTGAAGGACCAGTACCACAAAAGAACGCGTAACCAGATCATGTTCAGCGCCAAGGATGTTCTGTCGTTTGTGTACCACATTTGTTTCCCTCCTGTGTGTTCAGGTGAAGGACCAGTACCACAAAAGAACGCGTAACCAGATCATGTTCAGCGCCAAGGATGTTCTGTCGTTTGTGTACCACATTTGTTTCCCTCCTGTGTGTTCAGGTGAAGGACCAGTACCACAAAAGAACGCGTAACCAGATCATGTTCAGCGCCAAGGATGTTCTGCGGGTGCAGGTTGGTAGTGCGTCACTATTTCATGAAACTACGTCCGATCTTCCTCCGAAATCGGAATGTGTCAGCTGAATGCAGCAGGGAGTACCAGTGAAAACTGAAAAACGGACACCTTACCCATTATGGCCAAATGGCCTGGGAACGCAGAAAGAAGAAGTCTGATCATTTTGTGATGTGTCGGTTGTATGTAAGAAGTAGGAGACATAAGAATAAGTACATGGGCAATCTTGCACTGTAGCCACACACCCCCTCCTCCCTCAGGTATACAATCCTTAATCTCAAAGTCTGCTTTCATTTTTATGAAAACAATCCTAGGCTGATCCTAACCCTACCCCTTTTCCAAAAATAGCAGAATGTTGCTTCTCGGTGAAAATTTTCAATGTGAATATTTTGGGGGGGGGGGGTGACTAAAGTACAAGATGGCCAACATTATAGGAAGGATTTTCTTCTGTAGTGCGTTACGTTAATTTTAATATTTCACTCGCCTCTCACAGTGTCAGGAGTAGTGTTTCTACAGACAAACCTCTATTTTAAGACTTCCAAAATGTCCGGAAAAATTGGTCGTAAACTGGAGGGGTCGTATGACGGAGGTTTTCACTGGCAGCCGTAGAAAGAAAAAGTTCAGCACAGTTCATACTCTCTTCTTCATGCACACATACAATGACATATTAAAACTGGATTTGGGTCTTTCCAACTCCATAGGATTGTGCAATCGATGTATTACAGTTTCACTTCGCCGACTTCTGTTAATCACCTCCACTCTCGTCCAAAGTCAGTGGTTTTCTTTTTCAGTGTTTTCGTGCTTTTCCTACGCTTTCCGCCATTTTTTCTACAACAAGGGAAGCGACTCCGCTTTCAGGCCCTTGACCGTGGTTGTTTCCCTTTGCTGGAAGTCTATGCAGACAACAACAACGGTCGTAAAAACCAACAAAATGGCGGTCGTAAGTCGCGTTTTAGAGGAAGTCGTTTAAGAGAGGTCGTTTACATAGTAAAATGCATCCGTGCCATCAAATCCGGTCTCAAATGAGAGGTGGTCGCTTAACAGATGGTCGTAAAATAGGGGTTTGTCTGTATTTGAGTATGGAATATAGATGACTTAACCCCTTTGCCGCCAGCCACTTTCAACCAAAAAATACCTTTAACCCTTTCGCTGCCACCCATTTTTCAGCCAAAAAATAAAATTTAACTTAACTAGGTACAGAATTTTTTTTTATCTGTAATATTGCGAATTCCTCTGTGACATATATATCATTAGGCCTATCCTTACCTCCCAAAATTAAAAAATAGGGTCTTTGGATAACAGGCCCTGATTTGATGCCTTTTAGTGACATGGGTGTTAAACCATTGTGGTGCTAAAATGCGAAATTGGCGGTGAAAGTGTTGAGCCTAACTGGGTAGAGAAAAAAATGTAACTGCAACATTGGGAATTCCTCTGAAACATGTATAACATTAGGCCTATCCTTACCTCCCCAAATGAAGAAAATTGGGTCTTTGGATAACAGGCCCTGATTTGATGCCTTTCAGTGACATGGGTGCTAAACCAGTGTGGTGCTTAAATGCGACATTGGCAGCGAAAGGTTAAGACTCGAGCTCACCTGGAGCTCATGTTGATAATAGAGACGAGATTGGGATTCTGTGCTTTCTGTTTCCATATCATGCCAGCAAATTGTAAATATTTGTTTTATTCTGCCCATCTGATGACTACTGTTAGAAAACGGCAAAAGGATTAAGATAAATTGACTCGATAACAAAACACTGTTAAGAAAATGATTTGCAAGTGTAGAAAAACTGAGTAATCAGAGATGAGATTTTCCCTCCAATTGGAGTATTTCCTCCTTTTTGGATGGCCCCAGGAGTCATTTCTGAGATCAGTGTAAACCTGTTGAGAAAAGTTTTGCAGGATCATGTTTTGTGTGGAAGTGAAAATGCGGTGAAAAGTTTGATATTGTTTTTCTCATTTGGTTCGTTCTGCCTGTCTCTCTCTCTCTCTGTGTCTCTGTCTAAAAACAATCACTGGCCCTGAGCCAATGGTGTATATAAGCAGGGCTCCCAATCGTCCCACAAAACAAGGAGTCCCAGGGACTCCTTCACTTACAGTATAGAGTGTCCTAGAGGCAGGATAGAGGGTCCCAGTAGCATTGTGAATTGTAAAAAGAAATTTTCTAGTGCATCCCAGGGACCCCCTGCACATTCTTGTAGAGGGTTCTTTTAGAATTTTAGTGCTTCATAGACCCCCAGATGGGGGTCCCTGGGAGCCCTGATAAGTTCACACATTTTTGTAGTCCTGATCAAGAAGATTAACCCTTTCACCGCCAGCCATATTTCAGCCAAACATTTCCATTAAATGTACTTGGGTAGAGAATAAAATCCATCTGCAGTATTGGGGATTCTTCTGTGACATATATAAAATAAGGTCTATCCTTGCTTCCCAAAACTAAGACAATAGGGTCTTTGGATAATAGACCCCAATTTGATGCCTTTTAGTGACATAGGTGTTAAATCACTGTGGTGCTAAAATGCAACTTTGGCGGTGAAAGGGTTAAATTTTCTAATTTAAAAAATAAATTTGCCCTCTTGGAGGCTGATTTATACAGGTTCAAACACAAACATTCTTCAGCATTCTTTCCGGACCCCCATTAGGGGCTTTGCCCCTGGACCCACCGAAGGCCGGTGCCGGTCCCCGGACCCGCCTCTTTTTCCCTCCTTTTTGGTTCTCTGAGAATCTCATCTCTGGTAATGCATCTTAGCTCACTAGAATGTGTTTGTTATCCTTTTTTACTGTTTTTTTTAACCTGGACTTGATAAATAGAGCGGAATGGCTTACGTTTCCAGCACTGTCTGGAATTGTGTGCTATAGGGTGCAATGTTATGAATTGTACTATATTTTTTTAATGTTTTCAGGTTTTGTACGTTGTTAGCCCTTTCGCCGCCAGCCATTTTTCAGCCCAAAAATATCATTAAACTTATCTGGGTAGAGGAAATAAAAATATCTGCAATATTGCGAATTCCTCTGTGACATATATACAACATTAGGCTTATCCTTACCTTCAAAAATGAAGAAAATAGGGTATTTGGATAACAGGACCTGATTTGATGCCTTTTAGTTTTAGTGACATGGGTGTTAAACCATTGTGGTGCTAAAATGCGACATTGGTAGTGAAAGGGTTAAGATTCATGGATTTGTGTGTTTTGCTATACGTGGTTGAACTTTACGCGGTGACAGTCCTGAGATAGACCATAGCTGTTGACGGGACTATAATAGACTAACTTAATGTCCGCTGTGGTTTCAGTGCGGTCGGCTGCTGACGTGCATGATGAGCCCCCGCCTGGACTTTGACCAGAGGATCTTCACCGTGTCCTACCTGATTGGGGAGAGTGGGGGCAGGGATGTGCTACGCATCCTGGCCGGGGCGCAACACGTGGTAGGCCTTGGCTTTAGTTTTAGCTCTCTGTCCCTTCTCTATCAAGTTGTGATTGTTTGTGTATTAGGTACTTTATAGTCACAGAGGCGTCTCTGTGATATTCGGGCTGCTCCCACCTGGAGTGCGTCGCAGCCAGAGGCACGCCACCCATTTTTTATTTTTGTGTGCATGCGATCTTTGTGACTGATGAAGAAGGAAGGGTGTGTGTGTGTGCAAATTTTGACTCAATGACAACTCTTTCTTTGCCACTGGGGTGAGCCAAGTGCATGGGCACACGGGACCTCGGTTTATTGTCTCATCCGAAAGACTCCACATTCAGACCGCAAGGCCTAGTGCATAGTGAGAGGAAAAATCCCCTGTACCCAGGTTCAAACTTGGGTTTACTTGACACGAGGTGAACGCGATACGTGTTTTGGGTATGTCAATATTTTCATCCATATTGAGATAATTTCTAGGGCCTATTCACGTTGAGATAGCATGAGAGTTAGCATGATGCTAACTTAGAAGCTCTTCCAATGTCCTATAGGATTTAATAGGACTTTTGGAAGAGCTTCTAAGTTAGCATGATGCTAAGTCTCATGCTATCTCAACGTGAATACAGGCCCTGGGGTATTTCCCAGAAGGTGCTATCTGCCTTCTTTATTTCCTTTTGTGCTGTTACTTTCTGGTAAATGCCCCTGGTGCTGATCTAACATTCTGACCATTCTGTATTTGTGTGTGAGTGTGTGTGTGTGCGTGCACATGCATATCCTGACGATAAAGTAATGTGGGTGTGCAGTGCACAGAACTAGGCCTTCATGTTCACGACTTGCTGTCGGTGTGGCGCGACTGGCTCAACCCCAGCCAGCGTGACCTGGTGCTGATCTTCCTGAGCGTGCTGCGTCAGTGCGGGTGCTCCATCACCTCCCCCGACCTCCCCGTGGCCACGGAGCACACAGAGACCTTCAGGGAGGTCAGTCATTGCCTGCCGTGCTTTCATTAGGCAAGCAAGGGTGTTACTCTTTCATTTTTACACGGATTTCAGTATTTTTAATTTTACCAGAAACTGAACTTCATTTTTTTTTTTTTAAATTCATCAAAAGAAAACAAATTTGACCGCAAGCGATTTGGGGGCGTTTTGAACTTAGTGGTTTTACCTTGGAAGTTTACAAAGGCAATGTATAGTATAATTTTACAGGGCTTATCAGACTCAAACTGTCTCTGTCTATCATTTTAACTGTCTATCTCGTTATCTCTCTCTCTAAGTTGACCCCCTGAATCATCCAATGGGGCTCTGCCCCTGTACCCTGCCGGGGCCATGGGTCCCTGGACCCCCGCCTTTCATTTTATTTCATTTTGGGGAGTTGCACCCATGGGCAAGGGAGGTGTCACATTGGTCAAGATGTTCGCCTGCCAATTTCAATGCGTGACTGCAGCGTGAGTGTCCCAGGTTCGAATCCCGGCCTCACCCTTTCTTTCCAGTTCAACAGGGAAATTGAACCGAACGTTGAGTCCTTATGACCCGTGCCTTTTACGCATGTAACACTTCAACGGCAGTTAACCCTTTCACCGCCAATGTCGCATTTATGCACCACAATGGTTTAACACCCATGTCACTAAAAGGCATCAAATCAGGACCTGTTATCCGAAGACACAATTTTCTTAATTCTGGGAGGTAAAGATAGGCCTAATGTTATATATGTCACAGAGGAATTCGCAATATTGCAGATATTTTATTTTCTCTAACCAGTTAAGTTTAATGATATTTTTTGGCTGAAAAATGGCTGGCGGCGAAAGGGTTAAAAGGTGGTAAGAGTAGGGACAAATCCTGCTGCCTGGTATGACCAAATGGATAACTAGGTTTCCCAAGTCTGCCCCCACCCTCTCCTCACCCTGTCCTCTCCCCCCCTAAGAAAAAAAAGGTAGGCGCTGCGCTTGCAGCGACCCTTTCTCCGGGGGAGCGCAGCCCGAATTTCACAGAGATAAGTCTCTGTGACTAGAATATTCCAGATACCAACTATTTTCTAGTGTGGAATTCTGGCTGCTCCCACCTGGAGAGAGTGTCGTTGCTAATGCAGCGCCCCGTTTTGGGGTGTTGGGGGGGGGGGGGGGGTGTCGGAGGGGGGAAGGGAGGGGGGGGGTGAATTTGGGAAAAACTTATTTCTGCGCATTTACTCCGTAAGGTCTCGATACATTTAATCCTTAACCCTTTCGCCGCCAATGTCGCACTTATGCATCACAATGGTTTAACACCCATGTCACTAAAAAGCATCATACCATGGTCTGTTATCTGAAGACCCTATTTTCTTGAGAGGTAAGGATAGGCCTAGTGTTATGCATGTCACAGAGGAATTCGCAATATTGCTGACAATTTTTTTTCTCTACCCAGTTAAGTGTAATGGTATTTTGGGGGTTGAAAAATGACTGGTGGTGAAAGGGTTAAGGTCTTACTCTTCAGAGTGAAAAATGTTGACGTGCATTGAGCCCGTTGCTGTTGGTGTAGCATGACTAGATCAACCCCAAACAGCGTGACTTGATGCAGGTCTTGTTGCTGTCATGCTGCCTGTCTCATTGTTCTTTACGGCCATTATGTACTGTTCTCATTTGATGTTGATAGTTATGCAGGATGGGCAACAATCGGGAATGCCTGCAAGAAACTAGAAATGTTTGTAGCGTTGTGTGTGAGAGAGAAAGAGAGAGAATGAACAAATGAACGAACAAACAAAATTTTATTTACCCAGGGTAATGAGACATGCAATACAAGAAGCTTTTTTTCTTGTGTGTTTGAGAGGGAGAGAGGGAGTGTGTGTGTGTGTGAGAGAGAGTGTGTGTGTATGTGTGTGTGAGAGAGAGAGAGAGATAAACTTCTGCTTAACGTCCTCTGGTCTGGAACAGACACATATGGGACATTAGTAGATATAAAGATGGTGGGAGCGATCCTGGAGGCAATGTCCGGAGGCAGTGGAACACCAGGAAAGTCCCAAATTTTTAACAATGCAGATGTGTATACAATGAGAGAGAGAGAGAGAGAGAGAGAGAGAAAGAAGAGGCAGGGGTATGTGAAAGAGAGAGATTGACAGCATTTGACTGAATAGGAATTTGTATGTGCAGGGTACTAAAGCAACCAATACATGTTTGTATAAGTGCACAGTTTAAATTGATGCATTTATGCATTACTGCTTGGTAAAATGATTCTGCACACCCATTTTTAAAACTTTACAGAAGGTTAAATGCATTTTGTATCATTTATGATTGACACTTACTTTATACTGGAATCTTCATAATAACTTCAAATCAACTCTAACAATATTATCTTGAGTGTGAGTCAGTCACTTGTGTCTGACCAGAGGAGGTGACTGCTGTTCTAGAAAGCTGGGTTGGAATGGCTTTGTAGTTGAGATGCATTCCCTAGGGTCTAATATCCCCACATGTTTTACTTCGCCTGCTTTCCTTCCAGCACAACAGAGCCCTGGAGATCCCTAGGGTCTAATATCCCCACATGTTTTACTTCGCCTGCTTTCCTTCCAGCACAACAGAGCCCTGGAGATCCCTAGGGTCTAATGTCCCCACATGTTTTACTTCGCCTGCTTTCCTTCCAGCACAACAGAGCCCTGGAGATCCCTAGGGTCTAATATCCCCACATGTTTTACTTCGCCTGCTTTCCTTCCAGCACAACAGAGCCCTGGAGATCCCTAGGGTCTAATGTCCCCACATGTTTTACTTCGCCTGCTTTCCTTCCAGCACAACAGAGCCCTGGAGATCCCTAGGGTCTAATATCCCCACATGTTTTACTTCGCCTGCTTTCCTTCCAGCACAACAGAGCCCTGGAGATCCCTAGGGTCTAATATCCCCACATGTTTTACTTCGCCTGCTTTCCTTCCAGCACAAAAGAGCCCTGGAGATCCCTAGGGTCTAATATCCCCACATGTTTTACTTCGCCTGCTTTCCTTCCAGCACAAAAGAGCCCTGGAGATCCCTAGGGTCTAATGTCCCCACATGTTTTACTTCGCCTGCTTTCCTTCCAGCACAACCGAGCCCTGGAGATCCCTAGGGTCTAATATCCCCACATGTTTTACTTCGCCTGCTTTCCTTCCAGCACAAAAGAGCCCTGGAGATCCCTAGGGTCTAATGTCCCCACATGTTTTACTTCGCCTGCTTTCCTTCCAGCACAACCGAGCCCTGGAGATCCCTAGGGTCTAATGTCCCCACATGTTTTACTTCGCCTGCTTTCCTTCCAGCACAACAGAGCCCTGGAGATCCCTAGGGTCTAATATCCCCACATGTTTTACTTCGCCTGCTTTCCTTCCAGCACAACAGAGCCCTGGAGATCCCTAGGGTCTAATGTCCCCACATGTTTTACTTCGCCTGCTTTCCTTCCAGCACAACCGAGCCCTGGAGATCCCTAGGGTCTAATGTCCCCACATGTTTTACTTCGCCTGCTTTCCTTCCAGCACAACAGAGCCCTGGAGATCCCTAGGGTCTAATATCCCCACATGTTTTACTTCGCCTGCTTTCCTTCCAGCACAACCGAGCCCTGGAGATCCCTAGGGTCTAATGTCCCCACATGTTTTACTTCGCCTGCTTTCCTTCCAGCACAACAGAGCCCTGGAGATCCCTAGGGTCTAATATCCCCACATGTTTTACTTCGCCTGCTTTCCTTCCAGCACAACAGAGCCCTGGAGATCCCTAGGGTCTAATGTCCCCACATGTTTTACTTCGCCTGCTTTCCTTCCAGCACAACCGAGCCCTGGAGATCCCTAGGGTCTAATGTCCCCACATGTTTTAC
>CM065684.1:15116087-15153752 GCA_017654935.2 Phymorhynchus buccinoides
TTTCATCGATCTTTTACTGCTTGTCATTGGTAGCCCTGTTTGCAGTTAAAATAACAAAGAATATAAAAAACCTGCTCCTTTTCCTGTCAGAATGCGCGGTCGGTTCGAGGACCTGATGCAGCGTGTGCAGGGCCACGCCATGGCGCTGACGCAGCGGGTCACGGCCCAGCAGGGCAGGGAGCGCAGCAGCCTGGTGGGGCACATCAAGCACACCATGGCCCACCTGGTCCACCTCAAGAAGAGCTGGCAGGACATCGTCCACAGCCTCACCCACGAGAGGTAGGCCTCAAATGTCACTCTTAAGTCACATCAAGCACACCATGGCCCACCTGGTCCACCTCAAGAAGAGCTGGCAGGACATCGTGCACAGCCTCACCCACGAGAGGTAGGCCTCAGAAATGTCACTCTTAAGTCACATCAATCACATCAAGCACACCATGGCCCACCTGGTCCACCTCAAGAAGAGCTGGCAACAGGACATCGTCCACAGCCTCACCCACGAGAGGTAGGCCTCAGAAATGGCATGTTTTTTCTTATTTTGCCTCGCCCTAATGCACATCAAGCACACCATGGACGGGCACACAGGACCTCGGTTTATCATCTCATCCAAAAGACTCCACGTTCAGACCGTAAGGTCTAGTGCAAAGTGAGAGGAAAAATCCTTTGTACCCAGGTTTGAACTCAGGTTTATTTGACACGAAGCGAACTCGCTACTACTACTACTAATAATAATAACAGTATATTTATATAGTGCTTTACCTCAGATGAGCCCAAAGCGCTTTACAATCAATTATTCATCAACAGATAACAAAAAAACAACATTCAAGAGTGACACCAACCACCAACAGTGCATATGCAAAGGAACTCTCTCTCTCTCTCTAACACACACGCACACACACACACACACGCACACGCACACACACACGCACACGCACACACACAACAAACACACACACACACACACACACACACACACACACACATAAACACACAATTATTGACGCCAACTCGTTCATACCCCATTCGGTAAGTCACAGCAACTGAGCCGCATGGACTGACCACATACACCAACACACAGACACAAACACCCTCACACACAACGTACGCACGCAGACAGACACACAGACACGCACACAAACACACACACATGCGTGCACACACAACCCACAAAACCAAAATACACACAAGCACACATTCATGCTCACACACACACACAACACACACACTCACACACACACACACACACACACACACACACACACACACACCACAAAACACAGCACAAACCTCTTAAATCAATCTTCCCTCACGTGCACACAACGATAGACAACTGATCAAATATTTAGGGCGCAGCAGGAAAAAGATGGGTTTTAAGAGAGGTTTTGAATGAGGAGACTGAGTTGGAGTGTCGGAGAGGAGAAGGCAGAGAATTCCACAGAGATGGTGCTTGACAAGAAAAAGAACGTTGGCCAGCAGATTTGAGACGCATCAAGCACACCATGGTCCATCTGTTCCACCTCAAGAAGAACTGGCAGGACATCGTGCACAGCCTGGCCCACAAGAGGTAAGGCTCAGAAATTGGCATGATTTTTATTTCTTGTTTCACCTCAGTCTAAATCACATCAAACACGCCATGGCCCACCTGGTCCACCTCAAGAAAAACTGGCAAGACATTGTGCACAGCCTCATCCACGAGAGGTAGGCCTCAAAAGTGGCTTGATTTTTTTCTTGTTTTGTTTTGCCTCGCTCTAAAGCACATCAGGCACACCCTGGCTCACCCACAGCAAATATATTCTAAAAGGATAAGATGGATTACTTAAAAGCTCGGCGAAACCGGGCTGATAGAGTTATCGTTAGTGCGGACGTGTACACTTATTCACGGTGGAGGCTATCCAAAAACTCGCACTGGAACTTGAACGGAGAATTCAACTGGCCTATCGATGTGTAAAATGTGTCATGTTTCAAAGGGACATAACCAGTGTTTCTGTCCTCACTACTCATATAGGGAAAAGAGACCGGATGTTTATCTTCCCCTGTACAGTCTTTGCCCACAGTACACAAATGAAAATACTAACAACTGACCTTTTAAGAATCTGCTCAACTGTGCATGTGTGTGTGTGTGTGTGTGTTTTCAGGGGGAGTGTGGCACGATGCGGAGTCCTACCCCCAGTCGTGGGAGCTGGATCCCACGGAGGGCCCCGGTCGTATCCGACGGCGACTGATGAGGTGTCACCTGGGCGTGCAGGCAAAGTTTGTGCGACCCTCCCAGCGCCACAAGCTAGGTCAGTGCTGCTCCAGGCGCTTGGGGAAAAGATAATACACCCTCAAAAATTAAGTCTCCCCGTGTTTTAACTCTTTCAATGCCAGCCATTTTTCAGCCAAAACTTCCCATTAATCTTACCTGGGTATAGAAAATATTTTATATGCAATATTTGGGATTCCTTTGTGACATCCATGAAATAGGGCCTATTCTGACCTCCCAAAATTAAGAACATAAGGTCATTAGATAACAGACCCTCATTTGATGCCTTTCAGTGACATGAGTGTTCAATCATTGTGGTGCCAAGAGGCGACGGTGGCGATGAAAGGGTTAATAATGTTACCGCCAGAAGTTTAATCGGTGCTTCAGGGCCTGCGAAAAGATCCACAGATATTGGCCCCTGCAACTAGGGTTATTAACGCCCTTGTCAACGAGAGTGAAGCTCTTGTTGGTCAGTACTGAAAAGGGAATTCACTCTTGCGAAAGGCAGCCATTTAGTGGCCTCAAATAGGGTTATTGGTGAGAGTTATTCCCTTGTTTGGTCAGTACTCAAGCCGCTACCAAGGGCATTCACTCTAGCAAAACATGGTTGTTGCAGTGGCCAATAGTCATGAAAGATGAGTTTTGCACGAGGGCAAAGTGCATTTGAATGCAAGAACGTTAATTGGCCCATAGAGACCATAGAGTTTTCTGCCTTGTTGCGGCAGAGGTTTGACCTGTGGGTGCTCTTTAGCTGAGTGCTTTGCGTGGTTTTGTGTGCAGCGTGCCAGGAGAAGACTCCGCCCCTCAAGTACCTGTTTGAGGACGACCACCAGGAGGTGGACTCGGCCACCCTGGTCTACAAGCTGTTCACCAACGACAGAGTGCAGTGAGTGGTCATGGGACACTTTGAACCAGGATTTCCACCTATCAAGGCAACACAATCACCTGATTCAATAGGAATTGTTCGGAAATAATTCAGGGGAGTAATGTCATGGTGTGTGGGAGTGATCTCGCCTAATTCAATCTGTCAAACAGGGGAAGCTACTCTACCATCAGGTAAATCCCCAGCCCTCGCTTTGTGTGTTTGAGGAGACACACAGCATGTAGAATGCAGTGCGTCATTCTAAAATTGATGTAATTTATATTTTTACGTCACAGTTTGCAAGTTCTGTCACTTTGTAGCAACTGGCTACCCCTTATTTTTCTAAAAAAAATGTTTGCAAGTCGCTGACTGGCATCCTGTGGTTTCAAGCTTCGCCGCCATGTTTGCTATGGTTTTGACCGAGTAAGTCGAGGTAATCAACTCTAATTTTCACAAAGTGCTTTCTCCTAGTTATTTCCAAAAATCATCGATTGACTGGATCTTGCTAGTTTAGAAACGTGCTTCTTTTCAGAATAGAGAAAGGGGACTCTCTGCTCATGAGGTAAGTTTATATGGCTCCAACCCACCTGCGTGCGCATCTCGACCATTCCAACGGAAGTGTCGCCATCTTAGTCCTTATTTGTGTGTAAGCAAAGTGAAAATGTTATCTAAATGTGTAAAGAAAACATCCAGATGTTATAAATACAGTTTAGATAAGTTTTGAATTGGAACAGCCAAATACGCAGCATCGATCTGGCATTTTTGAAAAAAAGGTAAGGACTAAGATGGCGGTCTCCCATAATATGGCGCTCCTTGTGGCCGGATATGACGACACGTGGGTACCAGCCATTGTTAGAAAAGAGCAGCCAAAAAAAAGGTAAGGACTAAGATGGCGGTCTCCCATAATATGGCGCTCCTTGTGGCCGGATATGACGACACGTGGGTACCAGCCATTGTTAGAAAAGAGCAGCCAAAAAAAGGTAAGGACTAAGATGGCGGTCTCCCATAATATGGCGCTCCTTGTGGCCGGATATGACGACACGTGGGTACCAGCCATTGTTAGAAAAGAGCAGCCAAAAAAAGGTAAGGACTAAGATGGCGGTCTCCCATAACATGGCGCTCCTTGTGGCCGGATATGACGACACGTGGGTACCAGCCATTGTTAGAAAAGAGCAGCCAAAAAAAGGTAAGGACTAAGATGGCGGTCTCCCATAACATGGCGCTCCTTGTGGCCGGATATGACGACACGTGGGTACCAGCCATTGTTAGAAAAGAGCAGCCAAAAAAAGGTAAGGACTAAGATGGCGGTCTCCCATAACATGGCGCTCCTTGTGGCCGGATATGACGACACGTGGGTACCAGCCATTGTTAGAAAAGAGCAGCCAAAAAAAGGTAAGGACTAAGATGGCGGTCTCCCATAACATGGCGCTCCTTGTGGCCGGATATGACGACACGTGGGTACCAGCCATTGTTAGAAAAGAGCAGCCAAAAAAAGGTAAGGACTAAGATGGCGGTCTCCCATAATATGGCGCTCCTTGTGGCCGGATATGACGACACGTGGGTACCAGCCATTGTTAGAAAAGAGCAGCCAAAAAAAGGTAAGGACTAAGATGGCGGTCTCCCATAATATGGCGCTCCTTGTGGCCGGATATGACGACACGTGGGTACCAGCCATTGTTAGAAAAGAGCAGCCAAAAAAAGGTAAGGACTAAGATGGCGGTCTCCCATAATATGGCGCTCCTTGTGGCCGGATATGACGACACGTGGGTACCAGCCATGGGCCAATAGTGGCTTTCCCCTTCAGTTTCTACAACAAAGAATAGAAAAAAGAATAGCAAACACCTACAGAATAAAGCTTGCTCACATTGTATTTTTGCTTCTATGAAGTTTGATGAATTACACACTTCTTTCCCGGGTCGAGAGGACGTAAAACACCACCTTTCATTCATTCTGATGAATTACACACTTCTTTCCCGGGTCGAGAGGACGTAAAACACCACCTTTCATTCATTCTGATGAATTACACAGAAAGTTCCTTCCATAGTGAAGTCTTCTGTTGGTATGTTAATTTGGTATACAGTGGAACCTCCCTTATAAGACCTTCAAAAATCATCCCAAATGAGGTCTTATAAGGGAGGGGTCTTATAAGGGAGTTAATTTTAATACTTACAAAGAATGGCAAGGCCTCAGAGAAGTAGGTCTTATGTGGGAGGGAGTCTTATAATGGAGGTTCCACGGTATTGCCAATCCATCAATTAAACATTGTAGAATTCAAACTGTAGAACTGCTTTGTTAAGTCACATTGTATTTTCGCTTGCGTGAAGTACAGTGGTTTTTGTTTGTGGCTCAAGCCACAAACCTATAACTCACTTTGTCGGTCGGTCGGTCGGTCGGTCGGTCGGTCTGTCTGTCGGTCGGTCCAAAACTGTCGCACATTTTGACAAAATTGTCGCACTTCAAATCGAGGCTACACTTCAAATTGAGGCCGCTCTTTAAAATGATGTATTTTAAAAGCGTACAAAATAATAAACATACGTAATACAGACACTACAACAGACACGACGAGTATGCGGTGCTTCTTTCGATGAGTATAAGTAGGATACATAGTTTTAAATGTTTTCCAAAAGATATAAAAAGTTACGAAATGGTGCAGAGATAACATTCTGGTTTACAGATTAAAATTATTGAAAAGCCAGGGGAGGTGACTCATGATTGGAGTGGTAAAAATAGACCGCGTGCCACAAACTATTGCGATTTTGCGCTTGTTTTATACAGGAAGTTTCTTTCATTATGACATGGATGCAACCTTGCCTCGGATATGAGGCGGCGCCTATTTTTCAAAATTTTGACCACCAAAAAAACATTTGATTCAAAGTTCAAGGGGGGAAAAAGTGTTGAATTCTCACTTTACAAGCCTGGAATAAGCTTCAAATTGAGTATGATTTTGCTTTTTCTTCAGCTTCAGGGAGGCGTTGCCGCCTGACTCCCCCCCCCCCCTCCCCAGCCCTGTACCCTGCCAGTACATCCATGAAACACTGGTTCTATATAAAATGATGATATTTTGTGTTCTGTGTGACAGCAAAGCTGTGGCCTGCTCTGCTGTGTCGCCTGCCTCCGAGAGCAAAGGGGAACTGTTGCTGGGTATGTATAGTGCTTTCTCTGTATGTATATCTCTTTCTCTCTCTCTCTCTCTCTCTCTCTCTCTCTCTCTCTCTCTCTCTCTCTCTCTCTCTCTCTCTCATAGTCAGTCAGTCTCTCTCTCTCTCTCTCTCTCTCTCTCTCTCTCTCTCTCTCTCTCTCTCTCTCTCTCTCTCTCTCTGTCAGTCAGTCTCTCTCTCTCTCTCTCTCTCTCTCTCTCTCTCTCATTGTCAGTCAGTCTCTCTCTGTCTCTCTCATTGTCAGTCAGTCTCTCTCTCTCTCTCTCTCTCTCTCTCTCTCTCTCTCTCTCTCTCTCTCTCTCTCTCTCTCTCTCTCTCTCTCTCTCTCTCTCTCTCTCTCTGTCTTATTGTAAGCCCCTCACTCCCCCATCCTCCGATATGATACGGGCAGAAAGGCCTATTCTTTAAAAATTTCGACCTCTCTCTCTCTCTCTCTCTCTCTCTCTCTCTCTCTCTCTCTCTCTCTCTCTCTCTCTCTCTCTCTCTCTCTCTCTCTCTCTCTCTCTCTCTCTCTCTAATTGTGTTTTACACTTTTGATTAATGTTCTTTCAGCTATATTGTATCTCTGTCATGTTGTTGCACCTAACCTGAATTTCTCTTTTGGAGATATTAAAGTATACTTGAACTTGAACTTGCTTCTGTGCGTCACTACGCACTGTCATTTTTCTACACATTGACACTTTATGATCTTGTGTGTGTATGTTCTGACCCAAATATTCTTGTTCTAATTCATGTGGACTAAGATCTACAGAAATGTGCGCATGTTAAAATGCGCACACGCTGGCGTTCAACAACAGCAATAAATTAGTGGGGGGGATTTTAAAGGCAGGAGAATGGGCCAATAAGTCAGAAAAATAGTAGATGATAGAAAACAAAGGGAAAAGGCAGAGTCAAAGAGAGTGACAGATGAGAGGAAGTTACAAACACAGAACTTCAAGAAGGTGGGGGAACGATTTTTACGAAAGACCCCCCGGTATCCCCACTGGGAGAGACTCGTGGAGGGGGCGGGGTCGTCCAGCTTCCCGTATGGATGCACGAGGCATCCACCCACTGCCCCAACAAAAGAAGTTGGGTCCTCAGAAATAGTTCGCTCCTGTCCCATTTGGTGGTTTGTTCGTTTTTATGTCACAAAAATATTAGGATGATTATAAGGATATTTTGTTTTATCTCCCCAGGTGAGCAGTACCTGTACTTTGTGGCAGACAAAGCCATTGTAGACACGGACTATACGCAGGTATGTCACTGTGGGGTGTTCTGTATGTGTACTGGAAACTTTTTGTTTGTAGTTCATTTCATTTCTGTGCTTGTTCAACTTCAAATAAAGTATATTTCGTCGCTGTCCAACGCTAACCGCGTATCTACACAATTTTACAAAAATAGATTTTTCACTGAAACCCCTTCCAGTGACCTCACACAGGTCTTCTATAAATATCTTGTGTCTGCGACCAATGAAAATGCTCAAATTTGTCACATGATACCACGGAAATCATCGTGTATGTGGCTGGTTGTCGATGGTTTTGACGCGATAAGCGTGTAACTGTCACACTAATCGTGTAACTGCCGGCAGCTGTCGTATCTCTTATTGTGACAACATTGCACTAACCGTGTAACTGAATTATCACGAAAATTTCGGGTGTTAATGCAACTTTTACTGTGTCACATATTTACTCATCGGTAAAGAAGAAGAGTTAAGCGTATATCAAATGGGGATTGACATTGTAGCAGATGACAACATGTTTTTTGATGCTCCTGTAAAATCACTGATTGTGTAGATACACGGTTAGCGTCGGACAGCGACGATTTGCTTTATGTATTACGGTTTTTATTTATTGAACTAAATCTGTGATAAAAACAACAGGCCTCGTACACAGTTCATACAGAAATCGCATGCGCAATCCGTCGATAAGTAAAAGAAAGAAGGGTAAACATTTGTGGATTAGGGGAAATAGAGGCACGTGCGCAAATCTTTTCCCTTCTTTCTTTTACTTACGGATTGAGCACAGGTTTCCGCACGGAATCTCTGCATGGATGTTTACGTACCCTTACCGTATTTTTCAGACTGAGACCCCTGCCCCTTGTAATATGACTTATGATATACAGACAAACCTCTATTTTAAGACTTCCAAAATGTCCGGAAAAATCGGTCATAAATTGGAGGGGTCATATGACGGAGGTTTTCACTGGCAGCCTTAGAAAGAAAAAGTTCAGCACAGTTCATACTCTCTTCTTCATGCACACATACAATGATATTAAAACTGGATTTGGGTCTTTCCAACTCCATAGGATTGTGCAATCGATGTATTACAGTTTCACTTCGCCGACTTCTGTTAATCACCTCCACTCTCGTCCAAAGTCAGTGGTTTTCTTTTTCAAAGTCAGTGGTTTTCGTGCTTTTCCAACGCTCTCCGCCATCTTTTCTACAACAAGGGAAGCGACTCCGCTTTCAGGCCCTTGACCGTGGTTGTTTCCCTTTGCTCGAAGTCTATGCAGACGACAACAACGGTCATAAAAACCAACAAAATGGCGGTCGTAAGTCGCATTTTAGAGGAAGTCGTTTAAGAGAGGTCGTTTACATAGTAAAATGCATCCGTGCCAACAAATCCGGTCTCAAATGAGAGGTGGTCGCTTAACAGAGGGTCGTAAAGTAGGGGTTTGTTTGTAGTAAGAAAATACGAGAAAAAACATCTGAATTTTGTGTAATGTTTAGGGGGCGCACCATAGTACGCCTTATAGTAAAAGAAATATAGTACATTATTCCAAACAAGCAGTGACTTTTCTGTAAAATTGTGATCTGATGGATATGGGTGGATATGTTCTTGGCTGCATACACGCATGCATGGGTCATTGGATAGGTAGGGAGTGTTTCACGCTTTGAACATTGAAAATAGGTTTTGATATGATTGTGTTTTTTTTGTTATTTGGAATGTATTGTTTTGTTTACTTTTTTATGCTTTTTTTGTCTTCTTCTGTATGCTTTATGAAAGAAATGGCAAAGTTTCCACCCTTAACCCTTTCGCTGCCAGAAGTTAATATTAAACTGATGTTGGTAAAGAAAAGTGCAAAACTGCGAATCTCTCCCCCCCCCCACCCCCCCCCCCCTCCTCCCCTATGAGCAGACCTGCCTACCCATACGATTTTTCCGTATTTTGTACACGATTTTGAGCCCCAGTACTGCAGTACGGTAAATGGAAAATTAATACGGCAAAAAATTTGAACTTAAGGTCTTCTAAGATCGGTCAAAATCGAGTGTTTTTCGTCATTTCGCATGGTGGTTTAATGTTCCGTTTTTGGGGTCTCCTGGCAAAATACGGAATTTTGAGAAAAAGTACTAAATTTTATTTCGTGGAGTACCTAAAAAAGAAATTGGGGGTAGGCAGGTCTGTATGAGTATGACATGTACCAAATAAGGCCTTTCCTTGTCTCCCCAAATTAACAGCAGAAGTTCTCTGGATAACAGATCCTAATTTCTTGCCTTTTAGTAACATGGGTTTTAAATCGGTGTGGTACAGAAATGCGACATCGGCATCAAAAGGGTTAAGCAATACCATATTTTTCAGATCATTAGGTGCTGCTGTGTATAAGGCGAATAGGGCAATTTTCAAGAAAAATCTGAAAAAAATAAAGTAAAAGGCGCCCTCATTTATAAGGAAGTCCAGCTTTGAACCTCGCAAAAGAAAGTCAAACTTAGAACCTCACAAAAGAAAGTCAAACTTTGAAGTCCGTACGTGTCCTGTAAGCGCTTACCGCCCGCCATTACTGCTGTCATAAACGAGAGTTGGCTCCCCTTTCAAATAATCGAACTTCTGTTTGAGCTGCTTACTGTTGTTGTGTTTGGACAATTCTTCGCGAAAACTGATAGAATTATGAAGGGTTATGGCATCTATTTGACGGTATCTCGGATGATAATAGGGATTTTAAGGTGAGTATTCGTCGTATCGGTGACTTGTGACCACTTTCGATGTATGACTCACAGTAGACTGAACTGAACACGGCAATCGTTGCCTCACAATTTTGTTCACTAATAGGGCGCCCTCGTTTATTAGGCGCATAGGTCGAAATTGGAGAAAAACAAATATCGCCTTATAACCTGAAAATTACGGTAATTGAATGTTAAGGTGAGAAGAGAAAAACTGGATAATTAATACTCATAATTTTTTGTTTGTAATCAAGACCAAGGACATGATTGATGCGATTCACTTTGTTGTTCCTGGTACAGACAAACCCCTATTTTACGACCCTCTGTTAAGCGACCACCTCTCATTTGAGACCGGATTTGTTGGCACGGATGCATTTTACTATGTAAACGACCTCTCTTAAACGACTTCCTCTAAAACGCGACTTACGACCGCCATTTTGTTGGTTTTTACGACCGTTGTTGTCGTCTGCATAGACTTCGAGCAAAGGGAAACAACCACGGTCTAGGGCCTGAAAGCGGAGTCACATCCCTTGTTGTAGAAAAGATGGCGGAAAGCGTAGGAAAAGCACGAAAACCACTGACTTTAAAAAAGAAAACCACTGACTTTGGACGAGAGTGGAGGTGATTAACAGAAGTCGGCGAAGTGAAACTGTAATACATCGATTGCACAATCCTATGGAGTTGGAAAGACCCAAATCCAGTTTTAATATGTCATTGTATGTGTGCATGAAGAAGAGAGTATGAACTGTGCTGAACTTTTTCTTTCTACGGCTGCCAGTGAAAACATCCATCATACGACCCCTCCAATTTACGACCGATTTTTCTGGACATTTTGGAAGTCTTAAAATAGAGGTTTGTCTGTGCTACTCCTGTTCCATTGATGTCGGCAGCGGTGGTGGTGGTTGTTTTCAGATGTTGCTAGGCAACAAGGACCAGCTGTCGCTGATGTGGCGCTACTCTGACCTGATGGAGGTGCACTGTCGCTGGTACCAGCTGCAGGACACAGCGCTCGAGATGTTTGTCGTCACCGGCAGGAGCCACCTGCTGGCCTTCACATCCACCTCTGTTAGTGCAAAATGTCTGTCTGTCTGTCTCTGTCCATCTCTGTCTCTCTCTCTCTCTCTCTCTCTCTCACTGTCGCTGGTACCAGCTGCAGGACACAGCGCTCGAGATGTTTGTCGTCACCGGCAGGAGCCACCTGCTGGCCTTCACATCCACCTCTGTTAGTGCAAAATGTCTGTCTGTCTGTCTCTGTCCATCTCTGTCTCTGTCTCTCTCTCTCTCTCTCTCTCTCTCTCTCTCTCTCTCTCTCTCTCTCTCTCTCTCTCTCTCTCTCTCTCTCTCTCACTGTCGCTGGTACCAGCTCCAGGACACAGCGCTCAAGATGTTTGTCGTCACCGGCAGGAGCCACCTGCTGGCCTTCACATCCACCTCTGTTAGTGCAAAATGTTTGTCTGTCTGTCTCTGTCCATCTCTGTCTCTCTCTCTCTCTCTGTCTCTCTCTCTCTCTCTCTCTCACTGTCGCTGGTATCAACTGCAGGACACTGCGCTCGAGATGTTTGTTGTCACCGGCAGGAGCCACCTGCTGGCCTTCACATCCACCTCTGTTAGTGCAAAATGTCTGTCTCTGTCTATCTGTCTCTGTGTCTCTGTCTGTCTCTCTGTCTCTCCTCTGTCTCTCTCTCTCTCTCTCTCTCTCTCTCCAGTGTCGCTGGTATCAACTGCAGGACACTGCGCTCGAGATGTTTGTCGTCACCGGCAGGAGCCACCTGCTGGCCTTCACCTCCACCTCTGTTAGTGCAAAACGTCTGTCTCTGTCTCTCTCTGTCTGTCTCTGTGTCTCTCTGTCTCTCTCACTGTTGCTGATACCAGATACAAGACATGGTGCGCTCGAGATGTTTGTCGTCACCGGCAGGAGCCACCTGCTGGCCTTCACCGTCACCTCTGTTAGTGCAAAATGGCTGTCTCTGTCTCTCTCTCTCTATCTGTCTCTGTCTCTCTCTGTCTCTCTCTCTCTCTCACTGTCGCTGGTATCAACTGCAGGACACTGGGCTCGAGATGTTTGTCGTCACCGGCAGGAGCCACCTCTTAGCCTTCACCTCCACTTCTGTTAGTGCAAAATGGCTGTCTCTGTCTCTGTCTGTGTGTCTCTCTCTCTCTCTGTGTCTCTCTCACTGTCGCTGGTACCAGCTCCAGGACACTGCTCTCGAGATGTTTGTCCTCACCGGCAGGAGCCACCTGCTAGCCTTCTCCTCCACCTCTGTTAGTGCAAAATGTCTGTCTCTGTCTATCTGTCTCTGTGTCTCTGTCTGTCTCTCTGTCTCTCCTCTGTGTCTCTCTCTCTCTCACTCTCAGTGTCGCTGGTATCAGCTGCAGGACATGGCACTCGAGATGTTTGTCGTCACTGGCCTTCACCTCCACCTCTGTTAGTGCAAAACGTCTGTCTCTCTCTCTCTCTCTCTCTCTCTCTCTCTCTCTCTCTCTCTCTCTCTCCTCTCTCTCTCTCTCTCTCTCTCTCTCTCTCTCTCTCTCTCTCTCTCTCTCTCTCTCTCTCTCTCTCTCTCTCTCTCTCTCTCTCTCTCTCTCTCTCTCTCTCTCTCTCTCTCTCCTCTCTCTCTCTCTCTCTCTCTCTCTCTCTCTCTCTCTCTCTCTCTCTCTCTCTCTCTCTCTCTCTCTCTCTCTCTCTCTCTCTCTCTCTCTCTCTCTCTCTCTCTCTCTCTCTCTCTCTCTCTCTCTCTCTCTCTCTCTCTCTCTCTCTCTCTCTCTCTCTCTCTCTCTCTCTCTCTCTCTCTCTCTCTCTCTCTCTCTCTCTCTCTCTCTCTCTCTCTCTCTCTCTCTCTCTTCTTCTCTCTCTCTCTCTCTCTCTCTCTCTCTGGTACCAGCTCCAAGACACTGCGCTCGAGATGTTTGTCGTCACCGGCAGGGCTGGGTGTAAAAAAGTATGTATGCTTATCTCATTACCCTGTATAGTGTATATATGAAATTTCGTTCGTTTCGTTCGTTCTCTCTCACTGTTGCTGGTACTAAAGTACAAGATTGACAAATATTGATTATGACCTATGAGATTTCCTTCTAGCGCCAGGTATTTTAATACGTTCTTGGTCGTCCCGTTGCATCTCAACCGACAAGAGGGGGGTAACTATTTTTTCGAGTGTGCATACGTTGCTTTAATGGAAGAAACGGTGACATAAGCTCTGAATCTGAATCTGGCTACGTTGCGCTGTCCCACTGGACACATATACAGCGTTGTTCGTTGCGACAGAAAGAAAAATAAACCAAGCTAAAAATCAACACAAAAGCAAAGGAACTAAAAAAAGTAGACAAACGCATAGCAGGGTGCTTGGCCGTGAATGTCTTTGCATTTGGTGGGAGTGTAGAGTGGTGTACTGGGCGGATGTATTTGCCCATGGTGACCCCCCCAATTCCACAGTGCTGTGAACTACTATGTTTGAGTTTGTCTATGCAAATGAGGACTCTGCTATACTGACTCTTATATTTGAGTGAAGTATGGAGGGAAGGACAAACGAATGCAAGGAATTAAATGGTGGGGGGTAGAGGGCGGTTCTCAATGTGTGGGGAAGGATTCTTACATCGACTTCAAATATGTCCATTCTTTTCCTTAATTTTGCTTTCATTTTTTTAATGCATGAATACGTGTTTCTTGTTTTATACCGTGCTTGATTGAGATCACACTGTAATTTCTCTTAACGAGATTTGTTGTTTTCGTTCCCCAGCTTAAACGCTCTGGGGGCACACCCAGTGCCATGTGAACATTTCGCATGGCCTTGGGTGGGTAGATTACATGTGTGGCTGCTTTTGAAGGGCTCCGCCGCATGGGCGGCCATACTCCGACTTCAGGGGACTTCGCTCCATTCATGGAGCTACCCACACATTCACTCCACCCGTGGAGTGACAACAACCAACAATTCTTGACGGCGTGTAGGGAGAACTGCCACTGGTAAAGACAGCTTCCATTGGGCACAGCCGCATCATTTTAATGTTGGCCATGGGTCAATTTCACTTGCATCACATGTACAGACACAGTGAATAGCCAAGGACCCTTGGCCGCTCTTAACGAGATAATCCATAATTTTTTACTTGACTTTCAGGACCGCGACCAGGTGGTGTCCTCGCTGCAGGCCCAGCTGGAGTGGCCGAAGGGTGTCGGGGAGCAGACGGCGGGCCACGTGCAGCAACTGTGGCTGGACGGGGCACTGACCAACTTCGACTACCTCACCTTCCTCAACAAGCTGGCCGGCCGCTCCTTCAACGACCTCATGCAGTACCCCGTGTTCCCCTTTGTGCTCAGGGACTACGAGAGTGAGGAGCTGGACCTGGAGAACCCTGCATCTTTCAGGTAAGGAGGGGGGTGGAGAGAAGGGAGATTAGTGACCTCATGCACTACCCCGTGTTCCCCTTTGTGCTCAGGGACTATGAGAGTGAGGAACTGGACCTGGAGAACCCTGCGTCTTTCAGGTAATGAGGATGAGAAAGGAGGGGGGTGGAGAGAAGGGAGATTAGTGACCTCATGCACTACCCCGTGTTCCCCTTTGTGCTCCGGGACTATGAGAGTGAGGAGCTGGACCTGGAGAACCCTGCGTCTTTCAGGTAATGAGGATGAGAAAGGAGGGGGGTGGAGAGAAGGGAGATTAGTGACCTCATGCACTACCCCGTGTTCCCCTTTGTGCTCCGGGACTATGAGAGTGAGGAGCTGGACCTGGAGAACCCTGCGTCTTTCAGGTAATGAGGATGAGAAAGGAGGGGGGTGGAGAGAAGGGAGATTAGTGACCCTGTCTCCCCCTTTGTGCTCAGGGACTATGAGAGTGAGGAGCTGGACCTGGAGAACCCTGCATCATTCAGGTAATGAGGATGAGAAAGGAGGGGGGTGGAGAGAAGGGAGATTAGTGACCTCATGCACTACCCTGTCTCCCCCTTTGTGCTCAGGGACTATGAGAGTGAAGAGCTGGACCTGGAGAACCCTGCATCGTTCAGGTAATGAGGATGAGAAAGGAGGGGTGTGTGGGGTGGAGAATTTGTACTTTGGTTCGGTCAGTAGTTGTCATGGTTTTACTCTTTCTATGTATTTTTTGTGTGTTACTTTTTTTTTTTTTACTATTTGTGACACATAAACTACACTGAACTGAACATTATTTGCTGTCAATTTGTCAACAACAAAAAATAATACAAAACAGACTGAAATTTGTATGTCAATTTGTTACTTTACATAATTATAATTTTAACAGATGATAAATATTATTACATAAATTTGAAGTCGGCTGTTGACTAGATATGTTTTTCTTTTGAACATTGTAATTGATTAAATCGGGGCTTGAAGTAATTATGATCTTGCCAGGAACAATTCGGCAGTGGGTGGATGCCTCGTGCCTCCATATGGGGAGCTGGATGGCCCCGCCCTCCATGAGTCTCTCCCCGTGGGGATACCAGGGAGTCTTTCGTACAAATATTTCCCCCACCTTCTGGAAGTTCTTTGCTAGCAGCTTCCTCTTATCTATAACTCTCTCATTCTGCTTTTTCCTTTTCTTACTGTCATTGCTGCCTTGCTGACCCGTTATCACGCCTTTTTAAAACAATAAGTGTTCCAAATAATTTTCTCCTATGAGCTCCTCCGATATCTGAATGCGGCAGAGAGACCAGTGAAAGCTGAAAACCGTATCTTCCACCATTATGGCCATATGCAGAAGGAAAAGAAGCAAGGTACAATATGAATTGTTCGGAAATAATGAAGGGGAGTAATTTCTTGGTGTGTGGGAGTGATCTTGCCTAATTCAATCGGTCAAACCGGGGAAGTCACTACCATCAGCTCTCATAGCCTATCGAGTCGTGTGTTTGAGCAGACATACAGCACTTAGAACAATGTGCGTCATTCTAAAAAATATGTCATTTATATTTTTACGTCACATTTTGCAAGTTTTATCAGTTTGTGGCCACTGGCCAACCCTAATTTTTCAAAAAAAATGTTTGCAAGTCGCTGACTCGCATCCTGCGGTTTCAAGCTTCGGCGCCATTGTTGCATTGTTGCTATGGCATTTGACCGAGTAATGCAGGTAAACAACTCTAATTTTCATGAAGTGCTCTCCCTTTTTTTTTGGGGGGGGGGGAAATCGTCTATTACGCTATTCCCATGAATCATGTTTTCCCCTCCCTCATTTTCAGGGATTTGAGAAGACCCATTGCTGTCCAGGACAAATCCAGAGAGAGAAAGTACATGGACAACTATGAGGTTGGTGCTTTTGCAGCCTAGCTGTTGTTCACTCAGATTTTGTGTCAGTAATCAAATCGTGTACCGGGTATTGTCAAATATTTACTTTTGTGTCGATCGCTCAGACAGTTTCCTGTCACGTGAGTGCAGATGCATCATGCTGCCATTATGTGCCTAACTAAGAAATAATTATGCCCAGCATATCATTCTTCGGCTGGAGATTCGTCACAATAAAACTTCAATGTGGTCTCCTTTGGTGGCTGTATTTAATGAAACGTAGCGGTAGTGTCAAAGAGAGATTTGCCACAATAAATCTTCAATGTGATCTTTGGTGGCTGTGTGTTTAATGAAACGTAGCGGTAGTGTCAAAGAGAGATTTGCCACAATAAACCTCAGCGTGGTCTTCCTGTGTGTTTAATGAAACGTAACGGTGGTGTCAATTAGAGATTTGTCACAATAAACCACAGTGTGGTCTTCCTGTGTGTTTAATGAAACGTAACGGTGGTGTCAAAGAGAGATTTGTCACAATAAACCTCAGCGTGGTCTTCCTGTGTGTTTAATGAAACCTTGTAACGCTAGTGTCAAAGAGAGATTTGTCACAATAAACCACAGCATGGTCTTCCTGTGTGTTTAATGAAACCTTGTAACGCTAGTGTCAAAGAGAGATTTGTCACAATAAACCACAGCGTGGTCTTCCTGTGTGTTTAATGAAACCTTGTAACGCTAGTGTCAAAGAGAGATTTGTCACAATAAACCACAGCATGGTCTTCCTGTGTGTTTAATGAAACCTTGTAATGCTAGTGTCAAAGAGAGATTTGTCACAATAAACCTCAGCGTGGTCTTCCTGTGTGTTTAATGAAACCTTGTAACGCTGGTGTCAAAGAGAGATTTGTCACAATAAACCACAGCGTGGTCTTCCTGTGTGTTTAATGAAACCTTGTAACGCTAGTGTCAAAGAGAGATTTGTCACAATAAACCACAGCATGGTCTTCCTGTGTGTTTAATGAAACCTTGTAATGCTAGTGTCAAAGAGAGATTTGTCACAATAAACCTCAGCGTGGTCTTCCTGTGTGTTTAATGAAACGTAACGGTGGTGTCAAAGAGAGATTTGTCACAATAAACCTCAGCGTGGTCTTCCTGTGTGTTTAATGAAACCTTGTAACGCTAGTGTCAAAGAGAGATTTGTCACAATAAACCTCAGCGTGGTCTTCCTGTGTGTTTAATGAAACCTTGTAATGCTGGTGTCAAAGAGAGATTTGTCACAATAAACCTCAGCGTGGTCTTCCTGTGTGTTTAATGAAACGTAACGGTGGTGTCAAAGAGAGATTTGTCACAATAAACCTCAGCGTGGTCTTCCTGTGTGTTTAATGAAACCTTGTAATGCTAGTGTCAAAGAGAGATTTGTCACAATAAACCTCAGCGTGGTCTTCCTGTGTGTTTAATGAAACCTTGTAACGCTGGTGTCAAAGAGAGATTTGTCACAATAAACCTCAGCCACGTCAGCGTGGTCTTCCTGTGTGTTTAATGAAACCTTGTAACGCTGGTGTCAAAGAGAGATTTGTCACAATAAACCTCAGCGTGGTCTTCCTGTGTGTTTAATGAAACCTTGTAATGCTGGTGTCAAAGAGAGATTTGTCACAATAAACCTCAGCATGGTCTTCCTGTGTGTTTAATGAAACCTTGTAACGCTAGTGTCAAAGAGAGATTTGTCACAATGAACCTCAGCGTGGTCTTCCTGTGTGTTTAATGAAACCTTGTAACGCTAGTGTCAAAGAGAGATTTGTCACAATAAACCTCAGCGTGGTCTTCCTGTGTGTTTAATGAAACCTTGTAACGCTGGTGTCAAAGAGAGATTTGTCACAATGAACCTCAGCGTGGTCTTCCTGTGTGTTTAATGAAACCTTGTAACGCTGGTGTCAAAGAGAGATTTGTCACAATAAACCTCAGCGTGGTCTTCCTGTGTGTTTAATGAAACCTTGTAACGCTGGTGTCAAAGAGAGATTTGTCACAATAAACCTCAGCATGGTCTTCCTGTGTGTTTAATGAAACCTTGTAACGCTGGTGTCAAAGAGAGATTTGTCACAATGAACCTCAGCGTGGTCTTCCTGTGTGTTTAATGAAACCTTGTAACGCTAGTGTCAAAGAGAGATTTGTCACAATAAACCTCAGCGTGGTCTTCCTGTGTGTTTAATGAAACCTTGTAACGCTGGTGTCAAAGAGAGATTTGTCACAATAAACCTCAGCGTGGTCTTCCTGTGTGTTTAATGAAACCTTGTAACGCTGGTGTCAAAGAGAGATTTGTCACAATAAACCTCAGCGTGGTCTTCCTGTGTGTTTAATGAAACCTTGTAACGCTGGTGTCCTGTGTGTTTAATGAAACCTTGTAACGCTGGTGTCAAAGAGAGATTTGTCACAATGAACCTCAGCGTGGTCTTCCTGTGTGTTTAATGAAACCTTGTAATGCTAGTGTCAAAGAGAGATTTGTCACAATGAACCTCAGCGTGGTCTTCCTGTGTGTTTAATGAAACCTTGTAACGCTAGTGTCAAAGAGAGATTTGTCACAATAAACCTCAGCGTGGTCTTCCTGTGTGTTTAATGAAACCTTGTAACGCTAGTGTCAAAGAGAGATTTGTCACAATGAACCTCAGCGTGGTCTTCCTGTGTGTTTAATGAAACCTTGTAACGCTGGTGTCAAAGAGAGATTTGTCACAATGAACCTCAGCGTGGTCTTCCTGTGTGTTTAATGAAACCTTGTAACGCTAGTGTCAAAGAGAGATTTGTCACAATAAACCTCAGCGTGGTCTTCCTGTGTGTTTAATGAAACCTTGTAACGCTGGTGTCAAAGAGAGATTTGTCACAATAAACCTCAGCGTGGTCTTCCTGTGTGTTTAATGAAACCTTGTAACGCTGGTGTCAAAGAGAGATTTGTCACAATAAACCTCAGCGTGGTCTTCCTGTGTGTTTAATGAAACCTTGTAACGCTGGTGTCAAAGAGAGATTTGTCACAATGAACCTCAGCGTGGTCTTCCTGTGTGTTTAATGAAACCTTGTAACGCTGGTGTCAAAGAGAGATTTGTCACAATGAACCTCAGCGTGGTCTTCCTGTGTGTTTAATGAAACCTTGTAATGCTAGTGTCAAAGAGAGATTTGTCACAATAAACCTCAGCGTGGTCTTCCTGTGTGTTTAATGAAACCTTGTAACGCTAGTGTCAAAGAGAGATTTGTCACAATGAACCTCAGCATGGTCTTCCTGTGTGTTTAATGAAACCTTGTAACGCTAGTGTCAAAGAGAGATTTGTCACAATGAACCTCAGCGTGGTCTTCCTGTGTGTTTAATGAAACCTTGTAATGCTAGTGTCAAAGAGAGATTTGTCACAATGAACCTCAGCGTGGTCTTCCTGTGTGTTTAATGAAACCTTGTAATGCTAGTGTCAAAGAGAGATTTGTCACAATGAACCTCAGCGTGGTCTTCCTGTGTGTTTAATGAAACCTTGTAATGCTAGTGTCAAAGAGAGATTTGTCACAATGAACCTCAGCGTGGTCTTCCTGTGTGTTTAATGAAACCTTGTAATGCTAGTGTCAAAGAGAGATTTGTCACAATAAACCTCAGCGTGGTCTTCCTGTGTGTTTAATGAAACCTTGTAACGCTAGTGTCAAAGAGAGATTTGTCACAATAAACCTCAGCGTGGTCTTCCTGTGTGTTTAATGAAACCTTGTAATGCTAGTGTCAAAGAGAGATTTGTCACAATAAACCTCAGCGTGGTCTTCCTGTGTGTTTAATGAAACCTTGTAATGCTAGTGTCAAAGAGAGATTTGTCACAATGAACCTCAGCGTGGTCTTCCTGTGTGTTTAATGAAACCTTGTAACGCTGGTGTCAAAGAGAGATTTGTCACAATGAACCTCAGCGTGGTCTTCCTGTGTGTTTAATGAAACCTTGTAACGCTAGTGTCAAAGAGAGATTTGTCACAATAAACCTCAGCGTCGTCTTCCTGTGTGTTTAATGAAACCTTGTAATGCTAGTGTCAAAGAGAGATTTGTCACAATAAACCTCAGCGTGGTCTTCCTGTGTGTTTAATGAAACCTTGTAATGCTAGTGTCAAAGAGAGATTTGTCACAATGAACCTCAGCGTGGTCTTCCTGTGTGTTTAATGAAACCTTGTAATGCTAGTGTCAAAGAGAGATTTGTCACAATGAACCTCAGCGTGGTCTTCCTGTGTGTTTAATGAAACCTTGTAATGCTAGTGTCAAAGAGAGATTTGTCACAATGAACCTCAGCGTGGTCTTCCTGTGTGTTTAATGAAACCTTGTAACGCTAGTGTCAAAGAGAGATTTGTCACAATAAACCTCAGCGTGGTCTTCCTGTGTGTTTAATGAAACCTTGTAACGCTAGTGTCAAAGAGAGATTTGTCACAATAAACCTCAGCGTGGTCTTCCTGTGTGTTTAATGAAACCTTGTAACGCTAGTGTCAAAGAGAGATTTGTCACAATAAACCTCAGCGTGGTCTTCCTGTGTGTTTAATGAAACCTTGTAATGCTAGTGTCAAAGAGAGATTTGTCACAATAAACCTCAGCGTGGTCTTCCTGTGTGTTTAATGAAACCTTGTAACGCTGGTGTCAAAGAGAGATTTGTCACAATGAACCTCAGCGTGGTCTTCCTGTGTGTTTAATGAAACCTTGTAACGCTGGTGTCAAAGAGAGATTTGTCACAATGAACCTCAGCGTGGTCTTCCTGTGTGTTTAATGAAACCTTGTAATGCTGGTGTCAAAGAGAGATTTGTCACAATGAACCTCAGCGTGGTCTTCCTGTGTGTTTAATGAAACCTTGTAATGCTGGTGTCAAAGAGAGATTTGTCACAATAAACCTCAGCGTGGTCTTCCTGTGTGTTTAATGAAACCTTGTAATGCTAGTGTCAAAGAGAGATTTGTCACAATGAACCTCAGCGTGGTCTTCCTGTGTGTTTAATGAAACCTTGTAATGCTAGTGTCAAAGAGAGATTTGTCACAATGAACCTCAGCGTGGTCTTCCTGTGTGTTTAATGAAACCTTGTAATGCTAGTGTCAAAGAGAGATTTGTCACAATGAACCTCAGCGTGGTCTTCCTGTGTGTTTAATGAAACCTTGTAATGCTAGTGTCAAAGAGAGATTTGTCACAATGAACCTCAGCGTGGTCTTCCTGTGTGTTTAATGAAACCTTGTAACGCTGGTGTCAAAGAGAGATTTGTCACAATAAACCTCAGCGTGGTCTTCCTGTGTGTTTAATGAAACCTTGTAATGCTAGTGTCAAAGAGAGATTTGTCACAATAAACCTCAGCGTGGTCTTCCTGTGTGTTTAATGAAACCTTGTAATGCTAGTGTCAAAGAGAGATTTGTCACAATGAACCTCAGCGTGGTCTTCCTGTGTGTTTAATGAAACCTTGTAACGCTAGTGTCAAAGAGAGATTTGTCACAATAAACCTCAGCGTGGTCTTCCTGTGTGTTTAATGAAACCTTGTAACGCTGGTGTCAAAGAGAGATTTGTCACAATGAACCTCAGCGTGGTCTTCCTGTGTGTTTAATGAAACCTTGTAACGCTGGTGTCAAAGAGAGATTTGTCACAATGAACCTCAGCGTGGTCTTCCTGTGTGTTTAATGAAACCTTGTAACGCTGGTGTCAAAGAGAGATTTGTCACAATAAACCTCAGCGTGGTCTTCCTGTGTGTTTAATGAAACCTTGTAATGCTGGTGTCAAAGAGAGATTTGTCACAATAAACCTCAGCGTGGTCTTCCTGTGTGTTTAATGAAACCTTGTAATGCTAGTGTCAAAGAGAGATTTGTCACAATAAACCTCAGCGTGGTCTTCCTGTGTGTTTAATGAAACCTTGTAATGCTAGTGTCAAAGAGAGATTTGTCACAATGAACCTCAGCGTGGTCTTCCTGTGTGTTTAATGAAACCTTGTAACGCTAGTGTCAAAGAGAGATTTGTCACAATGAACCTCAGCGTGGTCTTCCTGTGTGTTTAATGAAACCTTGTAACGCTAGTGTCAAAGAGAGATTTGTCACAATGAACCTCAGCGTGGTCTTCCTGTGTGTTTAATGAAACCTTGTAACGCTGGTGTCAAAGAGAGATTTGTCACAATGAACCTCAGCGTGGTCTTCCTGTGTGTTTAATGAAACCTTGTAACGCTAGTGTCAAAGAGAGATTTGTCACAATAAACCTCAGCGTGGTCTTCCTGTGTGTTTAATGAAACCTTGTAACGCTAGTGTCAAAGAGAGATTTGTCACAATAAACCTCAGCGTGGTCTTCCTGTGTGTTTAATGAAACCTTGTAACGCTGGTGTCAAAGAGAGATTTGTCACAATAAACCTCAGCGTGGTCTTCCTGTGTGTTTAATGAAACCTTGTAACGCTGGTGTCAAAGAGAGATTTGTCACAATAAACCTCAGCGTGGTCTTCCTGTGTGTTTAATGAAACCTTGTAACGCTGGTGTCAAAGAGAGATTTGTCACAATAAACCTCAGCGTGGTCTTCCTGTGTGTTTAATGAAACCTTGTAACGCTGGTGTCAAAGAGAGATTTGTCACAATGAACCTCAGCGTGGTCTTCCTGTGTGTTTAATGAAACCTTGTAACGCTGGTGTCAAAGAGAGATTTGTCACAATGAACCTCAGCGTGGTCTTCCTGTGTGTTTAATGAAACCTTGTAACGCTAGTGTCAAAGAGAGATTTGTCACAATAAACCTCAGCGTCGTCTTCCTGTGTGTTTAATGAAACCTTGTAATGCTAGTGTCAAAGAGAGATTTGTCACAATAAACCTCAGCGTGGTCTTCCTGTGTGTTTAATGAAACCTTGTAATGCTAGTGTCAAAGAGAGATTTGTCACAATGAACCTCAGCGTGGTCTTCCTGTGTGTTTAATGAAACCTTGTAATGCTAGTGTCAAAGAGAGATTTGTCACAATGAACCTCAGCGTGGTCTTCCTGTGTGTTTAATGAAACCTTGTAATGCTAGTGTCAAAGAGAGATTTGTCACAATGAACCTCAGCGTGGTCTTCCTGTGTGTTTAATGAAACCTTGTAACGCTAGTGTCAAAGAGAGATTTGTCACAATAAACCTCAGCGTGGTCTTCCTGTGTGTTTAATGAAACCTTGTAACGCTAGTGTCAAAGAGAGATTTGTCACAATAAACCTCAGCGTGGTCTTCCTGTGTGTTTAATGAAACCTTGTAACGCTAGTGTCAAAGAGAGATTTGTCACAATAAACCTCAGCGTCGTCTTCCTGTGTGTTTAATGAAACCTTGTAATGCTAGTGTCAAAGAGAGATTTGTCACAATAAACCTCAGCGTGGTCTTCCTGTGTGTTTAATGAAACCTTGTAACGCTGGTGTCAAAGAGAGATTTGTCACAATGAACCTCAGCGTGGTCTTCCTGTGTGTTTAATGAAACCTTGTAACGCTGGTGTCAAAGAGAGATTTGTCACAATGAACCTCAGCGTGGTCTTCCTGTGTGTTTAATGAAACCTTGTAATGCTGGTGTCAAAGAGAGATTTGTCACAATGAACCTCAGCGTGGTCTTCCTGTGTGTTTAATGAAACCTTGTAATGCTGGTGTCAAAGAGAGATTTGTCACAATAAACCTCAGCGTGGTCTTCCTGTGTGTTTAATGAAACCTTGTAATGCTAGTGTCAAAGAGAGATTTGTCACAATGAACCTCAGCGTGGTCTTCCTGTGTGTTTAATGAAACCTTGTAATGCTAGTGTCAAAGAGAGATTTGTCACAATGAACCTCAGCGTGGTCTTCCTGTGTGTTTAATGAAACCTTGTAATGCTAGTGTCAAAGAGAGATTTGTCACAATGAACCTCAGCGTGGTCTTCCTGTGTGTTTAATGAAACCTTGTAACGCTAGTGTCAAAGAGAGATTTGTCACAATGAACCTCAGCGTGGTCTTCCTGTGTGTTTAATGAAACCTTGTAACGCTAGTGTCAAAGAGAGATTTGTCACAATGAACCTCAGCGTGGTCTTCCTGTGTGTTTAATGAAACCTTGTAACGCTAGTGTCAAAGAGAGATTTGTCACAATAAACCTCAGCGTGGTCTTCCTGTGTGTTTAATGAAACCTTGTAACGCTAGTGTCAAAGAGAGATTTGTCACAATAAACCTCAGCGTCGTCTTCCTGTGTGTTTAATGAAACCTTGTAATGCTAGTGTCAAAGAGAGATTTGTCACAATAAACCTCAGCGTGGTCTTCCTGTGTGTTTAATGAAACCTTGTAACGCTGGTGTCAAAGAGAGATTTGTCACAATGAACCTCAGCGTGGTCTTCCTGTGTGTTTAATGAAACCTTGTAACGCTGGTGTCAAAGAGAGATTTGTCACAATGAACCTCAGCGTGGTCTTCCTGTGTGTTTAATGAAACCTTGTAACGCTGGTGTCAAAGAGAGATTTGTCACAATGAACCTCAGCGTGGTCTTCCTGTGTGTTTAATGAAACCTTGTAACGCTGGTGTCAAAGAGAGATTTGTCACAATGAACCTCAGCGTGGTCTTCCTGTGTGTTTAATGAAACCTTGTAACGCTGGTGTCAAAGAGAGATTTGTCACAATGAACCTCAGCGTGGTCTTCCTGTGTGTTTAATGAAACCTTGTAACGCTGGTGTCAAAGAGAGATTTGTCACAATGAACCTCAGCGTGGTCTTCCTGTGTGTTTAATGAAACCTTGTAATGCTGGTGTCAAAGAGAGATTTGTCACAATGAACCTCAGCGTGGTCTTCCTGTGTGTTTAATGAAACCTTGTAATGCTAGTGTCAAAGAGAGATTTGTCACAATAAACCTCAGCGTGGTCTTCCTGTGTGTTTAATGAAACCTTGTAACGCTAGTGTCAAAGAGAGATTTGTCACAATAAACCTCAGCGTGGTCTTCCTGTGTGTTTAATGAAACCTTGTAACGCTGGTGTCAAAGAGAGATTTGTCACAATGAACCTCAGCGTGGTCTTCCTGTGTGTTTAATGAAACCTTGTAACGCTGGTGTCAAAGAGAGATTTGTCACAATAAACCTCAGCGTGGTCTTCCTGTGTGTTTAATGAAACCTTGTAACGCTGGTGTCAAAGAGAGATTTGTCACAATAAACCTCAGCATGGTCTTCCTGTGTGTTTAATGAAACCTTGTAACGCTGGTGTCAAAGAGAGATTTGTCACAATGAACCTCAGCGTGATGTTCCTGTGTGTTTAATGAAACCTTGTAACGCTGGTGTCAAAGAGAGATTTGTCACAATGAACCTCAGCGTGATCTTCCTGTGTGTTTAATGAAACCTTGTAACGCTGGTGTCAAAGAGAGATTTGTCGCAATGAACCTCAGCGTGGTCTTCCTTTGGTATATATGAAGGGGGATATGGTGATTGTGGGAGCGGGTGGAGAGGGGGGGGATAGTGGGAGAAAATGCCTTTTGCGTGGAAAACGCTATTTGTAATGGTTTGGATTCTAGCGGAGTGTGAAGGGGGGGGTGATGTGACGTAAATTTAGTTATCATGATTTTGTTTCGGATTGTTCCTTATAAGTGCATTGTTTTTTATTAAAAAAAAATTGCTCAGATTTGTAACTTCTTTGTGAAGCGCTTGGAACTCCGTAAGGAGAATAAGCGCTATATAAATTGTCATTATTATTATTATTATCTGTGCGTTTAATGAAACGTCGTAGCGCTAGTGTCAAAGAGAGATTTGTCACAATGAAGCTTAGCATGGTCTTCCTGTGGTATCTGTGCGCTTAATGAAGCGTCGTAGCGCTAGTGTCAAAGATATTTGTCACAATAAACCTCAGCATAGTCTTTTTTGGTATCTGTGTGTTTAATGAAACATCGTAACGCTAGTGTGTTTAATGAAACATCGTAACACTAGTGTGTTTAATGAAACATCGTAACGCTAGTGTGTTTAATGAAACGTCGTAACGCTAGTGTGTTTAATGAAACGTAGCGCTAGTGTCAAAGAGAGATTTGTCACAATGAAGCTCAGCATGGTCTTCCTGTGCCGCGTGGTATCTGTGTGTTTAATGAAACGTCGTAGCGCTAGTGTCAAAGAGAGATTTGTCACAATGAAGCTCAGCATGGTCTTCCTGTGCCGCGTGGTATCTGTGTGTTTAATGAAACGTCATAGCGCTAGTGTCAAAGAGAGATTTGTCACAATGAAGCTCAGCATGGTCTTCCTGTGCCGCGTGGTATCTGTGTGTTTAATGAAACGTCGTAGCGCTAGTGTCAAAGAGAGATTTGTCACAATGAAGCTCAGCATGGTCTTCCTGTGCCGCGTGGTATCTGTGTGTTTAATGAAACGTCGTAGCGCTAGTGTCAAAGAGAGATTTGTCACAATGAAGCTCAGCATGGTCTTCCTGTGCCGCGTGGTATCTGTGTGTTTAATGAAACGTCGTAGCGCTAGTGTCAAAGAGAGATTTGTCACAATGAAGCTCAGCATGGTCTTCCTGTGCCGCGTGGTATCTGTGTGTTTAATGAAACGTCATAGCGCTAGTGTCAAAGAGAGATTTGTCACAATGAAGCTCAGCATGGTCTTCCTGTGCCGCGTGGTATCTGTGTGTTTAATGAAACGTCGTAGCGCTAGTGTCAAAGAGAGATTTGTCACAATGAAGCTCAGCATGGTCTTCCTGTGCCGCGTGGTATCTGTGTGTTTAATGAAACGTCGTAGCGCTAGTGTCAAAGAGAGATTTGTCACAATGAAGCTCAGCATGGTCTTCCTGTGCCGCGTGGTATCTGTGTGTTTAATGAAACGTCGTAGCGCTAGTGTCAAAGAGAGATTTGTCACAATGAAGCTCAGCATAGTCTTCCTGTGTGTTTCAGTTCCTCCATCAGGAGATGCAGAAGCCCGGGCCGGAGGAGGTGATGCGTGTGGCCCCCTTCCACTACGGCAGCCACTACTCCAACAGCGGCACTGTGCTCCACTACCTAGTGCGCCTGCCCCCCTTCACACGCATGTTCCTCACCTACCAAGGTGGGTAGTTAGGGAAAAGGCGTGAGAGGACATGTGTGCTGGTGCCCTTCACACACACACACACACACACACACGCACACTCATGCACGCATTTCTCCAACATTGGCACTGTGCTCCACTACCTGGTGCGCCTGCCACCCTTCACACGCATGCTCCTCGCCTACCAAGGTGGGTAGTTAGGGAAAAGGCGTGAGAAGCCATGTGTGCGGGTACGTACACACACAGACAAGCATGCGCACACATGCAAGCATTTCTCCAACAGCGGCACTGTGCTCCACTACCTAGTGCGCCTGTCTCCCCCTTCACACGCATGTTCCTCATCTACCAAGGTTCGTAGTTAGGAAAAAGGCGTGAGAGACCATGTGTGCGGGGTACACACACACACACACACACACACACACACACACACACACACACACACACACACACACACACACACACACACACACACACAAGCATGCACACTCATACACACACTACTCCAACAGCGGCTCTGTGCTCCACTACCTAGTGCGCCTGTCTCCCCCTTCACACGCATGTTCCTCGTCTACCAAGGTGCGTAGTTAGGGAAAAGACGTGAGAGGCGGGTACATACACACACACACACACACACACACATGCATGCACACTCATACACACACTACTCTAACAACGGCACCATTCTGCGCTACCTAGTGCACCTGCCCCCCTTCACACGCATGTTCCTGGCCTACCAAGGTGCGCAGTTTGGGAAAAGACGTGAAAGGCCATGTGTGCGGGTACACACACACAAGCATGCACACTCATGCACACACTACTCTAACAACGGCACCATTCTGCACTACCTAGTGCGCCTGTCTCCCCCTTCACACGCATGTTCCTCGTCTACCAAGGTGCATAGTTAGGGAAAAGGCGTGAAAGGCCATGTGTGCGGGTACACACACACAAGCATGCACACTCATGCACGCATTTCTCCAGCACTGGCACTGTGCTCCACTACCTGGTGCTCCTGCCCCCCTTCACACGCATGTTCCGCGCCTACCAAGGTGGGTGTACTGAGAGTGAAAGGCTTGGCAGGGTGCACGCACACGCACACACACACACACACAAGCATGCATTGGCGCATGTACATTTGCATGCATGCACACACTGTGTCACACATACACTATGTCACACGCACACACACAAAACAGTTTGTGAGATCTGTAAACGGAGGTACATAACTATGTCGGTTATTGGCGAGGAGAACATAATTTGTCATACTAAAAATGAGCCCAAGGTTCCCTGCAAAAGGCGACTGACACTCTGAAATAAAACAAAGAAGTAAGCAGATAGATATCATTTTTGCAATCATCCTCAGTGCTTTGTTTCTTTCTTTTTTAACAGATAGCAGTTTTGACTTACCAGACCGGACATTTCACAGTCTGCGCACGTCCTGGCGCCTGTCCAGTTACGATTCCTCCACCGACGTCAAGGAACTGATCCCAGAGTTCTTCTTCCTACCGGAATTTTTCACCAACTCTGAAGGTAAGCCTTTTTTCTTTCTAACTTTGTTTATTGTAGGGAAACAATTAATCGGATTGTAGTCCCTTGAATGACTACAAAGAAGCTATGAACAAGATTGCATTCTCTTTGCTTCATTATAGCTCAATTGAAGACTTGTTTCATCAGTAGTTCATTTTCTTATTGTAAGAAAGATTGCTGAAGGGAGAGCTTTAACAATATGACAATCCATGGAAATGTGTACACAAAGAAAAGCTAAACAAACAAAAACATTTTCCCGCTGAGAGATTATCTGCTTGTATGAGGACAATATTGATTTGGTTTTTTTGTGGTGACAGCCCTGCTATGCTCTTAGTAGTCTGTGGATCTTTAAGCACCATGACTTAAAATATGGGTCTTGAAGATGTGATTTTTAGCTCTTGGTGTTTGACTCTTTTGGCAGCAGGGTTTGACTTTGGCAGTCGTCAGAACGGGGCACTTACTATAGGATTGTTTTGGTTGCAGGGTTTGACTTTGGCAGTCGTCAGAACGGGGCAGTGGTGAACGACGTTCAGCTGCCCCCCTGGGCCAAGGGCGACCCCCGGCTGTTTGTGCTGATCCACCGCCAGGCACTGGAGTCTGCCGTGACCACCGCCATGCTGCACCACTGGCTGGACCTGGTCTTCGGCTACAAGCAAACCGGGGAGGAGGCTGTGAAGGCCATCAATGTTTTCCACCCCTCGGTGAGTGTGTGTGTGTGTGTGTTTGTGTGAGTGTGTTACACCACTGGATGGACCTGGTCTTCGGCTACAAGCAGACCGGGGAGGAGGCTGTGAAAGCCATCAATGTCTGCCACCCCTCGGTGAGTGTGTGTGTGTGTGCGTGTGCGTGTGTGTTTGTGCGTGCTTGCTTGCGTGCGTGCGTGAGTGTGTGTGTATGTGTGTGTGTGTGTGTGTATGTCTGTGTGTGTGTGTGTTGTTTTGTATTTAACCTGAACTTAAAAAATAAAGTAGAGTGGAAACCAGCTCACTCAAAAGCAGGTACATTAACCACAGAAAAGAATCAGATTTCCACAATATGGCAATTATTTTTTTTTTCTGTCTCAAAATATTTGGAATATCAAAATAAAATTTGCGCCTTGGCATAAGGCTGTGTCAGGCCAATTAACATAAATTGAACACCAAGGCTACACCAAAATGTTGTTATGCTATGCATAGTTATGTGGGGATTGTCTTTAGCCATAGCATAACATCATCAGTCCAAAATCCTCCGAAGTCGGAGTGTGGCTGCCCATGTGGTGGGGTAATCAAAAACGGTCACACATGTAATGTTCTCATCCCTAGCTGGTGCATTTGTACCTTAGTGTTCAAGTGCTTCATGCTGTTGGGATGATCCCTGGAGTCTTTAAAGACCCCACCACGTCACGTGTCACATTCCTTCTTATGCAAGGAAGATTTCTTAACATTTTTTACCAGCTATAAGAGGGAAAACCTTTGAAAACAACGTGATTTTGACACGTGACGTGGTGGGACTTTAAGCCAGTGGTGGGACTTTTTCAGACAAGAACAAAAATAAAATTTCAGTCCTTTCAGTTTTGACTCATGTTCATTTACATTGTAACGGCAATGTGAACTTCTCTAACCGTTGAAGACGTCATTTTCCCCCCTTGCTTGTTCCAACACAGACGTACTTTGGGATGGACGTGAGTTCGGTGAGTGACCCGCTGAAGCGACAGGCGCTGCTGACCATGATCCGCACCTACGGGCAGACCCCCAAACAGCTGTTCACCAGCCCCCACCCGGCCGCCGACACCGCGCACATCACGCACGTGTCCTCTGTGCAGAACGCGGAGAAACGAACCTACGTTGTGAGTAGTGGTGATGGAATTAACTCATTCGCATCGCAACGATTTTGAATTGTTAAAAAAACTCACAAATCACTCCAGCCATACACACAAACAAAGCATACATAAACAAAAGGAGAAATGAAAGAAGATTACAGGTTTTTTCAGGTTTCATAGGGAAGTGGTAGATCAGACTTTTTTATATAGAGACTTTATATAGAAAAACTTGCACTGATTGGTTTCCCCACAACAAACAAACGACTACAAAAGCAAAGTCAGAGGCAAAAGTGTGGTGTAAGGGAGCGAAGCGAGCTTAGAAGTGACCAATGTATGGTGTGCACACAGATTTACTTCCCTTGAAGCAAATGCATTAAATTGACAGCTATACTATTAATTCCGGACATATTTGGCCGGAACAACTTGAATCTTGAATGAGTTAAACAAAACAAAACCTCATGGGGTATACCAGGGAGGGGGTGGGGGTCTTTCGTACAAATGGTTCCCCCACTCTTCTAGAAGTTCTGTGCTTGTATTTTCCTTTAAGCGAAAGAAAAGGGTCTTATAAGGGAGGTCATTTTAATACTTACAAAGAAGGGCAATGTCTCAGAGAAGTAGGTCTTATTTGGGAGGAGTCTTATAAGGGAGGTTCCACTGTACTCATAATGTTGCTATTGCTGTGTTTTTTCACAGGAAGATTGACAGTGTGCAAATGAAACTTCTTGTTTCAAGATAGATTGTGCAAATGAAATGTTTTATAACTCCCTTGGACTGCTGGTTTCGGAGTGTGCGACTGACAAACCGGGATGTGGCTATGAGTTGGGGCTTAAAACGAGTGATGTGAGAGCCGCACTAAATGTACGGACCAAAAGATGGAACAGCTAAAAAAAAGAAATATGTCTTCAAACACATTGGCCTAGTGGCTGTGGAAGGAAGGTTTCAACAAACAAGCTGATTGTGTAAATGAAGTGTCGGCTGTCTTGTATTTTACCCCAACTTACTCAAATTTTCGCATTGAAAATGTTCACTCAGAAGCAAATTAATTCAGCCATTCTTGGGAAAGGGATAGGATTAAGATCAGCCTAAGACTATTTTCACAAAACTGAAACCCTTTAACCCTTTCACCGCCAATGTCTCATTTTTAGCACCACAATGGTTTAACACCCGCATGGATGCACCTGCTTTCAGGATGTCCTGAAATGCAGGATTTTGTATTGCCTGGAGCTGGCGTCGCCGGATTATGAGAATTTGAGAAGCAATGAATTTCCTATTTATAAACGTTTTGTCGGTTTCTCGCATGTGTAGAATATAAAAGAAATGAATACAGATAAATATTGACATGCCTTTACCAGGAACTTTATATTTTTAGGATTGTTGAAGTCAAGTTGTTAACTCGGTGGCCCCTGGACCCCTGCCTTGCAGGATTTTTAAAATTTCCCAGGAGCACCCATGCACCCGTGTCACTAAAAGGCATCAAATCAGGCCTGTTATCCAAAGACCCTATTTTCTTAATTTTGGGAGGTAAGGATAGGCCTATGTTATACATGTCACAGAGGAATTAGCAATATTGCAGGTATTTGTTTTCTCTACCCAGTTAAGTTTAATGGTATATTTTGGCTGAAAAATGACTGGCGGCGAAAGGGTTAAGATTGAGGGTCATTAACATGAGGGTTGTGTCTAAAGTACAAGTTGCTGAAATGCCTTAACAGCAATATTTCCCAAAGCCGCCTGTATTTTTCAGCACCCCCCGAATTTCACATAAAATTCAGATTTTGTTATTCTATTTTCTTACTATATTATCAGTCATATTATAAGGCGCAGGGGTCTTAGTCTGGGAAAAAAGTATCGCCTTATAATCTGAAACATATGGTAAATGCTGTGGAAGGTTTCTAACTTTCAACTAACAAGCGTTCCGTTGCAGCCCCGCCCGGTGTCCTCGGTGAACGGGCTGCGGTGGGGGCGCTACGTGGGATCCCCGGACATGCCGCAGCCGGTGTGGCAGCGTGTGATGCAGCTGGCGGTGCCCGTGGCCTCCATGGTGCCCCTGGTGACCGGGCCCGTGTTCGGCATTGAGGCCAGCTCCACCCTCATCACCCTGCACACCAAGCCCACTGGTGGGTATGGCTGGAACCCGGTCGAGTCAAAATCTTCAAAATCAATTATAATTTTGAAAGGAAGTTGTTTTTTCCACATCATGTGCAAGTATTAGGTGCTTTATAGTCACAGAGGCGTCTCTGTGAAATTCGGGTTGCTCCCACCTGGAGAGCGCATCGCAGCCAGAGGCGTGCCACCTAATTTTTTTTTATGCATGCAATTTTTGTGTGACTGATGAGGAAGGAAAGGGGGAGTAAATTTTGACCAAATAACAACTTTTTCGTTGCCATTGGGTTTAACGTGTGCTAAGTGCATGGGCACACGGGACCTCGGTTTATCGTCTCATCCGAAAGACTCCACACTCAGACAGTAAGGCCTAGTGCAAAGTGAGAGGAAAAAGTTCCCTGTACCCAGGTTCGAACTCAGGTTTACTTGACACGAAGCGAAACACGCTACCACTGTGCCACTCTACACCCTAGACTAATGACAAAGCAATGAAAACATATGTGTGCGCATACACACAATTAAGAAATTGTGGAGCGGAAGGGTGAGGAAGGGGACATGAGAATATGCTATAACAACACATACATGTTGTGTATTATGCCTATGCCTATGTGCACAGGCAACGCGTACAAGCAGAGAGACGTGCTGTGGGCGGGGGCAGTGACCTGGGACCACCCGGACAGCATCCTGCGCGTGGTCAGCCACAACAACAAACCACTGGTCAACTTCATGCCCCCCAACCCCTACGACAAGGTGACCCCGCGCTTCTTTGTGGCTAATTCTCGCGTATGCATGGCTGACCTGTTTACTCTACTCTTTTCGAGTAGTATTCTACTCAATTTGGACCTCTACTACTCTTCAAAACTGAAAATAATGCTCTTTATTTCTTGATTACTACTCATTTTCAGTGAACATTGTTTGATGGTTTAATGAATAAAACTACACATTTTGCACCAAAACTACTCAATTTCAGCTATCCAGACTACTCAAGACTCGTGTCGGGGGTAAGCAGGTTTGGCATGGGTGCAACTTTTCCTGGTATACAAGGATTTCTTGTTTTTGAATTTTACCAGAAAAGGAATTTCCTTTTTTTTGTAATTTGTCAAACAAGATCTTTGTGTGTCTACTGTATTTTTCAAACACTTTAAAATAAGCATTTGTATAAATTGTGGAAAAAGCAAACTAAAATACCTTCATACATCAATTGTTTCTTCAGCTGCAGGGGGACATTACCCCTAGACCCCGTCGGCCTTTCAGGTTTTTTTTTTTCATTTTGTGCAGTTGCACCCACGCTTATGACATTTGGAAGAATCTGTTTCATGTACTGTATTTTTCTGACTGTCACGCAATACAGTGGAACCTCCGTATTAGACCTCCCCTATTAAGACCCCCTCTGCAACGTGACCCAAAACATTGTCATCCATTTTTGTCCCCTTCATGTCCGGACTGTTGAGTGTCTGCCTCCCTGTTAAGACCCCTCCCTATAAGACCTTTCTTTGGCTGATTTTTCAAGGTCTTAATAGGGAGCTCAAGGTTCCACTGTACTTTTTCCCAGACTCACACCCCTGTGCCTTATGATATGACTAATGAAATAGTAAGAAAAATGTAATAACAAAATCTGAAATGTTGTTAAAATTGGGCGGGGGGGGGGGGGGGGGGGGGGGGGGGTTGCACCTTATAGTCCAAAAAATATGGTAGTATAATAAATAAATAAAAATTATATAGTGCACATTCTAGGCGAACTACTCATGGCACTTTATAAAACCAAACTCATTCCTCATGCAAGATTACATCGGACATTTCAAACATACTCAGACGTGCTCGCATTCCCACCCTCCTCCACCTCCTCCTCCTTTCCTTATCTCCATGAGGAGTCATCGGGGCACCACAGTGAAGTATTCACCAACTTCCTCCAGATCTGTCGGTCGTGAGCCAGAGTTTAGGTTTCTGCGAATTATTTTGCTGTCCATTCTGTGATGCTGTTCGGACAGGGTTGTGCAACTTTCACTGGTCCGATGTTGTCAGACCATCGTTTCTTTTGTCTTCCCCTACGTCTCCCTCCCTTAACAGTTCCCTGGAGTATCGTTTTGGCAAGGCCGTTGGATCTTGTTACATGGCCACACCATAAGGTTGCTGGCCCTAGCTTTCTTTTCTTTACTTCCCACCCTCACCCCCACACAAACACATTCATATACATACAAACATGCACATATGCACAAACACCCCCACCCCCACCCCCCATACACACGTGCCCACCACACATTTACTTGCACCGAAAAACACACAAACACACAAAACACGCACAAAACATACATCATGCATGTGTACACACACACACCACACAGTCACACACAGTAACTTACATGCCCCATTCCCCTCATCCCTTTCTAATCCGCACACACTTCATTCACGCAGAACATTAGCGTTGAGAGAAGAAGTGCGTTTTCAGATTGGTCTATTTCACTAGTCGTAATTCATCTTTGCAGCTAATGTCAGCATGTGTGCTCGCTCTCTATTGATTGCCTGGTACATGCATGTTTCTGTGTTGGCAGGTGACATATGATGCAGCTAATGTCAGCATGTGTGCTCACTCTGTATTGATTGCCTGGTACATGCATGTTTCTGTGTTGACAGGTGACATATTGTTCTGCAGCTAATGTCAGCACGTGTGCTCACTCTCTATTGATTGCCTGGTACATGCATGTTTCTGTGTTGACAGGTGACATATGATGCAGCTAATGTCAGCACGTGTGCTCACTCTATATTGATGGCATCGGACATGGCAGTTTCTGTGTGGACAGGGGACAGATTTCTGCAGATAATGCGCATGTGCGCTCCAATCTCTATGATTGCTGGTACATGGCAGTTTCTGTGTTGACAGGGTGACGATTGTTCTGCAGCTAATGTCAGCATGTAGGCGCACTATCTATTGATGCCTGGTACATGCATGTTTCTGTGGTGGACAGGTGACATATGATGCAGCTAATGTCAGGCATGTGTGCTCGATCTCTATTGATGCTGGTACATGCATGTTTCTGTGTTGATAGGTGACCGCTGTTCTGCAGCTAATGTCCAGCATAGATATCATGTGTGCTCGCTCTCCTATGGATTGAGCTGGTAAAGGCAGGTTTCTTTGTTGACAGGTGACATATGGAGGCAGCTAATGTTCAGCGTGTGTGCTCACTCTCTATGATTGCCTGTTACATGCATGGTTCTGTGTTTGACAGGTGACATATGATGCAGCTATGTCAGCATGTGTGCTACTCTCTATGATGCATGGTACATGCCATGTTTCTGTGTTGACAGGTGACGATGCTTCTGCAGCTAATGTCAGCACGTGGGCTCACTCTCTTTGATTGCCTGGTACATGCATGTTCTGTGATTGACCAGGTGAACAGATTGTTCTGCAGCTAATGTCAGCATTTGTGCTCACTCTGTATTGATTGCCTGGTAAATGTCATGTTTCGTGTGTTGCAGGTGACATATTTGTTCCTGCAGCTAATGTCAGCATGTGGCTCACTCTATGGATTGCTGGTACATGCATGTTCTGTGTTGCCAGGTGACATAGTTCTGCAGCTAATGTCAGCATGTGTGCTCACTCATTGATTGCCTGGTACAGCATGTTTCTCTGTGTTGACAGGCGTGACATATGATGCAAAGCTAATGTCAGCACGTGCTCACTCTCTATGTTGCCTAGGTACATGCATGTTTCTGTGTTGCAGGTGACAGATTGTTCTGCAGCCTAATGTCGCATGTGCGCTCACTCTCTATTTGATTGCCTGGTACATGCTGTTTCTGTGTTGACAGGTGACAGATGTTCTGCAGCTAATGTCAGCATGTGTGCTCACTCTCTATTGATTGCCTGGTACATGCATGTTTCTGTGTGGACAGGTGACATATGATGAAAAGCAATGCCAAGCGATGTTGTGCTCGCTCTCTAGTGATTGCCTTGGTGACATGAATGGTTTCTGTGTTGATAGGGGACCTGCTGTTCTGCAGCTAATGTCAAGCATGTTGTGCTCGATCTCTATTGATGCCTTGGTACAGCATGGTTCTGTGGTTGACAGGTGACTATGATGCAGCTAAGTCATCATGTGTGATCACTCTCTATGTGATTGCCGGGTACATGCATGTTTCTGTGTGGACAGGATGAAAATATGTGCAGCTAATGTCAGCATGTTGTGCTCACTCTCTATTGATTGCCTGTACATAGCATGTTTCGTGTTGCAAAGGTGGACAGATGTTCTGGAAGCTAATGTCAGCACGTGTGCTCACTCTCTATTGATATGCCTGGTTCACTGCATGTTTCTGTGTTGACAGGTGACAGATTGTTTTGCAGCTAATGTCATCATGTGTGTCACTCTATTGATTGCTGTAAATGCATGTTTCGTGTTGACAGGTGAAATATGGTTCTGCCCAGCTAATGTCAGATCTGTGTGCTCACTCTATCATTGGCTGTACATGCATGTTTCTGTATGGACAGGTGACATATTGTTCTGCACTAATGTCAGCATGTGTGTCACTCTAGTGATTGCCTTGCGGTACATGGCATTTTCTCGGTGTTGACAGGTGACAGATTGTTCTGCAGCTAATGTCAGACGTTGTGCTCACTCTCTATTGATTGACTGGTCACATGCATGTTTCTGTGTTGACCAGGTGACAGATTGTTCTTGCAGCTAATGTCAGCACGGTGATCACTCTCTATTGATTGCTGGTACATGCATGTTTCTCGTTGTTGACAGATGTACATATTGTTCTGCAGCTAATGTCAGCAGTGTGCTCACATTATGATTGCTTGGTACATGCATGTTTCGTGTTGACAGTTGACCATATGATGCAGCTAATGTCAGCATTGTGCTCACTCTCTATTGATTGCATGGTACATGCATGTTTCTGTGTGACAGGTGACAGATTGTTCTGCAGAGTAA
>CM065684.1:15154252-15193833 GCA_017654935.2 Phymorhynchus buccinoides
GGGGGGGGGCAGATGCACACATCAGATTAATGATAGCCAACGAGATTCCAATCACAGAAAGAAAACACACAAATCAAAGGCCAAACATTTCTCCACTAAGTCAGTCAAAATAAAGAAGTGTCTGACTAATGTCTCACCTATGACCTCAACAAATCAAAGGCCAAACATTTCTCCACTAAGTCAGTCAAAAGAAAGAAGTGTCTGACTAATGTCTCACCTATGACCTCAACAAATCAAAGGCCAAACCTATCTCACTAATTCTAGTCAGTAAAAAGAAAGAAGTGTCTGACTAATGTCTCACTTATGACCTCAACAAATCAAAGGCCAAACCTTTTCCACTAATTCTAGTCAGTAAAAAGAAAGAAGTGTCTGACTAATGTATCACTTATGACCTCAACAAACCAAAGGCCAAACCTATCTCACTAATTCTAGTCAGTCAAAAGAAAGAAGTGTCTGACTAATGTCTCACTTATGACCTCAACAAATCAAAGGCCAAACCTTTTCCACTAATTCTAGTCAGTCAAAAGAAAGAAGTGTCTGACTAATGTCTCACTTATGACCTCAACAAATCAAAGGCCAAACCCTTTCCACTAATTCTAGTCAGTAAAAAGAAAGAAGTGTCTGACTAATGTATCACTTATGACCTCAATGAATCAAAGGCCAAACCTTTTCCACTAATTCTAGTCAGTCAAAAGAAACATGGGTGCAAGTACACAAATTGAAAAAACCCTGAAATGCTGGGGTCTAGGGGTGATGTCCCCCAGCAGCTGAAGAAAAAAATGATTTATGAAGGTATTTTAGTTTGCTTTTTCCACAATTAATACCAATGTTTATTTTAAAGTGTTTGAAAAATACAGTCGACACACAAAGATCTTGTTTGATAAATTTATTAAAAAAAAGGAAATTCCTTTTCTGGTAAAATTCAAAAACAGGAAATCCTTGTATGCCAGGAAAAGTTGCACCCATGAAGTGTCCAACTATGTCTCACTATGACCAGAGAGAATGTCAGTCTCCAGTGCAAGAAAAAGCTGACGATTTTCACGGAGTTGCGTCCCTTCCACATGGGCTGGTCTGACACAATGTGCTATACTATACACTGCGTGACTGAGTGTGTAGGCCTTATCACTGCAGCTAACCAGCCCATTGCAAAGGGACGTAACCAAAACTCTGGCTTGTACCAACAAAGAAGGAAAAAGCCCCACTCATCAGTCTGCGTTTCGCATACATCTGTATCGCTAAAAATTCGGGACTTTAATGGAGTTGCACTGCCTCCAGGAACTTTCCCACCATCTTTATATCTACTAATGTCCCATATGTGTCTGTTTCAGACCGGAGGACGTTTAAACAGATTTTCGGCTCAGTCTGTGTGAAACTATACTGTCTGTGCTATGACCTGTAAAAAAAAAAAGAATGTGCGAAAATCGGTTCACCATAAAGATGCCTTGCCCAAAATACATCCCAAGAAAATCCCAAGGACAGTGCGGTCACCTGACTATGTGTGCCAGCACGGTGGCAGCCAGACGTCGCAGCGCCCAGTGGTCCGCCGACTGCCGATCGTTGTAGGACGACAGCGGCTCCAACAGACAGGTCTCCACCGACTGCACCAGCAGACGTAACTGAAACGCACCACAGACCTGTTTACTCCACTCTTTTCGAGTAGTGTTCTACTCAATTTGGATCTCTACTACTCTCCAAAATTGAAAATAATGCTAGATTCTACTCATTTTCAGTGAACATTGCTTGATGGATTAATGAATAAAACTACTCAATCTATTCTATCATGTTACCGTTTCACTACGAATGAGTTATTCCTTCCAATTTGGAGCAAATGCCAATTTACCAAAGACCAAAAAGTTATAGTCTTAACAAGACTAGATTACTTCCCTTGGTCTACACAGCCAATACCACTAAGCTGCCGTGGATCCCACTCGCTACGTCACTTCCGGGGAGGCAACTTTAAATCATAATAAAAAAATTTCCAACTTGGAACAGCCATGTTGTTCTTTGCTCTTGCTATTATTTCGTTTATCTTATTTATTCTAGCCGCCATCCTCCTCTGTTTGGGTTGCCCCTTTGCCTTGGGGCTACAGGTTTGTCGGCATGTAGTTGGTGTGAATTATTTTCACGTTTTTTCATTGCTAATAATTATTTGAAATATTTTGTTGTGCTTACAAGTTACATGCTTTGTTCCCCCGGTCGCCATGTCGGCCGTCGATCCTGTAGTATGGGCTCAGTCTGGTGGGGTTTTCTAGTAAGCTATCTCGGGATGTTAAGGGGAAGCTTTTGGATACACCTCAGGCTTCTTCTTCTTCTAGTTTTCGCAAACTTTCTAGTTTGAGGCCTAGTCTGCCTCTTCTTCATCGTCGGGGAAGGTGCAACCCCCCCCCCCCCTCTCTCAGCCTGTTCTGTGTCTCCTGCGTTTGTTACAGAGCAGATTATTTCCTGGGTGGATTCTTCTTCTCTGGTATCAGATATGCTTGCAGAGTTTGAGAATGAGGGGTTAGTTTTGGTTCCGTTGGCCTCTTGGGCCGGTTTGTCAGTTGGGCCTGGTAGGCCCTGGACACGACAACTGACTTGACTACGGACAAACTACGCAGGGTACTCTCATGAGAGTCAAGGTATTAACCAGTGTGTACGTTCGCCTCTCTTTGCATGAACAATAATGATGTTCCTTTTCTTTACTCGGTTGGGCAGCTGGCCCAAAGAGAGCTGACTACGGACATCCCCATCTTCCCACGAGAGGAAGACCTCGGGATGGACGGACGGTCCTCCTCCCAGCGTGACGTGGAAGCTGTTCGTTCCCACGACCGCTGCAGGAAGCCCCAGACGGACGCCGTACCTGTCTACGGCTCTCGTGCTCGTGATGGCGAATTTCTCCCCTCTCTCAGGGAATGGCAATTCCGTAGCCCGCGTAGGGCGAGTGGTAGCCCGCGTAGGGCAGGAGGTACGGACTCTCCCAATGATCGGCAGTCACGTAGCCCGAGTAGGGCGGGAAGTACTGACTTGCATTATACCCAGCAGAGCCGTTGCCCGCGTAGGGCCTTGCCTCGGCGGACTCTTGAACCCGGGAATATCGATGATCAACAGTTCCGTAGCCCGAGTAGGGCGAGAAGTACGGACTTGCGTTATACCCAGCAGAGCCGTTGCCCGCGTAGGGCCTTGCCTCGGCGGTCTCTTGAACCCGGAAACATCGATGATCAACAGTTCCGTAGCCCGAGTAGGGCGAGAAGTACGGACTTGCGTTATACCCAGCAGAGCCGTTGCCCGCGTAGGGCCTTGCCTCGGCGGTCTCTTGAACCCGGAAACATCGATGATCAACAGTTCCGTAGCCCGAGTAGGGCGAGAAGTACGGACTTGCGTTATACCCAGCAGAGCCGTTGCCCGCGTAGGGCCTTGCCTCGGCGGTCTCTTGAACCCGGAAACATCGATGATCAACAGTTCCGTAGCCCGTGTAGGGCGAGAGGTACGGACTTGCGTTATGCCCAGCAGAGCCGTTGCCCGCGTAGGGCCTTGCCTTGGCGGACTCTTGAACCCGGAAATACCGGTGACACCTTCCTCTACCCGCCACGGCCCGTGCGGCCCGTTCACGGACCAACCCTGTCCGTTACTCGTGCCGGCGGCACGCGGCCACCCGTCTCCACCGTCACGGGCACCCGTCACAGAACGGCACCATCAGCGGCGGACCGGCCGTTGCCTGTTCTGGAGCCTGTCTCACGTCATCCTGGCCCTCGTCGTGCGGATGAGTTTCAGCTTCCTGCGGATGCCTGTCTGACCAGACACCCCTCGAAGCGTCATGTAGCGCTGCCACGAGAGTCTTCTCTGGATGAAGAGTTTGAGTCGTGCAGTCAGCCCTACTACACCGACGTCAAGCCGATGGTGCAGCTCGAATCAGCTCAGACAGCGGGACAGCTACAGTTTTTTGGCGGTCTGCAAGCGCAGAAGGAGGCTCGTCTAGCGCTTCTCATCTCTCTGTTCGTTCGGCAGGCACTTCGTAAGACTACTCTACCCTGTGGTCTCAGCCGCCGCCGTTGCCTAACGGCGACGTCTCTCCTCCCCCCCTGCCGGAGCCTGTCCCGTCTCAACTCGGCGCCTTTTGTGTAGAAGGTCTTCTTCCCACTGTTTCAGCGGGCTATCCCTTTGTGCCTGTGCCTTCGCACTCGGTTGTGGCCCCGTAGGTACGTTCCTCCCTTTGTTATGGGCGCTGAATGAGGCAAACTTCGGCCTTCATGGGCCGGCCGGCCTTCAACATCTTGGAGAGATCCATGTACTCTATTCTTCGAGCCTCGTCGTTAACCACGTCATTGCTTCAGCCCCTGGCGCTCATCGCCGGCCCAACGAGCGTGCCTTGGGCGTTGCCATGGCTTCGTTCTACCAAGCTGTGAGCTCCAGTTCGTCCGTGGCCTCCTCTTCTAAGGTGCAACTAGCGGCCACGTTCAGAGACGCGGTCCTCAAGGACTGTAAGTTCCTCTCTCCCTGCTGGATCGTTCGACCGTTCGTTCTGGCCCCACTGATCTTCGTTCTACTTTTCATCAGGTTTCCCTCAAGGACAACCTGGGGCGGTTCAAGGAACGGAGACTGGGCTGGGGTCGGGATCGCATCGTGGAGTTGGCTACCAGGTCTGCCGGCCGGGGGGTTGCTTCCCCCCAAGCCAAGCGCGTGCGCATGGACTTCAGGCCTCCTCCTCTTGTCTCCACGAGAGCCGATTCGTCTCGAGGGCGTACCTTTCGCTTCCTCAGCTACCAGTCGCCCCCGCAAGACCAGTCTGATTCGTAGCGATCGGCAGAGGAGTCTCTGCGCTCTGTCAATAGGGGAGCCTTTGTTCAGATTGTGCCTACGGAAACGGGATTCTTCTCTCGTCTGTCGTGGTCCCCAGGAAAAACGGAGAATTTCGCCCGGTCTTGGACTTGTCCCCCCTCAACAGGTTTTTTCGCACCGACAAGTTCAAAATGGAAACAACGGCTTCAATCCATCTCTCCATTCTCCCGAACGACTGGGCTACACCTTCATCCTGAGGGACGCATATTTTCACGCGTGCATCCATCCTTCACGTCAGCGTTTCCTTCACTTCGCCGTTAGGAGCTCGTTCGTCTGGCCAGGTCCCGGGCTATTCGTCTTCATGTTTACCTGGACGATTGGTTGTTGCTAACAACTTCGCAAGCCCTGTGCCTCTCACAAACGGACATTCTTGTTCGACTGTCCAAGACTCTGGGTTTTCGCATTCTCAACGGGAAATCAGAGCTGTCTCCGTCAGCCTCCTTCAGCTACCTCGTCATGAGTTCGTTACGGAGCGGTTTTCAGTGCAGCTGTCGGTAACTCGGGTCAAAGCCATCGTCGAGATTGTTTCGACGTTCGGGCCTAGACTTCGCTCTCTGCTTGTCAGCTTCTCCGTCTCCTGGGACTTATGGAATCGGTAGCGGATTTGCTTCCTCTCGCACGGTTGCGCTAACGGCCACTGCAACGACTGCTGTCGCAAAGGAAACTGTCTCAGCTGCCTCTCGGGCAACTAGTGTCTCACGGCAGTTGGTTCCTCGAGTCAACGTAACAGTGGATGATTCTCGAGTGGCCCGACAGCTCAGTGCCTTTCCGTCCCATGCATCAGCAGCAATTTTCGTCTCACAGATGCCTCGACGTCGAGGTGGAGGCAGGGACCAGGGCCCTGAAGCCTTTTGTAGTCCTTCTCTCCGGGAAGTGCGTCACCGTCTGCGGACACAATACGACAGCTCTCTCATATCTTCGTCGCCAGGGAGTAACACCGTCTCCGGCTTTTTCAAGAAAAGCAGAAGAGTTTCTCCTCTGGGCTCGATCAAGACAGATCGTGCTTTCAGTCGGGTTGTTGGAGATGGAGTCAGTAGCCAGGGCTCTGAAGTCTTTCACGGCCCGTCTCACCCAAAACTGGGTCTCCATCTGCGGAGACGATACGACAGCTTTCTCTCTTATCTTCGCCTTTAGTGAGAGACTCAGTCTCCAGCTCTCTCTAGGACAGCAACCGAGAGTTGTTCAACCGTACCCTTGTTGCCTTCCTTCTGAACGAATTTTTTTGGGTGGCAACGGCCCCGGCTTCGCCGTTCCTTCGAATGTTGTCTGTTCTGGCAGGCATGGTTTTACTTGCTCTGTTTCAGACCTTCGTTTTCACTGGTTACAACCTTGAGTTGTTCAACCAGTTATTTCGTTCACCCGTTCCAGTCATCCTTTTCGGTCTGGTTCCGTCCCGATCGAACCTTACTGTCCGGCTAACATGATCTTCCATGCCCAGCTGTCAGCTCAGTTGTTCGACTGGGTGGCGTTGGAATGGGTTAAGGCGACGTCACGTTTGCACACTGTTTCGCTTTTTGTCTACATGTTTTCCTCTTCGGTGGGGACAGTTCCGCGTCATCTGGTTAGTTTTGACGTCATGCGATAGCAACTATGTTGCTGTTTCGGTCTGTCCCTACGTCAGGGGCAGTTTTCATTTTTTGCCTTCCTACGGGCTTGGCATGTAGAGTTGGTTATGAAGTGCAGTCACACATTCATACCGTGGCTTCTCAGTTTGCTAGTTCAGAGGTGGAGTCTGCTGTTTTGCGGATTCTCATCTTCACCTTTTAGTACTAGCTGTCTCTATCCCGTCATCGATCCTTTGCTTGCCCATTCTGAACAAGTCTTGTCCAGATGTGGGCCTTTTCGTTTTTGACTCTTACTCGCCACTTCGGTTGATATTTTTTCCGGTTCGAAAGGGCGTAGCAGCGTGTGGTGGCCCGGTCCGGCCACTCATAGTCCGTTTTGTTTCGGCCTTGGCTGCCCTGGGTGTCTCCATGCAGGGTTTGTCATCTCCTGGCTTCTTTTCCAGGATATTGTCTCGGTGGAGTCCACTCAGGTTCTGCCCCGGGATGATGCTTTCAGTACCCTTCTGTCTCTCGCGGGTACCAAGTTTAGGGCCAGTAATCACCCTGCTCAGTTTGCTTCTCCCTCGGTTACGATTTAAAGTCTTCTCTCTATTCTCGGCCCTGTTGTTTCTGATAGACTCCTGTGCCCCGTCAGAGCTCTTAAGTTTTTCCTTAAGAGGACCTCCCCCTTCCGGGGGCACAAACGCCGTCTGTTCTTTTCTTTGAATGAGAAATACATGAGGGATATTTCTAGTCAGCCATTTCTAAGTGGTTGGTGAACGCTTTTAACTTAGCGTATATAAGTGCCGACTGGTCATTGCTCACTAATCCTCTGTGAGCCCATGAAATCCGGGCTTTCAGCACATCCCTGGCTATGATTAAGGGAGTGGCGCTTTCCAGCGTTATGGAAGCTGCGTACTGGTAGTGACAGTCCACGTTTGCTAGCTTCTACCTTCGCCTTTTCTCCGCCAGAAGGCAGGACGACGCCGTTGGCATCGGGAAGGTGGTGCTTGCGCAGACTCCTTTTTTCTCTGGTCTAACGATAAGCTTATGCTATTTTTTGCTCTGGTGTTGGTATGCATATGTTTATGCTGTTTGGGGGTATGGATGTTTTGGTTGTCTAGTTATTATGTCCTCTCCCTTACAGGTTATCCCTGGCGTTCCCTGTCAGGTTTGTCTTGTGGGTATTGTTTTTTGTTTGTTGGAGTGAAGTTTCAACAATGTTTTCTTACCCACCTCCTCGCTGGGAATCAACTCATTCGTAGTGAAACGGTAACATGATAGAATAGATTGGATGATTTTATTTAATATAACTATCTATTCTATCTATATACTTACCGTTTCACTACGATCAAAGGTTCCCACCCTCCTCCCTCCGACGAAAACATCATTGGGAAGGTTGGTTTTAAAAAAATTTATCATGATTTAAAGTTGCCTCCCCGGAAGTGACGTAGCGAGTGGGATCCACGGCAGCTTAGTGGTATTGGCTGTGTAGACCAAGGGAAGTAATCTAGTCTTGTTAAGACTATAACTTTTTGGTCTTTGGTAAATTGGCATTTGCTCCAAATTGGAAGGAATAACTCATTCGTAGTGAAACGGTAAGTATATAGATAGAATAGATAGTTATATTAACTAAAATCATTCATTTTGCACCCAAACTACTCATTTCACAAGACTTTGTGTAGGGGGTAAACAGGTCTGGCACCAGCCAACCACAACCCGTCAGTCACCCAGGCAGTCACATGCTCACACCTACTTCTTCTTCTTCTTCTGCGTTCCCAGGCCATATGGGCATAGTGGGTAAGGTATGTATGTGTCCGGTTTTCAGTTTTCAGCTCCTTCATGTCCTGTCATTTTCTCTAAGAGAGCTCGGGATGATACCATTTTCTTCTTCTTCCTCTGCATTTCCAGGCCAAAAGGCCACAATGGGTCCGTTTTCAGTCTTCACTGGTCTCCCCGCTAACGAACAGCCGACACATTCCAATTTCGGAAAAGCTCAAAGGAGAAAAATTATTTGGAAGAATTTTTTTTTTTAAAGGCAGGAGAATGGGCCAATAAGTCAGAAAGATAATAGATGACAGAAAGCAAAGGGAAAAGGCAGAGTCAAAGAGAGTGGCAGATTAGAGGAAGTTACAAGCACAGAACTTCCAGAAGGTGAGGGAACTATTTTTACGAAAGACCCCCCCGGAATCCCCACGGGGAGAGACTCGTGGAAGGGGCGGTGTCGTCCAGCTCCCCGTATGGAGGCTATGTACACACATAAGCGGATATTCCAAGCGGAAACCCGTGCGCAATCCATAAATAAGTGAAACGAAGAAGGGAAAAGATTTGCGCACATGTCCGAATTTCCCCTATATGCGTAAACTTTTATCCTTCTTTCTTCCACTTACTTAGGGTTTTCCGTACGGAACTTACACGTCTAATGTGAACCCGGCCTTAGAATGGCTAAAAGTAGGGGGGGTTTGTTTTGTTTTTCGGCGGACAGACTTTATTTTCGGCGGAAAACCAATGTCATTTTGGCGGATATTTGCTGTTTGCTAGACAATTCCCATCACTGTTATTAGTCATGGTATAAGGCTGGGGGAAATATCGCCTTATAGTCTGAAAAATACGGTACAGACAAACCCCTATTTTACGACCCTCTGTTAAGCGACCACCTCTCATTTGAGACCGGATTTGTTGGCACAGATGCATTTTACTATGTAAACGACCTCTCTTAAACGACTTCCTCTAAAACGCGACTTACGACCGCCATTTTGTTGGTTTTTACGACCGTTTTTGTCGTCTGCATAGACTTCGAGCAAAGGGAAACAACCACGGTCAAGGGCCTGAAAGCGGAGTCGCTTCCCTTGTTGTAGAAAAGATGGCGGAAAGCGTAGGAAAAGCACGAAAACCACTGACTTTGAAAAAGAAAACCACTGACTTTGGACGAGAGTGGAGGTGATTAAAAGAAGTTGGCAAAGTGAAACTGTAATATCGATTGCACAATCCTATGGAGTTGGAAAGACCCAAATCCAGTTTTAATATGTCATTGTATGTGTGCATGAAGAAGAGAGTATGAACTGTGCTGAACTTTTTCTTTCTACGGCTGCCAGTGAAAACCTCCGTCATACGACCCCTCCAATTTACGACCGATTTTGCCGGACATTTTGGAAGTCTTAAAATAGAGGTTTGTCTGTACTGTGACGTGAAGAAAACAGCAGAACAAATCTGATCAAACTTTTGTTACAACACTACCCCATTTGAAGCAATTCAGTTGCAAAACATCGCTCGTAGAAGAAGGAAAAAACAAAACACCGCAAGACCCGGCGAATTGCAGGGCAAATGTTTTCTCTGTTCCTTGGACAGTTCTGTCTTTTGTCGACTCTCAAACACCCTGCAACGAACCGCTGTAGACTAAAAGATGTGGTCTGGAAGTCGACTGTGGTGCCTCGACAGGGTTAGGAGATTGATGATGATAGTGATGATGATGACAATGATGATGATGATGATGATGATGATCACAATGATGATGATGATGATGATGATGATGATGGAATACAGACTAGATTCCTTCCTCCAAACAAGCGCGGAATCGCAATAGTTTGTGGCACGCGGTCTATTTTTACCACTCCAATCATGAGTCACCTCCCCTGGCTTTTCAATAATTTTAATCTGTAAACCAGAATGTTATCTCTGCACCATTTCGCAACTTTTTATATCTTTTGGAAAACATTTAAAACTATTTATCCTACTTATACTCATTGAAAGAAGCACCGCATATTCGTCGTGTCTGTTGCAGTGTCTGTATTACGTATGTTTATTATTTTGTACACTTTAAAGAGCAGCCTCAATTTGAAGTGCAGCCTCGATTTGAAGTGCGACAATTTTGTAGCCTCGATTTGAAGTGCGACAATTTTGTAGCCTCGATTTGAAGTGCGACAATTTTGGACCGACCGACCGACAAAGTGAGTTATAGGTTTGTGGCTTGAGCCACAAACAAAAAGAACCAATTCCTTAACGAGAAATTCAATCTGAATCTCACAACAACAAAAAAGTCAATTAGTTACTCACATGAGGCTGCATCTGCATCTCTTCTTCTTCCGATTGGGGATGTTTATCCTGCCCCACGCCCCAAAATCTTCATTGAGACTGTTATTGGCGCACAGGATGCACGCTTTGTGAGTTCGTGTCATCCATTCCACCGGCACACACGGCCTACTCGTACCGAATACAGTGGAACCTCCCTTATAAGATCTCCCATTATAAGACTCCCTCCCTTATAAGACAAGAGGTTCCGCTAGCCTACCAAAAGTTTTGGTGGACAGTACCGGCAACAGGAAAATATTCCGGTACTGGCCATCACACAGCCGGTGCAATCAAACTTCACTGTGCAGAAAATATCTGTACATAGATCTATGCGATCGTAATGCATCATTGTATGTTGCCTTTTAAGACCAAGTTACGTCACTTTTGTAATGTTGTCGTCATCATCAGACAAACAGAAAGATGTCAGAGGGGGGCATACAGATACGAAACCGGAGAGCAGAGAGCGGGAAGGCCACAAGCGGGAACACAACCTTGCTATTTACGTGAGCATGACGCAAAACTTTTATTGCGCATCTGCCTGACGTAGGTGTGTGACGCAGGGTCTTTCCTTACCAGCTCGAAAGAAAGTCTCAGGTACCGGTACGCGACACCGATGACATTAATTTTTATCTGTACTAGACCAAAAAATATTGGTAAAAACCGGCATATGCCGGTCTAACGGAACCTCTGTAAGACCTCCCATTATAAGACTCCCTCCCATATAAGTCATTAAGACCTACTTCTCTGAGACATTGCCCTTCTTTGTAAGTATTAAAATACATCCCTCATAAGACCCCTCCCTTATAAGACCTCATCTTTGAAGGTCTTATAAGGGAGGTTCCACTGTAGTGGAATGGACTTCAACGTGCGTGCAAGATCTTGTGAATACAGACTAGATTTCTTCTTCCAAAAAAGAATCAATTTATCGTTAAGAATTCAATCTCAATGCAAATCTTTTTTTTAAAAAGAACACAAAAAACAACAAAACAAAACAAACAAAAACTTCAGTTACTGACATAAGGCTGCATCTGCAGAAACACTGTCTTGTTCTTGACCAGTGCGGCCACCGTTTTCATCAACAGGGTCAGCTTGACCACATCATGGTTCACCACCTTCACCTAAGACACACACACACACATGCATGCATGCAGTCACATACATGCAAGCACATACACATACTCACACACACATGTGCGAACACACGGTCGCATGCACGCACGCACACACACACATGCGTGCACACACTCGCATGCACGCACACACACACTCGCATGCATGCATACATATGCACACACACACACACTCGCATGCATGCACACACACACACACACGCATGCACACATACACAAATACACACACTCACAGAGAGTACATACACACACAGAGTACATACAAACACACGCATAGTATACACACACATACACACACACACACACACATGCATGCATGCACATACACACACACGTGCACACATACACACACGCATACACACATGAATGCATACAAGCACGCACGCAGGCGCGCACACATATACACACACACAAACACAGATTCACGCACACATTAATAATATTAATCAGTATTACACATTCTTTCATCTAATGACAGCCTAGCATGAAGCTTTGTACATTTGTATCAAAACGAAACATATGTATCAAAACATGTAACAAAAACAAAACAAAATCATTATCTTTTTTACAGCAAAAAAGTTAACATAACATTATTCCCATGGGTTCACTTCAGACATCAGAATTATCCGAAGTCCAATCCTCTGAAAACCATGACACCAGGGCCATCAAGGCTCCAGGCTGCAGAGGTACAACACTGAGATCAGTTCCCAACATCACCAAAATTGCTAAATGGATGATTTTATTTAATATAACTATCTATTCTATCTATATACTTACCGTTTCACTACGAATGAGTTATCTCTTCCAATTTGGAGCTAATGCCAATTACCAAAGACCAAAAAAGTCTTAGTCTTCACAAGACTAACTTACTTCCCTTGGTCTGGTTTAGCAATACCACTGAGCTGCTGTGGATCCCCTTCCTGACGTCACTTCCGGGGAGCCAACTTTGAATCATGATAAATTTTTTGACTAATCGACTCGCAACGATGTTTTCGTCGGAGGGAGGTGGGTGGGAACCTTTGATCGTAGTGAAACGGTAAGTATATAGATAGAATAGATAGTTATATTAAATAAAATCATCCAATCTATTCTATCATGTTACCGTTTCACTACGAATGAGTTGTTTCCCAACGAGGAGGTGGGTAAGAAAAAACATTGTTGAATTTTTAACTTTCCAACAAAGAGCAAACATTTCATACCCATTATATCCAAAAAGCGGGATTACCCAGGGTATCCCCGTGATAGCACCGGAAGCATCCGTATGAACATATAATTTCATTCCCCCAACAGGCATATACATATATATGCATCCCAATAAACAATAACAACATAAATTACCGTTAGACCAAGGAGACAGGGGTCTGTGCCAGCACCAGCTTCCTGATGCCGTAGGTATCATTTTGTCTCCTGGCGGAGAAATGTCGTAGATAGAAGTTCAAGAACGTGGTCTCTGACTTCCAGTAGGCGGCCTCCAAGACGCTGGATAAGGCCACACCCTTGATCATGGCCAAGGAGGAGCTGATAGCCCGAATTTCATGGGCTCTCAGGGGGTTTTGGGGCAAGGATTTGTCAGCGTTTGAGTATGCTAATTTTATAGCATCTATCAGCCACCTAGAAATGGTGGATTTCGAAATGTCTTTCATGTATTTGTCATTCAGTGAAACGAACAGGCGTCGTTTGTGCCCTCGGAACTGAGAAGTTCTCTTCAAGTATAACCGAAGGGCTCTAACTGGACATAGGAATCTGTCGGTGTCATCAGGAGCCAGAATGGTGCAAAGACTCTGAACTGTCACTGAAGGAGAGGACGCCTGAGCGGACTGGTTCTTAGCACGAAACTCCGGAAGAAAAGACAGTGTCATGGATTGATCCGAAGAATTGAACTCAATATCCGAACCTAGACCGCTAAGAGCATGGACGCCACTAACCCGCCTAGCCGTAGCTAAAGACAATAGAAAAACTGTCTTGTATGTCAACAACTTGAAAGACAACGATGCTAAAGGTTCACATTGATCCCGAAGAAAGGACAGAACAACGAACAAATCCCACTGAGGAAGGCGAACGCCCGAGGACACAGATTTGTTGCGGACTGCATCAATCAGATGTGAAAGTTCAATAGCTAAGGAAAAAGAAGGATTTCTCTTGCCCGTAGCTACCGTTATAGTATGCACAACAGAAGCCTTGTATCCATTTAACGTCTGAGCGGATAAGCCGCGGTTCTGGTGGAGGTGAGCCAAAAACTGAGTAAACTCCGGACCGGAAGGATCTAACGGAGAAATGCCATGGGACAAACAGAAACCATACCATGAGGCCCACCGTATGTCATATAGTTTGTTAGTACTCTGTCGTCTCGCCTTGAGTACTAAGTCCACAGTTTGTTCTGAGAGTCCGCGTGCTCGCAGGCATGACCGCATAGTAGCCATGCGGTCAGCTGAAACAGTTGGGGGTTGGCGTGGCCGACTCCCGTGCGTGGCTGAAGCAGAGTGTCTTTTGTGAGACGAAGAGGGACGCTTGGAACGTGTGAGAGGCTGGTGAGCTCCGGGAACCAAGGGCTGGTCTCCCAGAATGGGGCGATGATGATCAGCCGGGGTAGATCGCGGCTGTATTTCTCGAGTACCTTGGGTAGGAGAGACGTTGGAGGGTATGCATACGCCGACATTCCTGTCCAGGGCATCGAGAAGGCGTTGCGCGCTAGTGCCTGAGGGTCCCTCATAGGTGATACGTAGACCGGCAGCCTGCAGTTGAACCTCGTGGCGAACAGGTCCACGTGCGGTTTCCCCCAGAGGGACCACAGTGGGAGGAGAGACTGATGTGCAATAGTCCATTCCGTGGGTAGGATCTGGCCCTTTCTGCTGAGCTGGTCCGCTAAAACGTTCAGTTTTCCCGGGACATACTCCACCAACAGGGAGATTTGTTTGGCTTGAGCCCACAGAAGGATCTCCTCCGCTTTTCTCGAGAGAGCAGGCGATCGTGTTCCACCTTGACGGCGCAGGTAAGACAGGGCTGTCGTATTGTCGCCGCAAACGGTGACCCACTTGCCGGTGAGACAAACTGCAAACGACTTGAGGGCCCTCGCCACCGCTTCCAATTCCAGCAGATTGATGTGAAAGAGTGTCTCTGCGAGAGTCCACTTGCCTGAAGCCTCCCTGTCGTCGAGGTGTGCACCCCAACCAGTTTTGGAAGCGTCCGTGTGAAGGAACAGTTGTTGCTGAAGAGGTCTGATAGGAACCGTTTGGTTGACCCAGGCACGGTCTGTCCACTGTTCGGTTGCCTCTAGAAACCAGTCCCCTAGCATCACTTGGTGTTCCAGCTGAAGGCGAGAGATCTTTCTCTGAGCCAGCAAGCGTTGCAGTGGCCGTTTGTGGACCCGAGCCAGAGGAAGAAGGTCCGCTACTGATTCCATCAGCCCGAGTAGACGGAGTAACTGGCGGGCAGAAGCTGAGGTTTTCTGTCTGAGGGCAGTGACCGACTCCACGAGGGCTAGAATCCTGCTGTCTGACGGCCGAACGGTGAATTGGACGGTGTTGAAAGACATGCCCAGGTAGTTGAAAGAGGTTGATGGAGTCAGATCCGATTTGATGTCGTGGATACGAAACCCCAGAGAAGCGGACAGTTGAACCAGGGTTTCCGTTTGACTCAAGCAGAGTGCGCGAGAGGACGCCAGTAGAAGCCAGTCGTCCAGGTAGACGCGAAGGCGGATGGATTGTGCCCTGGCAATCCGCACAAGTTCCTTGGTGACTCTCGTAAAAATCCAAGGGGCTGGCGACAGGCCGAAGGGCAGGGCCACAAACTGGAACGTCTGTTGCCTCCAGACAAAGCGAAGGAACTTCTGCCGCGACGGGTGAATGCCCACATGGAAATATGCGTCGCGCAGGTCGATGGATGTAGCCCAATCGTTCTGAAGAATGGACAGACGGATGGAAGCGGCTGTCTCCATCTTGAACTTGTCCGTACGGATGTACTTGTTCAGAGGGGAAAGGTCCAAGACAGGGCGAAACTCTCCGTTCTTTTTGGGGACTACAAACAGGCGAGAGTAGAACCCCGAGTCCACCGGGGCCACTGGAATGATGGCTCCCTTCTGCTGTAGAGAGGCGACTTCTTTGTCGAGAGCTTCGAATTTTGCCCGGTCTTGGGGTGCTGGGAAGGAGATTGGGTGAGAGGAAAGGGGAGGTTCCTGAGTAAACTGGAACCTGTAGCCTGCCCGCACGACCTGAAGGATCCAAGTATTTTCGACCAAACGTTCCCATGAAGGAAGGCATTCCCACAGAGAACCAACGCTTGTATCGGCCGAAAAAACCTGGACCCTCCAAAGATCGAGCGGGCTTTAATGAAAAGGCTGTTTCCGCCCCGAGAACGCGGTACGGCTGAATCGGGGCGGACCCGAAGCAGCCGATCCATGTCCTGAGAACGAGGAACCACGGGCTGAAGAGGGGGGAGTGGGCTGGAAAGCGGGACGGTGGCGCTGACCTGAAGACTGGTTGTAGGGGAAGCGAGAAACACGACCCCTAGAAGACATCATCCTGGAGGGAGTGTGACTGGCTGGCTTGAACTCTGTGCGTGCGCGCTTAGGTTGAGGAGCGGCAAAACTCTGACTCGCAGCCTTACGAGCCCACATCATGAGCTGTTCTTGAGAGAGATCATTCCTCCGTTTCTTGGAGCCTTCCAGAACGTCCTTGACCGTGTTCGGGTGGAAGGTGGCGGAAGGATGGGACGGGCAGGAACGTAGCGTGGAGCGTTCTTCGAGGTCCAGTCGGAGTTTACAAGCCCGGACCACAGAGTCTCTGTAAGTAGCAGCCAGTTGAACCCTGGTGCTAGAAGCCACTGACGAAATCGAGTTCACTGCTTTGTTGAGCGAAGCCAAACAAACACCCAATGCACGTTCATCTATGGACTCAAGCAGGCTGAAATCTTCTGGTTTAGCCGTTGTGGTGGAGCCCACTATCTGGGACAGAGTCTGCAGCATGGAGGTAGCGAGAGAAGCGGCTCGGAGAACAGCGTAAGACGATCTTTCCAAGTTGTTAAACGAGGACTGTGAGAAAGAGACCGTCGATTGTACTCTCTGTGGCCTAAAATCCAGAGATTGTTTCTCTTGAGGAGACACACTCGAGTGCGAAGGCACAGGCACAAAGGTACTGGATAGCTGAAACGGGGGGAAGAAGTCTTTCTTCAGGAATGTCCCCGCACGAGAAGGAATTGGGTCCGGTTGACGTGGAGGGGGACCGTCGTCCTCCTCGGTCAGAATCTGAGGCTGAGTCCAGAGAATAGAGTCAGCACGTCGAAGCTCTTGGCGAATAAACGGCGAAGTGTGAAGAGCAAGTCTTGCTTCTTTCGGAGCCTGTAATTCTCCGAAAAACTGTGGCTGTTCCTTGCTGGAATTCGACTCAGAAAGAGGCATCGGTTTGATGTCCTGACAGTATGGACGGAGAATATCCAAGTATCCTTGATAGTTCCCGGTAGAAGGAACTGGTTCCACTTGTACAGGGGGCTCAGAACAGAAGCTGCCCTGCTCCACCCGTGAGAAACGATCAACGTCCTGATCTGTTTCGTCACCAGGGTGTTGATGATCGGAAAATCTCTCGCGCATGACCCGACGAACTTCGTCTCTCACTGCTGAGTCAAATTCGCTGTCATCCTCGGAGTAAGGCGGAAGAAAATCATCTTCGACAGGAGAAACATGTAGACCCAGGCCAGAGTTCCTAGAGGGAAGCCCATGCGGAGTTTCATCCGTTGAAAATCTCTCTGTAGCAGAGACTGTTCTGCGCCGTGACAGCATAGTCCGTTCTGACGGGTCAACGGACGTTGTCCGTATGCGGTCCGTGCCGCCGGTGCCCACGGTGCTACCGGTACGGGTAGCAGTTTCTAGTGTCACGTGACCGTGTTTCAATGGTTCACGGATGACGGAGCCGTTATCTGCCTCGCCCCACAGGCGGCCGGAGTCCCCATGACGGGTACCGGTTTGGGACCGCACATGACCGGACTTCTTCCAGCCCCGCGCCATGCTGCCGCTCCCGGACAAACCGGGCGGACTTACAGGTCTAGAGTTACGAATTTGCCAGTTTCTGGGAGAATCCATCCGTGGAATCACACACTCACGTGAACGGGAGTCGTAGACCGGTACCGTGTCCGTCCGTGTCCGTTCCCGACGGTCAGAGAAGTGTCCGTCGAGATTTTCATCCATTGAGAAGATCGGTATGCCGGTCTTCCTCTCCAAACTGGCCAGTTGGTCCGTCGAGTAAGAGGTTGAAACAGCCGTTTCAAATCCGTCGAAACTTCGAGAATGGTAAGGCACTCTGTCTCTGAGGTTCTCATCCGCCAAACTTGGCGGTTCATCCAATGGTACTGAGTCACAGTCAAGTTTTGTATTTGTCCTAGTCGTGGTGGGCCTCATTGAACCACCTGACATCGAAACCAAAGAAGAGGACGGGACCAAAACTAAACCCTTGTTCTGTAATTCTGCCAGCATATCGGAGACTAAAGTAGAGGAATCTACTAAAGAAATGACATGTTCCGTCTGCTCCACAGACGGCTCCGACACAGCAGAAGTACTAGAAGAAGAATGAGTGGGAAGGAGGGGGGGAGGGGGGGGCACTTTCTTCTTCGAAGACGAAGAAGAAGAAGACGACCTAGACTTAGAACTAGACTCTTTCTTCGAACTAGAACTAGAACTAGGGGTAGGGGTAGAAAGGAACTTCCCTTTCTCATCCCTAGACTGCTTAGACGACGACGACGAAGTAGAAGCAGAAGGCACAGAAGTGACACCGATGTCCGACATGTTAACAACGAGGGCACAAAACCGGTGTCAAACAACAATCAAATAATTTCACTTTAACCAAAATTCGATCCCAAAAATCAAATTAAAATTATACACTGACAATACCTGTTACCCAAGGGGCAAAAGGGAACACAAAGAAGGTAGAATGGCAAGGAAAATAGCTTGAAAATGAATTAAATTTGCAGAGCAAAAAAGAACATGGCAGCTCCAATTGGAAAAAATTTATTATGATTCAAAGTTGGCTCCCCGGAAGTGACGTCAGGAAGGGGATCCACAGCAGCTCAGTGGTATTGCTAAACCAGACCAAGGGAAGTAAGTTAGTCTTGTGAAGACTAAGACTTTTTTGGTCTTTGGTAATTGGCATTAGCTCCAAATTGGAAGAGATAACTCATTCGTAGTGAAACGGTAACATGATAGAATAGATTTTAGCTTTAGAGTGCCATTTAACCCTTTCACCGCCAGCCTTTTTCCAGCAAAAAAACAACATTTAACCCTTTCACTGCCAGCCATATTTCAGCTAAACATTTCCATTAAATTTAACTGGGTAAAAAACAAAATCCATCTGCAGTATTGGAGATTCTTCTGTGACAGATATAAAATAAGGTCTATCCTTATTTCCCAGAACTAAAACAATATGGTCTTTGGATAATAGACCCCAATTTGATGCCTTTTAGTGACATAGGAGTTAAATCACTGTGGTGCTAAAATGCGACTTTGGTCTGCATTATTGGGAATTCCTCTGCGACATGTATAACATTAGGCTTATTCCTACCTCCCAAAATTAAGGAAATAGGGTCTTTGGATAACAGGCCCTGATGTGATGCCTTTTAGTGACACGGGTGTTGAACCTTTGTGGTGCATCAATGCGACATTGGCGGTGAAAGGGTGAACAACAAAGATCCCACTTGTTAAAAAAGACAAAATCTGACACCGGGACAAAAATCCTCTGCAAGCATTTCTCAATCCTCTGAAATTTGCAAAAATCCTTTGACAATTCTGATGCCTGTTACTTTCATGTGCAAAAATGTGACCCAGCACCACGAAAGGGACATTAAGTCGCTGGGCTAGTTTCTCACAACAGGCTTGCAAAGTCAAAAATCCCATTTTGGGTATTTTTCTGTTCTCTAGCATCTTATCTTTCATATCTATACAGGATAATCTTTCATATGGTCTCTAAATGGTCTTTTAAGTGATTTAAAATGAGTAGGTCAATGCATTTTCTTCAGCTAGGCTAGACTTTAGACTGTTTTTCTCAAAATGGCCGACGCTCACACTACTACTAAGTTAACTTTAAATGCTCATAACTCTGGAACGGAAAAAGATACAAGAATGGTTCTTGTATCATTAGAGAGAGAAATGTCTAAAGTTCTCAAATGTGTAATTTTCTCATAATGGTCAGCTTGACACTTAACTTTTTAAGCCCCTTATAGCCTGATTCCGCCCATGACATCCATTACTTTCTCCTACAAAGCCGTCTAAAACCGCCCCCGTACACCCACTTCGTTATGTATTTTGGAGTTAAAATTGCAATATGAAAAAATAAAAAATATCACATAACAAAAAACACATTGCAAGTTAAACATGTTTCATTTATACACAAACCCTGAACATATGAAGTCAATTCATCAAGTAGTTATTTTTTAATAATTTTTTTAACAAAGTACCCCATTTTGGGCCCAGTTTACCAACATTAATTTGGTGGTTACAGGGAGTAGAGTCGTCATTTTAATTGGGGTTACAAGTGTTAATGTCTCTTTCATGGTGCTGGGTCACAAATATCCATGAGGAAAATTAATACGTATGTAATGTTGCATGTAAGGTTAAAAAAAAAATCCACCCTGCTCTCTTCTGAAACTGCATACTAGTAGTACTATGTAGTAATGTACGACCCACATATCAGCAGAAGTAGCAAAACTTACCCCGTTGGCCACAAAGTTGATGAAGAAGGCCACAGCCGACTGCACACGTTTGTTCACCGACAGGTTAGTCAGGGCCCACTGAAACACATTTCAAATCCACTTTACCCATAAGACAGTCATCGGTCTTCTCAATATTTGAACTTAAGCCTTTCACTCCCTGCCGCGTGTTTCAACGCGGTTAAGGGGTATCACCTACTCAATTAACCAATTTATAAATGTGTGTATGTATTTGTCTGTTTTGGTTAAAATTTATTTCCTCCTGCCATATTGTTGTGTTAATTATTCTTTATGAAAGGGTGCGTTATAAGCATTTGCTTGTTGTCACCCTCATTACCTCATCATTGTTTGATTTTGTATGATATTTGAATAAAGTTGTCTTAAACCAATTGCCTAGATGGTAAAATGCACTTTTCTAAACGTCGCTCCCTTAGACCACAATTTTGCCTCTGATTTTGATTTTGCAGTGGTTTGTTATGGGGAAACCAATCGATGTAGAGAGTTTTTCTATATAAATTCTATATATAAAAAAGTCTGATCTATCACTTCCCTATGTCTAAACTTGAAGTAAAAACCCGTAATCTTCTTTCATTTCTCCTTTTGTTTATGTATGTTTCGTTTGTGTGTGTGGCTGGAGTGATTTGTGATTTTGTTTAATAATTTGAAATCGTAGTGATGCGAATGAGTTAAAATAAAATAAGTTTTGCTTACCCGTACACACATTGGTCGAGACCCAACAAGCGCTTTGGTGATGTGATTGTAATAAGCCAGCACTTCTGGAGGGGTCTCTTTCTTTATATTTTTGCCTATAACACGCATATCGGTTGTACAATCAGTGCAGTTCATAGCAGACAATTCATCTTCTGTGAAAATGGATCACTGCATCAAGAATAAACGCAAGTTTACACACATTTGTTCTGTAATAGTATCAATGTCAAAACAGTATTATATTATCAAACCGAAAACAGAATTAAACAATTTATCTTTTTTTCTTTATCTCAACGCTTACCACACTTTATAAACATGTTTTACTTAAATTATGCCAGAAATTCAGCACATACAGTATCTGTCTTTCATAAAGCATGCCGATATGGAAGTTGATAAACTTGGGTTGCTTCAGAGTTTCATTGCTGACTCCAAATATTCACATTCCAATCAAATATATCCGCATTAGCTGCTCAGTAGGACAGAATACATTCTAACTTTCAGCCCTTGATGAAAAGACACAAGTGGGCACCACATTATCTATGACTATGTATACATGTTGCATAAGCAGAGCTTCAGATTGTTTTTAGACTTCATACGACCCATGACTGCACAAAATGAGGGATCAATTTTCAAAAAGACGGGCCACTTGTGTAAAGTAATGATTTTTGTGGGTGCACACGCGCGTCTGTGTAGAAAATACAGCACAACGACTTGAGGTCAGCAAAATACCTTTGGAAAAAGCCAACATGGAATTCTCATGGAATGGGATGCACCCTAAAGGCGCGCATAACCAGAAATTGACATGTGCCATTATTAAAAAGAACGGGTCAATGACGCGGGCGCACCGACAATCTGAAGCTCTGCAAAAGGCTATTGAAATGTCAGCACGATCACTGTTAAGTCACAAGTGTCATCAATTATTTTTGTAAACTGACCAACTAGTTACACTTGCAATGAAGACTGAGATAAAAGCGGTAAAGCATGGAATACATTATAAATTCCTCTTCTTCATGGATCACTCAGATTTACAAATTGAAACGAAGAGCTGCCATAAGACTCACAACCTTCTACAAAATCATCAAAGGTCAGCTCCATGTCACTGATTGTCAGGCATGGAGATCTGCAGCCCTTAGCTGCTAGAGCGAGAAGAGGACACAGCGAGCAGTTCAGCAGGATCCCCTGCCGCACCCAGCAGCGCAGTGCCTCCTCCTTCCCCCATGCCATCAGAGAATGGAACGCCCTACAACCAAAGACTGTCCAGGCCCCTTCTACCAAAGCCTTCTTCAGAACGCTGCTGGCAGAGCACTAAATGCACACATCAGACCCCGGGGTAGGCAGTGGTTGGGCCGGTGTAATATTCTCGGCTTGACTTTGTTCTCAATTTACGTGCGCATGCGCGAAATTGATCATAACGTACCATCAACTTTTATGTTTTGTGTATTCAACACTAAACTGACCCTAAACCTATCCCTAACCCTATGCCAAACCCTGTTCCTAACCCTAACCTGTACCGTCAAATACACACAAAATAAAAGTTGATGGCATGCTATGAGATTACTGTCTCAATTTCGCACATGCGCACGTAAATTGAGAACACGGTAGCGTAATTTTCGGACTACAAGGTGATATTTTTTTCTCCAATTTCGACCTATGCGCCTAATAAATGAGAGCGCCATATTAGTGAACAAAATCGTGAGAAGAGAGGCAACGATTGCCATATTCAGTACAGTCTACTTTGAGTCACAACATCGAAAGTGGTAATGAGTCGCCGATACGATTACTCACGTTAAAATGCTTCAAAATCCCTATTATCATCCGAGATACCATCCAACAGATGTCATAACTCTTCTTTGGATGTAAAAAGCATCGTTGTATAGCTTAAAATGCCATAATTTTACCAGTTTTCACAAAGAAAAGTCCAAACACAACAACCGGAAGTCGCAAAAACGGAAGTTTGTTTGTTTGAGAAGGGAGCCAACTCTTGTTTATGACAGCAGTAATGGCGGGCGATAAGCATTTACAGGACGTGTACGGGCTTCAAACTTCGACTTTCTTTTGCGAGGTGTACATCGCCTTATAAATGAGGGCGCCTTTTATTTAAATTTTTTCAGATTTTTCTTCAAAATTGCCCTATTCGCCTTATACACAGCAGCGCCTAATGATCCGAAATATACGGTAATCTGAGACCACCACACCAGCATCATGCTTGGTACCGCTGAACGGTCCTTCTCTGGCCGGTTGTCTGGCTCTCTACCCACCCAAACCCACTCTCTCTCTGTTTTTTTCCTCTCCTTCGACCTCTTCAACCTTTTCAGTTGCAATAATGGTCAATAATGACTTTGGTAGCTAATGGAAGAAGAAGAAAAAACTCACTTTGCAAGTGTCCAGCACCATGAGAAGGTAGAAACTTGTTCACCCCCTCCAAAGACATCCACTGAGCTGGAAATACCAAAACTAAATTTAAAAAATCAATTGGCCTTCTGCAAATATATCTGAAAGCATCTGTCTATAAATAGAATAGCTTTCTTTGTTATCCATAAACTATATAACTCTGGTTTAACACTCTTAAGTTGCTGCAAGCTATCAAATGTAGATTCTTAATCGTATAATGGGAATTCTAGCTGTGAACTAATCTTTTGTTCAAGTTATTCGAGGAAACCTGAAAAGGCCTCAGACAAAATAAAATAAAATCATCTGTTAAAAAAACCTCTTAACACTTTACACTTGAAGTTGAAAATAAATAAAAAGCAAAACTTAATACAATGAGTTATATCGATATTATTAGGTTTTCAGAGTCGAATGTCTATTAATATTTATTCCAGTGACACATATCACAAGAAGAAACTGACAGACAGATACACAGGAATGTCTTCAACAAGGCATGAAATGATGAATAAGTATGGGAATCAATGCAGCGTTTGTTTTTAACAAACAACTATGTCAGAATAAATAATATTACACTGGAACCTCCCTTATAAGACCTCCCATTATAGAAGACTCCCTCCCACATAAGACCTACTTCTTTGAGACATTGTCCTTCTTTGTAAGTATTACTATTAAAATTACCTCCCTTATAAGACCCCTCCCTTGTAACTTATGTAAGACCTCATTTTGGATGACCTTCAAAAATCATCCAAAATGAGGTCTTATAAGGGAGGGGTCTTATAAGGGAGGTTCCACTGTACAATCAACACAATATGGACCTGGCTCACCATCACAAATTTTGATTCAGATGAAATTTCACTTTTTAATCTAAAGCATAACAAAGTTCATTACCCAAGAATTATACAAAGTCCATCATAAACCAGACCTGTTTACCCTGAAATTGGGCTTCAGGTATTCGAAATCCAAAATAGGTGTATTTTTCACAAAATAGGAGTGCTCCAACAGGAAAGTTTCCACAACGGAGTGTAAACATGCATGCATTTTTATAACTTGTTGAAATACTGTGTCAAAAGTATCATCCATTTAAATTTACAACACACACACACACAGACTGAGCAAACCCGTTTCCAGGCAAAATACAGTTCTAAATGAAAAAACTTTCTTCACCATTTTACCATATTTTGGTCCCATATACCATATTTATCATATTTTTGTCAAATATGTGTACAAAATATGGTGAAATCTTATGGGTAAACAGGTCTGATAAACGCAACAACTGACGGAGTCCAAATTCACCCACTACCTTTGATGCTGGTTTCCCCCAGGTGTTTAGGAATGTAGGAGTTGAAGACCGTGTTGCTGAGGTTGACGTCACTCTCCTCCACAAAGTGCAGCTCTCCCTCTCGGGTCTGGCGGAAGGAGGGGCACTCCGTTAGGGAACTCTGGCCGTACACAGGCTGGAGGGGGAAAACAAGAAAACAGCCTTTGCTACCATCAAGAAAATATAGTAGACATCTGAATTGTTTATCAGTCCATATTGTGTACAACCAGATGACTCCGTTAGGGAACTCTGGCCGTACACGGGCTGGAGGGGGAAAACAAGAAAACAGCCTTTGCTACCATCAAGAAAATATAGTAGACATCTGAATTGTTTATCAGTCCATATTGTGTACAACCAGATGACTCCGTTAGGGAACTCTGGCCGTACACGGGCTGGAGGGGGAAAACAAGAAAACAGCCTTTGCTACCATCAAGAAAATATAGTAGACATCTGAATTGTTTATCAGTCCATATTGTGTACAACCAGATGACTCCGTTAGGGAACTCTGGCCGTACACGGGCTGGAGGGGGAAAACAAGAAAACAGCCTTTGCTACCATCAAGAAAATATAGTAGACATCTGAATTGTTTATCAGTCCATATTGTGTACAACCAGATGACTCCGTTAGGGAACTCTGGCCGTACACGGGCTGGAGGGGGAAAACAAGAAAACAGCCTTTGCTACCATCAAGAAAATATAGTAGACATCTGAATTGTTTATCAGTCCATATTGTGTACAACCAGATGACTCCGTTAGGGAACTCTGGCCGTACACGGGCTGGAGGGGGAAAACAAGAAAACAGCCTTTGCTACCATCAAGAAAATATAGTAGACATCTGAATTGTTTATCAGTCCATATTGTGTACAACCAGATGACTCCGTTAGGGAACTCTGGCCGTACACGGGCTGGAGGGGGAAAACAAGAAAACAGCCTTTGCTACCATCAAGAAAATATAGTAGACATCTGAATTGTTTATCAGTCCATATTGTGTACAACCAGATGACTCCGTTAGGGAACTCTGGCCGTACACGGGCTGGAGGGGGAAAACAAGAAAACAGCCTTTGCTACCATCAAGAAAATATAGTAGACATCTGAATTGTTTATCAGTCCATATTGTGTACAACCAGATGACTCCGTTAGGGAACTCTGGCCGTACACAGGCTGGAGGGGGAAAACAAGAAAACAGCCTTCGTTACCATCAAGAAAATATAGTAGACATCTGAATTGTTTATCAGTCCATATTGTGTACAACCAGATGACTCCGTTAGGGAACTCTGGCCGTACACAGGCTGGAGGGGGAAAACAAGAAAACAGCCTTCGTTACCATCAAGAAAATATAGTAGACATCTGAATTGTTTATCAGTCCATATTGTGTACAACCAGATGACTCCGTTAGGGAACTCTGGCCGTACACGGGCTGGAGGGGAAAACCAATAAAACAGGCTTTGTTACCATCAAAGGAAATATAAAAGACATCTGAATTGTTTATCATTTATCAGTCCTGATTGTGCATTAGTCAAAGGTTTGCGTTTTGGGGGGTATAACAGCTGTTACTCCAGTTATCGCGTTTACTGGTAATTATCATATCAGTAAAATACTGATTGAAAAACTAAAATACTGAATTTTTTTTACCTGCCAGTCCAAGGGACTGATACATTTTTGCCAGGACTGATATGTGATAAATTGTTTAACAGAGGCTTTGATATTGTGGTTTTCACTGGTTTTTGTTTCCCTGGGACTGGTTTTGACACCGGTTGTTGGGGGGGGGGGGGGGGGGGGGGGTGGCATTGTGGCTTATTGGACTGGTTTTCAAAATTCCTAGTGCGATCACTGTACTCAAAATGTCAAATTGTATCATGTTGTATTGTGTCATGTGGTATTGCATTATATAATTTATAAACTGTATTCTTTATATCTTTTGCATGATCGCTTTTGTGTACAATTAAATGGGAGGGGGGGGGGGGGTCAGTTGAGAGGGGGATCAGGTGAAGAGAGGAGAGAAAATTTGACTTTGGGCCATTTTTCTATCGCTACTAGGTTCTTCTATAATAGTTTAAATGATAATTTAATCAAAATGTCTAATTATACAGTACACAGGAATTCGGTTATAATCTCTTGGGAAAACCCCAGTGCTCAGACCAAAAAGATCTTATGAAGGGCGAGTGGAAGAATCCAGCTACGGTCATGTATTGCACCCACCATTGCTTACGTGAGTGAGCACTTTAAAAACACCCACCTAAGATCCATTTTACCATCATGAAGTACCTGTAGTGTAATAATCCCTACATGATACGACAAGTAAGGTTGATTACCTGCACGTTCATATCTCGAAGAGTTTGGTTGAAGTCATCAGGGCACAGGCGACGCCTCTTGGCGCTCTTCATGTAGGCGGTACTTTTCTGAAACGAATGATCAAAAGATAACAGCAAAAAAAAGACGGGCAGCAAATGACATAGCTGGAAAAAAAATCTTTAAAACATCCTTTTCTTTACATTCCTCTTCCTTCCTGTAATTAAAAAAAAGGTTTTTACCCAACCGATTATTCTAAACTCACAAATATTTTATTTCACATGCTCCTCGTCTTTTTTTGTCTTTTTTTTTTTACTTTATCCTATACCAGACGGAGACAGTGTAATTGCTCATATTCATATAAAAAAATTATGTATTTTTTTTAATGGGATTAAAGTACATGTGGCAAGAAAAATTTTAGTCATTTGATCTCAAAACAAGTTACAACTAATACAAGGAACAACTTGTGAGAATTATTTTACAATTTTGAGATGATTACTAACGATGCTTACCATAACGATTTCTCTGAGGCGATAGTTGACGTCTTCCCCTAATGCAGCAGCCACGTCATCTGGCAAATTGCCGATGCCCACACTCTCCGCCATCATCTTCACCGAGTCTTTGGCGATGGTTGCAAACGCCCTTTCCTCCATCTTCAACACTGAAGCACATAGACAGGCAGTGACTGAGTGAGACAGTGGAATTCCAGAGCCTGATTGGATTTAATATGCACACAACCCTTCTAAGTATCACCAGAATCTAGGATTATATATGAAGGCAGATTTATGATGAAACTTATGAAAGGAAGAAGAAAATTGATCACTGTAGATTACGTAGGGATCTAATCAATGATTATGAAAAAAATTAATCGAGCACCTCCTACCCTCAAACATTCAACAGTCCACATCTCATAACAAAAAATAGCATACTACTTTTGAACTGTTTGGGAATAAACCAAAGGCTACTGTGTTGGATCACGATATTGCCCAACATTTATTGAACTAAAATACCAACTTCAGGGAACAGAAACATAACTGATTTATAAGTGATTAAGTCATCACAAAACACAGCTGTGCCATCCGACCACAAATGCAATCTTCTTCTTCTTCTTCGTTCGCTCAGTTTCCTGTCATATGAGCATAGATGCGTCATGCTGCCATTATGCGCCTAACTAAGAAATAGGCCCAGCATGTCCGACTTCGGCTGAAGAAATCTCTGTAAGAATGTATAGAAAAAAGGCAGGAGAATGGACCAGTGAGATAGAAAGATAGCAGATAACAGTAAGCAAAGGGAAAAGGCAGGAGAATGGATCAGTGAGATAGAAAGATAGCAGATGACAGTAAGCAAAGGGAAAAGGCGGAGTCAAAGAGAATAACAGAATTAGAGGAAGTTACAACAAATACAAGCACAGAACTTCCAGAAGGTGGAGGAACTATTTGTACAAAAGATCCCCCGGTATCCCCATGAGGGAAGCCGAACACAAATACACATCTACTTGTGATAAAGGGCATGTATGAGGCCGCCTAGTTGTCTGTCCTGTATTGACCTGACCTGACCTAATAGAAGTAGTACTATAGTGCAATTACTAATTAAAACAATCGTTGGATATGTGAATGTGTATGATGCTTTGATTCCTTTATTTACATAACTATCTTGGATGTTTTGCATGCATTATGTTTTTTGTTTTGTTTTCATTATTGGAAGGTGATATATTTTTCTTCTTTTGTTCGAGGGCAAGATGTAAACATTTCATCATGACACTGTCTAAACCATTATTGTATAATCTTTGCATGTACAGTGGAACCTCCCTTATAAGACCTTCAAAAATCATCCAAAATGAGGTCTTAAAGGGAGGTAATTTTAATACTTACAAAGAAGGACAATGTCTCAGAGAAGTAGGTCTATGTGGGAGGGAGTCTTAAAATGGGAGGTCTTATTAGAGAGGTTCCACTGTATTACTTTTCCCCCATTTAATGATTAATGCATGCCTTTACACTTTGAAGCATTCAAAAACAAATTTCTGACCATCTAGTAACTTACTATGACACACACACACACACACACAATGGTCGGAGATATATAGGAGTTTATATACTTATTTTTTCTCTTCTTTTCTTTTTTATTGCATGAAAAAATTGAGCCTTTGAATCCTCCCCCCCCCCCCCCCCTCTCTCTCTTTCTCTCTCTCACTCAGTCTCTCTGCTTCATTTGGGGGGAGCATGTCTCCCCCCCCCCCCCTCCTATGTGCTAGGAGAAGGGGGGCAGTTGACCCCCTTCCCGTGTTTCGAGCTATGTCACTGATACTATGTCACTGATAGACTACCTACAAGTACAACTTTTGAGATCTTCTGCAGCGGTTTTCAGGATACTGAGGACAGAAATAAAGTAACACTAACAGCAAAGAAGCTACACAAATCGCAATAACTCACCATTCTGGAATGAAGTATAGGGTTAATAGTAATAAAGCCATTGGAAAATACAACTATGTCCTTATAATACAAGCTATTTTGACTTTCTCAAAGAGAGTCATGGTGATGAGTCCATCCAGTGGGTGTGTCCAGTATGTTTGTCTGGGGAAAGTGAAAAGAAAGGGCCCCTGGCAAAAAGAATTGACAAACTGATAAAGATGTTCAGTTCGATTGAGGAGAGACTAAAAAAGGTGGAAAGTGCAACTGGGGATAACTTGGAGAAAAAAATTGAAGAGATGGTAGAAAAGAAATTGACTGAAAAACTGCAGGAGAAGGATGATCGAGAAAAGAGAGAGATGAACCTCATTGTTGTCGGTTTGTCAGAGAGCCGTGAGACCGAGTCCTCAGAAAGACAGAAAGAGGACTTAAAAAAGGTGCAGGATATGGTGGACAAGATTTGTCCTGATCTAGTGGATAGGAAAATTGAAGAACCGGTGCGACTGGGCAAAGTGGGGGGTTCTCGACCTAGACTTCTGAGAGTCAAGGTCAAAACAGTGAAAGCAAAATGGGAGATTATGAGAAATGCATTCAGAGTCAATAAAGATGTGAAAGAACAAAAAGACAGGATCTATATAAACCCAGATTACACCCCAGCCGAAAGGGTTCAACAGAAGGAACTAAGGGAAGAGTTGAAACGCAGGACTGCCGCAGGTGATAAGGATCTGAAGATTCGCGGAGGAAAGATTGTGACTGTCAAGCAGTTTGTGACTGTGACAGATAACAATCAAAATTGACATCAAAAACAGCAAAACAAACATGTACATAATGTAAATAAAAGTGATACTGTAAATAAACAATGTCAAGTACTATACACTAATATTGATGGGCTATTAAACAAAAAAGAATTGTTGCTTTTAATTAAAGAACAGGAACCTAGCATTATTGCCATTACTGAGTTTCTTGGTAAAAATCAGCAAGTTTGTAACATGTCAGAATATGCCATCCCAGGATATGCGTTATTTACTAATGAACAAAGTAGAAGAGGTGTGTTGATTTATATGAAAAATGAAATAAATGCACAAGAATGTACAAAATTAAACTCAGCGGAATTTGAAGAGAGTGTATGGGTTCATTTCAAAACAAATGATGGATTAAATGTTCTTTTAGGATGTATCTATAAAAGTCCTAATACCACTCTGGAAAATGAGGAAAACTTATATAAATTACTGAACAATAAATACTTAACCACTTTTGATAGAATTTGCATAGTAGGAGATTTTAATTTCCCAAATATCGACTGGAAAGGCACATGGGCAGGCAACAGGGAAACCAGATTTATGGAGTGCTTAAATGATTCATTTTTAATCCAAATGGTAAGATTTCCAACAAGAAGGAGGGAAGGTCAAAAATCAAATATGTTAGATTTGGTGTTGGTAAATGAAGAGGAATTTATATCAGAGATTAAGCATTATTGCCCTATAGGCAAAAGTGATCACGAAGTGCTGGTGTTTGAGCTGTATATACAGACATCTAACACAAAAAATGAAAAAAAGTATAAATTTGACTTTAACAGAGGACAGTATAACAAAATGAGGGAAGAACTGGGTCAGGAAGATTGGACAGTGTTAAATTCCATGGAGGTAGATGAAGTATGGGAAGCCATAAAAAATCAAATTTTGCAGTCCATGGAGCTAAATATTCCCAAAATTAAAATAAATGGTTATGTAAAACCCAAACCTGTCTGGTTAAACAATAAAGCACTGAGAGAAATAAAAAAGAAATATTACCTCTTTCAAAGATTTCTAAATACCAAAAAGGGTAAAGATTATCTTAAGTATATTGACCAAAGGAACAAGTGTAATAAAGAAATTAAAGCGGCTAAAAAAGGAGCATGAAAGGAACATTGCTAAAGATTGTAAGAATAATCCAAAGAAGTTTTGGAAATATGTACGGTCAAAAACTAAAGCTAAATCAGGTATAAGCCCCTTAATAAATAAGAATTGTGATGTTGCCGTTACCGATAGTGACAAAGCAAATGTTTTAAATTAATATTTTGCTAGCGTGTTTGCTAAAGAAGACTTGGTAAATTTACCACCTGATAATACAGCTATTTGGTCTGATGGTAAAACTGTAACAGACTTGATTGTAACTCCTAAGGCAGTTGAAATTAAGTTAATGGAATTGGATGTAAACAAGGCTCAAGGGCCGGATAATATTCCTCCTAGGGTGCTTAAAGAACTATGTAAAGAATTATCTGTTCCACTTTGTATGTTATTTAATAAATCTATGGAATTGGAAACAGTTCCTACTGAATGGAAAAATGCTTATGTTACTGCCTTGTTTAAAAAGGGTACGAAGAGTGATCCTAGTAATTATAGACCAGTGAGTCTAACATCAGTAACTTGTAAGGTATTTGAAAGTATTATTAGAGATGTTATCGTTGATCATATGAAAATTAATAAATTGTATACAGAGTGTCAGCATGGTTTCCGTCAGCATAGGTCATACACCACACAGTTACTGCAGGTAATAAATGACTTAACTAAACTATTAGATAAAGGTAATAACGTAGATATTATTTATTTAGACTTTAGAAAAGCGTTTGACACTGTACCCCATCAGAGATTTACTTATTAAACTGCAATATTATTGTATAACAGGTAAATTATTAGCTTGGATTGAAAACTTTTTGAATGATAGAAAACAATTAGTTAGAGTTGGTGACGCTTACTCTGATAATGTAGATGTAACTAGTGGTATACCCCAGGGAAGCATCCTTGGTCCGTTACTTTTTACGATTTTTATAAATACTTGCCACAGGACATAACTAGCTTTTGTAAGATATTTGCAGATGACACAAAAATATATAATACATCCGTAAATAAAGATGAGATACAAAATGATCTAGATTCATTAGTGAAGTGGACAGATACTTGGAAATTATACTTTAATGCCTCAAAATGTAAAGTTTTACATCTGGGTAACAATAACACTTGTAATAATTATACTATGATTAAAGATGGTACCAACTATGTTTTATCAAAGTGCACAGAAGAAAAGGATCTTGGTGTAATTTTTGATGAAAATTTTAAATTTGATAACCATATTCATTATGCTGTTAAGAAATCAAATAAAATGCTTGGTATTATTAAAAGAACTTTTTCATACTTAGATCAGGATACTTTCCTGCATTTATACAAAGGTTTAATTAGACCGCATATAGAATATGGTAATGTTATTTGGTATCCCAAATTGAAAAGACAATCAACATTAATAGAGAAGGTGCAAAGAAGGGCAACTAAATTAATTGATGGATATAAATAATAACTATTCGTATAGAGAGAGAATGGAACGCCTGAATCTTCCAAGTTTGAAAGCAAGGAGAATAAGAGGTGATCTAATACAAAGTTATAAAATATTTAATAATATTGATGATTTAAATGCAACAGAATTTTTCAAACTAACAAATTATGACAGAACAAGAAATAGCACTGATAAAATATTTATTGAATTTTGTAAAACTAACACAAGAAAATATTCTTATACTTATACAGTAACAGAGTTGCACCTTTATGGAATCAACTACCAACTAACATTAAGAGAGCACCTAATACTAACAGCTTTAAAAATGAGCTCGACCAGTTAAAATTTTATAAAGACATAATGTATGAATACGATGATTAATTCAACGCAAAAACCTGAGTGCACGATATACCTTGAGTATGTAAAAATAAAAATAAAAACACAAAGATGGGACTTTGAAAGCCTAACGGCTATATTATTTTTCGTCCCTATTTCTAATCTAATCTAATCTAATCTATATAGGTTGTAAATTAAGTCTCTCTCTCTCCTTTTTGCTTGCTCAGTTGCTGACTTGCTCAATTTGATTTTTTTTTAAAAGGGGGGGGGGGGGGAATGGGGGTGGGGGTGGTCAGGAAGACATGTCTGCCCCCACCCCACCGCTCCTCAGAGTTGGGGGGGGGGGGGGGGGCAGCCATTCCTCACCTATTCCTACGCCACTGTATTCTAATAAGACGGCGTGACCTAAAAGTACAATTGAAGATTGAAGACCTAAGTTTCTGAACACCTAGAAAGAGAGTAACATGGAACATCGTCACAATCAATGAATCATTCATTGTGTCGTGATTCACTGTTCGGTTGAATCATTCAAGTGAAGTGAGCAAGACACGATTACCTTCAGCTGTTTTAATGGCTCGAAGTTCAACAACAAAAAATATGCACGCTTCTTACTGGCTGCCAAATTCAATCTCACATTCTTCACTTTGTTTTGTGTGAGGTTATCTCATATTTGCTGGCTTTGGGGGCTAAGTACTAAGCCGAGTAGGTTTACTACAACCGCCTTTTTACCGAAATGTTTATGAGAGTAGTTCCCCTTTGATAAAAGCTTGAACTTCTGGGTGTGTGTGTGTGTGTGTCACTTCACATCTTTGCACTTCTCGATTTCGCCCCCCACCCCCCAAAAACAACAACAATCCCTGTTTATGTTTGTGATAGTGTGTGCATAATGTGCGTGTGCATGTGTGTGCGTGTGCGCACACGCGCGCGCGCGCGTGTGTGTGCGCGCGCGTGTGTGTGTGCGCGCGCGTGTGTGTGTTTATGTGCACGTATTTGCGCGTGTGTGTGTTTATGTGCACGTATGATTGTGAATGCGTATATATACGGGATTGTGAATGGACAGATTTATTACATAAGCCTACAGTGTGTGTGTGTGTGTGTGTGTGACTGTGAGTGCAAATGCCTGTGCATATCACGGAAAATTTTGCAATCCTGAAAAAAATTGGAATTCCGATTTTTACCGGGAAATGTCTGCAGTCCAAGCCTTATGTACGGGCATTATGAATGGATCAAATTGATCAAATAACTGATCCTACAGTGTATGTGTGTGTGTGTGTGTGTGTGTGTCTGTGTGTGTGTGTGTCTCTGTGTGTGTGTGTGTGTCTGTGTGTGTGTGTGTGTGTGTGTGTGTGTGTGTGTGTGTGTGTGTGTGTGCCGTGTGTGTGTGTGTGTGTGTGTGTGTGTGTGGTGTGTGTGTGTGTGTGAATGTGAGTGCATATGCTTGTGTATGTACGGGCATTATGAGTGGGGGGGTTTCCCGATCGCTCAGACAGTTTCCTTTCAATTATGAGCGCAGATGCGTCATGCTGCCGTTATGCACCTAAGAAATAGTTAGGCCCAGCATGTCCGACTTCGGCAGGATAATTGTTTTTAACGTGTTTCTTGGCAGGAGAATAGAATGGTAAGGCAGAAATATAGTAGATGACAGTAAAAAAACAAAAAAAGGGAAAAGGCAGTCAAAGAGAGTGACAGATTAGAGGAAGTTACAAGCACAGAAGTTCCATAAGGTGGGGGAACTATTTATGCAAAAGACATCCCCCCCCCCCCCCGTATCCCCACGGGGGTATTATTAATGGATCAAGTTTTCAAATAAGCCTACGGTGGTGTACCCCAGGGATCTGTCCTCGGTCCATTACTGTTCTGTATTTTCATTAACGATCTTCCATTGTCTATATCCAACCCAAATGTTTCATGCGATCTTTTTGCAGATGACTCCTCCCTGCATTCCAGTTCGGAAGATGTAACTGACATCCAAAACTCTCTTCAATCAGGCTTACATGATGTATCTAAATGGTGCAAGGATAATTCTATGTTAATTCATCCCAAGAAAACAAAGTGCATGGTTGTAACCTCCCGTCAAAAGCATCAACTAACACGCCATTCCCTTAACCTAACTATTGATGGCAACGATATCGAACAAGTCCATGAACATCGAGTTCTAGGCGTCATACTTGATGACAAACTCAACTGGCAATCACATATAAATCACGTTAGAAATAAACTAGCACGCAACCTATTCCTTCTCAAACGACTTCAATCCTACCTAGACCTAGACGCACGTAAAATGTTCTTCTATGGCCACTGCCTCTCGCACATCAACTATGCATCCACTCTATGGTCCTATGCTGCTAAAAAAAAAAAACACCTTAAAAAACTAGCATCGCTCCACAGAAGAGCGATCAACTTAATCCTGCCAGATCCATCTCTGTCAACTTCAGAAAAGTTTCATAATCTTGAAATTTTGCCACTTGAACACCAGTTACAGTACAACACAGCTGTCCTAATGTATAAAGTCCACAGTAACTTGACACCCCAGTACCTAGAAAATCTCTTAACTCCTTCCACATGTAGTTATCGTTCTGATAAATATGTTCTTCCACGCACCCGCATTGACCTTTACAAAACAAGCTTTTCCTTTTCAGGGCCATATGCTTGGAACTCACTGCCTTCAGATGTAAAGGCATTTTCGTCAGTATCAAATTTCAAATCTAACTTACGGGGGCATCTCCTTAATCCCATCCATTAAAACTTTACTATCAGTTAATGCACCACACACGAGCCATTTTTGTCTGTTTAGACTAATGCTGTCATTTTGTTTCTCTGATTATGTTTGCTTGGTGGTTTTTTTTTTCGTTTTTTGTTTGACATTAGGCTACTTGTGTCATTATGCTTTTATGATTACTTTTACTTTTTATTTGATTTACATTAGCCTACTTGTGTTATTATGATGCTAGGGGAAGACGGGGTAAAAAGCGCATGGGCGGGTAAGAAGCCCACCCCAATTATCTCATGAAATGAAGCAAATTTCAGTCTCATTTTGCCCATGAGACGAGCGTTAATGTCTAGCATTCGTCTCATGGGCAAATTTGACTGAAATTTTCTTTATTTCATGAGATAATTGGGGTGGGCGTCTTACCCGCCCATGCGCTTTTTACCCCGTCTTCCCCTATGATTATTATTATTATTATTATTATTATTATTATTATTATTAGTAGTAGTAGTAGTAGTAGTAGTAGTAGTAGTAGTAGTAGTAGTAGTAGTAGTAGTAGTAGTAGTAGTAGTAGTAGTTGTAGTAGATGAAGTAAATTGCGGTGGAAGTCATTTTCTTTCTTTCTTCATTTATGTTTTGTTTGGTCGGTTGGTTTCTGTTTTGCTTGTTCTTATTACTGATGGTGATGTTCTGCGTACCGTGTTATTGCTACATTACTGTGGCACTCTAGTTGTAATAGTAGTGGTAGTGGTAGTAGCAGTGATGGTGATGGAGGTAGTAATAGTAATTGTAGTAGTAGTAGTAGTAGTAGTAGTAGTAGTAGTAGTAGTAGTAGTAGTAGTAGTAGTAGTAGTAGTAGTAGTAGTAGTAGTAGTAGTAGTAGTAGTAGTAGATGATGATGAAGTAAGTTCTGGTGGAAGTCATTTTTTTCTTTCTTCATTTATGTTTTGTTTGGCCGGTTGGTTTTTGTTTTGCTTGTTCTTATTACTGATGGTGATGTTCTGCGTACCGTGTTATTGTTACATTACTGTGGCACTCTAGTAGTAATAGTAGTGGTAGTGGTAGTAGTAGTGATGGTGATGGAGGTAGTAATAGTAATTGTAATAGTAATTGTAATAGTAATTGTAGTAGTAGTAGTAGTAGTAGTAGTAGTAGTAGTAGTAGTAGTAGTAGTAGTAGTAGTAGTAGTAGTAGTAGTAGTAGTAGTAGTAGTAGTAGTGGTGTGGTGATGGTGGTGGTGGTGGTGGAAGTAATAGTAATAGTTGGTGAAGACGGGGTAGAGGGTCCATGGGCGGGTGGAGGGCCCGTGCCGGTTGTCTCATGGAGTGGGGCGGGTTTCGGTCGTGTTTGTCCATGAGACGAATGCTAAACATTTACACTTGTCTCATGGGCAGAATGTGACCGAGATTTGCTTTGTTTTGTGGCATAGTTGGAGTGGGCTTCTTACCCGCCCATGGGCTTTTTGCTCCGTCTAACACTAGTAGTAGTAATTGTAGTAGAAGAAGTATATTGTAGTAATAGAGGTGTTTTTAATCTATTACTTTGTTTAACTGGTTGGTTAGTTTTCTATTTTATTTGTTTTTATTGCTTATGTTGATGCTCTGCCTGCCATGTCGTTGCTATATTACTGTTTGTTGTTATTATTTTTTGTTTTGTTGGCGATTTTCCTGTGTCTCAATGTTCATTTATAGTATTAGTTATGTATTGCATGCTTAGAACCAAGGACAGAATGGAAGACTAGGCCCAGCCTAAATTCTTTTCCTTGTAAAATAAAGTTTCTGAGTTCTGAGTTCTGAGTTCTGAAGTTATTAAAAAGGAAGCAAAAATAAATAGAAAAACAAAAAGCTAAAACACAATAATAAACAAACAAAAAGAGCACCTTCCCCACTGCCCTCCACCCCGTTTCAGTTTTTCAATAAGAATTTTTGTTGGTGTCATTTCGTATTGGACTGCGTTGTGTGTGTGTGTCAGTGAATGCGTTATCATAGTGAATCTTTAACTAATAATAATAATTCACATTAGCAAAGACAAAATCACCGAGTTCTGGGTAAAGGAGTATATTATTGGCATGAATACACACACACACACGCGCGCGCACACGCACACGCACGCGCGCGCGCGCGCACACATGACACACACACACACGCACGCACTGTGACGCACGCACGCACGCACGCACACGCACGTGACACACACACACACACACACACACACACACACACACACGCTGACAATTATACAAGAGTAAAGTAGTTAGCTTTACTAATATGAACACTTCTAAGAAGAAACATAGACCAAACTCACCTTCTCAATCACGGTTAGATACAATACTGGAAATAAAATCATACTGCCATCGACATACCTGTTACTTGACTTAACCACACGAAGGCCTCGCTCTCATTATATTTTGCAATGTGGAGAAATAGCAGTGTGTACGCTCCTTCCGGCAAGTCCAACTTTTAGACAATACGCACTTTGCTATACTTTCAAATCCAACGGTTACGGTACCAGTCCAGGTCGACTGGGGTATGTCAAAAATAGTGCCCTCGGCGAACTCTCAAGCATCTTCAACTTTCTAGATTTGCTGTCCCCTCTACTGGTGCGTCACATAAAACAATAGGAAAAAATCACAAAGGAAGTTGGAAAAGTGGGTGGGAGATCTCTGCAAAAATATGTTTCGGTTCTTGCAAAATCCCAAAGTAGCTGCAGTTGCGTTGAACCGAAATGCCGGTTTTAAAAATGATTCGGTTTGGAAAAAAACACCGGTTCAAGTTGCTCGTGCTGTGAACCGATTTCAGTGTTTTTAGTGACGTTTTGTGGGTCTAAGACCACGGTGTGTTCTGTCAAAACGTACCTTATTGCTTTCATCCGGCAATGCTGATCAAGGTCGAGTCTTAGTGACGATTTGGGGATCTAAGGCCAAGGCCGTTAGCTCTGCCAAAACGTACTTTATTGCTTTCATCCGGCAATGCTGATCAAGGTAGAGTCTTAGTGACGATTTGGGGGTCTAAAGCCAAGGTTTGCTCTGCCAAAACGTACCTTATTGCTTTCATCCGGTAATGCTGATCAAGATCGAGTCTTAATGACGATTTGGCGCGCCACTGGCTGCGACGCGCTCTCCAGGTGGGAGCAACCCGAATTTCACAGAGACGCTTCTGCGACTAGGCCTATAAAGTACCAAATACCAATGCCAATACTTTTGGTTTAGGCCTACATTTCCTACTGGTCGGAATCCGTGAATACCTCCTTGGTGGAGGTTTGCACTAGAGATTAAAAAAATGTGCCCCACTGCGTTGCTTGTGTGAGGCTGATTAAGAACAAAATTATTTGATGACAGAGGTGCGTGTTCTGAGTTTTTAAATGAGGTGATATGTTTCAAGAGACAAATAAACTGACGGATAGACAGACAGACAGACACATGTACCTGATGTTTCTAAGCAATTATTGCTTGTAAATAAAACATGAAAACCAAACAAGCTGGTACAGTGGAACCTCCTTTATAAGACCTTCAAAAATCATCCCAAATGAGGTCTTACAAGGGAGCGATCTTATAAGGGAGATATCTTATAAGGGAGGTAACTTTAATACATTCAAAGAAGGGCAATGTCTCAGAGAAGTAGGTCTTATGTGGGAGGGAGTCTTATAATGGGAGGTCTTATAAGGGAGGTTCCACTGTATTTGTAATTCTGCGAAAATCTGTCCCCCGCGTGACGCAAGTGCATGTGTCTACAATCGACGACAAAGATGGTTTATTAGGTTCATTTTAAGTCCCGACTGGCCCTTTCCCATCTCGCCCTTTCTTTGGTCTTTGCCGCAAGCATCCTCACGGGGCCGTTTCACAAGAGCTAACGCTGCGTAGCGTGTACGCAAATCGGCAAAAATG
>CM065684.1:15194333-15206833 GCA_017654935.2 Phymorhynchus buccinoides
AAACATTTTGTTTCTCAAGCCACACCACTGCCATAAAAAAAGTATTTCAATTTTCATACTCTCACTCTCAGTTTCTATGACTCTGCAGCATGATGCATCGATGAGGATTTTGCAAAAGCAGCAGCAAATGTCATACCACAGCCACAGTTTTCACGGCTAGAGGGTATCCACCCTCCCTAATAATAGTACAACATACAACAAAGAAACAACTATGTCACGCAAGTGTAAAGTGACATTTTATTCACAAGAGACCAAGCAAAACTCTCTTGTCTCTTGTGAATAAAATAACATCACTTTACACTTGTGTAGTTTGTTGTATCATCCCATGAGTGTATGTTCCACTTCCAGTGACGTTGCAGTCTGGGGGGTTTTCGTGTTTTCTAAATAGCACAACAATCTCAGAAAGTGGAACATGCTAAATCTGTCCCCAGGCATGATGCTTTAATTTTTAAAAGATTAAATTTTAAAGAGAAAAACGTAACAGAGAGAGAGAGAGAGAGAGAGAGAGAGAGAGAGAGAGAGAGAGAGATAACGAGACAGACAGTTAAAATGATGGATAGACAATTGGAGTCTGATAAGCCTTTTAAAATGACTACATCACCTTTGAAAACAATAGGGCATCACCATACTGCACACCTCTCCTAAATATACTACTTGAGAATATTAAGATCGCGCTGTCTCATGAAGTACAAACCGCGGCCGGCAGTGCCAAAACTGCGGCCAGTGGCTACCCAAACTGCGGAAATTTGCGGGTCCGCAGGCAATTCTGATGCCTGACTCGGAGGAGGACCTCACTCACTCTGGCTCTGCGACTAAGACATTGTCATCAGTAGGGGGTCTCCTCGGAAGGTTGCCTCCTGATGGCCAAACAGACTTGCTCCCCTTGGACTGCTAATTTGGACTGTTCTCTTCTGTCTTACAAAGGAAAAAATTGATCGTTTACAATGAATCCAAAACAGCGCGGCATGGCTCACATTCCGAAATTGAAGGCGTGACCATGTCACACCACTCCTCAGGGAGCTGCACTGGCTGCCAGTGCAGTTTCGTTTAGAGTACAAACTGGCAGTCCTTGCATTCCGCCACTTTGAACAGATCCTACCATCCTACCTCTCAAATGCTCTCCAAACTTACACTCCTTCTCGCTCTCTCCGATCTTCTATGCCAAACTGTTGAAAGTTCCTAAAGTGAATTTAAAGTCTTTTGGACAACGCAGTTTTAGTTTTTGCACTCCCACTGTCTGGAACTCCTTGCCTGTTCACCTCCGTCACAATTCAGCACTTCCCGCTTTCAAAACCCAAATGAAAACTCACTTGTTTCAAAGAGCTTTCTCTCTGTATCTGTTCACATTAATTGGATGATGATCGAATGAATGTGTATGTTAGCCCAATTGCGTGTGAATCAGTGAATGTGAGCGCCTTGAGTTTAATTCTAAAGAAAGGCGCTATATAAATACTATGTATTATTATTTATTAATTTGGATTCTACGACCTGACAAGTCAGGTGTGGCTGCGAGTTGCAAGTGACTATGAGTGGCATGCCGCATGGGAGCAAATAGCAATATATGCAGTGTACAGCCCAGACAATGGGACAGCTTACAAAAAAGACCTGGTACCTGCGATGTATTGATCCTGATACAAGACATTCAATGCTGCACTTGGTCATCTCCAAATATGGAAACCGTGACGCCATTCACATGAAAATGTCAGTTTTCAACGAAACTTCAGAATGTGTATCTTTTATTACCATACAATCTGAATCTGAAAATTAACTGACTCTAGACCTAACTAACCCTATCCCAAACCTTAAACCGTCAAAATCAAATACACAAAAAATTAAACTTTATAAAAAATTGAGTGTTCCATGTTTGGAGATGACCAAGTGCAGTCTTGAACGCCTAGTGATCCTGATGGTTTGAATCTGGGAGTCGAGAACATGAACTGTTTGCTAATGCTATACTAAATAAAAACAGCTAACCAGCGCCTTTTCTTTGCCAAACCCATCCAGAATTATCAGTGATCCACCGGTCAAGCCACTCAAAAGTCAAGGCAAGTCAAGCTAACTGACTCAAGAACCTGTAACTCAGTGTAAGTGTAACAGTGATTTAAAAATACTAACCCAGTCCCAGTATAGCCGAACTAATAAAAAAACCAGTAATATTAGAATTTTTTTAATTTTCTAACAGAGTAACAAAGTTTTGGAATACTCTTCCTGCACATATTAAACGAGCACAAAATCTAACTATTCAAAAAGTTTTTGAAAAACCTTGATAAATACACCAACATCTCAAAACTGCAATGTGAGCATGACTGAAACTGAAAGTAAAACTAAAACTAGTATTAGTAAAAGGCAGATTTGCCAAAAACAAAATATAAAAACCTCTCAGCTGTGCAAAGGTTCAAACTGAAATGAAAGGACAGTAGAGGCCGCGAGGCCTAATGTCATAACTACCTGACCTGACCAAAAATGATTTTTGTTTATAAACTAAGTAATAAAGTGCCACTGTCACTGACTGAGTTCAACGTGAACGTCTTCTTTCATAGTCTGAGCCACCACCATCATCTTTTTGATCTGCAAATAATATACAACCAAATACACATGTGAAAATATAATATGCGATACCATGCGGTTACTTACAGTTGATTAAAAATGTTGACCATGCTGAGTCAGTTTCGTGAGCTTCCTCTATCACGGCTCTATGAGCTTTGAGTCAGTGCTTCGCACGTGTGAGCGCGTGCAAAAGTGAATGGCAAAGGGAAATGACGTAGTAGGCTAAGTGATTATCTACATACCGAACTGAAAACAAATTATGTCAAACTTTTTGCAGTATTGTCAGTATATTGTTGTTGTTTGTTGTTGTCAGTTTAACTAGTTTTGTTTATTAATTTATCTTTCCAACATGACAAAAATAATACAAAACATTATTGAGCTATCATACCTTTTTACTCAAAACACCCAGGAACACCGTAAAATACATGAAATTGTGTATGCAAAGGGAGGCAAAAACATTAGAACCTTTTAAAAAATACATTTGGACTTCTGCTTGTTGAATAAAATAAAAGTGTTCGCATCTATGTTACTCAAATTTACATTGTTTGAAGTTATGCTTTAGATGAATAGCACATTATTAATCTAAATAATATTTGAAATAAATTGCAAACCTTTTACTTGTTCTTACGTCAAAGCAACTTTTGTATACAAATTGTTTACAAAATAAATTACTTTTATGTGTATCATGAATGATGAGGTTAACGTCCAATTGGCCTTCGTAACTCCAGGGACAATGACTTGCATTTTATGATTACTAGCCTAGTTTGTTTGTGTGTGGAATTTTTGTTTTTTCTTCTTCCCCTATTCCTAATTGTTATTATCATTATTCCCACTTTACGTACAATAATTATGTACAATGTTTGTTTTTCATGATTGGAGTGGTTGAGGAGCATATACATGAATGTAAGAGTGGTCTTTTGATGATGGCTTGTTCTGCTTGTGTGTGCATGTGTAAACTTTGTAACATGTGGGGTTTTCCGCCGTGGCGTAGTGGTTAACGTCGCGGACTACTGGCTGTGAGGACTTGCATGGGTTCGAATCCCATCAGAGGCGAGGTTTTTTTCGGTCCTGGACCAACTCCTACCCAGAGTGAGTGGCTGTGGGCTCAATGGGAAGACTGAAACCACACAGTCGAGCTTCATCCTCTTAACGGATGCGATTCTGAGAGTGTTGCTCTAATTGCAAAACCAACACTGCAGGTGTCTGTAGTTCTCGGGCCTGGTTAACGCTGGGGTATCATTATGAAAGAAAGTGTAGAATACAGCCCTGTCATGCAGTCTCAGACCGATACGGAACTCCATAGCATCATCATCATCTAATCATCCGCCTCATTTCCATCAATCATTGAAAAAAAGAATCAAATTCTGTGGCCGGGTTGCAAGCCCTGCTCTCATGGTGACCTCAGTTTCGGTTTCCCGGATCCAGTCTATGCCTTGGTGCGTTCGGGTCAAAGCCATGGGGATCAGTGTGTTCAGTGGGGAGCTGTCGTTGGACGGTCGTGGTGGCGCCCTCGGACTGGAGGAGGACCTCACTCACGCTGGCTCCGTGACTAAGAGAATAGTGTCGTCACTAGGGGGTTTAGTAGGTGGATGGTGCCCTGAACAGGCTCTACTGAACTCCACCGAAGTGACTCAGTAGCAGTGCAGTGTCTCCTCAGTTGGTTGCCTCCTGACGGACTAACATAGATTCAGTCCGTGGCCCCTCAGTTGAACTGCTGGTCTCGGATTCTGCGACCTGAACGTGCGGAGGTGTGGCTGCGAATTGGGAATCGGAATGAGCGGCATGGGAGCAAAGCCACTGTGCGGCCCAGAAGATGGGACAGAATCTTTTTTTTTTTAATCGCCCGTCTGCCAGATTAGCGTGTGTAAGACGGGGTAAAAAGCGCATGGGCGGGTAAGAAGCCCACCCCAATTATCTCATGAAATGAAGCAAATTTCAGTCTCATTTTACCCATGAGACGAGCGTTAATGTCTAGCATTCGTCTCATGGGCAAATTTGACTGAAATTTTCTTTATTTCATGAGATAATTGGGGTGGGCTTCTTACCCGCCCATGCGCTTTTTATCCCGTCTTAGGTCTAAGCTTACACGTCAAATTTTTATATCAGAAAGTGAAATTCGTGTCAGGTGCAACACAACAACATTGCATAAAATACTGTGGGGAAAACACGTTTGAAAGGCAGTTATTCTAGCTTAGGCCTACAGTAGCCTAACCAAGATCTGTTAAATCCTAGAACCTGCCCCTAAACCCCACGAGATTTTCATGCAAGTTAGACTAGGTCTAAGATTAATCTACACATTATTGCAGGTAAACGAAATTAAGACCAGTAGGCTAGAATGATTCATTAAGTTAATTAAAAGATGGATGAAACGTGGTACGGAAGTTTTTTTTGTGCCCGTTATTTGAGTTTGAGAGTCCTGATGAGACAACGGTTCAGAACAACGCGCATTCCTTTTTACTCAAAAACACCCAAACAAACAGGCCGTTGGGTATGCAAAGGGAGGCAAAAAGCAAACAACATTAGAACCTTAAAAAATACATTAGGACCTCAACTTGTTCAATAAAATGCAAATGTTTGCGGTTATATTACACAAATGTATATTGTTTAAAGCTATATTTTAAATAACCATCATATTTTTATCTAACGACAACTTGAATTAAATTTAAAGTTTTTTTATTTCCTTTTACGTAAACGAAACTTTTGGATACAAAATGTTTACAAAGAATGTTGCAATTTTTTTTTAATTTGGTTGGATGTTCGTCCTAATCCCTCGCAAGGGATGATGACTAAAAATACATTTGTGGCTCGCCCGCCTGCCACGTGGGCGTGTAGTGTAAACACAGAGGTTAACGTGAGTTAATATAGTAAGGCGCGTAACGGCAGCATGACGCATCTGCGCTCATAATTGACAGCAATCTGTCTGAGTGACTGATCAACTTGAAAGAAGAAGAACGTGAGTGTGGAATTTAATGATTGGAGGAAGGAACGCATCAGGGTGGTTAAGACGTTCGATCGCCTGCCAATTTCAATGTATGAGTGACTGCAGGTACGAATCCTGGCCTCACCCTTTCTTTCGTATAGTTCGACGGGGAAATCAAACGGCTATATTCACATTTATGCCCGTCAACCCGGTCACAGCAGTTAAAAGAGTCAGTCGTGAAGATCATAGAAAAAATCCCGCTGCCTGTTTTGGCCAAATTGATTCCCGACGGAGTCTGCCCCGGCCCCTTCACCCCCCCACCCCCCAAAAAGGAGGATGCTGCGCTTGCGGTGACACACTCCGAATTTCACAGAGATAAGTCCGTCTGTGACTAGAATATACCAAAATATAGATTACATAGCACTAGTGATCACAATCATGTGACGTACAAGACACTGGGAAAGGTTTTATTCACCCATCAGAAACGGCCAAATCAAGTCCTTTGAACATTAGGTATTTCAAGTTCCAACAAAATCCATTTACGAAAATCATCGCGTAAAGAACGATATTAAATTTTAGCAGATAACTAAGACTGCACACACCAACACGCACGCGGCGCACGCACGCACACGCACACACACACACACACACACACACACACATCTTTGTTTTTGGTTTGAATGCGTTATCATAGTGAATCTTTAACTCATAATAATAATTCACATTAGCAAAGACAAAATCACCGAGTTCTGGGTAAAGGAGTATATTATTGGCATGAACACACACACACACACGCGCGCGCGCGCGCGCGCACGCACACGCACACGCACTGTGACGCACGCACGCACGCACGCACGCACGCACACGCACGTGACACACACACACACACACACGCTGACAATTATACAAGAGTAAAGTATAACTTTACTAGGCTAATATGAACACTTCTAAGAAGAAACATAGACCAAACTCATCTTCTCAATCACGGTTAGATACAATACTGGAAATAAAATCATACTGCCATCGACATACCTGTTACTTGACTTAACCACACGAGGGCCTCGCTCTCATTATATTTTGCAATGTGGAGAAATAGCAGTGTGTAGCCTAGGCCTACGCTCCTTCCGGCAAATCCAACTTTTAGACGTATCCTTAACTAGAAAATACGCACTTTGCTATACTTTCAATTCCAACGGTTATGGTACCAGTCCAGGTCGACTGGGATATGTAAAAAATAGCCTAGTGCCCTCGGCGAACTCTCAAGCATCTTCAACTTTCTAGATTTGCTCTGCCCTCTACTGGTGCCGTAAAACAATAGGAAAAAATCACAAAGGAAGTTGGAAAAGTGGGTGGGAGATCTCTGCAAAAATATGTTTCGGTTCTTGCAAAATCCCAAAGTAGCTGCAGGAGTGTGGTCAAAGACTGTACAGGGGAAGATAAACATCCGGTCTCTTTTCCCTATATGAATAGTGAGGACAGAAACACTGGTTATGTCCCTTTGAAACGTGACACATTTAACACATCGATAGGCCAGTTGAATTCTCCGTTCAAGTTCCAGTCCGAGTTTTTGGATAGCCTCCACTGTGAATAGTGTACACGTCCCCACTAACGATAACTCTATCAGCCCGGTTCGCCGAGCTTTTAAGTAATCCATCTTACCCTTTTAGAATATCTTTGGTGTGGTTACTTGCCGCGTTGAACCAAATACCGGTTTTTAAAATGATTCGGTTTGGAGAAAAAAACACCCAGTTGCTCCTGCTGTGAACCGATTTCAGTGTTTTTAGTGACGTTTTGGGGGTCTAAGACCACGGTGTGTTCTGTCAAAACGTACCTTATTGCTTTCATCCGGCAATGCTGATCAAGGTCGAGTCTTAGTGACGTTTTGGGGGTCTAAGACCAAGGTGTGTTCTGTCAAAACGTACCTTATTATATTGCTTTCGTCCGGTAATGCTGATCAAGATTGAGTCTTAGTGACGTTTTGGGGGTCTAGGGCCACGGTGTGTTCTGTCAACGTACCTTATTATATTGCTTTCCGACGTCCGGTAACTTGATGCTGATCAAGGTCGAGTCTTAGTGACGTTTTGGGGGTCTAAGGCCAAGGTTAGCTCTGCCAAAACGTACCTTATTGCTTTCATCCGGCAATGCTGATCAAGGTAGAGTCTTAGTGACGTTTTGGGGGTCTAAGGCCAAGGTTAGCTCTGCCAAAACGTACCTTATTGATTTCATCCGGTAATGCTGATCAAGATCGAGTCTTAATGACGATTTGGCGCGCCTCTGGCTGCGACGCGCTCTCCAGGTGGGAGCAACCCGAATTTCACAGAGACACTTCTGTGACTAGGCCTATAAAGTACCAAATACCAATGCCAATATTTTTGGTTTAGGCCTACATTTCCTACTGGTCTGAATCCGTGAATACCTCCTTGGTGGAGGTTTGCACTGGAGATTAAAAAATGTGCCCCACTGCGTTGCTTGTGTGATGCTGATCAAGAACAAAATTATTTGATGATAGAGGAGCTATATGCGTATTCTGAGTTTTCAAATGAGATGATACGTTTCAAGAGACAAATAAACTGACGGATAGACAGACAGACAGACACATGTACCTGATGTTTCTAAGCAATTATTGCTTGTAAATAAAACATGAAAACCAAACAAGCTGGTACAGTGGAACCTCCTTTATAAGACCCCTCCCTTATAAGACCTTCAAAAATCATCCCAAATGAGGTCTTATAAGGAAGGGATCTTATAAGGGAGATATCTTATAAGGGAGGTAACTTTAATACATTCAAAGAAGGGCAATGTCTCAGAGAAGTAGGGGAAGACGGGGTAAAAAGCGCATGGGCGGGTAAGAAGCCCACCCCAATTATCTCATGAAATGAAGAAAATTTCAGTCAGATGTTGCCCATGAGACGAGCGTTAATGTCTAGCATTCGTCTCATGGGCAAATTTGACTGAAATTTTCTTTATTTCATGAGATAATTGGGGTGGGCGTCTTACCCGCCCATGCGCTTTTTACCCCGTCTTCCCCTAGGTCTTATGTGGGAGGGAGTCTTATAATGGGAGGTCTTACAAGGGAGGTTCCACTGTATTTGTAATTCTGCGAAAATCTGCCCCCGCGTGACGCAAGTGCATGTGTCTACAATCGACAACAAAGATGGTTTATTAGGTTCATTTTAAGTCCCGACTGGCCCTTTCCCATCTCGCCCTTTCTTTGGTCTTTGCCGCAAGCATCCTCACGGGGCCGTTTCACAAGAGCTAACGTTGCGTAGCGTTAACGCAAATCGGTAAAAACGGTACTAAGAAACACCTCTTTCGCCGTCGTTTGCCAAAAACGTTTTGTGGCTACTCCGATAGGAGCTCGTGGCGAACTACCACGTGACTAGCATGGAGTGAATACATTTCTTGTTGTTGATTGGTCCATTAAAGTTTGTTTAAAATAATTTTAAAAAATGACCAATCAGACAAGAGCTTGTAAAATTCTTCCGCAAACGTTTTCTAAAGTGTTTCATAATTAGGCCTCGTTTGCCGTAAGCGTTATTCGCGCGGCGACCGTTATCTAGAGAAACTCAGGTGAGCTCTCTTAGGCGAGGAGTGCCGTTTCGCACTTTCAAAGAGTCCCGTTTCGTTCGTTTTCACTCAAATTCTTCACCTCTTGTCCTTGAGTGACGGTATGAGAGAAGCATGTAACTTATGTGTAAGTGTGTGTGTGTGTGTGTGTGCGTGTTTTGGTGTGTGCGTGCACTTGCATGTGCTATGTGTGTTTGTGTGTGAGAGAGAGGGAGGGGGGGGAGAGAGAATGAGAGAGAGAGAGAGAGAGAGAGAGAGAGAGAGAGAGAGAGAGAGAGAGAGAGAGAGAGAGAGAGAGAGAGAGAGAGAGAGAGAGAGAGAGAGAGAATGTGAAGAGATCCCACAAGAAACACAGAGCCAAGAGAGATTCCACTATTCCACAACAAACTTAGAACCTGAAAAGATTCTACGAAAAACATAGAACCTGAAGAGATTCCACAACAAACATAGAACCTGAAGAGATTCCACACAAAAAACATAGATCTTGAAGAGATTCCACAACAAATGTAGAACCCGAAGATATTCTACAACATATGAAAGGCCAAAAGATAATCCGTGTATTCCTCCATGTTTGTTCAGCATTTTCTTACATTGGGCACATAGATAAAATAAAAATAAATAGAAGCAAACAGCAAACAAACAACTGAAGTCAGAAGTTTCCATCTGGTGGTGCCACATTTCTGGTGTTGATTCCAAGGCAGCCAAGTGGTGTATCGCAAAGGAGGGGCAGTATAGAATGAAACACCCTCACTTGTTGATACACCCTTTGGGCATTGCCTTTATTTCTTCAGCCCAGTCAGACAAACAACAAATACAACAGCATGCATGAATTGAACACAAAACACGAACATCGAGAATTTTCAAATTATTATTATTGTAGAAATAAGACAGTCACCTCGTATTTTATTAAGACACCCTTCAGATCAATAAGTACATAACCATTGTAAGTTACTGACACAAATGTAAAACAAAATTCAAAATATCTGTCAAATGGGTATGCAAACCACGAAGAAATATATATTTTTTTAAAGAGTGACAATGTCAATGGGCAAGCAAAATGGACTGGAAACAGTTTCAGTTATTTAATTGTTTACGTAGAGAAGACTAAAGACATCCACATCATTATTTATCACCATGTCCATATCATAAGACATCTTGAAAGCGATACGTAAGAATGTAAAAACGATTAGAAATAAATCAAAGAACAACTAACTTGTGGCCAAACGAATCATGAAGACCCAAAAAATTGCATGTGGTTACAATACAAATTGGAGACAAAAAATCCACAAACAATCACATGATTCTTTGATGTTTTTACTATTACAGAACCAAGACAACTTATCAATTCATATCAGGCATACTTATCGACGAATGCAGATAAAAGAATGTAAAAAATCGTTCAAATAGAGAACACTCGTACACAGAGCCAAGACCCACTGTACCGAAGAAGAGAGCAGACACAAAGTTATCCTCCGTGGATTTGCAATGCCCCCAAACCTAAACAAAGAGACTCGACTGAAAGAAAACACATCACAGTCAGTGTGCCCTATGTGAAAGGGATGTCAGAACGACTTTCAACATCATTCAGCCAACATGGGGTTCAGCTGCTGCACAAACCTGTAAACTCTATCCGCTCATATAATAATAATAATAATTGTACATTTATATAGCGCTTTACCTCAGATGAGCCCAAAGCGCTTTACAATCAATTATTCATCAACAAATAGACAACAAAAACAGCATTCAAGAATGACACCAACCAGCAACAACGCATACATACAAAGCAACTCTCTCTCTCTCTCTCTCTCTCTCTCTCTCTCTCTCTCTCTCACACACACACACACACACATTTAACAACACCGACTCGTTCATCCCCCATTCAGTAAGGCATACATCAACTGAGCCGCACGACTGACCACATACACCAACACATACACAAACACCCTCACACACAACGTACGCACGCAGACAGACAAACACACAGACACACATAGGTGAAAGACAGGACAGCTTTGGAAAAGAAGAGTGGGGTGGTCTATCACATTCAATGTGAAGAGTGCAAAGAAGACTATATAGGAGAAACGGGTAGGCCCCTAAAAGCCAGGTTGAGTGGACACTCCTCTAGAGCATCTTCCGCATATCATGAACATTTGAGCAGTACAATCCACCATACTAACAAGTTTGCATGCTAACATTTTGTCTACTGGACCACAATTCACAAAAAGGAAAGTGAAAGAGGCAATAGAAATTACAGAGAGAAGACCAAGCCTAAACAGGGACTCAGGTTATAATCTACCCATCATATACAACAGTGTGCTGAACCAGACCAGCTGTGAACACAACTCAAGGGGTGACACCAAACAGCCCCCAGACTTCTGACCCAGTGTGGGTTACTGCTGGCCGAATATTTCCCAAGTATGTTTTCTTTCTTTTTCTTTTCCTTTTAGTTTTGATTGACTCTGAGAAGGTAATACGCTTAACACAAATAGAGAACTGTCTAGAATAAGTTGACATAAATTAAATACACATCAAAATTCGTTGCTTTCACCAATTGTGTCGCGGTCTAGGGGATAGGAGAGACACAGGCGACATGGAAAGACTTGGTTCCAGAGGCTCACGAGTCACACGCGCAGGCGAATTTAAATGGAAATCTTAAAAACATTTATTCACACAATCATGCAAAAATCACACAAATCATTGCAAACAAAATCTTTGCCGTGGCAAAAATCTAAGGTCCTAAACTAATGTTTCCCACACTAATATAATTAAAGAAAAACCAACTCTCCCTTTCCTCTACTCCTCTACTACCCAACCTAAATCCTGGAATGGACCATCTTACACACCCAAAAGCCAAGAAGAAATTTAGCATAGATTCCACCCACTCGCACGCATTCACACAACAGTTTTTTTCCCTCACTCCCCTAGTCGCAGACGGTTGATTGGGCTGCATGACGATCCTGGTTTTCATTCCTGGAGTGAGACCCCGAGCAGCAAAGTTCTTTGGTGTCAGAACGTATAAGCAACTGAGACATACAACTAAGAAACAAACAATAATCACTAAAAGACGGGGTGGGGGGTGGGGGTGGGTGCACAGACAACAAGAAAACATTTACATAGTGTGTATTGTCCCATTCTCAAAATCCTCCACGCATTGCCCCCAATCATCAACGGAGGCCTCTATCCAACTTTGAAAGACTCCAGGAGTGGAGAGTTTCTCAATCAGCTTTTCTTTGTTGGCACAGTAGATGGTCCTGAATGATGACGAAGCTGCTGCTGAAGGTGAAGACGCTGATGACGATGATGATGAAGACGATGACGACGCAGATGCTGTTGTTGATGATGACGGTGACGGTGATGCAGATGATGGTGTGGTGGCGAGGTCCTGCTGTCTTCTACCGGGAGTGGCATACAGTGGCCTGTCAGGTCTCTTTTCTCGTTTACTACCTTGGCTGTAACACAACAATAA
>CM065684.1:15211833-15220795 GCA_017654935.2 Phymorhynchus buccinoides
TACCGTACCGTTTGTCAACGCATACTTCATTACATATAATTAAGGTCAGCAGTAGCATAATCTTTCTCGTTGGAAACATCATAGATAAGCTCAGCTAGACCTCATCAATAGATAGGCTTTAGTTTAGGCCTCAGTCAACCCAGCAATAACAGGCACAATAGTATGTACAGTATGTGCCCAGGGTGAGCCTAGCCTGTTAGCCGAGCGACCAGTGCTAAGGCTAGGGCCCAGCCCAATCTTAGTCTGTCAGCGCACACGCAAGGCCTTCGGCGGGCGAGGAGGAGTATTGTGTTAACTACTAATTTTCATAGCTATTTTACTAGTCTATCCCGTCTGTCTTCCTTCTCCCGTTACTGAGGACTGTGTTAATTAGTCTTCAAACAAATCCTTATTTTAAGACAAACGAACAATAAGACAGGGGTCTACAAAATTAGAGTAGCCAACTTGACTTGGGAAAGCAATGAGCATCGTGTATCATCCACTTTAGGGGTTCCAGTTGGGATAACAATAATTGAAAGCATTGACTCTGAACAACGCATGGTAGGCGAAATTTCACTCTGCTGGACCAGCAAAAGATCGGAATCCTTGACAGAGCCCCATTATTGTTATAATTTTGTATGCTCTCCCCTGGATGTCCCGTTGGTTTCAAATGCCAGAAGTGGTTACTGCCAACGTACCGACTACAGATACAGATACATTTTCTGTGCAAATTGACATGCAATGGAAAACGACTCAACTCACTATAAATCATTGCGTTAGAAGTTCCTACACTAACATTCAAGAATACATACAATGGGAAACGACCCAACTCACTGTAAATCATTGCGTTAGGAGTTCTTACAATAACATTCAAGAATCTTTTCAATGTAAACGGGTGTAGCTTTTCAATAGTATCCTGATGTCCGACCATGCCCCATTCTTCAGCCCCATAGGGGGGAGGGGGGAGGGATGGAGGGGGTGTTAGTGTGTTGTGTTATGATTATATGCAGTGCGTTGTTTTTAATATGAATGCCATTCATTCTCTAATGTATTCATTTTCATAGAGATGCATGGTGAGGATGCGTGAGCCAGTCTGGTAGAAATGTCTGTACGAATGGTGAGTGAAAAGCGCATTGAGTTGCTTAGCAAGGTTATGGATTAGTAATTACCAGTCGCGAAGCGAAGCTGGTATTGTTTTCACTTTGTCCGTCCGTCCGTCCGTGTTCACATTTGCTCAAAATGCATATTTCGGTGTAAAATGGCCGCACATAGAGTTACCAGTGTGTTTCAACAACAACAACAAATATTTGTTTGTCTGTCTGTTTGTCGGTTTGTTTGGGACAGCGATAACTCCAGAGCGCTTGGATATATCAACATGACAATGTACAGGTGAATACTAGGGGTCAAAAGCTTGGACAAGTTCGAATTTGGGCAAAATCGGGTTAGCGGTTAAGGGTTTGGGTGGAGATTAGGGTTAGGGTTAGGGGTGCAAGCGTGTGTCGCGACTGGGTCAGTTTACGCAAGTACTCTAGTTATTATTATTATTATTATTATTATTATTTATTATAGCTAAGCATGGGCTGAATTTGAGAATCAAAAGGTTTAAACAATTAAGCAGGAGACTTTTCTCCCAAAGACCGCAACAACTTGAAATATTCAGTAGTAAGAACACCTTTCCTTGCTCAACATGCAAGATCATGTAAACTATGTGAAAAGGATAGGTGGGTGGGTGGGTGTAAGTGTGTGCGTACGTGCGTGCCGGGGTGTGTGTGTGTGTGTGTGTGTGTGTGTGTGTGTGTGTGTGTGTGTGTGCTTGCATGTTTGAGCGAGTCTCTTAGTGTATGTGTGTGCGTGTGCGTGTGCGTGCGTGCGCGCGTGCGCGCGCGCGTGTGTGTGTGTGCGCGCGCGTGCGTGCGTGTGTGTGTGTGACCGGGGATTGTGCCTGTTATTGTGTTGATTTGTTGATTTTTTTTTATCGCTGCAAAAAGAATTTCCAGTATGAAATAGAAACACCCGAAGGTGCTGATGGGACCCAGAGATGCACCAGCCACGCCCGTCCTATCAACGCGAGCACATCAACAAGAGCACATCTACTTTCACAACGAACACGCACGAAGTCCAGTAAGTTTAATCTGTTCGTAGAAATAATGTAAAAATGAAACGCAAAACCAGAACAGTTACGGGTAAAATATTATTATTCATAAACCCTCTCGTTAACCTTCCAAACCCAACGTTCTCTTTTGTCCCCTCCCTCTGTTTCCCTTCTTCATGTGTAGAGTTTTTAATCATGTATTTTTGTTTGTGGCACAAGCCACAAACCTATAACTCACTTTGTCGGTCTGTTGGTCGGTCGGTCCAAAATTGTCGCACATATTGTAAAAGAGAAAGAAAAGCGTGCCACAAACGATTGCGAATACGCGCTTGTTTTAACCCTGCATCAGTAGGTGAAGACGGGGTAAAAAGCCCATGGGCGGGTAAGAAGCCCATGCCAATTATCTCATGAAATGAAGCAAATTTCAGTCAAATTTTGCCCTTGAGACGAACGCTAAACATTAATACAGTATTGTTCCCACCATCTTTATATTTACAAATGCCCCACATGGCCGAAAGGCCGAAGAGGGCGCAAAACCCTATTTTCTCGAGAGCGGCAGAAACTACCCACGCAACGGCCATCACTCATCCAAACGTTCTTACTTGGTTTTGCAACATTATGGCCACATGGTCTGGGAACGCAGAAGAAGAAGGTGATGGTGATGATAATGATGAATTCACATACATCGGGCGAGTGAAAAAAAAAGTTTCAGCAAGGAGTGGTTTCAGTCAAACAAACCAGGATTCAACCACGAGAAAAATAATGTTAACAAAAAACAAAAAAAACAAAGCGAAAAAATATAAAAATTGAAAACAAATGAAACAACATTTTACGGCAATGAAATGGTTATGTGGTACAAGATAGCCAAGTTTTAGTTTTAGCCAAGGTTTAGCTTACCCATTTTGCTGGTAATGTTTTTTTTGCAGTATCCACAAACGGAAGATGAACAGTTTCTGTGATTGTTGACTAGGACACCGCAGTTACTTAGTAAAGACACACTAAAGTTGGACTCGAATCTCAGTGCTAGAACTTTGTTTCATTCAGGGTTTTTTTCACACAGAACGTCTTGACGGCTTGGCTGGTGACTGACCAAATGAACAGGGGCCAGAGACACGTCCGCCGGGGCACGTGATGAGTTCACGTGGGTGTCACAAAGAAAGGTTCAACCCGGTGTGGCGTTCTGAAATGGGATTTGTTCTCAACATGTTTGCGCATGTGCGAAATCGATCATGACGTACCATCAAATTTTTTATCTTTTGTGTATTCGACACTAAATTGGCCATAAACCTATCTCTAACCCTATTCCTAACCCTAGCCTTAAAGTTATCCCTAATCCTAAACCTGAACCTATCCCTAACCTTTCGCACATGAGAACAAATTCACTTTGAGAATACCACACCGGTCAAATAGCCAAGAGGGAAATTTTGACAAGGGGTTGTTGTCCAGTCTATTAGCACATCACCTCTACCCTCCCAACTGAAAGGTAGGGTTTACGCCCTCAGGGCTGCAAAAACAGCGCGTATGGGTCGAACCATCAACCAACCACCACCCCTTCTCCTTTCCCTCTTTATCTCCACCACTGCCTTCTTGACCTAGTCCCCACGCCGCCGGTTAGTCGCATTCAAGACAGCGTCCATTGACAGAGTGACTTGTACGCGAAGGGCTATGGTGACATTTTATTGTCAAAAGTTGCAGAGTAAATTTCCCCCATTTTGTTGACCAAAATAATACAAAATTTAAGAACGGATTTAAACAAAAGAAATTGACTAAAAATTTAAGAAAAACTCCCGTTTAAAAAACAAATTCATACAGACACGGGATTTTGGAATTTGCATTTATTTAATATTGTGCGAGTGCTCAGCTTGAAAGAAACTGAAATCGAATTGTGTCTCATGGCATGTCTGCATCATGTCAGTGGTTTTAATAAAATGCAGAAAGCCTGGTAAATGACAAGAGCAGTAAAGCCACGGCTGGCTTGTTTTATTAAATGGGTTATTATTACCCGCGCTCCCCGTGGGGATACCGGGGGGTCTTTCATAAAAATAGTTCCCCCACCTTCTGGAATTTCTGTGCTTGTAACTTCCTTTAATCTGCCACTCTCTTTGACTCTGCCCTTTCCCTTTGCTTTCTGTCATCTACTATCTTTCTGACTTATTGGCCCATTCTCCTGCCTTTTTTCCAAAAAATCTTCCAAAATAATTTTTCTCCCTTGAGCTTCTCCGAAATCGGAATGTATCGGCTGTACGCAGCGGGGAGACCAGTACAGTGAAAACTAAAAACCGGACACATTATATACCTTACCCATTGTGGCCATATGGCCTGGTAACGCAGAAGAAGAAGAAGAAGAAAAAGAAGAAGAAGAAGAAGAAGAAGAATTACCCGCGAAATCAGTAGAGAAAGGGAGTAGGTTTTCAATCAGTAAAGAAAACGTCTAGACTTTCTAATTAACAGAAGAGCTACCCCAGTGAATGGTGTTTGCATGGGCGTGTAATTACAACAGTCTAATAGATTTTCTATCCCAGTGAATGGCGTTGACAGGGGCAGTACTTACAACATTGGAGATTTTCTAAGTAACAGAAGACCTATACCAATGAATGGTGTTGACAGGGCAGTACTTACAACATTGGAGATTTTCTAATTAACAGAAGACCTATACCAATGAATGGTGTTGACAGGGCAGTACTTACAACATTGGAGATTTTCTAATTAACAGAAGAGCTACCCCAGTGAATGCTGTACACGTGGGGCATGTAATTACAACAGTCTACATTTTTTAATTAACAGAAGACCTATTATATCCCAGTGAATGGCGTTGACAGGGGCTGCATTTACCAAGCCCCTTTTCCCTGCAGGCCTGACATGGGGGGGAGCGATGACGTAATGTTTCTTTGGTGAGCAGCCAACGAACCCAGGACAAAAGCCCACCAGACATAGGCCCACGGGAGGGAGGGAGAGAGAGAGAGAGAGAGTGAGAGAGAGAGAGAGAGAGAGAGAGAGAGAGAGAGAGAGAGAGAGAGAGAGAGAGAGAGAGAGAGAGAGAGAGAGAGAGAGAGAGAGAGAGAGAGAGAGAGAGAATATCTGGAGAGAGAGAAACCCCCCCCCACAAATATCTCCACATTTCAGTGGGCTTTTGTCCGTTTTCCCAGATAACGAGGTGGACTTTGGTCTGGTCATGGACACTACATAGCATCCATGGTCTGGTGGACTTATGTCCGGTGGGCTTTTGTCCGCGCATCGCAACCAACATGGTTGAGTTTAATAGGGAATGAGCGTACACCACGTGTTTGATTTTGAAGAGAGATATTGAAATCAAAATGGCGGCACTGCAGGTGTAACCTCGCCTTCGATTTGTTCTCAAGACTCCTGCGCATGCGTGAAATCGATCATGATGTACAATCAAATTTTATCTTTTGTGTATTTCATACTAAATTGACCATAAACCTATCCCTATCCCTATTCTTAACCCTAACCTAACCTGAAACCGTCAAATACAAACATAAAAAATCAATGAATGAGAGAGAGAGAGAGAGAGAGAGAGAGAGAGAGAGAGAGAGAGAGAGAGAGAGAGAGAGAGAGAGAGAGAGAGAGAGAGAGAGAGAGAGAGAGAGAGAGAGATGTTATTTGTGCACATGAATACCTGTGTATGCTATAAAAATTAAAAAAAGGTCTAATGCTGTTGAAATTCTTGTTCTTCTTCGATCGCTCACAGTTTCCTGTCAATTATGAGCGCAGATGCGTCATGCTGCCGTTATGCGCCTAACTAAGAAATAGTTAGGCCCAGCAAGTCCGACTTCAGCTGGAGGAAATCTGTTTGAAAGTTTCGTGGGAAAAAGGCAGGAGAATGGACCGGTAAGGCAGGCAGATAGCAGATGACAGCAGAGTCAAAGAGAGTGACAGATTAGAGGAAGTTACAAGCACAGAACTTCCAGAAGGTGGGGGAACCAGGGGAAAATGGGGTAAAAAGCGCATGGGCGGGTAAGAAGCCCACCCCAATTATCTCATGAAATGAAGCAAATTTCAGTCTCATTTTGCCCATGAGACGAGAGTTAATGTCTAGCATTCGTCTCATGGGCAAATTTGACTGAAATTTTCTTTATTTCATGAGATAATTGGGGTGGGCTTCTTACCCGCCCATGCGCTATTTACCCCGTCTTCCCCTATTTATACAAAAGACCAGTATCCTCACGGGGGGCTGTTGAAATGAAACTTCCAGAATCCACTTATCAAAGCCTTCGTGTGTAGAACTTAAAATAGGAAGACTAGAAAGCGGTGAAAACGAGCAAACCTCAAAAAGAAATGAAGATTTTAGTTTGTTTTCAGCACAGCTGACTACATGCGGTTATCCAATTTTCTCACCACTCATTTTGATAATCATTGTTTGCTTTCATCGCAAGTGTTATTAAACTAATGCAAAATTTTTTGGTGCTCCAAATCAAAAGTTTATATTCGAAATCATTATCATTGTATCCAAATGATAGCATCGACTTCTCCTAAAAGGCAAATTGTGAATCCGTTTTCAAAGGGTGATGTTTAGTGTGACCCCCATGAATGTTAACAAAAGTTTGGATTAAAATCCGTTTACATGATTTGCTGTTAGCTGTAGCAACACTGTTACTGAATAACGTAATGTTGCAGGGGGGGGGGGGGGGGGGGGGGGGGGGGGGGGGGGGGGGTATGGGGGGGTAATCCAGACAGATTCCAAATTTAAACAAAACTTAGAAGAGACCACACACACAAAAAATAATAAAGGAAAATAAATAAAAGCAAAAGCATAGGCAAGGAGCAGATGCATGCTAATACGTTTACTTACCCATTTTCATTGTGATAAGTCGCTCTCTCCTCGTCGTAAGTAAAATGGTCAATGCTAATACTCTGGCCGAGTCTGTCAGTCACTTTGACTAGTAGACCTAACTGAAAATGACACACGAATTCAAAACACAGATTTCAAACTTTCACCGCAGGTCTCAAAAGTTAATATATTTGTCCTCTGAGCTCAGCTTTCAAAAAACAACAACTGACAAGTCAAAAAGAAAGTAATGCAGACATAAGTAAAACACAGATTTCAAGCTTTCAACACACGTTCTAAAAAAACTGCTGTCCTCGCGGGCTCGCCTGCTACTACTGCGGACTGTCCAAGAAAAGAAACTGACTCGGATGTCAGTCACGTGACGGTCCAGCCCTTCGCTTTGACAAGTGGTGACAGGTTTATGGCCCCCCAGTTAATTAGCACCCGCTGTCTATCTACCCCACTCCACCAACAGCCTCTACTACCCATCCCTCTTCACCTGGTTCCCACGCTTTGTTTCTCCGTAGTGGTCCGTCATTGATGCGGTTTTCACTGGTATGGTGAACTTTTAGTGTCAAAAGTGTACATACATTGTTTGGCTTTATTTTTATTTTATTTTTTTTACTGAGAAAGACATACCATTTTTGTTTATGTAGGAGGGGGAGAAGGGTGGGGATATGAAAGCACTTTTGAAGATTAGACGGATAAACTTTACTTTTTTAATTTCCTTGTGTACCTTGATTTTGTTTTGCTTGGTTTTTTTATGCAAATAGTAGTTAATCATTCTGTTCCCACTGTTTTGTTGTTCAAATGCATGAATATGTTTGTGTCCTGATGTTTCTTGTTGTATCATGAGACCACAATGTACTTTCTCTTGTTGAAACAATAAAGTCTTCTTCTTCTTCTTCTTTGATCGCTCAGACAGTTTCCTGTCAATTATGAGCGCAGACGCGTCATGCTGCCGTTATGCGCCTAACTAAGAAATAGGCCCAGCAAGTCCGACTTCGGCGGGAGGAAATGTTTTTGAAAGTATTTCCTGAAAAAAGGGCAGGAGAATGGATCGGGTTAGGCAGAAAGATAGTACTAGATGACAGCAAGCAAAGGGAAAAGGCAGAGTCAAAGAGAGTGACAGATTAAAGGAAGTTACAAGCACAGAACTTCCAGAAGGTGGGAGAACTATTTTTTTTACAAAAGACCCTGGTATCCCCACGGGGAAAAATAATAAAGTAATTTGGGCTTTAACTTGACTATTGGGCCTCACTTTAGTGAACATTGGGTTCACTTTAGTAAACCGCAAAGTAAAATCGTTAATGCTCCGTAAATCTTCACCAATACGAAATACTAGCAATAAATAGAGTCAGAGAGAGAGAGAGAGAGAGAGAGAGAGAGAGAGAGAGAGAGTTCAAACTTCAAGAGTTAGGCTACCAAGGTCTGTATATAACCGATAAATAATTTATTTTCTTTGAAATAATATAATACTTATTGTGGCGGTACCATAGCCGATGAAGTTTATCCGAGGCGTGGTTGCCGCTGCACATGTCTATATTGATAAAAACTCGGGACTTTACTGGTGTTGCGCTGCCTCCGGGCATTGCAGCCAGTGTTGTTCCCACCATCTTTGTATTTACAAATGTCCCATATATGTGTCTATGACCGAGAGGACGTAAAACACCATTTTTATTTCAAAGGGTCGTTAAAAGAAAGGTTCGTGAACAGACAGATGGAAAGACAACAAGACAGTCACACAAACAGACAGACAGACAAAACGAAATTTTAACAACAAGTTTAATTACGGTATTTTTCTCAGCTGAGGATCTCACGAAAGAGGCGCGAAAGAAGGGAAACGGCTTACGGGGATTGTGGATAATTAGTTTGTTTTCTAACATCAACAATGACCACGCACGAACGGAAGAGCGACTCCCACAGTCAGGACGAAGTGAAGAGGGCAACGTTTTGTTCTTTCTTTTCCCTAATCTCTCTGTGACAACACAAGCTCGAGTGTTTTCCTCTCACAAATAGTTGAGAAGTTAGACCAGACGGGGGCTGGGGTGTTGGTAGTCCAACAAAGGCTACAATACTCAGACGGGGGCTGGGGTGTTGGTAGT
>CM065684.1:15221295-15233795 GCA_017654935.2 Phymorhynchus buccinoides
AAGAAAGAGAGAGGCAGACAGACAGAGACAGAAAGATAGAGACATACACATACAGATAGAGAGAGGGGGTGCAGAGAGAGAGAGAGAGAGAGGAGAGAGAGAGAGAGAGAGAGAGAGAGAGAGAGAGAGAGAGAGAGAGAGAGAGAGAGAGAGAGAGAGAGAGAGAGAGAGAGAGAGAGAGACAGAGAGAGAGAGACAGAGCGGAGAGAGCGATGTGTTCAAACTTCAAACTTAAAATACTTTTGTTTTACAAGGATAAGAATTTAGGCTGGGCCTAGTCTTCCATTCTGTCCATGGTTCTAAGCATGCATGCAATACACAACTAATACTATAAATGAACATTAAGACACAGGAACATCGCCAACAGAAACAACAACAGTAATATAGCAACGACATGGTAAACAGAGCATCAACGTCAGCAATAAAAAGAAGCAAAACAGAAAAACCAACCGACCAAATAAACTAGCACACAAATAAATAAATAAAAAATACTTTTCCTACCACAATTTACTTCTTCTACTACCATTACTACTACTACTATTATTACTGCTACTACCACCATCGCCACCACCACCACTACTACTACTACTAGGGGAAGACGGGGTAAAAAGCGCATGGGCGGGTAAGAAGCCCACCCCAATTATCTCATGAAATGAAGCAAATCTCAGTCTCATTTTGCCCATGAGACGAGCGTTAATGTCTAGCATTCGTCTCATGGGCAAATTTGACTGAAATTTTCTTTATTTCATGAGATAATTGGGGTGGGCTTCTTACCCGCCCATGCGCTTTTTACCCCGTCTTCCCCTACTATTATTACTATTACTACTACTACTACAGTACCACAGTAATATATAACAATGACATGGTAGGCAGAGCATCAACATCAGTAATAAGAACAATCAAAACAGAAAACCAACCGACTAAACAAAGAAGTAAATGAGAAAACATTACTTCCAACTCAATTTACTTCTTCTACTACCATTGTCATTCCTACTGCTATTACTGCTACTGCCACTACCACCACCGGTTGTTGTCTCTATTAATAAAGGACATGCTTGTGTACTTTGAACATTCATTATGAAAAACTGCACCTAGATGATATGCCCATTTAGGCACAGATACAACATAATTTCATGATGGGGTATAAAACTTAAATGAGCGTACCGTTTGTCAACGCATACTTCATTACATATAATTAAGGTCAGCAGTAGCATAATCTTTCTCGTTGGAAACATCATAGATAAGCTCAGCTAGACCTCATCAATAGATAGGCTTTAGTTTAGGCCTCAGTCAACCCAGCAATAACAGGCACAATAGTATGTACAGTATGTGCCCAGGGTGAGCCTAGCCTGTTAGCCGAGCGACCAGTGTTAAGCCTAGGGCCCAGCCCAATCTTAGTCTGTCAGCGCACACGCATTAGGAAGGAAGGAGGGGGAGGCGGGGAGAGGAAGGGAGGGGCACACGGGGGAGTTGCAAGGCCTTCGGCAGGCGAGGAGGAGTATTGTGTTAACTACTAATTTTCATAGCTATTTTACTAGTCTAGCCCGTCTGTCTTCCTTCTCCCGTTACTGAGGACTGTATTAATTAGTCTTCAAACAAATCCTTATTTTAAGACAAACAAACAATAAGACAGAGGTCTACAAAATTAGTGTAGCCAACTTGACTTGGGAAAGCAATAAGCATCGTGTATCATCCGCTTTAGGGGTTCCAGTTGGGATAACAATAATTGAAAGTATTGACTCTGAACAACGCATGGTAGGCGAAATTTCACTCTGCTGGACCAGCAAAAAATCGGAATCCTTGACAGAGCCCCACCACGGATGTAAAAAATTCTACCCTGTGTGGCAAAGGCGCACAGGGAGAGACTGTGAAGGCTGAGACGGTCGAGGCATTCAAACAGCGCCTCCCGTTCAACGACCCAAGCTTCTAAGTTTGGTTTTTTTTAGGTTTTTTTTAACCCTTTCACCGCCAACGTCGCATTTTTGCAGCACCCCCTTTCACCGCCAACGTCGCATTTTTGCACCACAATGTTTTTTCTTGTATTATTGTTATAATTTTGTATGCTCTCCCCTGGATGTCCCGTTGGTTTCAAATGCCAGAAGTGGTTACTGCCAACGTACCGACTACAGATACAGATACATTTTCTGTGCAAATTGACATGCAATGGAAAACGACTCAACTCACTATAAATCATTGCGTTAGGAGTTCCTACACTAACATTCAAGAATACATACAATGGGAAACGACCCAACTCACTGTAAATCATTGCGTTAGAAGTTCTTACAATAACATTCAAGAATCTTTTCAATGTAAACGGGCCGGTGTATCTTTTCAATAGTATCCTGATGTCCGACTATGCCCCATTCTTCAGCCCCATAGGGGGGAGGGGGGAGGGATGGAGGGGGTGTTAGTGTGTTGTGTTATGATTATGTGCAGTGCGGTTTTTTTAATATGAATGCCATTCATTCTCTAATGTATTCATTTTCATAGAGATGTATAGTGAGGATACGTGAGCCAGTCTGGTAGAAATGTCTGTACGAATGGTGAGTGAAAAGCGCATTGAGTTGCTTAGCAAGGTTATGCATTATTAATTACCAGTCGCGAAGCGAAGCTGGTATTGTTTTCACTTTGTCCGTCCGTCCGTCCGTGTTCACATTTGCTCAAAATGCATATTTCGGTGTAAAATGGCCGCACATAGAGTTACCAGTGTGTTTCAACAACAACAACAAATGTTTGTTTGTCTGTCTGTTTGTCTGTTTGTTTGGGACAGCGATAACTCCAGAACGCTTGGATATATCAACATGACAATGTACAGGTGAATACTAGGGGTCAAAAGCTTGGACAAGTTCGAATTTGGGCAAAATCGGGTTAGCGGTTAAGGGTTTGGGTGGAGATTAGGGTTAGGGTTAGGGGTGCAAGCGTGTGTCGCGACTGGGTCAGTTTACGCAAGTACTCTAGTTATTATTATTATATTTCAGTCAAATTTTGCCCTTGAGACGAACGCTAAACATTAATACAGTATTGTTCCCACCATCTTTATATTTACAAATGCCCCACATGGCCGAAAGGCCGAAGAGGGCGTAAAACCCTATTTTCTCGAGAGCGGCAGAAACTACCCACGCAACGGCCATCACTCATCCAAACGTTCTTACTTGGTTTTGCAACATTATGGCCACATGGCCTGGGAACGCAGAAGAAGAAGGTGATGGTGATGATAATGATGAATTCACATACATCGGGCGAGTGGAAAAAAAAGTTTCAGCAAGGAGTGGTTTCAGTCAAACAAACCAGGATTCAACCACGAGAAAAATAATGTTAACAAATTAAAAAAAAAACAAAGCGAAAAAATATAAAAATTGAAAACAAATGAAACAACATTTTACGGCAATGAAATGGTTATGTGGTACAAGATAGCCAAGTTTTAGTTTTAGCCAAGGTTTAGCTTACCCATTTTGCTGGTAATGTGTTTTTTTTGCAGTATCCACAAACGGAAGGTGAACAGTTTCTGTGATTGTTGACTAGGACACCGCAGTTACTTAGTAAAGACACACTAAAGTTGGACTCGAATCTCAGTGCTAGAACTTTGTTTCATTCAGGGTTTTTTCACACAGAACGTCTTGACGGCTTGGCTGGTGACTGACCAAATGAACAGGGGCCAGAGACACGTCCGCCGGGGCACGTGATGAGTTCACGTGGGTGTCACAAAGAAAGGTTCAACCCGGTGTGGCGTTCTGAAATGGGATTTGTTCTCAACATGTTTGCGCATGTGCGAAATCGATCATGACGTACCATCAAAGTTGTATCTTTTGTGTATTCGACACTAAATTGGCCATAAACCTATCCCTAACCCTATTCCTAACCCTAGCCTTAAAGTTATCCCTAATCCTAAACCTGAACCTATCCCTAACCTTTCGCACATGAGAACAAATCCACTTTGAGAATACCACACCGGTCAAATAGCCAAGAGGGAAATTTTGACAAGGGGTTGTTGTCCAGTCTATTAGCACATCACCTCTACCCTCCCGACTGAAAGGTAGGGTTTACGCCCTCAGGGCTGCAAAAACAGCGCGTATGGGACGAACCATCAACCAACCACCACCCCTTCTCCTTTCCCTCTTTATCTCCACCACTGCCCTCTTGACCTAGTCCCCACGCCGCCGGTTAGTCGCATTCAAGACAGCGTCCATTGAAAGAGTGACTTGTACGCGAAGGGCTATGGTGACATTTTATTGTCAAAAGTTGCAGAGTAAATTTCCCCCATTTTGTTGACCAAAATAATACAAAATTTAAGAACGGATTTAAACAAAATAAATTGACTAAAAGTTTAAGAAAAATTCCCGTTTAAAAAATTCATACAGACACGGGATTTTGGAATTTGCATTTATTTAATATTGTGTGAGTGCTCAGCTTGAAAGAAACTGAAATCGAATTGTGTCTCATGGCATGTCTGCATCATGTCAGTGGTTTTAATAAAATGCAGAAAGCCTGGTAAATGACAAGAGCAGTAAAGCCACGGCTGGCTTGTTTTATTAAATGGGTTATTATTACCCGCGCTCCCCGTGGGGATACCGGGGGGTCTTTCATAAAAATAGTTCCCCCACCTTCTGGAATTTCTGTGCTTGTAACTTCCTCTAATCTGCCACTCTCTTTGACTCTGCCTTTTCCCTTTGCTTTCTATCATCTACTATCTTTCTGACTTATTGGCCCATTCTCCTGCCTTTAAAAAAAAAAACTTCCAAAATAATTTTTCTCCCTTGAGCTTCTCCGAAATCGGAATGTGTCGGCTGTACGCAGCGGGGAGACCAGTGAAAACTGAAAACCGGACACATTATATACCTTACCCATTATGGCCATATGGCCTGGTAACGCAGAAGAAGAAGAAGAAGAAGAAGAAGAAGAAGAAGACCCGCGAAATCAGTAGAGAAAGGGAGTAGGTTTTCAATCAGTAAAGAAAACGTCTAGACTTTCTAATTAACAGAAGAGCTACCCCAGTGAATGGTGTTTGCATGGGCGTGTAATTACAACAGTCTAATAGATTTTCTAGTCAACAGAAGACCTATCCCAGTGAATGGCGTTGACAGGGGCAGTACTTACAACATTGGAGATTTTCGAATTAACAGAAGAGCTATCCCAGTGAATGGTGTACACATGGGCATGCAATTACAACAGTCTACATTTTCTAATAGGGGAAGACGGGGTAAAAAGCGCATGGACGGGTAAGAAGCCCAGGGGAATTACTCATGACAAAGCAAATTTCAGATTTTCTAATTAGACGAGCGTTAATGTCAGCATTCGTCTCATGGGCAAAATTGGACTGACATTTTCTTTATTTCATGAGATAATTGGGGTGGGCTTCTTACAACCCATGTCTTTTTACATTTTCTAATAACAGAAGACCTATCCCAGTGAATGGCGTTGACATGGGCTGCAACTGCCAAGCCCCTTTTCCCTGCAGGCCTGACATGGGGGTGAGCGATGACGTAATGTTTCTTTGGTGAGCAGCCAACGGACCCAGGACAAAAGCCCACCAGACATAAGCCCACGGGAGGGAGGGAGGAGGGAGAGAGAGAGAGAGAGAGAGAGAGAGAGAGAGAGAGAGAGAGAGAGAGAGAGAGAGAGAGAGAGAGAGAGAGAGAGAGAGAGAAGAAGAAGAGAGACAAGACTAGCCCCTGAGAGAGAGAGAGAGAGAGAGAGAGAGAGAGAGAGAGAGAGAGAGAGAGAGAGAGAGAGAGAGAGAGAGAGAGAGAGAGAGAGAGAGAGAGAGAGAGAGAGAGAGAGAGAAGAGAGAGAGAGAGAGAAAAAGGAGAGAGAGAGAGAAAAAAACACACCGACAAATATCTCCACTTCAGTGGGCTTTTGTCCGTTTTCCCAGATAACGAGGTGGACTTTGGTCTGGTCATGGACACTACATGGCATCCATGGTCTGGTGGACTTATGTCCGGTGGGCTTTTGTCCGCGCATCGCAACCAACATGGTTGAGTTTAATAGGGAATGAGCTTACACCACGTGTTTGATTTTGAAGAGTGATATTGAAATCAAAATGGCGGCACTGCAGGTGTAACCTCGCCTTTCGATTTGTTCTCAAGATTCCTGTGTATGCGTGAAATCGATGACGTACCATCAAATTTTATCTTTTGTGTATTTCATACTAAATTGACCATAAACCTATCCCTATCCCTATTCTTAACCCTAACCTAACCTGAAACCGTCAAATACAAACATAAAAAATCAATGAGAGAGAGAGAGAGAGAGAGAGAGAGAGAGAGAGAGAGAGAGAGAGAGAGAGAGAGAGAGAGAGAGAGAGAGAGAGAGAGAGAGAGAGAGAGAGAGAGAGAGAGAGAGAGAGAGAGAGAGAGAGAGAGAGAGAGAGAGAGAGAGAGAGAGAGAGAGAGAGAGAGAGAGAGAGAGAGAGAGAGAGAGAGAGAGAGAGAGAGAGAGAGAGACTTCGATGCAGAGAGAGAGAGAGAGAGAGAGAAGAGAGAGAGAGAGAGAGAGAGAGAGAGAGAGAGAGAGAGAGAGAGAGAGAGAGAGAGAGAGAGAGAGAGATGTTATTTGTGCACATGAATACCTGTGTATGCTATATAAAATTTAAAAAAAGGTCTAATACTGTTGAAAGTCTTGTTCTTCTTCGATCGCTCACAGTTTCCTATCAATTATGAGCGCAGATGCGTCATGCTGCCGTTATGCGCCTAACTAAGAAATAGTTAGGCCCAGCAAGTCCGACTTCAGCTGGAGGAAATCTGTTTGAAAGTTTCGTGGAAAAAAGGCAGGAGAATGGACCGGTAAGGCAGACAGATAGTAGATGACAGCAGAGTCAAAGAGAGTGACAGATTAGAGGAAGTTACAAGCACAGAACTTCCAGAAGGTGGGGGAACTATTTATACAAAAGACAGCCCCCCCCCCCCCCCCGGTATCCTCACGGGGGGCTGTTGAAATGAAACCTCCAGAATCCACTTATCAAAGCCTTCGAGTGTAGAACTAAAAATAGAAAGACTAGAAAGCGGTGAAAACGAGCAAACCTCAAAAAGAAAAGGTTTTAGTTTGTTTTCAGCACAGCTGACTACATGCGGTTATCCAATTTTCTCACCACTCATTTTGATCATCATTGTTTGCTTTCATTGCAAGTGTTATTAAACTAATGCAAATATTTTTTGTGCTCCAAATCAAAAGTTTATTCGAAATCATTATCATTGTATCCAAATGATAGCATCGACTTCTCCTAAAAGGCAAATTGTCAATCCGTTTTCAAAGGGTGATGTTTAGTGTGACCCCCATGAATGCTAACAAAAATGTGGATTAAAATCCGTTTACATGATTTGCTGTTAGCTGTAGCAACACTGTTACTGAATAACGTAATGTTGCAGCGGGGGGGGGGGGGGGGGGGGGGGGGGGTATGGACAATCCAGACAGATTCCAAATTTAAACAAAACTTAGAAGAGACCACACACCAAAAAAATAATAAAGGAAAATAAATAAAAGCAAAAGTATAGGCAAGGAGCAGATGCATGCTAATACGTTTACTTACCCATTTTCACTGTGATAATTCGCTCTCTCCTCGTCGTAAGTAAAATGGTCAATGCTAATACTCTGGCCGAGTCTTGTCAGTCACTTTGACTAGTAGACCTAACTGAAAATGACACACGAATTCAAAACACAGATTCCAAACTTTCACCGCAGGTCTCAAAAGTTAATATATTTGTCCTCTGAGCTCAGCTTTCAAAAAACAACAACAGACAAGTCAAAAAGAAAGTGATGCAGACATAAGTAAAACACAGATTTCAAGCTTTCACCACACGTTCTAAAAAAACTGCTGTCCTCGCGGGCTCGCCTGCTACTACTGCGGACTGACCAAGAAAAGAAACTGACTCGGATGTCAGAGTCACGTGACGGTCCAGCCCTTCGCTTTGACAAGTGGTGACAGGTTTATGGCCCCCCCAGTTAATTAGCACCCGCTGTCTATCTACCCCACTCCAACAGCCTCTACTACCCATCCCTCTTCACCTGGTTCCCACGCTTTGTTTCTCCATTGTAGTGGTCCGTCATTGATGCGGTTTTCACTGGTATGGTGAACTTTTAGTGTCAAAAGTGTACATACATTGTTTGTCTTTATTTTTATTTTATTTTTTTACTGAGAAAGACATACCATTTTTGTTTATGTAGGAGGGGGAGAAGGGTGGGGATATGAAAACACTTTTGAAGATTAGACAGATAAACTTTACTTTTTTAATTTCCTTGTGTACCTTGATTTTGTTTTGCTTTTTTTTTTATGCAAATAGTAGTTAATCATTCTGTTCCCACTGTTTTGTTGTTCAAATGCATGAATATGTTTGTGTCCTGATGTTTCTTGTTGTATCATGAGACCACAATGTACTTTCTCTTGTTGAAACAATAAAGTCTTCTTCTTCTTCTTCTTCTTTGATCGCTCAGACAGTTTCCTGTCAATTATGAGCGCAGACGCGTCATGCTGCCGTTATGCGCCTAACTAAGAAATAGGCCCAGCAAGTCCGACTTCGGCGGGAGGAAATGTTTTTGAAAGTATTTCGTGAAAAAAGGGCAGGAGAATGGACCGGGTTAGGCAGAAAGATAGTACTAGATGACAGCAAGCAAAGGGAAAAGGCAGAGTCAAAGAGAGTGACAGATTAAAGGAAGTTACAAGCACAGAACTTCCAGAAGGTGGGAGAACTATTTTTTTTTACAAAAGACCCCCCCCCCCCCCCCCCGGTATCCCCACGGGGAAAAATAATAAAGTAATTTGGGCTTTAACTTGACTATTGGGCCTCACTTTAGTGAACATTGGGTTCACTTTAGTAAACCGCAAAGTAAAAGCGTTAATGCTCCGTAAATCTTCACCAATACGAAATACTAGCAATGAATAGAGTCAGAGAGAGAGAGAGAGAGAGAGAGAGAGAGAGAGAGAGAGAGAGAGAGAGAGAGAGAGAGAGAGAGAGAGAGAGAGAGAGAGAGAGAGAGAGAGAGAGAGAGAGAGAGAGAGAGAGAGAGAGAGAGAGAGAGAGAGAGAGAGAGAGAGAGTTCAAACTTCAAGAGTTAGGCTACCAAGGTCTGTATATAACCGATAAATAATTTATTTTCTTTGAAATAATATAATACTTATTGTGGCGGTACCATAGCCGATGAGGTTTATCCGAGGCGTGGTTACCGCTACACATATCTATATTGATAAAAACTCGGGACTTTACTGGTGTTGCGCTGCCTCCGGGCATTGCAGCCAGTGTTGTTCCCACCATCTTTGTATTTACAAATGTCCCATATGTGTCTATGACCGAGAGGACGTAAAACACCATTTTTCTTTTTATTTGAAGGGGTCGTTAAAAGAAAGGTTCGTGAACAGACAGATGGAAAGACAACAAGACAGTCACACAAACAGACAGACAGACAGACAAAACGAAGTTTTAACAAAATGTTTAATTACGGTGTTTTCTCAGCTGAGGATCTCACGAAAGAGGCGCGAAAGAAGGGAAACGGCTTACGGGGATTGTGGATAATTAGTTTGTTTTCTAACATCAACAATGACCACGCACGAGCGGAAGAGCGACTCCCACAGTCAGGACGAAGTGAAGAGGGCAACGTTTTTTCTTCCTTTTCCCTACTCTCTCTGTGACAACACAAGCTCGAGTGTTTTCCTCTCACAAATAGTTGAGAAGTTAGACCAGACGGCTGGGGTGTTGGCCGGTAGTCCAACAAAGGCTACAATACTCAGTGGGGTTTGGCCGGTAGTCCAACAAAGGCTACAATACTCAGACGGGGGCTGGGGTGTTGGCCGGTAGTCCAACAAAGGCTACAATACTCAGACGGGGGCTGGGGTGTTGGTTGTCCAACAAAGGCTCGGGCAGTTCGGCGAGTCACTCAAGTTTACAATTGTTCATGCGTGGCTGCGAGCTTCAGGCCATGTCCGTGGCTGTTTTGTTCTCAATGGACAATGGTCACCAGGTGCCCAGATTCCTTGTTGTCCAGCTGGCTCTCGAGTGTCTTTGCCCTCACCAGACACAATGGTCTCCAGGTGGCTTGGCGCCCGTATCAAAGAGCTGAACGGTGTGTGGCCTGCAGTAGTCTGCAAACTGCATGAGTCATCAATACAATGGACACGAGTAAGTTTTGGGCATGGTGAATAGACACCCCCCCCCCCCCCCCGTGGGGATACCAGGGGGTGTCTTCCATGCAAATAGTTCCCCCACCTTCTGGAAGTTCTGTGCGTATGACGTCCTCTAATCTGTCTCTCTCTTTGAATCTGCCTTTTTGTTCTTGCTTTGTATCATCTGATCTACCATCTTTCTGACTTTTTGGCCCATTCTCTCGCCTTTCCCCCCAAAAAACCCAAAATTCTTCCATAATAGTTTTCTCCTTTGAGCTCCTCCGAAATCGGAATGTGTCGGCTGAATGCAGCGAGGAGACCAGTGACAACTGGAAAACGGACACATACGTACCCATTGTGGCCTTATGGCCTGAGAACGCAGAAGAAGAAGAAGGTCACCTGACATGAGTCTCCTTGTTTCTGTTTCCTTTCACGGTCTTTTAACACACTCTTTACACATGTTATTAATAAAGTAAAATAAAACTAAGGGTGCACACACATTAGACGCGGAAACCTCATCCGCTTAAGGTCTGTGTACACGTTAACACTATTCACAAGATATTTCTATTTCCCCATGGCAACACAGTGAGCTGTAGGTGGCTTGGCGCCCGTATCAAAGAGCATTGTCCAGTGACTGAACGGTGTGTGACCTGCAGCAGTCTACAAATGGCTCTCGAGTTTCTTTGCCCTCAACAGACACAATGGTCTCCAGGTGGCTTGGCGCCCGTATCAAAGAGCATTGTCCTGTGAGTGAACGGTGTGTGGCCTGCAGCAGTCTACAAACTGCCTAAGTCATCAATACAATGGACACGAGTTTGGGGCATGGTGAATAGATCGCCCCCCCCCCCCCCCCCCCCCCCCCCCCGTGGGAATACCAGGGGGGTGTCTTCCATATAAATAGTTCCCCAACCTTCTGGAAATTCTGTGCTTATAACGTACACATTAGACGCGGAAACCTCATCCGTTTAAGGTCTGTGTACACGTTAACACTATTCACAAGATATTTCTATTTCCCCATGGCAACACAGTGAGCTGTAAGTCATATTAAGAGTGGGCTATCACTGTGCTGCCATGGGGAAATAGAAATATGTCGTAAATAATGTTAACGTGTACACAGACCTTTACTATACGTAAATAAATAGGTAAAAGAAAGAAAGGGGGGGGGGGATGAGCACGTGCGTTTCCGCGTGTAATGCTGTGTGTGCGCCTTCAGAATAGACATACAAGGATGGGGCGCATATTCACACACACACACACACACACACACACACACACACTTCAATCTCCCATTCATTTATTCTCTCTCTCTCTCTCTCTCTCTCTCTCTCTCTCTCTCTCTCTCTCTCTCTCTCTCTCTCTCTCTCTCTCTCTCTCTCTCTCTCTCTCTCTCTCTCTCTCTCTCTCAATAGAGTTATTTCAATGCGTTATATTATTAGGCTAATGTTTAGTAGTTTGGAATCAGTTTTGTCACTTAGCATGTTGAGTTATTTTTTGAGTTCCTTTGTATAACTTTTCATTCTGAGGACAGGATGAAAAAAAGCTGTCAAGCTTACTCCTTTATCCTCAATAAAGATCATTTTGACTTGACTTGACTTGACACACACACACACACACACACACACACACACACACACACACACACACACACACACACACACACACACACACACACGGCGAGGACAGTTTTTTAAGAGTGGAATTGGAAGGCGAGCGGCGAGGACAGTTTAGGGTTACCGGAGAAAACGGCCTTTGACGAAAACGGCCCCTACGAAAACGGCCCTACTCAGAAAACGAAAACGACTGAAAACAGACCTACTCAAAATACAAAAACGGACCTCAGGACTCATTATCATCATTCATCGAGAAAAAAAAAAAAAAAAACAAAAAAAAGAAAAAGAAAAAAAGAGAGAGAAACGATAAAGAAAAAAAGAAGAAGAAATGCGGAAGAAAGAAAAAGAGACTAAGAAAAAAAAATACAAGCAAGAATACAGAAAAAAGAGGAGAAGGAAAGAAAAATAAGAATAAGGAAAGGAAAAAGAAAAAGAGAGATAAAAAAAAAGGACAGGAAAGAAAGAAAGATGGAAAATGAAAAGAAAGAAGAAAAAAGGGGGGGGAGGGGAGAGAGAGGGAGGAGGAGGAGAGGGAGGGAGGGACAGAATGAGGAGGGGAAAAGGGAAAGCCAGGAACGAAGAAAAAGGAAACGGGAGACAAGGTGAAGATGAAGAAGAAACAAAGGAAGCTGGAGGAGATGAACAACAGCGGCGACGGAGGACGGGAACGACGGCAGCGGCAACAACAACAACAACAACAACAACGGATGGAGAGAGAGAGAGAGAGAGAGAGAGAGAGAGAGAGAGAGAGAGAGAGAGAGAGAGAGAGAGAGAGAGAGAGAGAGAGAGAGAGAGAGAGA